>JAMXBB010000005.1:23356485-24007257 GCA_024138015.1 Lumnitzera littorea | reverse complement strand
CCCCCCCCCCCCCCACCCCTTTCCGAGTTTAGGCTAGTATTCTTCGGAAAACACTAAAATTGATGGTAGAAATTAAATTAGTAAAAGAAGAAAACTTAAGGTTTTCCCCTTTAACTCAAGTTGTAACATTAGGTACTCTTGTTGAGAGGCCAACCTTACAGAAGGAATGATCTTGAAAAAGAGTTACTTAGTAAAGTAAAGTGTGAGCCACCTAAAGTAAAAGTAACCTAGAGTTAACATTCTAGAGTAAGTTAACGTGAGCATTAGCTTTCAAAATTAGGTAACAATGTTACAGTCCCATATATATATATATATATATAAGTTATAAAGGGTAGAAATTATCAAGTAGTAAAAAGGATTAGTATTTATAAGATTAAAAGTCAAAACATTAATTATGAAGCATCTACCAAGGATTAATGATAACAAAAAGTGAGAAAAAGACCAATTTGCCCCTATAAGTAAAAGTAGGTAGTAAAGAAAAAGTAAAAATAAAATAGTGAATAGTAAAATAGTAATAAAGTAAGGGTAAGCAAATAATAAATAAGGATAAAAAGTATGATAATGACCCATGCTCCTTATATATAAGACATAATTGTGATACATCCCAAATAAAAGTAAAGAATATATTTGAAAAATTAAATTAAATAATAAAGTAATTAGATAGAATGCTAAAATATAATAAAAGTACCCTATAAAATATCCTAAAATACCCAAGAAATATCAAAACAACTTTACAAATGTCAAGCAACTAATGACATGTCATAAAAATATCCAAAAACTTGTAATAAAAATTTATAAAATTTGAAAATATCATAAAAATTTATAAACTTGGAACATGTGTCTAATTTTTCATAATTTTTAAACAAGTTTACAATTTAATAATAATTCTTGAACATTATAAATATCCCTCTTCTCACTTCAAAAATTCACACCACTCAAACCAAGCCTCTAAAATTCAGGAGAAAATTTATGGAACTTCTCCATATTCCTTTTAAGAAGTTAGACAAGGTTAAAGTGGTAGCCACTCCTTGGTGGTGTTTTTGGCAATTTTAGAGGTTTTAACCTAAGAAATTTTGAAGTTTTCAATTCATATTATTTCAAGGAGTCCTTTTACTATAAATACTATATAACACTACTTTTATAATAATTTTCCTAGAATTATTTTTGAATGTTTGATATTTTTTTATAATTTTTCCAATTTTCTACCCATTTTGTTAAAAAAATGTCTATTTAAAAAAAAAAATCATAAAACCCTATCTATTAGCTACCTAAAATCTCCAAACTTTTTCTCATGCTTTTTTTATATTTAACATAATTTTTTTTTCTCATCCTTGATAATTGTTAAATTATTTTCTAATTTTCTTAGTATTTTAGCTTAAAACATTGAGTATACAATAAAACGTATAATATATAAATACTCCTAAATAATAGCCATTACTAATTATCATATATTTTAAGTTTTCCTATAACCTTATTTTGTAATTGACAAGAGTTATACAATAATAACAATATCTTATCTTAATTATTTTACGCTAATAATCCTAAAACTATGTTCTAAAATCTTAATATATACATATATTACATACTATATATAATAATTATATTTCTTATAAAAAAAATCAAGTTTTCTTTCGTGAATATTAATATTCCTTGTATAAGTACATAATGAAGAACTAAGGCCTATAATATAATACATATTAAAAATTACTAACAGTATAAAGTAACTGAACTCTAAAATATAACTAATAGTAAACTTTTTGTAAGATTTCAACTTAACTTTCAAGGGAATATTTGGCATCTACAATCTAGGTAAGTGGCATGCTTTACGATAATTTTTTATGTATTAATAAAAGGTAGTAAGTCGTTATATTGATTATGTTTATAAATTAGTTATATGTGTACGTGCAATGAATATGGATATAAGAATGTTGACTAATGATTTGTGCTACTTAACTTGAATGTATAATATTTTGATATGATTTTGATTCATTGATTGATCGCCTAATTAACTTGACTAATGTAAAATCCAAATCTAAAAATTGTATATGCATAACATAACTGTATTTTGTATTTTCCCATCAACAATACCCATACAACGGGGAAATAAGATTTCCTTCTTTTAATCCTATGAAACTAAATGAGAAGAAAGGGGTCGTTGTTCAAGCTAGAAAGGATCAAGAAGGATATTTTGGAATGGGTATAGATAGTACGAAGGAAAGTCCATTGAACATCCTTGGATTGATAGGAAAGTTTAGGGCCATAAAGTGGCGAGCTATAGCAAAACCCCTCGAACCCAAGTTAGAGTAAGTTTATTTTCTTTAGTCTGACAACTTACCAATCAATGTCATCTAGATAGCACTTTGACTGTTGCATTATACTCTAAAGGACTTGCTTGCCTTACGTGTTTATGTATAATACTTATCCCTTATCATTTACTAAGCACGTGGTTTTACTCGTACCCTTATAGTTATTCCCTTGTAGGTTAACTCTACAAAAGCTTGGGTAAGGAGAAATGAGTGAGGTTCAATTAACAAAAGCTGACAAACCACTCCACTAGGAAATTGAAATAGGAACTTTAAGGTAAATGGAGCATTGTTCTTCAGAGTTATTGGTAGGTATACTTTACTTTCACTAAATACTGATATGAAGTCTTGTGTATATTAATGGTGTAATGATAATTATGGGCCCTATGCTATCATCGACCATTAATACGCACGATGGAACTATTATGATATAAGCACCTGAGGTGTGACACCTAAGGAAGGGTATGACATGCAAATAATAATTTAAGATACTCTTCAGCACATATGACATCAATAGTTTTCTATCCACCATGCTCAATAACTTAGCCTTCCACCCAACCAATTTGCTTGTTTCCTTCTCCAGGATAAAATTTAGATCATGTTGTTTCAAACTTCTTCCTTCCTTCACTAGCACACCTAAATACTTCCCCAAATTCGCGTTCACTTGACTCCAAACAAATCATACACCCTTTCCTTCAGATCCTTGCTAGAATTTCATAAAAAGATAATACAAGACTTCTCAAAGTTCACTTTTTCCCTTGATATCTTTCCAAACAATTCAATCGCCTACAACATACACCTTGCACTGTCCTTCAATGCTTCGCTTAATAGAATATTATCATTAGTGAAAAATAGATGGGATAATTGGATATTTACACCACTTAACTTAATCGGAACCCATTTCTTATTGTCTACTAAGGAGTAGATAACACGATTAAACATTTCCATTATTAAAATGATTAGATATAGCAATAATGGATCCTTCTGTCTCAACGCTCTAGAAGACTTAAAGTTTTCCATCATAGAATCATTAAACAAAATTTGGTAAGATGAAGAAGACAAGCAAAATGCAATTAATCTAAGCCATGTTTACGGAAAATTAAGGACTTGAAGGGTGAACTTAACAAAGTCCCATTTGACTCAATTATATGCTTCCTCTAAATCTAGTTTGACAAACATCCACCTCTTCTTTTAATTTACTTAGCAATGAATACCTTATATTACAATGCGATCGTTTCAACTATATAACTTTGCTTTTAATTTTTCGAATATAACTCTTCTTTTCATGTATTATATATGGAAAAAGATTACGCATAGCAAAAGAAGACACATAACAAATGACAACATGTGTGTAAAAATAAATATTATTAGCAAGGGTAGCATTTAAGGACTTTTTTTTTTTTAGAAGAATAAAACACATACATCTATACTAAAGTCCCATTCCTTCTTCTATAATTTATAAAATTTTAAGTCACTTGTCAATTGCTTGTTAGTCCTTCCACTTTCATGAAAAAGATATATAGAAAGGCAAATGATGAAAATTATTAGAGTAACAAAACTCCAATAATAATAGATGTGGTGCAGTGGTTAAAAGTATAATATTATGCTTAGGCAAAAAAAAAAAAACTAAAATTCAATTTTTTTCTTTCTCCATATCTTTTTTTAAATGTAAAACATATCACCATTAGATACTATATTATGAGATTATTTCACAAAATTAAAGACTATAATGCTACTAAATTATAATGATTTAAAGAAAGTTTCCTTTTTATTTAAATAAAAAAAAAAGTTTCTAGTTTCAAACAAATAGATAAAACAAAACTGAGGTAGTGTTTAATTGTGCAAATTTTATTTTACTGGACTGGACAAAAAATTTTATTCTATGTTTAATTTGTAAATTTGTTCAATGACTTAATAAAATTTGAGTTGATTAACTAAAAAAAAGTTTTAAATTTTGTCACATCTATATCATAGTACAAAAATGAAATTTATTAGGAAAAAAAATGTTTTATATTTTCAAAAATAACCCTTTATATTATACTATTGAGTCAATTAATATTATTTTTATTAAATATTACAAAAAATATTTATTTTATAATATAAATAATAAATTTTTAATATAGATTTTATGTCAAATACTTTACAAACCAAATATAATATAATAAACTTATACTATCCAATCATCTTTATATTTTTCTTGTCCAATTCTCTTTACTCAGCCTAGTCCTTATAACTAAACGCTATCTAAGTAAACATCATTGTACTGTTGTACCATAAATTACAACTTTTACGGAATTAAAAAATATAATACCATCAATCTATAATAATTTAAATTAAAAAATTATAATTTTGACAACAAAAAAGAACAGAATAAAACAAACTAAGACTAATGTATCATACATCATACAATCACATAACTGAAGAGGAAAAGAAAGTAAAGAAACTTGAAAAAGATACTTTATAATGGCATCATTTTTATTGACATTATTTTAAACCGTAAAATGTATCCCAAAATTACTTTCAAATAAAACTTGATTTTGCCAATAGCAAAACCATAAAGCATGAAACTATAATATGATTTTTGTTTGGAATCTAGAAGGAAAACAAAATTTTCTTGAAATACAACAACTGCTAGAACTCTTTACACAATTAAAATTTACAGTTATAGGTGTTGATAGAATATCTTGGACTTAGGCCCCTTAGATCTATACCGACCTAACTGGGTTCATGGCCCAACTCAACTTACTATTATTTAGCTTCATTATCTCTTGACCAACCTCAACCCAAGCTCACCAAATGGCCTATGCAGTCACATCTAGCCAAGTAACGATAGGAAGATGGAGTGTAAGGCTTAAAGATCAGGTCAATAACCACAATCCAATAAATCTAAACCATGTCAAATAGCATGTTCCCACTACCAAAGACATGCGAACGTGGCAAAGTGCTGTTACCAGTCCCCTTAACTACCGATAGCCCTCCTTTATAATTACCAATCAACCTCCTAATGGAAAAAGAACTTACACTCTTTTTGCACTTAACCTACTTACTACATTCTTGCTTCCTTATTCCTTCTACACACTAGAGAATGACTTATGCATCAGAGTGGCCATGCTAGACAACACCTTAGTGCCCCTCACCATTCTTTTACAGGCAATTCACCCAAGAGCAAAACTCAATTCCATCAACACTCTACCAACAGAATCCTATAAACAACATTTGGTGTCGTATGTGAAAAACTAACTCATCTGATACCAAAAACACTTTAAACACTCTCCAAACACTTATCTTGTTTATCCACCATGTCTCGCGTTATGGATCTAAACAACCAATCACCAAACAATCAACTACTGAACAACCAGCCTCCGATCATGCAATCCCCTGGCTTATGGCTAAAGTAGTTGCAAAAACTACTTGAAGAATTCGCTATGTATAACAAGGAGCTCCTTAGACTCCATAAGGTCGAGAGGCAAAGTAGCCATACCAGAGTGTCTGAAGTCTCAGATGCCTGTAATAGGCAAGATAACTAACAACAACAGTAGTAATAAAATGATAGGGTACCATAGCCTAACCCCTAAGTATAGGAGCAGTAGGTGCGATCTAGGAATAACCACGACCACACCCGTACTAGTAATGAACAAGTAGCCGACTCCTATGGAGGGTTTGCCCATTCAGCAGTATGTTAAGCTCATCTGGTTGACAATGCTAACCTAAATGAGCTCCGTGAGATTGTTAGGAAGCTCTTCGAGTAGCAAGAGAGCAAGGCTATGGAAGGTGTTAGCTTAGTCGCCAGTAAAAAAAACCCCCCTTCACCAGGGGTGTCTAGGATGAAGTTTTGCCTTCAAACTCCGAACTCCCCACCCTAGATTAGTATAATGGCACTGGTAATCCTGATGATTACCTCCTCTATTTTCGCACCCTCATGAACCTCCATAGTTATGGAGATGTAATCATATGCAAGGCCTTCCTAAGCACTTTAAGGAAGACATTTCAAACATGCTTCAACCACTTACCCGAGAATTCCATTTCCTCTTTCAACGAGCTTGCTCATCATTTCAACCTCTACTTCCAAGTTAGCAAGCCCCCATCTAAGGACACCTCATCCTTGTACCTAATTAAGCAAAAGGAAGGAGAAACCCTTTGTAAGTATGTGGCCTAGTTTAATAACACTATGGTCGAAATCCCTCAAGTCAATGAAGGAGTCGTTGTCCATGCTACCTAACTCAACATCGAGTCCTCTAAAGATTTCTTCCAATCGATCTCCAAGAGCAAACCTAAGACCCTAGCCAAATTCTAGAATAAGGCTCAAAAATACATAGACCAAGAGGACAACATCCCTATTGGGCATGAGGCTAATTTGGGAGATCAGGTGATAAGAATGATAAGGAGAGAAGGTCTATAAAAGATTGCTTCAGTAGAAGGCGCTGAGCCGAGCTAATGGAGAGGGCTCTAATAGCAAAAAGCACTCACTCCCCCTACTGATATACACCTACTACACCCTTCTAAACCGACCTTTGGCTTAAGTTAACATACAAGTCCAAGGAAGAAGCCTACTATAGAAGCCTTTGAAGATAAGGGGGAATGCCAATTGTCAGTACTCCAATAAATATTGTAAGTTGTATGAGGACTACAATCGCATGACGAATGACTACTTTCAGCTAAAGAATGCCATAGAATACGCCATCTAAAGAGGTAACTTTAGAGAATATGTAGTCAAGCATAACGATAATAACGAAGACAAGGCACCTCAAAAGCTATGAATTGAAGATGCCTAAGATGAAGGCAACAACGATCGTGACAATAACAGGGCCTCCAATGGTGTCATCAACATTATTGTTAGGGGGTTACACCCAAGGAACCAGCTACAACAACTTAGCTAATGCCCCATTCAAGGTGATGGTAGTAAGAGAGAAGAGGCGTCTCCTTCTCCGATAAGGATCTATAGGGGATTGACACCTTCCATTACGATGCCCTAATGATAAGGGTAAGGATCTCGAGTTTTGAGGTCTTAAGGATTATGGTAGATACTAGCAGCTCTACCAACATCCTCTTCAAACATACCTATGATAAAATGAGAAAGAAGTTACCTGTGAAGATGAAACCATACAACCATGACCCGATTAGCTTCAGTAGGGGAACTGTCCAACCTAAGGGCATCATCACCTAAGATATGGACTTTGGCGACGATGAGAACGTCGTTTGACGCCTGATAAAATTTGTGGTGGTAGACTACCTATCCACTACAACGTCTTATTAGGTTAACCAAGCCTCAATAGCTTTGGAGTCATTTGTTGGCCTTACATCTAAAGGCTAAATTCCTAACCCCCATTAGGGTGGGAATTTGCGAGTATAATTAAAAGCTCTCTATAGAGATCTATGTGAAGACAGCCTGAGGTGAAGGCGTCTTCACCTTAGAAGCAGGCTCATAGGAGAAATCGACAGAGAAAGGTAAGCCGAGTGAAAAGACAGAAGACATGCACATTGGCACCAACGTCGACTAGACCACTAAGGTCGAGATTGAGATGCCTCATTAAGTAAAGGACGTTAGGCTCCTGCAGGCCAACTCAGATAGGTTTGCTTGGTCGACATCGAATCTACTTCATATTTCAATCGACCTAGAGACCCATAGCCTCAACATTGATGAAAGTGTTCGGCCTGTTAAGTAGAAGAAGAGGAATTTTGCTTCTAAAGAGTAAGCTACCATCAAAGAAAAACTGTAGAAGTTGCTGAAGGCAAGCTTCGTGAGAGAAGAGAACTACTCGACCTGACTAACCAATGTCATGCTAGTCAAAAAGAAAAATGGGAAGTAGTGAATGTGCATTGATTATACCAACCTTAATAAAGCCTAACCAAAAGATTGCTTCCCTCTCTTAAGAATAGCCAATTAATCAACTCCATATTAGGATATGCTCTATTTAGTTTTATGGATGCCTTTTCAGGTTACAATCAAATCAAGATGGACCCAAAAGACAAAGTCTATACCTTCTTCATCGTAAACTCTGGCGCCTACTGCTATACTATCATGCCCTTCACCCTAAAAAATACCGAGGCGACATATCAAAGAATGGTGACCACTCTATGTAAGCACCAGCTCAGGCGAAACATGGAGGTATATGCATGGACGATATGATAGTTAGAAGCAAACAATTTGGTGATCACATTAAGGACATGCAAGAAGCCTTTAATAGAATGAGGAAACATGATATGAAGTTGAACCCATAGAAGTGTGTATTTAAGGTTGGCTTTCGTAAGTTCTTAGGCTTTATGGTTACATTGCCTGAGATTAGAGCCAATACTAAGAAGATTGAGGCCATTAGCGAAATGAAGCCCTCCACCTAGGTTAAGGAAGTCTAAAAGCTCACCAGCATGATGACCACACTGAGTAGGTTCGTTTCAAGAAGTGTAGATATGTATAAAGTTCTTCCAGATTCTTAAAAATCTTAAGGATTTTGAATGGACTCCATAATGTAAGGTAGTTTTCAAAGAACTGCAAGACTTCCTAAAGCACCCACTAGTCCTCTTGAAGCCTGTCCTAAAAGAGGACTTTTACCTGTACTTAGTAGTCAGCAATAAGGCACTTTTGTCCATGCTAGTTAAGATAAAAGGCAGAGAGCATAAGCCTATATACTACGTTAGTCACATTCTCCAAAAGCCTAAGGTTAGGTATACTAAAGTAAAGAAGTTTACCTTAACTTTCGTGATTTTTTCACATCGACTCCAACCCTACTTCCAGGCACATCAAATCATTGTGTTGATAAACTAACCCTTCCTTGCGCTTCTACAAAAGCTTAAAGCATCTGGTCAGATGGTTAAGTACACACTAAAGCTGATTGCGTACAGAATTCAGTATCAACTACAAAAGGCCTAAAATGCTTAAGTATTGACCGACTTCATCATGGAGCACACTGGAGAAGAGGAAGCACCACTTAGAGATGACAAATCAATATAGACTCTCCATATTGATGGCCCATCCACTTCTAGTGGGGGTGGTACAGGCCAGGTGTTCACTGGACCACACAAGACCATTGTTTACTATGCCTTTAAGTTTAAGTTCGATACAAGTAATAACGAATCCAAATACAAGGCTTTGATCATCGATCTCAAGCTAGCCAAGGAGATCAATATTGATTACCTTAAAGTATTCTCAAACTTAATGTTTTTTATCTAGCAAGTCCAAGGTAAATATGAAACCAGGGACAACACCATGATAAGATACTTGGAGAAAGCAAAGACTCTCTTTGCCAAGTTTCCCTCTTCGAACATCACCAAGATTCTCCGAATTGAGAATTCCATGGCAGATTGGCTATCTAAACTCACCTCTACTAAGATATAGAGGCCAAAAGTGAAGGACAAGAAAATCTTTATTGAGTACTTACCTGAAAAAGGTATTGCTCCAGGTAAAGCTAAGATCCTCAAGCTCAACATGGCACCATTTGAGCCGAGCTAGATGGACCCCATCAAGGTATACCTGGAGCAAGGCAAGCTACCGAATGACAGGAAGGAAGCTAAGAAGTCGAGGTATCACATTGCCAACTATACATTTTCTTTTTTTTTTCTTTTTTTTGTCATCAGGTAGCTTGCCTTGCTCCAAGTAGACCTTGATGAGGTCCATCAACTGAAGGAGTTATATGCTGTAGACATCCCATCTTTGCCTCTTCTATAATTTTAGAGATTTTTTAGAAGGGTCTTAATTTAGAGAAAAAATACAAAAAAATAGAAAATCTAGAAAAATACAAAAAAAAAAAAAAAGAGAGAGAGAGAGATAGTTTAAAATAAGAATAGGACATTTTAAAGGCTTTATCACTTTTTTGAGCCTTAAAATAATAAAAATAACAAAGGGGATTTTAAGCTCGAGCTTAAAATTAAATTGAGCCAAAGCCAACCTAGTCCATATATATAATTTGATTCAATATATAAATATGGTACAGGTTAGCAGCTTGAAGGTACTACACTTTAACTTAACATTGCGTTGGAGATAAAGGTCTTAGGTTCGAATCTCCTAACAAGCATTTTATGCCTTTTTTCTTTTTTATTTTTTTCACAACAAAACACATGTAGCAAGGGGCTAATGGGCCATGTGTTGATGGTTGACACATGATACGCAATGGTTCAGCCACATAGCTAACGTAGCGCTACATCAGCATCTGATTTTCCCCATTTCTCTCCCTTTCCTTTTCTTTCTCGTGCGAAGTCAGCTTGATGTGCTCACTTCATGGTCCATTTTTGTCAATCTTTCTACATGATTTCACCAATTTAATAATGAAATCAATTAGATCACTTGGGGTACTTCAAATTAAGGCCAAAACCTCATCTAAATATAATCATTTAATTGATCAAATCAGCTCTTAAAATCCAGAAAAAGTTAAGACTCGAAATTAAAGCTCAATCTTGATTGAGCTTGATTCAAGATATTGACTTGAAAGTCAAAGTTTCGATGGTGTTTTTAGAAGGATTTGAAGTCCTTAACTATAGCTTGGGTGATCATTTCATCAAATCAACACAAATTCACATTCAAACTTCATCAAACACCCATTAAATTGAAGATTACGAATTAATTCATTTTTTTAGACTTTCCAATCAAAACCAAGTGAGGACCATTATAAATAGAGATCTTTAAACTCGTTATAGGCATCTATCTTCTCCCTATGCCCACAATCACAACTCTTAGCCTCTTTCTCTCTCTACTGCGTTGGAACTCTCTATCTTTAGAATTGATCCGAGCTCAATTCATTTTAAGCTAGTTTCATAGTAGCACTCAGTTGCCTACAATGAAAGCTTTCCAAACCGACCACTCCCTTCCACTGCCATTGCCCTTAAGCACCATCTCCTTCATGAGTTGCGGCAAACCTTAACCATCGTGACCACCACTATTAAACATCCACCACCACTTGACCACCTTGAGCCAAACTGAATACACAGTTGCATTCGCAGCATCCCTAAACCCAAGACCCAACCTTCCTTTCCCTTCTAGCAACCACCAATGACGTTGTACACAACCACCATCGACGACTAACCCTCAATTACCGACCAAACAACATCCTCACACCAAGGTACTCTCCCTACACCCCCATTCCATAATCCAAAACACATGAAAAAGTCATCACCCCTTACTAAGCCCTATTTCAGTTTTCTTAATTTAACATATATTAAGTTTAACCCGTTTAATATAAATTACTCAACATAACATTAAGGAAAAACATTTTTCCTAAAAAAAATGTTTAGAAAAAAATTTTGAAAAATAATTTGAAGTCGCTAACCAGTAAAACTGGTAAAAAAAAAAAATCAAATTAGGTTTTAGGTGAGTAAACCCTAATTTAGCAACTAGCTTATAGATATTTTAAAAAATTAATTTTTTTATAAAATTTAACTAGAAAATCAGGACTTGAGAACTAACTTGCTAAGACCAAGTTACCATGTAAAAAAAAAAATATATACACTAAAGGGCTTTTATTTTTTATAATTTTTCTAAAGTTACCAAAATATGCAAAGATATACAAAAATACAATTAAAATGAAATTTTTTAATAATTTTATTACGAATTTTGAAAAAAAAAAATTATATTTTTTGTGATTGCCCCAGAGGTGCCTAGTACCTACTAAAAAAATATTTAGTGATTTGACTCTTTTTAATTCAAAAATTGAGCCATATTTACGTTATTTAATAATTTATTATTTTTTCTAAAAAAAATATAAAAGATTTGACTTTCATGAATCTAATTTAAAAAAAAAAAAACCTAATTAACTAAATCTTTTGAAAAGACTTTGATTAAGATTTTTTTTTTTTCAAACCACTACATGCCAGAAACTTATATTTCTAAACCCTAAATGCAAGATTTACGTGATTTACAATTTAGATATACAATTTAGACTTATATCTTTACTAAGAATATGAATCTAAAAAAAAATATGTAGTTGTATCTAAAAATGCAATTTTTATGAAAAAGATTCAATTTTCACAAAATTTATCTAAAAAATGCAATTTATCTAAAATGTGATTTTTTAATAAAAGTGTGACATAATTGTAATTTATGTAAGATCTATTTCTTAAAACAAAAAAACCAACACTAAAAGATAAAATAAAATTAGTAAAATAACACCATTAACTAAATAATTCAACAAAATAAATAAATAAAATAATATTAAAATGAGTGAATGAATAAATAAATATATTTAAAAAAACTCACTCAAACGAGTCATATTCGAGAGAAAACTTACGTAGGTCATAGGATCGGATTGGCATCATGTGGATCTACTATTCACGAGGGAGTTACTGATCGTATGGAGCTGCATGGAGCTTTGGAGTTATTGTTGTAGTTATGTGTGCTGTCCCACATCAGGGTGAATTGTGGACTATTGTTCATCGAGTTACTGCTCGTGGAGCATGTGTGTTAAGTTGCAATGGATTGCTATTCGTGTGGAGTGTATGTGTCACAGTGATCGTAGACGTACGTATAGAGCTGTCCAAGCTGCTGTTTGTGGGACTTAGGCCTATTGTGATTGTGGATTGCTATGTGCTGCTATTCATTCATGTGATCATGGACTGCTGCTTTAAGGATATGCTACTATGATCATGGACTACTACATGCTATGATTGTAGGACTTGGACATATGGTCATGTGCTGTTACGTGTAGCCTGCTATGTGAATTATGTGCGACGGTGTTGTGACATGAGTGACAGAGCAAGGATCAGCAATATGTAGGGCATAGACGTATTATTGTGTGTGGGATTGGGGACTGTACAAGTGAGACATGTGCAGGAGTAGAATTTGGGTTGTGCAATGCAAAAGAATCAAAGGTGATAGTGCGGAAGTGAGTCATGTATGGATGGCTTGTATGGTGTGAAAAACTTAGAAATTTTTATACTTGAAAAACATTATTTATAAAGCATGAACTTAAATCTTTCAAATGTTTTTGTGTAAAGATTAAA
The DNA here is from genome assembly GCA_024138015.1 of Lumnitzera littorea. Classification (NCBI taxonomy): domain Eukaryota; kingdom Viridiplantae; phylum Streptophyta; class Magnoliopsida; order Myrtales; family Combretaceae; genus Lumnitzera; species Lumnitzera littorea. The sequence continues at coordinate 23,994,031 of JAMXBB010000005.1, read as the reverse complement.
TCTTAACAAATCTATTCTTTATAAGATACGATAATATTCACTTCGGATTTGTTAATTTCTCGAATCATTTAATCACAATTCTATCTACTCTCAAGTTCTAGAAGCCCCATATTCTATTTGGGCTTTCTATCTTAGACTTGACTAGTCCAACTTATTTTAAATTGACCATGGCCTAAAATACACATGCTAGCCATCTAATAAATCCCAAGTTTATTTTAATTAATCTAATTAAAATATCCATTTTATTAAACCAAAAATTTTAAAGACTCTTAATTTATTAAATTGCACATACATTTTTGACTATTGTTTGACCCAATTCTAAATGAATGGTAACTCGACTTGTATACTTTTAAGACTTTGCATTTTTTATTTTTATTTATTTATTTAATTTTTATAATTTTTAAAAAATAACTTTTAAACATGGCCCCAAAAATAAAAAATAAAAGAATCCTAAAATAAAGAGTAGTAAAAATAAAATGTCTACATCCCTTCATTTAGGTGCCTAGAACAATTCAGATTGACCACCCATCGCTACAAATATTTTCCTCTCCTTGGTGACCCGTTTACTTGCTCTAGATTCGACCTAAGATTCGCTAACTTGAAGTTCGACCTATGCCCAGCTGCATCTTCGTTCCAATCCATTCTCCTTTTGGATTTTGTTATTTTATTTATTCATTTTGTATTTTTCTTATTTATTTATTTTCTAAACATTTCCTATTATATTTGTAACAAAAAAAAAATTGAAAAGAAAAAGAAAAAGAAAAAAGAAAAGAAGGAACAAGTTTAGTTTTATTTTTATAAGATAAAATAAGTAAAAAAATTAAAGAAGTATAAAATAAAATAAAATAAGTAAATAAATTAATAAATAAATGGATTTCACCACTTAGAAAATCATTTTTCTGATATAAACAAAATAAAATAGACCTTTTCAAAATTAGGGCCTTTAGAATTTTCAAAAAATAAACCAAATTTAAGACCCTTTAGAAACTTTCCTTAAATAACTCGAATCAAGTTAAAAACTTAAACCTAACCATTTTTTGAAATTAAAACGAACCCACCTACATAAGTTTTCTCTATAAACTACAAAAGTCTGATCCTGAATAATAAGTATGTAAGCACTTGTACGTAAATATGGGATGACTTAAAATATGAAAAAAATAAAATTATTTCCACCTTTTGTAAATAATTAGTTCTTTAGGCCTTTTCATAAATAGACATGATTTATTGTTTTTTTTGTAAAAATAGAAATTGTAATTTCAAATTATAAGGATATATTGAACATTAAATCTAATTTAAAGTTAAAAGTAATACCCGTTAAGGGTTTAAAAAGTTAGCCCTTGAGCTCAAAAATCTAGTTTTCAAAACAATTTTAAAAATTGGTTTTATCGAAAAATTAGTAGCTAAGTTATAATCAATCTATCCATTTAATCATAACTTAACTCTTTTTCCCAATTCTAATTCAATGGCGACTCTAAACAATTTTCAAAACAAAAATAAAATTTTTCTTAACTCCCAGTTAAGGGTTAGTATTAAACGAACTACGGTTTAATATTAAACGGAAAAATAGTAAAAATCAAGAAAAAATCAGGTTCGACATATGCTAAACATCACATCATACCCTACTTCACCTCAATCATACACCCCCAGCCTAACAATTAGGTCAAGGTGACCAACAAGATTATCCTTGACAACATCAAGAAGTGAGTTGACCAAACTTGGGGGAGATGGGAAAACAAGCTACCGAGCATCTTATGGAGCTATAGAACCACTCACCGCACTTCTAAAGACAAGACCCCATTTTGCTTAGCCTTTGACTTGAAAGCAGTTCTCCCTATCAAGCTAGAACTCCCTAACATCTAGACTCAATCATTCAATGCCATTGCAAACAAATCCCTCCTTTAAGCCCACGTAGATATTATAAGGGAGATTTAAGACCTTATTGCAGCTCAAGTGGTTGCTTACTAACATAAGGCAGCCAAATACTATGATAAGAAGGTCAGGCACAAAGAGTTCAAAGTAAGAGGTCTTGTCTGCCAAAAACTCTGGGCTACTGGCTCGCATGAAGGGCAAGGCAAACTAGCCCTCAATCGGGAAGACCTGTTTAAAGTCAAAGAAAACTTAAGAAATGGAGCATACAGGTTAAAGAGATTAGATGGTGAACCCATTCCATACGTATGGAACGCCGATAATCTAAGGCTTTATTTTGATTAAAACAACATAAAAATGCTTGTAATTACTTATTGAGATTATTACTAGAAATTTCACTTCTCCAAGTTGTTGTACGTCCCCTTTACTTTCTTTCCTTAGTTCATCCTAGCCTTGAACAGATGAATGGACCAATAGGTTATTGAAGTCCTCATAAAGAATCTTAACTTACGTACCTATTCAAGCATGAGCAGATTGGAACACCACCAACCTGACCCCTACCGAGTAACTTTAGTGTCACGCCCCGAAACGGCAGAGTCGTAACAGCTCCCGTCGTGTAAACCATCTTAAGATAGAAGTTGGCCTTACAACCGCTATCTTAGACCTGATCTACACAAGGCGTCCACGACTAACCCGCTTTGAAGGAAACAGTTTGTAATTTAAATAAATCATTTATTTAAGAAAGTGAGGAAATATATATATATATATATATATTATAATACAGTTATTGCAATTAAGGTTTACAAGATTTCTCCGTAATATATTTCCTAGTTATTACATTATTCAAAAATGAAAAGTTCTAAAGTAAAAGCTTAAACCTTAAAAATATAAAATATATATTTATTCTTCACATGTTTTTCCTCACTCCCCAGGATCCAGCAGTTGCTAGCTTTAGAGTAGTTGTTGCCGCTTCTTAGCCAGCACCTGCATGACGTCTATAGGGATGTGAGCAACCACAGCTCAGTAAGTAGGGACGGAGGACTTAAAACTATACCAGAAACACAACAAGGTTTTCAATCACTTATTAGATGCAATGCATGTGCAAGCAAATGCCATCGCACGACGTTGTCCGACCCGTCGTGAGATTAGAGAAATTGCGCCCGCTCTAATCCGGGTTGAGGAGTTGCCGTTAATGCAACAGCTCACGACCAAACCCAGGCTTGTGTAATTAAGACCTTACTCCTCCCGCGACTACCTTCGAACCACTGACTTCACCCTCGCCGCGACCTCCTCTCCTGTCACTTAGTTCGACTGAGGATGAAGAAGGGACCATTTTGCAATCCTGCGCTATCCCTTTCGAAGGGGTCGGTATTTGGCCGGAGAGTCCTAAGTTCCCCTAACGGGTTGCCATGCATGTCCGATTATGATTACTGGTCGGATATTTGATTAAGTCCAGTTTAGGGTGATCAATCCTTTCATACAAATCATACAGTATATGCCAGAACAACAAACAGAATCATAGCATCATCCATAATCAAGCACATGCACACATTTAACTATCTAACAAGCACAACCAAGCATAATTTTAAGCCTCCAAAATACAGCATCGTATTAATCCCAACTTACCTCGACTCCTCGCTCACTCACTCGAGGTCCGATTTGCTCAGGCCATCGCCGATCATCCCTATAACACAAACGTGGTTTCAGCTTTTCATATAACTATTATAAGTTTGTTTTATCCTATAACGCTTATTGTTATGTGTTGTTTAGGGTTTAATATACCTAATTATCTAAGTCTTAAGTCTTTTATAATTATTCTAGGTTTGGGTTTAGGTTCGGGTTCGGTTTCGGTTTTCGCATCAATTTCTAAATTAGGTTTTAGTTTTAGTTCTATTTCTAAATCCTAAACATGCTCGAATCCTAATGTGAAATTAATCACATTAAGCTCGAGTATCCAAATATCCTATTGGGTCTTAATTTAGTATTCCAAGCTATTCGGTACACGCTAGTCCTAATTAGGGTATCGGATTTATCCCTGATGTGAGAAAATCTTACTTTTTTATATAATTACCTAAAATTCAATCTTAATTCAGATTTAATATTATTCTAATTTTTACTCTAATATTATCTAAATAACCCTAATATTTCCATATTTATAAATTTTCAATTCTACATATTCCTAATTTTCTACATTTACCACATAACAACTTCATTACTTACACTTAACACTCCATAAACTAATATTAGGTTTCTATATCAGAGATTAACATCCCTAAACATATAATTAATATCTAAATCAGTAATTAACATCCTAATCACCTAATTAACCCTAAATCACCCAATTTTTCCATCATTTTAGGGTTAAAAATTAACTTAAAAATTTCGAAAATTAATTTTAAAAAAATGGTTTCATAGCACTATTCTACATCATATGAGTATCCTACAGAAAAATTGTGAGCTCCAAACTACACTCCTAAGCCTATTTATTTTCCGGTTTAATCATACTCGGTTTTGAACAATTTGTTAAGGACCCTATATTTTTAGACATAATTAAACTAAATAAATATTTTTCTCTAAATCTACATACAATAAAACCTCAAAATAAGAAGTTTCATAATTTTCTGGGCAAAATAACTAATTTTACAAAATTATACAAAAATCGGGGTAAATAAGGGACTAACCGGTTCAAAGCTTTCTGACCGTCCAAGCCCGGTTCAAACTTGTCGGTCGGCCTGCCCAGACGGTGGGTCTGGAGTGGGGTAGTGGTGGTGGCTCGGTCCCAGGTGGTGGTGAGTGGTGGGTTTGATTCATTTGCCCAATCTGCACAGTTTTCTTTTCTTTTTTTTTATTTTCTAAATTTTCTCTCGATTTTTTCAATGTTCTTATTTTTCTCAGATGCTAAACTGACTAAATGACTTCTGGAAAATTTTCCCCTATTTATAGACATTTGCTGTAATTAATATGCATTAATTTGACAAGACTTTGCTCATTTTCCTTGATTTTTGACTTTTATGTTGTCCAAATTTTATTGGTTAATTTTTCTTTTGCTCATCCTGACATGCCACGACCTGATATTGATTCATCTTATCCTCTTCTGATTTTTTTTTATTTTTCCATAATTATTTTATAATTTTCTTTAATTATTTGCTTAGTTTTTGGCCAATTTAGGTAATTTCGCGTATTTTTATCTACACGTAAATACATGTGGGGTATACGTGAACATTCCTAATTATTATTTTGGTCATTCTAAAATTTTTAGTATACATATAATCTATCTCTAGTAATTTATTAGTTATTATATTACACTTTTCGCTTTTTCGGTAATTAGCAATTATTATGCTTAAAATTTAAAAATTTTATAGTTTCTTATTTTATTACTTATTTTCTTAAATTTAAGTTTACGGGGTCATTTTTTACTAATATTCTTCTCAATAGTTTATAATTTGGGTTTGATCGGATCTTTTAACCGATCGCCATAAACCTTGGGTTCTAAACTCAATCCTACGGTAAATTGGCTTAGCTTTGGGGCTTACACTTAGCAAAGGAGAACACCTCTTGCATAACCTAGGAACTCCTACGGTACCTGTTGGAACACCACCAGCTCGGCCCCCAACACGACTGTAGCTATTAATAATTGAATAGTCTCTTAAGAGGAGCAACCCTAGCTATTCCTTAAAAAGCATGACCTAAGCTACGAACAGCTGAACAATCCTTTAGGAAGAGTAACACCAACTCTTCTCTAAAAATGAAATGACCTTAGCCTATGATGGCTAAGTGATCCTAAAAGAACAACTAACTCTCTAGCCAAGTAACCAAGTACCGATGAGTATGTACTAAGTACTAGATCGAGTTATTCAAGCATCAACAAGTTAGAAGTGTAGAAACCAAAAAGAAGTACAAATGGTAGTAGAACTAAAGCTCTTCATTCATTCACTCGAAGCATTTAAAAGGGAGAAAGGTTAACATACCTGATACAATACGATGTAGATGAACATACGTCGACCTATATTGCACAAACTAAAGGGGTAGGTTTAGACCACGAGATGATCCAAAGGATAAATGATAGTCGAAGGTTGAGCGAAGGTTCCCATATACTGACGATAGATATGATGCACCATTGCACACGAGCTTAGGTTACACTTGATATAATGCACAAGTATAGCCGGAGGTCACTTACCACTTGTCGAAGCTCAATGGGCTAGATAAGAGTGACTCAAAAGTGAATAGAAGAACACTTAGCTCAAGAGAGTGTGTAAGCCCCAAAATTAAGCCAAGTAACCGTAGGATTGAACTTAGAACCCAATGTTTAGGGCGATCGGTTAAAGGATCCGATCAAACCCAAATTATAAACTATTGAGAAAAATATTAGTAAAAATGACCCCGTAAACTTAAATTTAAGAAAAAAAGTAGTAAAATAGGAGACTATAAAATTTTCAAATTTTAAGCATAATAATTGCTAATTACTGAAAAGGCGAAAAGCGTAATTTAATAACTAATAAATTATTAGAGATAGATTATATGTATACTAAAAATTTTAGAATGACCAAAATAATAATTAGGAATGTTCACATATATCCCACATGTATTTACGTGTAGATAAAAATACGCGAAATTACCTAAATTAGCCAAAAACTAAGCAAATAATTAAAGAAAATTATAAAATAATTATGGAAAAATTATAAAAAAATTAGAATGGTGTGGAATGATGTAAACTTGGTCGTGGCATGTCAGGATAAGAAAAAGAAAAATTAGCTAATAAAAATTGAACAACTTAAAAGCCAAAAATTAAGGAATTTGGACAAAATCTTATCAAATTAATGCATATTAATTACAGCAAATGTCTATAAATAGGGGAAAAATTTACAGAACTCATTTGGACAATTAGAAATCAGAGAAAATTAGGGAGAGGTGAAAATTGAGAGAAAAATTCGAGTTAGAAAAAAAATAAGAAAAACTGTGCAGTTAGGGCTTTTAAAAGGAACCCCCACTAGACGAGCAGCTGGAAGTGGATGGCCACTACCACCACACGGTGGTGGCAGTACCCAGGCCGGCCGACAAGGCCACGGCGGCTCGCGGTGGCCGGAGCCACCCAAACCGGTGAGTCCAATTTCTAGCCCGATTCTTGTGTAATTTTGTAAAAATAGTAAATATTATTAGAAAATTATGAATTTTATTATTTTATGATATTTTTGTATGTAGTTTGTAGGAAAAATATTTTTTTGATGAAAACATGCCCAGTAATATATGGTCCTTAAGAAATCATGCAAAACCGAGCATGTTTCGGTTTAGAAATAAATGACCTTAGGAGTGTAGTTTCAAGCCCAAAATTTTTGTGTAGATTACTCAGATGATATAGAATAGTGCTATGAAGTCCGTTTTCAAAAATTAATTTTCGAAATTTTTAGATAATTTTTAGACCCTAAAATGAGGCATAAAATGGGTAATTTAAGGTTAATTAAGTAATTAAATTATTAATTACTGACTTAGTGAATAAGTAGATGTTTTAGGATGTGAAAATCTGATGGAGTATGATACTTGTAGCATTTAGGGTGTTAGATGTAATTATTAGGTTAATTATGTAGTAAATGAGTAATAGGAAAAATAGTTAATTTTGTAAATTAGGGAAATTTGGAGTAAAATCTGATTTAGGATGGATTTAGACATTTTGAAATAATAATTGATGTTTAGGGATGGTAATTAAAGTGATAGAAATATTAGAAGTGCATTATGTACATAATAGGCAATAATGCATAATATGTAATTTTTGGAAATATACTAAATAGAAAATATTAGAATAAAAATTGATATTATGAGAATAATAAAAATGTACAATAAATCTGATAGGAAACTTGAATTTATGGAATTATATGAAAAATGTAAAAATTTCTCACATTAGGAGTAAATTCGGTACACAAATAAGGATTTAAGTGTACCGGATGGAATAAAATACTAATTAGAAGTAATGATGGTATTTAGGAGATCGGGAAGTAATGTGATTAATTTCACATTATGGGTTGAAACGGATTTCTAGGGTTGGAATCTAAAACATTACTTAGAAATCGAACTAAAAACCTAATTTAGAAATCAATGCGAAAACCAAACTTGAATCTAACCCCAAACCTAGAATAATTGAAAAAGACTTAATACCTAGATAATTAGGCATATTAAACCTTAAACAAAACCTAACAATAAGCGTTATAGGATAAAATGAACTTATAATATTTATATGAAAAGCTGAAACCACGTTCGTGTTATAGGGATGAACGGCGATGGCCTGAGCAAATCGGACCTCGAGTGAGTAAGCGGGGAGTCGAGGTAAGTTAAGATTAATACGATGCTGTATTTTGGAGGCTTAAGATTATGCTTGGTTGTGCTTGTTAAATAGTTGAATGTGTGTATGTGCTTGATTATGGGTGATGCTATGATTCTGTTTGTTGCTTTGGCAAGTATTGTATGATTTATATGAAATGATTGATCACTCTAAACTGAACTTAATCAAATATATGACCAGTAATCATAATCGGACATGCATGGCAACCCATTAGGGGAACTTAGACTCTCCGGCCAAATACCGACCTCTTCGGAAAGGATAGCGTAGGATTGCATAATGGTCCCTTCTTCATCCTCAGTCGAACTAAGTGATAGGAGAAGAGGTCGCGGCGAGGGTGAAGTCAGTGGTTCGAAGGTAGTCGCGGGAGGAGCGAGGTCTCCATTGCACAAGCCTGGGTTTGGTCGTGAGTTGCTGTTGCATTAATGGCAACTCCTCAACCCGGATTAGAGTGGACGCAATTTCTCTAATCTCACGACGGGCCGGAAAACGTCGTGCGATGGCATTTGCTTACACATGCATTGCACCTAATAAGTGATTGAAAACCTTGTTGTGTTTATGGTATTGTTTTAAGTCCTCCGTCCTAACTTATTGAGCTGTGGTTGCTCACATCCCTATAGACGTCGTACAGGTACTGGCCAAGAAACGGCAACAACTACTCTAAAGCTAGCAACTGCTGGATCCTAGGGAGTGAGGAAAAACATGTGAAGAATAAACATATATTTTTAAGGTTTAAGCTTTTACTTTATAACTTTTCATTTTTGAATAATGTAATAACTAGGAAATATATTACGGAGAAATATTGTAAACCTTAATTGCAATAACTGTATTATAATATATATATATATATATATCTTTCCTCACTTTCTTAGATAAATGATTTATTTAAATTACAAACCGTTTCCTTCAAAGCGAGTTAGTCGTACACGCTTTGTGTAGATCAGATCTAAGATAGCGGTTGTAAGACCAACTTCTATCTTAGGATGGTTTACACGGCGGGGGCTGTTACGACTCTACCGCTTCGGGGCGTGACAGAGTGTGTCTAAAAGATCAGTGTATTCTTGATATTGCGTTACGAACATTACAATATATAAGTATTTATAGGACCTAATTAGGATAAGTCCTAGGTCTAAAGTAAATTACAAAAAGGATTCCTACCAATAAAGGAAAAAGGGAATAATTTATAAAGGTAACATCATAATCATACAAAAAGAATATCTGGTGCAAAAAGAGGATGGTACAAATGTCAAAAAAGGATAGAGAGCATGTCAACGCTCATTCTGTGGTCCCAATAACACTGATGGCCGAATAGGGGTAGATCCTGATCAAGTCGGTTCGACATTGGTAATTTGGCAACTCAAACAATTAAGACTAGATAGGGAATGGTTCATGGGCGACTCATCTTCGGGTCGGCCTCAGGTGATATGCTCCTAGCAGCTGTTAGATTGACTTTGGCATGGATCAAGTTGATAGTATCCCAATTCGATGCTTGGACTAGTGTTTGACAAAAAGGTTGGCTCAGCACATCAGTTAGTTACCTCCATAACTTCTTAGGTGGTATGAAGAGCGAAGTAATCCAGCAGGACAAACTGAGTGATGTACTACTTCTCGACACTTAGGTCACCTTAAACAGCTCGGCAAATCATCTAAGCAATCCTACAGGCTAGAGAGTACATGATCAATCCATGATCCCTATCAATACCAGCCCAGTACATGAAGTTTCTTTACAAGAATCAAACAAATACAAAAAGAGAGAGAAGAAAAGTAGAAAACACTGGCTTGCTACTTAGGATCAACCAACTCTAGTAGTTTAGAGAAGTCTAACGCATCAATCTACTTAAAGGGCCGATCCACTTGGATTGCTGGGTCTTAAGTTATAGAAGAAGGAAGAGGAGTCTACTAGCTCTGTTTAGTAGGAACGTCACTTTAACCTTGGTCCTTCTCTAAAGCACCTTTAGAGGTAACCCCTTGTTGAACTACCAAGGTTGAGGAGGATACAAGTGTCACGGGCTAATTTTATAAGGCCCTTAAGATACACCTAACATTATCTTGAGTATGGGAGACAAGACAAAGGAGACATACGTAAGAGGTTCTCATAGCCTATCAGAAGAGAAAAGCTTAAGCCCAAACTTAGGGAAGATTTTAGAAGCTAAAAGGATTTAAGAAGGTTTGCATAGATGTCTAAATTCAATGTATAATAATAGATAAGGTAGGTAGGGTAGGTAAGGTAAGGTAGGTAGATAAGATTCAATGGTAACCGTTCAATTGAATAAATCTTAATCATCCATTGTATGGGGCCATTTATATATATAGGAGGTTTCCCCTCATTTGTAATCATCCAGATGCTGAGTGGAATTCAATTGATAACCAAAGTCTCTCTCTCTGCTTTCTCTCTCTAAACTTTGTGTGTGTGGTCTTCAATCTGAACTTAGCCTCCCTTAGTGTGGGTAATATAAGCCCCGCAATCAGCTAATCAAGGTTTGATTTGTAGAATTTAGAACGGTCGAGCAAATTGCCCGATTCAACCCACATTTTACAATGAATATAAGATTTTTAGTAAAAGTGATCTCATAAGTTTGAATTTAGGGAAAAAAGTAATAAAATGATTAATTAATATAATATTGAATTTTATAAAAATTATTTGTTATTTATCAAAAATACTTAAAACAAATTTCGATAACTTTCGAATCGATATAAATAAATTTTATGCACACGAAAAATCATGAAATAACATAAATAATATTTAGGAATATTTATTTCTATCATATATGAATTTACATGTAGGTAGAAATACGCGAAATTACTTAAAATGCTCGAAATATACTAAATTAATTCTAAATAATTAAAGAAAATCCATAAATAATTAAGGAAAAATCAAGGAAAATCATAAAAAATGTGGAAATGTCTAGAATAGAGGCGTAGCCAAGCAGAAAATTAAAGTAGAAAAATCAACTAATAAAATTTAGCCAAATAAAAAGTAAAGTTGGAAGAGGATAAGGCCTATGTCAAGTCAATTTAATGCACAAAAAATTCCCTAAAGCTCTATAATTACCCAAAAATATTTAGAAGCTCATTTGGATAGTTTGTGAAGTGAGAAAATTGGAGAGGGTCGTAATAAGAGAGAATTAGGACTTTGCCAAAAAATTACAAAAAAACTGTACAATTAGAGCTTTAGAGAGAAACTCACAACTGACAGCCACTTGAAAACAAATAGCCACCACCATCGCCTAACCTGGCCAACATACATAGAGCCACCGTTGGTGGCTGGAAGCCAATCGGACAGATGATTCTGATTTCCAACCCGATTTTGTTAATTTTGTAAAAATATTAAATATATTTAGAAAATTATGAAATTTGTTTTTCTAGGATATTTTAGTATATAGAATTAGGGAAAAATTTTATTTTGATGAATTTATTTCTATAAATATACTATTCTTAAGAAATCATACAAAATTGAGCATATTTCAAATTAAAAATACATAGGCTTAAGAGTGTAGTTTTTAACTCAAAATTTTTATGTAAGCTAGTTAGAGCATTTAAAATAGTGCTATGAAGCCCTTTTTTAAAAATGAATTTTCAAAATTTTTAGATAATTTTTAGGACTTAAAATGATGTATAAAATTGGTAATTTTAGGTTAATTAGATAATTAAATAGATAATTACTAATTTAGTGCATAATTATATGTTTTAGAAGAAAATTACAAAAGGCATAGTATTGCACCACAGGAAATGCATCATGAGCTACTAGAAGAAAATTACAAAAGACAATGCAAGATAGAACAACTTAAAGAAACTGAATAGTCACCTGACGATTCATCTAGCTAAGGTGGTTAGGGATGTAAACGGGCGGGTTGTAATAGGGTACCCGATCCACCCAACAAGTTAAAAATCATATAGGATATTACCCAATAAAGTTTTGGAATAGGTTCTAAAATATAGTTAAAAATCTATTAAGGTTATGGGATGAGTTTGGGGATTTAAGAAAAACCTGTTGGGAGACCAAATATCCCGATAAAAATAATATATTAATAATATAATATTAACTAAATAAAAAGAAAATGAAAAGAAAAGTTACTAAAATATCTATCATTATCCTACATCCCTAGCCCTAGTTCCCTCTCCAATCTCCATCCATCTCTTTTGTTTCCCCATATCTACTCTCTTTTCCTTCATATTATGGTGATGTATAAATATATTATAGATGAAGTATAACATGTTTGTATGGCTTCTCCTCTAATATATCCTCATTACAATGCCCATATTTTATAAATATAAATAATACAAATCAATTTCCATGTAATGATTAATGAAGTAAAAAAGATTCTTTTGAAAAAAATAAAAGGGTTTCGCAAGTTAGGAAATAAGCACCCCATTAAGATAACAAGACAGGCTCTCAATATAGGGCTAAAAACCCTATAGGGTTTTGTAATGAGTCTAGAAACCTTATTAAGGTAGCGGGATGAGTCCTAAGTTCCCATGAGCCATCCCAAACCCACCCCATTTATATCCCTAAGATCGATTGAGGAGTTGACCTAGAGCTTTGTCATCAACTCCAAAACAACTTAGTCAGCATGTGTGAAGAACGCCATTAAGGCTTGCAAGTTAAGTGCCCGATTATGAAGTATCATGTCATTAGTTCGGACATCTCACTTATGCCTATAGGACTTCCCCTTATATTGCTTGGTGGCCGACTCAAAACCGCCATCATACAAACGATGGTTCTCAAATACGTACAATAAAGATTTGAACCAACTCAGAATAGTCCCCGCCCTCTAAGGCTTCTACTTGGGCATCCCCCATTTGGTCTAAGGTAAGGTAAAGGTGACTAAAAGGGAACCAATGAGAGGTAGGTTTGTTGAACGGCCCTAATACCTTTGCCTTCTTTGAGTTTAGCATACTTATTTTCCCCACTTCTGGGGCCTTCCTCTTCTTACCTACTAGCTCCTCCACAACACTGGCCTCAGGCTTTTCCCCCTTCTCCTTAGAAGGGGAAGGTAGTACCACCAAATCCAGCTTGTCTACAACAAGAGTGTCCTCTCCTACAGTGGTAACGGGCTTGGATGTAAAGCGAAGCCAGATGCTGGAGAGACCATGCTCAAAGGCTCAATAACCACCAGTTCTAAGGATAAGAAGTTGACAGAGATCCCCTTAAGACCTATCCTTAGTAGTCTTGAAGGCTACTAAGGACAAGTCAGCCTCAATTTGGATGTAGTCGGAAGTTGATTCCCATCATGTCTCGCCCACCCTTAACCTGGGCTTCACGACCTTGCCCTTGGTGTTGAACTTCTTATCATCATGAAAACTTGTTTATGTTACTAATAGGTGTTGTTTCATGTTGTAGAATCAAGTGATGGTAACTCCAAATCGCATAAACTTACTAATTCATCATAGTAGGCAATTCATGAAAAATGTCACTTGAACTTATGATAGCAGCTCCATAGAATTAAGGAAGAATATAGATCTCTACATGATGAGCTTTTTATATCCTAAGGGTCATTGAAGAGTTATACACCATCTTGAAATTACATTCCAACTTCCTACCTTCTAAGATGATAAAAGTACAGATCAATCTCCATTCTCACAAGTTATGTTTTCCTTCAAGAAGTGCAAGAAGTATTTGAACCTAATCAACCATTCATAATTATTCACTATAGAGGAAACAATATAAGGATATAAGTTATTTTCTTTTATCTTCAAAATATAAGCTAATATCAACCATCTGACAATTCCAACAAAAGAAGTACAAGGATACAAGTTCCTTGGTGCTAGCGAGATATACCAAAAGTAGATATGTTGGCATGAAAAAAGAAAACATTCTATAAATCATATACCTAATTTCCTCATCTAATCTAGTACTAGTTTTATCAAGCAGCCACCCCTCAACATACTTTGATTATATAAGAATGTAGTTAATGTGAAATTTCTTCATCACCTTGCATCAATAATTCCAAGCAACTTGCTTTGGTTCTTGTTGCCATGGACCTATTCAAATATCACCTTCTCTTAGATAATTGATATATGGCATGTAGTAATTATGTAGATGGTGGAAAATATTAGTACTTGCATGGATTTTTGCTGTTGTTTTTAGATTAAATTAGGACTTAGTAGCATTACATGAGAGCTTAAATCTAGATCTGCATTAATAATGAACATGCAGTTCCAAGTCTGCATTGAATACAAAGACCTATTAGCATCAACTTTGGTGGAGCACATTGAGATGCGACGAACATAAGACAAATAGCTTAAATTGAGGAGCACTAATAATAGATACCTCAGGTTGGTTGTTACCATCAATCTTTTGGAGTTGATCGATAAGATCCCTTGCAACCTCGTTGAAATTATTGAACCCCTAAAGAATCGATTCGAATAGATATCCATTGTGTCTATAGTTAAAATAAAATGAAAAAAAAAAAATTATATTAGTTTGAATAAACACTCTATAGAAAGTAATACATGGTGTTACGGATCCGTACAAAATATGCATTTCTCATTATCTACTTGCATCATCCATTACCTAATCTTGATCCATTTGTTGTTTCATATGAATAATAGTTCGGTAAATTAAAACTGCATAATAGTTTGTGTTATGGAATGATATTTAGTAAGTTGTATGAAGACTTAGAAGCAAAAGGGATAATTAATACATGCCACTCCTTGGACATCCAAGATAGTTATGTTATGGTCAACATGTGTTTTAGCTGCAACGGAGCAGGCTAGGAACTTAACAAGAAGGGTTCTGAAGAAAACAAATTACATAAATGTACAATTTCAAAACAAACGAAATAAACAAAAAAACAAGGGTAAAAGAAATTAGATGCATTTTTTAAATAAAAAAAAAAAAAGGTTCTAAAGAATGCACATGTGCAATCCTTTAATCCCATATGCATACGCATTGTGATGGAATTGGCAGAGCACTTACACATCCAATTCTTGGACCAGCTCTTATTGACCGTTTTAGCAAGAGCTGGTGGAGAATCTGATCTAAATTTGCTACATTGTTGGAATTCATTATCTTTCCCTCTCTTTCTCTATACCGCCATATACCAAGGGACCAAGCAATTTTGATGCAAACCCAATAGTAAAAAACAATTCTGATGCAAACCCAATACAAGAAAGATTTTATTTCCTTCAAAATTCAACCATGAACCCTAAAGAGCTCCAAAAGTTTCTTAAAATGAAAACAGCTCAGTTGGAAAATTTCGTTACTGTGAATGATTTATGAATCAAACAAAAGGTATAGCATGTAAATTTAATAAAAATTACAGGAACCAATAGAAAAAGGGAAAGAGAGAAGAAAAGCAGGAACTTTAGTCATTTGAAAACTTAGAGGATGGAATGTCGAATGGGTTGTTGAATCCATGAAGATAATATAACCAGAAACATAACTTTCGTTATATGAATGCTTGTGTTCATCAAATTAGAGTTAGGGCTCGAATTGGAAGCTAAGGCAATTCAAACTAATGTGATAATATGAATGTCAACAATGATTTAGGGCTTCGCGCTCTAATTTGGGGAGGATTGATTTGGAAGGGTTTTGAGTTAAGAGAAAATAGAAAAGTACTACGTTTGTTTTGGGGTTAAAGACACCGTAGGTAACGTTTTTTCTTGGAAAAAAAAAAGATTTTAAGGTTGAAAATAACGATGACAGCACATAAAATAACTCGAGTATGCATGTAAAACATCAATATACAAAAACTCATATATGTAAAATGGTATTTGCCCCTTTTATTATTCAAAAAAGGTTCTTCAACCTTTAGAGTAATTACAAAAAAAATGTCAAAATTTATGGTTTGATTTGATTTAAAGGGGTAAACTATATCAAATTAAACTATGTCCAACTTTATTGTTAAGCTTTGATATCTCTCTTACTCATATTATTATCCTTTGGGAAAACTATAATTTTACTTCTCAAACTTTGCCACTTTTTATAATTGAGTTCTCAAATTTTTATTTATTTTTTATTTTAGTCCTTAAACTTTCCAAAAGTTTGCAAAATAATCCTTCGTTAATGAACCGTTAGTTTTTCTATTAAGGAATAACTCATTTGCAAACTTTTGAAAAGTTTGAGAACTGAAATAAAAATAAAATAAAATCTTAAAAACTCAATTAAAAAAAGTAGCAAAGTTTAAGGATTGAAAATATAAAATATAAATTTCCCCCTTTTTACTTAAAGTGTAAAATGTAAAATCTATATATTTATCTGTGTTTTAATTTACCACATACGCTTATATATATATATATATATGCACGTACGTCCATATTTGTTCTTTTAAAACATAATTTTTAACGGTATTCAAAACATAGAAAAAAAAATGCTAGTTTTTTTCTTTTTTAAGAACTTAGATCTTAAAATGGAGAAAAATTAAAAATATAAAATCCTAAAATGAAAAGGTAGGAAATTTTTTTTGATCCTTTTAATGTAGTTTTTCCATTTTGGATAACAAATACTTCAAACAATCAATAATTCAATTTGACATTCTTAATAGAATCAAAATGCCTTGTGACTCTAAATAGGTGCTAACCTACTACATATCCTAACTAGTCCGGAATATGTTAAGGTTTCTAAGTCCACAAATCGATGAACATAAAAGAATCATACCACAAATAATACATATAAACCATAAAAAAGTATATAGCTGCATCCACTCATAACCTCATAGAAACCTCAAATATCCAATAGAGTTCGGAAGTGTATTGACTCATAACAAAAAACATAAGACAAGTCAAGTAACTAAATCCTCAAGTATCAAAAAAAGAGTCCATCTCCTCAAAAGGACATAACCCTCAACATAACATAAACTTCTAGTAAAACAAACATTACCTTATCCTAGTCATCATAGTAGTAAAGGTATTCGACTCTATCCTCTTCTTGGATGTCATCAACATATGTCTCCTCATAAATAAGATAGTCCTCAGATCCAACACCTAAAAAAGAAAAGAATAAGTCAAAGCTCAATACGAGTGCACAAAATACATACGAATGCTAAGCTCAATCGTTCACGTACAGAAATGCAGATACAATAAAATAATACAAACAACAATTTAATTATTTTACATTAGGCCAACAAACAGCAAAAGGGTATTCATAACCTACCACACCTGATCTTTACCCACTTACATAAGTGGATATAAATATACGTTTTCTTTTAAGTCCTTTACGCTCAAAAGCCTAATATTCTAACTACGTCGTCTTATGTAAAAGTCCATTAGGGAAACCTCACATATGATCAATAGTTTCTCCTCTAAGGAACTATTACTACAGGCCCCAAAAGCAAGTAAGTCAAGCAAAATCAACAAACCAAATTCATTAAGCCAAATATAAATTGAGTCCAATTTGATTACTAAGTCCTATCAAGCATAAGTACAAGCAACAATCAAACACCACATACCTGGAATCGCTCTACAATCGAAAATAGGACTCTAATATCATAACCTGAATAAAAGTTTAGATCTTAACAAAGGAAACCAAACACTACAAATCTAAATGAAAAACAAGTAACACATTAACCTTTAAACACTCTAAGACTAAGTCCTACCTAGAAGTTATCTACGAACCTATAATCTATCTAATCAAAGTCCTGAAAGAAATCGTCGAATCAAATGATAATTCTAGAATAGAAATAGAATGTAATATGATTAAGCCAAAAAGTTAATATAACTATATAAAATTGCTTATTTATTATAAACCATAAAGTATATTATATATATATATATATATATCCCTTTTATTAGGTATTGGATACCTAATCCATTTTATAGCGTTATTAAGAGGTTTATAATTAATTACTAATCTAGGTATACCTTTCTCAATTTCAGCATTCTTATTAACATGAAAAGCTAAACACTCCAGGGAGACTTACTGTTACAAATTAATTTTTTATTGAGTAAATCATTAATTTCATTTTTATAGTGATTTAAAACTTTATTATTCATTTGGGATGATCTTGCCTTAGTAGGAATATTTTTCTCATTAAATCATTTTCATAAGGTAAATTTACAATATGAGATTTACAATCCCAAAAAGCATTAGGTAATGTTAAACATATTAAATTTTTAATTTCTAATTCTAAGTTAGAAATTCTTTTTATTAGATTTTCATTAGAAAGTTGAGTTTCAATTTTCTTGAACTCAAGATTACTTTTTAAAAACATTAAATGTTTTTCTTTACATTCAATTAAACAGTTCAATTCTTAGATAGAATTGTCTTTTAATTCATTCAAATGTTTAGTTTGATGTTTCAAGACAAAATTGAAACTAATTCTCTTTTTGAAATAAGATGTCTCAATTCCTTTATTGTTAACAAAAAATAGTTAGATTAAATTAATAAAAGGTGTTCCTAAAATAACATTTTTTAAAATTTTTTATAAGAATAAAAGTTGTTTTATATGAAACATTATTTTTCAAATTTTCAACTTTGGATAATTTGAAATTGATTTGCAATTTGTTTCCCGATGCAAACTTTAGAGATTGAATTGTTTTTTCAAAATATTTTATTGGAATTAACCTTTTTTTTAATGTAGTTTAAATCAACACCAGTATTAAATTATGCAATTGTTTCTAAAATAAATTCATTATTAATTCTTATTGTCACATTAATAATTCATTTTCCTATTATTATTTCAACCGGTTACATTAGATAATCAGAATTATCAAAAATTTGTTGAATATTATCATTATTGGAGAGTTCTATATTATTACTAGTTTCAAAACTGTTGTTAGAATATTCTTAAATAATCATTTTCTATTTTAATTCAAGAAAATCCCTTTATTGTTTTAATTGCATTAATTTTAACTCTTTTATTTCTTACTTTTGAACATTAATTTTATTATGAAGATCATTTATAGAGATGTGTTTTCTCTGTGATTTTTTACTTCTTTCAAGAATTTCCTTAAGATTGTAAGGTAAATTACTTGTAAGGGAAAGAGTGTTTTTGTTTATATTTTTTAAACAATTAAGTTTTTCATTATCATTATTCATTAGATCAATTTTACAAAGAATTTCTTCTTCTTCATTAGTCAAAACATTTAATTCTTTTTCATCTTCAGAAGATGTTGATGTTAATTCAATGTCATTGACTTGAATCTCGTCATCGCATTCTT
The DNA here is from genome assembly GCA_024138015.1 of Lumnitzera littorea. Classification (NCBI taxonomy): domain Eukaryota; kingdom Viridiplantae; phylum Streptophyta; class Magnoliopsida; order Myrtales; family Combretaceae; genus Lumnitzera; species Lumnitzera littorea. The sequence goes on along the minus strand of JAMXBB010000005.1, from coordinate 23,974,737 downwards.
CTTCAGATGTTAAAGACTCATTGTTAGCAAAAATTTGCAAAATACTTTTTATTGTTTACTCATCGAGATTTAATTCATTAATTTTATTACTGATCTTACAGTAATTTGTTGTATGATCAATTGTTCTACATTTATAGCATCTTAATTGTTTATAAGATTTCTTCTTATATTTTTTACCCATTGGTTTCTTTTCACTTTCAATCTTTTTAAGAGATTTTTTCTTAAAATTTCTTATTGGTTTTTTATACGAACATTGTGAGTGTGAATGAAAGTGCTTTACATTCTTTTTCTTCTTTTTATTAATAAAAGAAAGATCATATTGAGCACAAAAATCACCAAGACTATTTTATTTCATGCATTATTCATTTTTTAATTGTTTTTGCAATTTAATTGCTATATATAAATTAGTTCCAATTTTGTAAACATACGATGCTAATTCCTCAAATAACAAATTATCATAAGGAATTTCGTTATTATTTTCTTCCCAAATTTTATTTCTAACCTGTTCTCCTATTAACTTAGGTAACTCTGCTAAAAACTTTTCTTTCCAGAAAGGCTAATTGCAGTCGTTCCTAAGAAGAATTTTTTGAAAGAATATATCCTTATATTGGTAAAATTCTCCAAAGGATTGACATTTCATATTAAACAACAAATCTAAGGTTTTATCCTTAACATGTGAAAGGTCTCCTAGGAAATGTTGGTTGATTGAGAAAATTAAAGTATTAATTATATATTGAATTGGTTCATTATTTTCATCAAGAATTCTCATTCCATTTTCATCAATTTTGCATAAAGTTAAAATATCGATGCACTATTCCTTAATGAGATAATTATCCCACCAACTTTTAATTGTCCAATGAAACAAGAAATTAAAAGGAGTGCTATTTGATAATCAGTAACATTTGAAACAGTTTTATTAGTATTAGAAAATATTATCATTTGATTAAAAACATTAAGAATTTTTTGTTTTGAGAGTCCATCTATGTTCCATTCATATGTAGATCCTGGAGAATATTTATTCTGATAATTATCATTCTTTTCTTCAAAAATTTTATTAGGAGGGGTTGCTCTTTAATAGTATAATTTTTTAGGTTCTTTCCAATTAATTTTGTTAATTTAATCATTTGACTCATTAATGTTTAAGTCTTTTAAAGAAATATCGGATATTTTATCATTAATCAAATCATTATCAGTTTCATCAAGGATATTAAGTTTTTCTGAAGGAGTATCATCTATGACAATATTCCTTCTAAGAAGATTTGATGTATCCAATTTTAATGTATCGATTAGTTTTGATGACGACGAATTTTCTTCTTTAATCATTTTATTTTTTATCATTATTTTCATATCATCCAAAGCTTTTAAAAATTTATTACTTTGATTTTTAGGTATTTCAAAAGGTTTAAATAATGATACATTTTTATCAGTTTTATTAGTTAAAGTTTTCTCATATTTTCTATTTATCTCATTGTTTATTGTATTTTCCATTTTATCCATATATTTACCTATTGTGTGTAAATGTTGGTTAATATAGTTATTTTGATTTATTATTTTATTAATACCTAAGACTTCTTCTTCTATAGCATTTTTAAAAGGCACAAGTGTTATTTTAATGTTTTTATATATAGATTTTATATTATTAAGTGGTGGATGATTTGATTCTATTATTTGTTCATCACTTAATTTCCATTTAAAACGTTCATTTACAACATTAATTTCTTTAGGTTTCAAATAATATTCTTCAAACCATTCAAAAAAAATATTTAAAAACCAACTTCATTCATGAAATTATAATATTCATCTTTTATTTGTTTAATAACATTTTAAATGTTTGAAAATACCATTCCCTAATTTTCTTATTTTTGGTGAATTGAACTCTTTATTTAGGAGAATCCTATCTAGTTCAAAAGGTTTCTCTAAAACATTAAGTTCTAAATCACCTATTACTAAAAGTGTAGGTTCCTCATATTCTGGATCATTATTTGGTTGGTAAACCAGCCTAGTTATACCTGACCTATTGTTGACTATACCAAAAATTGAACGATTATTGTATACGTTAGATTGACTATTTAGTTAAACATTAGATTGTATATTAAATGGTGAATGAATTATAGGTGAAGGTGGAGGTAAATCTACTGATCTCCTAGAAGAAGATGACATTAACCTTATTTGTAAAGGTCTTTTAGGTTGATCAAAAAATCTCATAGCAAATTAAATTGTTACCTTGCCTTCAAGATATTGAATTACATTAGAAGGTTCGGTATTATACACAAGTTGTTTTGGAAGTAGGTTGTCTACTTCCTATTGTTCAGGTCGATTGACCTGAGACCATTGAATCATCTTGGGTATGGATATATTAGCTTTGGTTAAGTCTATTTGGATAAAAAGGGTTTTTCCTTTCTTATCAATTTTATAAACTTTAGACCTAAAAGCAGTTTTCAATAGTTTAAAATATATTCTATATATTATAGTCATTAGTAAAGCACCTTTTATCATTCTAGTTTTAATTTGGAGAATTAAAGAATTAATTATGATTCTATCTCTAAGACCTACTGTAACATTTGGATGACATTCAAATTATATTAGACCAATGCTAAGACTAGTTTCAATAGAGGCATACATTGATCTTTTATAGTCTTGTTTCTTAGCATCTCTAAGGACCATGAACACCGAAGTATTTAGACCTAGTTTAGTAAGAGATTTGGCTCCTACTTGAACTAGACCTATGTGCATATAATTCCATTCTTTAGAATATTTTTTAATTGATTCAACATTTAAAAGTTTCATTGTTGTTAAGTCATTAGAAATAGGGATATATTTTTCTTCTATGGCTATTACATAATCATTTTTACCAAAAAATTTCCATTTAACCATTTGATAAATTTGATCATAAGAAGTTTTTAGAATCTTTCAATCATCTATTACTTTGTCAAAATCTTTCATATATATCTCATATCTATTATTTAACTAGATTCTAATTGCTCAGAGAGAGCAAAGCTCGAAGATGACATAGTTTTTCTAAGTAAATTTATAATTTTCAAAAGAGTAATTTATCCAATTTTATAAATTTATTTCACAGGACTATTTTAAAAACTTATGTTTTGATCTCTGATTTATGACCTATTTGTTACCCTTAACTCTTTAAATGAGATTTACGCCAAGCCTTAATAGGAATTACTACAATATAAAGGGTTCCACAAAGGAATCATTCTAAGTGAACAGAAGTATAAAATATAGTTTCCACAAAGGAAATCACCTCAAAAGAAAATTAAAAACCACTCATTAAACTATATACTCTCTCACTAACTCTAATACCATCAAACACCCAAGAGCATCCATACTAGATGATAGATATGAGATATATATGAAAGTGATTAATGAATTATAGATGAAGTGGGAAGATACAATATTAACGTATTTAAAATTAATTTCTTCCAAAATAAATATCATACAAATAAAATCATCACCATTATTATCTTTAACTTGTTGAGACATTTAAACATTAAACATAAATCATTACCAAATAAGATTGTTACGATCTAATACCCACATAATATATAAATAAAAACTTTCTAAATATTCTATAGCAATATCATCAAAATATTTTAAAAATTCTATTAGATCATCACCATTATAGATATATATATATATATAAAAGAAATATAAAGTAAATACACGATTAGGGCATCCAAAATATATAGATTATCGAATTGATATAATAATAAAAAAATACATACTTAATTGGAAAATAGTATAATTCGTAGAATTTTGTAAGGAATGATATAATAATAGTCGACATATAAAACGGACATACTATGCGTAATATGATATGCTATATATATACATAATACTAATGTGATAAAATAATTAGATCTCAAAACCATCAATATCAATAATAAATCATATTAATAATAGAATAGTTTCATAGTACACCCATTTGACACTAAGGGCTTCTGTATAAAATACGATCATTAACATAATTCTATAATTAAATAGAAAATAGTGACCCATCTTAAATACAACAGAAAATAGAAATTTGTCCCCAACATATATATAGCTATAACCAATATTTTTAATTACGATAAAATATATCTAAAGGTAACTTTTATATAAAATAATACTATATAAAATGATAATAAAATAATTTAGTAGCAATAATCGAATACTAACGAATACTTATTTCCACACTAATAAAGGAAAATAATAAAGAAAATTAATACTCTAAGTATACGGTACCAAATAAGAAATCGAAATGGCTTATGAAATATGAATAAGATGGAAACACCAGATGACGACGAATAAAAACCTATTATAAATAACAATATAGAAATTATAATCAGTAAAATAATATACTCAAATATTTAATTACTAATATTTACCGGATTAACTCAGAACACGTGGAAATGGACACAAACTAATCCAACCGTATGTGAAACCCAAAATAAATTCGGATGAGCTGATTGATTAATGAATTGCAATTGAAGAAGGCTTCTGACGAAGCTTGACTTCAGAAAAGAAATCGAGGGGCGGAAATTATGAGAGAGGAAGGGAGGGAATTAGATTAGGAAAGGGATAGGGGCTCTTAGAAATTGGGGAAAACAAGATTGAGGAAGTAAGGTGGGGTCTGACCATTAATTTAGTGTGGAGGGGGGGGGGGGGGGGTGCATATGTGTAGAGTAGTCCAGGTAAGAGAGAGCTTGGTGAGAATTATGAATATGTGGAGAGAGAGAGAGAAAAAAAACACAATGATGAGGTGAGAGAGAATGCCGAAAGAGAAAATGGGAAATGATGAGTTGAGAAAGAGCGTGAGAGCCAAGAAAGGGAAAGCCAATTACGGCTAGGAAAAAAAAAAGAAATAGAATTAAGGTAGATCATTCTAGAATTTTCTAGAATTTAGGATGATGTTTATATAGAAAATTCTAGAATTTAGGATGATGTTTATATAGAAAAAGAAAATAAAGAATTAATTAAAATAAGAATATATACAGTATTTAGGATAATAACTCTTATATAAAAATATCGTAATGTAAAGCACTAATAAAATCTTTATACCCTATACATAAGATAAAATTTAATATACTTAATAAGTACATAAAATAGGAGTTTTAGAATAATCAAATTAGAACCTTAATTTAGATTTTTATACTAAAGAAAATGCTTAGAATTAAATTGGAATTGCATCGAAGTTTATTAAAATGAGCAATTAGCTACTAAGAAGCGATTTCTAACGATATTAACTTAAAGGTTTTATGATTTAATTAAATCGCTAGATTAATTGGGGCGTTTTAATTAAATCACATTAAATTTTATAATTTTTTAAAATTTATATATAACACTAGTTTTTTTTCTTGCCAAGTACATTATATATTACAACAATTTAGGAAGGAGAGAATCAAATCTAGTCCATCTATTTAAGAGACTAGTATTACCAAAGTAATTATATAACTTATTTGGTACTTATTTTAATTATTAAATTAAATAAACAATAGCGATCACAAATAATTATCATATTTAATTTAATGATACAATGTAAAGTTAGTTACAATATCATTATACATTTGTAAATCGAAAAATATAAATAATAATTATGTTTATGATAAGATAAATATATATTTTATCTAATAATATAATTAACTATTCTAATTCATCAAGTTGTAACTACACCCCCAACCACACCCCACCCCGGTTTTTTTTGCTAGAAAAATTAACAAAGAATGAAAAAGAAAAAAAAAATGAAAAATTACACTTTTAGTTCTCAAACTTTGAAACTTTTTCTAATTAAGTCCTCGAAACTTTATTTTTTCTATTTCAATCCTCAAATTTTTTAAAGTTTACAAACGAGTCATTTATTAATAGAAAAACTAACAATTCACTAATGGAAGATTTTTTAGTAAACTTTTGGAAAGTTTAAAGACTGAAATAGAAAAAATAAAAGTTTGAGAACTTAATTAGAAAAAAATTATAAAATTTGAGAATTAAAAGTGTAGTTTTTCCTTATTCCTTTATCATTTATATTATCTTATTTATATAAAAATAGATAAAAGAGATACAAAACGTTAGAAATGGTATGACAAACTCATTAGTTAATTAAACTACCAATAATTCTTCAGAAAATCTAATAGAAATAATATAAAGTATTATTAGACATGGACATCCACATGGACAACTTACCTAATCCCACTTTTTCTCTCCCTCTCGATATCTATATGAAAACCTCTCAATTTCAAAATCTAAATTTCCATTGAATTTATTATAAAATAACTATTGGAAGACTTACAAAATAACACTTCTCATATACAACTATACATTTTGGTGAAAATAAGGTAATAATAAAGCATTATTTTGCCTAGAATCTAGTGACATTACCACTAGTTTTCATTAAGATGGATTAAGGTTCGAATTCTCCTCCCCAAGTTATAACATAATTGAAAAAAAAAAAAAACTGTTACTTTTCTTAATTACCTTTATATATGTATATTAAACGGAGTTATTTCAATAATCTAATTTATATATTTTAGCAATTTACCTAAGCAAATATATAGTTTTAAAAGGAAAAAAAAAAGCCTCGATTTAATTTTTCTTAGAAAGCAAATAAATTACGTATTCTCTCAAATCATAAGAAATAAATTAAGGGCAATATAGCAATTATTAGAAGATGGTTCCATATTTTCTCATATTGAATGAGATTCATAGAGAAAATTAGGCTATAAGAAGTGTAGGTCTAGAGATTATGGTTAAAAAATTAAGATTCACATGTGAACAAAAACAAATATAAATAGATACCATAAGATTTCACAATGATCATAAGCTATATGTATAGCATACAATCATCTTCCTACAACAGGTAACTAGGCTTTAGAAAGTTAAGTAGATCAATGGAGTCTCTTTTGAATGAAATCTTCATGCAAATTCTCTCTAGAGTTGTTGTCCTAGATTTGGCTAATGTAAGGCATGTTTGCAAAAGGTGGAAAACCATCATGGAAGAACCTCTTTGGCATAAACTTCGCTACTCTTATTTTGGCTCAAACCCTAACAACTAAGTCCTAATAGTTCTATGTTGGACAAAATTGTATTTTGTGGATTTAACCAATGAATTCAAAGCTTCTCAAGCAAAACCAAGAGTCAGTGATATGCTAGAGCTAGGGTTCTTTCACTTAGTTGGGCCATATAATGGTTTACTTTGATTAATCAGTAATCGAATGATCTATATCATGAACCCATTCACCGATGATGTGAAGCAACTGCCTAAACTCACTGACATACAATATATCATAGCATATGGTTTTGGAAATGATTCAACGACAAACTTCTATAAAGTTATGGCTATAGAAGTGTTTGCTTGAGTTTAGTTTTGTTGTGAATTGTGATCAAGAATAGATAAGGCCAGTCACTAGATGGGTCCAAACTTGTAGAAAGCTCTAAAAGGATTAATGGGGAAAAATGCGAAAGGGTAAAAATGAAGAATAAAACAGTAAGTAAAACGCACAAACAACTCTAGAGGATATAACACACCAATAGAACTTTTGAGAACTCACAACTCAATTCGATATAACGCACGAATCAGTCCGATGAGATTACTCGCTACCTAACCTTGCTTAAGGGAAAGGATAAGAGTGATGCCAATAGTAAACAAACAATGTTTACGCAAGGAAGAAAAAGTACTAAAAGAGTGTATATTAAAAATGATCTACTGTTATCACAGTTATAAGTTCAAGGGTATTTATACTCATAAGTTAGGGTAACTTGCCTGAAAAGGAAAAAACAAAAAGTATATTTCCTAAGGAAGTAATGTACAAGATACAAAAAGTTAAAAATGAATATACAAGAAAAACAATTATTGGTAAAATGGATTTTGCACATAATACTGTACACGTGGCGATGCTACATTAGCGAGGTTGTTAGGAGATGCGGACAAAAAGTATAGACAGATGGGCTTATCTTAGCAAAGATGGCTTAGTCAATTCAAACTCTCTCTTTCAAGTTGTCGACAAGGAAGATGCCGAGTAATTGGTTGGCTTAGTGCTAGAGAGTAATCATTAACTCGGCATACTGTAGAAAAATGGGCGGTCATACGGCACGGCATGAAGGGTGACTCGGCAAGGAAGTATTTAGCCTCAACAAGGGTTAGTTGGAACAGAAGTATTCGTCATGCCAGCCCCTCTAATCTTTAGGCTCAGCTGCAGGTCGAGGTCTGGTAGCCTGATTCCTGTCATTCCCTGCGAGTTGTTTTGGATTTAAGATCAAATCTAAATAGTGTACGCTCAGTTCTCCGTCAGGATAATATGGACTAAGGTCGACAATGTTGAAGGTGTCAGAAACCCCATAGTCCTCGAGCAATTCCAACCTATAGGCATTGTCATTAATTTTCCGAAGGATTCTGAAAGGTCCTTCCACTCTTGCAGATAATTTGTTCTTCCTCTTATTCAGGAACCGTTCCTTACCGAGGTGCAGCCATACCAAGTCTACTAGCTAAAATTGTTTGGTCAACTTACCCTTGGTCTTTTTTTGCATTTTCTAATAACTTGGTCGATGTGTTGAATGACCCTATCATAGATGTGTTAAAGGGATTGTACTCTAGCCATTGCACCAGAGTCCTCTTGTACGGGTATTAATACAAGGGCGTAGTCGAGGGGCAACTGAAGATTGAATAAATAGACCACCTCAAAGGGACTCTACGTAGTGGTGTCATGTACTGTTCAGTTATAGGTGAACTCGACCACTGGTATGCAAACACCCTAATCAGCCAAGTTCTACCTACTATAGCTCGGAGTAGTGACCCCAAAGTACGATTAACCACTTCTGTTTGGCCATCAGTTTAGGGGTGACATGAGGTACTGAAGAGTAATTTGGTCCCTAACCAACCCTACAAGGTTCTCTAAAAATGGCTCAAGAACTTTGGGTCTTTGTCTGAGACTATACTTCTCGGGACGTCGTGTATCCACACGATCTCTTGTAAGAAAAGAAAAGCAATAGCCAAAGCATCGTTAGTTTTTTAGCAAGGCACGAAGTGTGCCATCTTACTGAACCTATCTACGATGACCATTACAGAATCTTTGCCTCAAGTAGTTCACAGCAGTTCAAAGACAAAGTCCATGCTTAGTTTAGTCTACGACCTCATTAGGGAAGGTAGGGGCATTACTCTCCCTTGCTCGGCTCAGCATTTAGCCTTCTTGCATACGGCACATCTTTCGATAACTCCATGCACATCTCTCCTCATTCTTGGCCAAAAGAATCAATCATTCAATAGTTCATAAGTCTTTCTTTCCTCAAAATGTTCGGAGAGACCTCTACTGTAGCTTTCCTTGACTAGTAGCTCCCTTAGTGAACAAATCGGCATGCATAATTTTTCGCCAAGGAATAAGTGACCATCCTCCACATGATACTAATCCATTGTCTTCCCATCCACACATCGTGAAATTATAGATCCAAAGTGTGAATCCTCGGAGTACGATTCTTTGATACTCACAAACCCAAACAGTTTGGTCTACAGTTCTGATAAAAGCAAATATCTCCTCGAAAGAGCATCTACAACTACGTTACTCTTTCCTTGCTTGTACTTTATTACAAAATTGAATCCTTCAAAGAATTCTACCCATCTCATCTGCCGTTTCGATAACTTAGTCTGACTTCAGAGGTTCCTCAATGATTCATGGTCAGTATATATGACAAATTCTCTTGGCAATAAATAATGTTGCCAAACTTACATTGCTCAAATCAATGCCAAAAGTTCCTTATCATACATGGAATAATTCAGCTGTAGTCCTCGAAGCTTCTCACTGTGGAAGGCAATTGGTTGGCTTTCCTATATTAGGACAGTACCTATTCCAATGCCTGATGCATCGCATTCCAGCTCACAAATTTTGTCAAAGTTGGGTAATATTAACACCGAGGCAAAGGTCAACCTTTCTTTTATCTCGGCAAAGCTCCTCTCTTCCCTTTCTCCCCATCAGAAGTCGGTGTTTTTCTTTGTTAATTCAGTAAGTGGCACAACGAAGGTGTTAAAATTCCTAATGAATCTTTTGTAAAACGAAGCCAGTCCATAGAAACTTCTCACGTCGACACAAGTAGTAGGAGTAGGCCACTCAACAATTGCTTGGATCTTCTCATCATCGACTCATAAGCATCCTCTACTGACTACATAGCCCAAGAATATTACTTCCTCCTGGCAAAAGCAACATTTCTTTAGATTGCCGAATAGTCTTTCGGTATGGAAAATATCTAGGACTACTTTAAGATGTTCACAGTGGCTTAGCATGTCGGTACTGTAAACCAGGATGTCATCAAAGTACACCACAACACACTTCCGAATGAGATGTCTCGGCACATGGTTCATTAATCTCATGAAAGTGCTCAGGGCATTTAACAAGCCAAAAGGCATGACCATCCACTCATAAAGTCCATGTCGAGTCTTGAACGCAGTATTCCTTTTGTCGCCTAGTCTCATGCAAATTTGATGGTAGCCAGATTTAAGATTAATCTTGTTGAAAATCTTAGCTCCACTTAGTTCATCCAATATGTCTTCTAGCCTTGGGATCAAATACATGTATTTGATCGTAATTTTGTTCATAGCTCAGTTGTCTACACACATCCGCTAGGTTCCATCCTTCTTCGGCACTAAAAGTGCAAACACAACACAAGGGCTAAGACTCTCTCTTACATAGCCTCTCTCCAGCAACTCATTGACTTGACGTTGGAGTTTAGAAGCCTGTTCGGGATTCATCCAATAAGCTAGCTTATTCGACAGTGCAGCACTGGATACTAAGTCAATGCAGTGTTCTATGCCTTGAGTTAGGGCAACTCCTCAGGTAACTGTTCTGGGAACATGTCGGCATATTCACCTAACAACTCCTTGACCTCCTGGGGTAACTTACCCCACTCCTTCATTTCCAGTAGTCACCTGACCAATATGAGGGTCGGCCCATTAACATTGATGGCTTCTCTTAGCTCAGCTTTACTCATCATCAGAGCCTTCTTTAATCCATGAGCAAGTTTTGTTTGTAACTTATTAACTTCTCTAGGCAACAACGAATTCAACGTGATCTTCCAGTCATCCTTCTCAAACATATACGTATTCCTATAGCCGTCATGTATAACTCTCCTATCAAACAACCACAACCTATATAGCAACACGTAGGAAGTGCACATAAGCAATATGTCGCAAAGAATTTGATCAGAGTAATTCCTTATAATAATTGGCAGTAGTATTTGCCAAGTGACATGTAATGCTCTTTTCTCACTCAACCAGTGCAACTTATACGGCCCTGGATGTGAAACAGTCGGCAACTTCAATTTTGAAACAAGATCGGTTGATGCCACATTGGTGCAGCTTCTACTATCCACGATGAAGATGTACATTTGATCATTCACCTTACAGGTGGTATGGAACAAATTCTCTCTTTGCTCCTCGTCTCGCAAGGGTTCCATGTTCATAATATATCAAACAACCATTATAATTGATTTAAGTCCTCAGGAAACGTATCATCCTCAATCAGCTCTTTCTCGGCACTTTCTTTTTCGACAAGAACCTCTTTCTCCTCCTCAGATTCCTCATTCGTACTCTCTACTTCGAGCTTTGAGATGCCTCCCTTGATGACCATCATCGGTCGATTTACACATTGAGCAACCATGTGTCCAAACCCCGACCACCTGAAGCACTTAATATAGCTAGTCTTCCTGCCAAAACCCTTGCCCTTTCTCATACGTTTAAGTCGGCACTACATCATTAGGTTGGCCTTTCTGCTCATCTCAGACATCAACCTTTTTGCTCAGCTTGGGACTCAGCAAAGTTCAGTGACTTTCCTGTCAAGGTCAACTAGTCAGCATTCTCGCCTGTACTTGGCTCCTTCTTTGCCTCTCTACTCGCTAGGAAATCCTAACAACCTCTTCCATGGTGTCAAATCGTTGGAGCTCCACAACGTCTCGAATGTCTCCTCTCAACCTGGTAACGAACCTTGAGACTATTCGAGTTGGTGATTCCTCCACTTCGCAACACATCATAAGCATTTCATATTCTTGAACATATTCGTCAATAGTTCGGCCTCCTTGTCTCGGCTCCTAAAGCCGAGTGAAAGTATCTTGCAGGTATGTTTTCAGTACGAATCTATTTCTGAGTACTCTCTTCATCTTAGGCCAAGTGTTAGTCTCTCGATACCCCTCTTGTCTTCTTATGGCTTGAAAATTCTTCCACCACATAGCGACATATCCGGAGAACTCAACAGTAGCAGTTCTCACTTTCTCATAATCCTCATATTGATAGTAATCAAACATACGCTCCACCTTCTCTCAGCGTTCCTAGATCCATTGAAACTCAAAATCCTAAGCTTAGCATGGTTGGATGCTCTAGGGATTTGTACACGCTCCTACTCAAAATACTCTTCTTCCTCTTCATTAAGCTCTCTCAAGTTTATCCTTCGCCTTACTTGTCCATCAACTCCTTCACTTCGAATAGGTCAAGCTGGGTTCTGATCTCTAACACGTTGAGCAACTTATGGAGTGTTTTGCGCGACCTTAGTAAGTCAACAAAACAATGCATGAACAGCTTAGGTCAAATCTACTAAGAGGATAACTATCTCATCAAGTCTCTCGTTAGTGCTTCTGAAAGTTCCTTGCAATTGTCGTCCATGGTAGACAACTCCACTGTCATCACCAATACCAACATTTATATTTGGGTCTGTCATTTTTCATCACAGATTCAAACTCAAACAAACATTTTGAGAAGTTAAAAGTTAACAACACAATAGTCAAAAGAACACAGTAACTTGCTTTGTTTTATACACACAAAACAGAGTATAACAGAACTTCAAAAAGAATTACTACAATTCACACAAAACCTCTGCTCTGATAACAAGATGCTGTGAACCGTGACCAAGAAAAGATAAGGCCGGTTGCTAGATGGGTCTAAGCTTGCAGAAAGCTTGAAAAGGATTAATGAGGAAAAGTGCGAAAGAGTAAAAATGAAGAATGAAACTATAAGCAAAACCTACAAGCAGCTCTAGAGGATATGATGCACAAATGAAACTTCTGAGGACTCACGGCTCAATTTGATATTACGCACGAATCGGTCCAGTAAGGTTACTCACCACTTAACCTTGCTTAAGGGAAAGGATAAAAGTGATGCCAAAAGTAAACAAACAGTGTTTATGCAAGGAAAAAAAAGTACCCAAAGAGTGTATATTAAGAATGATCTATTGTCGTCACAATTACAAATACAAGGGTATTTATACCTATAAGTTAAAGCAACCTGCCTAAATAGGAAAAGAAAAAAAAGGCATTTCCTAAGGAAGTAATGTATAAGATACAAAAGGGTAAAAATAAATATATAAGAAAAACAATTATTGGTGCAATAGATTCTACACATGATACTGTTCACGTGGCGATGCTACATTGGCAAGATAGTTAGGAGATGCGGAAAAAAAGTACGGACAAATGGGCTTATCCAAACAGGGATGGCTTAGTCAGTTTGAACTCTCTCTCTCGACTTCTCGGCAATGAAGATGCTGAGTAATTGGTCAGCTCGACACTAGAAAGTAATTGGTCACCTCAACATATTATAGAAAAATGGGCGGTCATACGATACAGCATGAAGAGTAACTTGGTAAGGAAGTACTCGGCCTCAGTAAGGGTTAGTTGGAACAAAAGGATTCATCATGCCAACCCCTGTAGTCCTTATGCTCGACTACAGGTCAGAGGTCCAGTAGCGTGATTCCCATCATTCCCTCATCCATAGATTGATAGCCAAACTGAGGTTGTCAATCGAACCGTTGGAACTTTACTACTAGTTACGATCGAATGAAACATAGCTGATTGGGATTTGTGTTTGCCCATCATTGAATTCGCCTACGACAAGACTGCCTAGAATATCACAAATAAGTCTCCCTTTGAGGTCGCTTATGGGTTTAACCTTGAGCTTCCGATGGACTAAGCACCCTTGCCAAAGCCTAAGGACAATCTGCCAACTGTAGAAAGAGTTAAGGCCATTAGGGCTATGCACCAAAAGGTGGTAGAGCAATTAAACTGAACTACTGCCAAGCTCAAGAACCGAGGCCGAGGACGGAAGAGGAGAGAATTTCAACTAGGTGATCTAGTCTAGATACACCTCAACAAAGAACAATTCCTGAACTTGAGGAAGAGCAAGTTATCTCCCAAAGCCAAAGGACCCTACAAAGTGCTTGAAAAGATTAATCCTAATGCTTACAAGATTGATCTACCTGAGGGGTACGGAGTCTCAAATTCCTTTTATAATGCTGACCTCCAACCATACACTCCTAGGGACGAGCAACCTGAAGTAAAGCTAGATCTGATCCCAAATCTTGAACAGCCCGGAGGGGATGATAGGGATCAAGAATCAATCACATGTTCCCGAGCCCGTAGGCTTGCTTAAATGATTTGTTAAGCTATCTAAGGTGAACTAAGTGCCGAGGAGCAGTGCATCCTCCAATCTATCCTATCAGATTACTTTGCTCTTTACACCACCCAAGGAGTTATCGAGGTGACCAATCGAAGTATCGAGCCAACTTCTTTGCTGAACACCAGTCTAAGCATCGAATTGGTATACAACCAACCTGATCCATGCCAAAGTCGATCTAATAGCTACTAGGAGTTATCATCTAAGGCTAACCCCAAGATGAGTTGCCCACAAACCATTCCCTGTCTACTCCTAACTGTCCGAGCTACCGAACTGCTAATGCCGAATCGACCTAATTAGGATCCACCCCTGCTCGTCCAACAATGTCATTAGGACCATAAAATGAGCACTGACATGTGTATTATTCTTTTTTGACATACGTACTATCCTTTTTCTACTACCAGATATTCTTTTTGTATGATTACGATGTTACCCCTGTAAATTATTCCCTTTTTTCCTTTACTAGTAAGAATCCTTTTTGTAATTTACTTTAACTTAAGACTTACCCTAATTAGGTCTTATAAATACTTGTATATTGTAATGGCTACAACACAATGTCAAGAATACACTGAACTTTCAAACATACTCTCTTGAGCTAAGTGTTTTTCTGCTCATTCTTGAGTTACTCTTATCTATCCTATCAAGCGTGAACTAATAATGAGTGACCTCCAGCCACACTTATGCATCATATCAAGTGTGACTTAAGCTCGTGTGAAGTGTTAGTGCATCATATCTATAATCAGTGCATAGGAACCCTTACTCAACCTTCAACTATCATTTATCATTCGAACCATATTGCAGTCTAGACTTACCTATTTTGTTCATAAGATACAGGTTGACGTATGTTCATCTATGTCGCACCCATATCAATAATGGTATGAAAAACTTACTAGTGCACTACTTACTTATGGCCAATCATTCGAGGATTGTAGTTTATTTTTCAAGCGCTCTTCTAATCATTTTCTTATTCTTTCGATGTATATGGATAACCTTTTTATGGTAAGCAACTCACTCCCAGCCATTACTACCATTAAGTAGTACTTACATGATGCCTTCAAAATTAAAGACCTTAGTGAATTAAAGTACTTTTGTAATAGTCACGGGATTAATCTTTACCAGAAGAAATATTGCATTGATCTCCTCAAAGATACTGGATTTCTGGGTACCAAATCTATTTCAACTCCTATGGTCTCTTCTACCCGATTATCTAAGAATGATAGCTCTCCTTCACTACCTAATCCATCTATGTTTCAAAGGCTCATTGGACGCTTGCTTTTTCTTACTCACACTCGACTAGATATCTATTTTGTAGTACAACAATTTTCACAATTTCTCGCTTAGCCCTCTACTCTTCATCTTTAAGCTACTCATCATGTCTTATGGTTTCTTAAAGGCTCTCTTGGACAAGGCTTATTATTTCCCTCTTCTTCTTCTCACAAGCTAAGTGCTTACAATGATTTAGATTGGTCTTCCTGCCTTGATTCTTGACGGTTTATCATAGGTTACTGCATTTTTTATGATAATGTTCTCATCTCTTGGTCCTCCAAAAAGCAATCGACTGTTTCTCGTTCATCCTTAGAAGCTAAATATCGAGCTCTTACAACTATTGTATGTGAACTTCAATGGTTACTATTTTACTTCATGATTTTGGCTATCCTCACAGTGGCTTAACTTTACTTTTCTGTAACAACCAATTTGTGCTTTATCTTGCTCAAAATCTTACATTCATCAATGTACTAAGCACATCAAAATTGATTGTCATGTTATCTGAGAAAATATTAATGCTGGAATAGTTACTTTGCTACCTATTCATTCTTCATAGCAACTTGCAGATATTTTTACCAAAACTCTTCCTGCTCCTTCTTTCCACGATTCCATTCTCAAGCTAAGCATTCATGATGTTTATGCTCTAGCTTGAGGTGTACTTATTAGTTATATCAGTTAGAGTACTTAAACTTAGTTAGTTTAGTCAATTCAATTAGTTTGAAGTTTAGTTTTGGTTAGTTATCAAATATTTATTCATAGCAACCATTATAAATAGTCTTGTACAGATAACAACAAAATCTAATGCAAATTAGTTAAGTTTTTCTTCCTTTTCCATTCTTACTTCCACTGAATTTAATGGGAATCAAGCTACTGGACCTTTAACCGACAGCCGAGCCTAAGAACTGGAAGGGTTGGCACGACAAATCCTTCAGTTCCAACCAACCCCTACTGAGGCCAAGTACTTCCTAGTTAAGTCACCCTTCATGCCGTACCGTATGACTACCCATTTTTTTGCAGTGTACCAAGTTGATGATCATTCTCTAGCATTGAGCTTACCAATTACTCGGCATTTTCCTTGCCAAAAAGTTGAGAGAGAGAGTCCAGACTAACTAAGCCATCCTTGCTCAGACAAGCCCATCTGTCCTTACTTTTTGTCCGCATCTCTTAATGACCTTGCTAATGTAACATCGCCACATGTACAAAATCCATTACACCAATGATTGTTTTTCTTGTATATTCATTTTTACCCTTTTATATCTTGTACATTACTTCCTTAGAAAATACTCTTTTTGTCTTTTCCTTTTTAGGTAAGTTGCCCTAACTTATGGGTATAAATACCCTTGTACTTGTAACTGTAACAATAGCAAATCATTCTTAATATAAACTCTTTGAGTACTTTTTCTTCCGTACATAAATACTATCTGTTTACTCTCGACATCACTCTTATCTTTTCCCTTAAGCAAAATTAGGTGGCGAGTAATCTCATCGAACAAATTCGTGTGTCATATCGAATTGAGCTATGAGTCCTCGAAAGTTCCATTGGTGTATTATATCCCCTAGAGCTGTTCATGGGTTTTGCTTACTATTTCATTCTTCATTTTTACCCTTTCACACTTTTCCCCATTAATCCTTTTCAAGCTTTCTATAAGCTTAAACCCATACAGCAACTGACCTTATCTATTCTTAGTCACGGTTCGCAGCAGTTCTTCTGTTCGAACACTCGACAACCATATGTCAAAACCCTTGACATTTGAAGCACTTAATCTTGCTCGCCTTCTTCCCCGAACTCTAATTTTTCTCAAACTTCATTAGGGCTTCCTTCTCCTCTACTCAGGTAGTTAGAGTAGGTCGAGGTTTGATAAACTTACATGGTTCTGTTCATATAGGTCTGCTGGGAGCAAATCGACTATTGCTAGGTCGGCTAACAGGAGGTCGGAACCTTCTTATTTGGCATCTTTCTACCTTCTGGGCGGCTTAGATAACGCCATCAAGTGTTCCAAAATCCAAGGTTTCCAAAATATCCCTGATCTCATACTTTAATCCACCGATGAACCGAGATATAGTTCAATCCCCTAGCTCCATGACTTTACATCAGATCATTAAGATTTGGAATTCCTTTACATACACGTCTACATTTGATCCTCCTTGCTTCGGCTCCTATAATCTTTTTAAGGCATGCTACAAATAATAACTTGGTACAAACCTTCTCTTCATAACTCTCTTCATTTTATCCTAACTCCTAACCTCTCATTCTCCTTCCCTTCCTCGGGTAACTTGCAAGTTCTTCTACCATAGGGCCGCATAACTAGTGAACTCCAACACAACAAGTCTAACATTTGCATTGTCTTATACTTTGTGGCATTCAAACTTTTTTTCAATTTTATCTACCTAATCCAGATAGTCCTCAGCGTCACCACTTTTAGAGAAACTTAGAATGGACATCCTCAACCCTTTAACTCTAGGGGCTTGGGCATTCCTCTCTTCATGTGCATTATACTCCTTAACTTCGTCATCTCCTTCCTCTTCTTCGATTTCTTGGAGTGCTAGTCTACGCCTAACAACCCTATCTACTCCTTCAACCTAAGGTTGTCAATTCAAGGCATTAACTCGACCAAATTAACCATTGCCTCACTCTTATTACTTATATCCTCTAGTTGAGCTAATTCTAGCTCGTTGTTTAACTTCTTGGATAACAATTACCAAACTAGCTACTAAGTCAATGTGCCTGTCTAATCAATCACCGACTGACTAAGGTATGAAGCTTCCTTGTTGCCTTTGGCTATTTCGACACCTTCTTAGTTTCCTAAAGTTCCCTAAACGCTTGAATCTAACATTGTGGTTTAACTCATAAGATTGATGTTTAAAACACCACTTAAAGTGCTTTTCATGAATGATAATAGTAGAACAATTACTACTTCTACTGCTATGGCAACTACACAGTGAATAAACAAACAACCACACTCTATTTTGTATAAAAAAAAAAAATAGAGGAAAACGGAGCACCGAAAGTTCTTAATACTATTTACCAACCAAGTTCTTAGTCTCAACAGTAGAACTTCGAACACACAAAATAGTAAAAAATTACTTATCGAACAAAGTAACAAAATCTAGCTTTGAACGTAGCTAAGCTTTAATACCAAGATAATATGGGTGCGACATGGATAAATACACGTTGACCTATATCTCATGAACAAAATAGGTGGTTCCAAACCACAAGATTGTCCGAAGGATAAATGATAGTTAAATGTTGAGTAGGGGTTCCCGTGTACCGACATAGATATGATACACCAACACCTCACACTAGCTCAAGTCACACTTGATATAATGCATAAGTATGGCCGGAGGCCACTTGACACTAATTCATGCTCAATGGGCATGATAAGAGTAACTTAAGAGTGAGCAAAAGAACACTTAGCTTAAGAGACTGTATCTGAAAGTTCAGTGTATTCTCAATATTGTGTTGCAGCCATTACAATATGCAAGTATTTATAAGACCTAATTAGAATAAGTCCTGGGTTAAAGTAAATTACAAAAAGGATTCCTACCAATAAAGGAAAAAGAGAATAATTTACAACGATAACATTTTAATCATACGAAAAGAATATCCAGTAGTAGAAAAAGAACAATATGGATGTCAGAAAAGGATAGCACGCATGTCAATGCTCATTCTGTGGTCCCAATGACACTGCTGGCCAAGTAAGGGTAGATCTTGATCGGGTCAGTTTAGCGTTAGTAGTTTGGCAGCTCGAACAGTTAGGACCGGACAGGGAATGGTTCATGGGCAACTGATCTTCAGGTCCACTTTGGGTAATCGAATCTTGGCAGTTGTTAGATCAGCTTTAGCATGGATCAAGTTAGCAGTATCCCAATTAGATGCTTAGACTAGTGTTCGGCGAAGAGGTCGGCTCGGCATGTCAATCGGTCACCTTAATAACTTCTTGAGTGGTGAGGAGAGTAAAGTAATCTGGTAGGACAAATTGGGGGATGTACTGCTCCTCGGCACTTAGTTCACCTCAGACAGCTCAGTGAATCATTTGAGCAAGCTTATAAGCTCGGGAGTACGTGATCGAACCGTGATCCCTATCATTTATCTACTGGCTTGCTTTAATCCATATAAGGATTTAAGCAATTTGCACACCTTAAGAGGTCCTGGAGATTGAAATCCCTCTAGTAAAGTCATGTAGATCCCCATGAAGAAATGCATTATTGATATCAAGTTGATGCAACAACTAGCCTCGAGAAGCAGCAAGAGGCAATAATAAATGTACTGAAGTAATCTTTGTAACAGGACCAAAAGTGTTAAGATAATTGATTCCAAATTGTTGAGTATACCCTTTAGCTACACGCCTTTCTTTATAGTGTTCAATACTTCCATCAACCTTATATTTGATCTTATATATCCACTTGCACCCAATTGCTTGTTTACCTCGAGGTAAATAAACTAATTCCCAAGTTTTGTTAGCTTCTAAAGCTAATATTTCAAATTACATCGCATCCTTCCATTCTTGATATGGTATAACCTCACGAAAACTCTTAGGTTCAATGAAGATATCAACAGCACAAGCAAATACTTCGTGAGAAGGAGAAAGATGACCATAGCTAAACACTAGACCCAAAACATGAGGAGACTTTGTAGCACAAACATAGTCCCCTAAATGTGATGGAGGACGTCTAGTTCTGTAAGACCTTCAAAGCACAGGTTGAACATCTGTAGTACTTACATCAATAGTAGTATCCTTAAGTGAAACCAAATGATCATGTGAGGCGCTAATGTCAGGGAGCTGTAGCAAAACAATATCAAAAGATTGGCGCAAACATGGATCATACAAAAAAGGAAAAATTAACTCATAGAAAATTACATCTTGTAAAACAAAAACTTGTTGTTGCTGTATATCACATACTCGATATCCTTTAACTACTTAAACAAATCCCTAAAAAACACATTTAGTAGCACATGAATCAAACTTATGTTTCAACTTATCATGTGTAGAAACATAGCAAAGATACCTAAAAGCACGTAGCTGTATGTAATCAAGCACTTCTTGAAACAAAACTTGATAAGGACTCCTATTATGCAGTACTATAGTAGGCAACTTATTAATTAAATATACTGCATGCAAAACATAATCTCCCCAAAAACTAAAAGGAAATCTTGCCTGTAAACGTAATGCTCTAGCTACTTGTAAAATGTGTTGATGCTTGCATTTAACCACACTGTTTTGCTGTAGAGTCTGAAAATAAGAAGTTTGATGAATTATTCCATTAGAACTGTAAAATTCAAGTATATTGAACTCCTGTCCATTATCAATGTGCTTCACTTTGACATTAAATTGAGTATCAACATAAGCAATGAACTTATGCAGTAAAGACCTAGTTTTTGACTTAAAACGCATTAGGAACACCTACATAAGCTAACTAAAATCATCTACTATAGTTAAAAAGTAGTGTTGATTGTTTCATATAGGCACCTTCATAGGACCTTAGATGTCAAAGTGCACCAATTCAATAGGAAGAAATGTAAAAGTAGTACTAATAGGAAAGGGTAGTCGCTTCTATTTTACTAAATGACAAATGGTGTAAGGTTCAACGTCATTATCATACTATACATCTGAACAAAGTCTAGAAACTATTGTCAACTTCTTAATTAGTATATGCTCCAATCAAGTATGCCACAACTAACTATTATCCTTTTTAATAATATTAATGTAACAAAATACTGTTCATTATTTATTTACCTATGAACTATGTCCTTTAATTGATACAATCCCTTTCTCATCTCAGCAAATCTAATCACCTTACAACCCTATGTCTCCCGTATAAAACATTCCTTAGCAGTAAAAATAATTTCATAGCTATGATGTGAGGCAAGCTTGCTAACAAAAATCAAGTTGAATTAGAGATTAGGAACACAAAGAACACCCTCTAAAATCAAATGCTCATTCAGCTGAACGTGTAGACACCTAATTTTTACCCCTTTTATTTTTCAAATTAGATTATAGGGTCCTAAATTAGAAAAAGTTCAAAAAAAATAGAAAATTAAAGAAAACCCTAAAAAATAAAGAAATTTAGAAAAATAGGAATTCTAAAAAAAATAAGAAAATAGGAAAATAGGGAAAAAAAAAGCACAAAAAATAAGAAATTTTCAAAAAAAATCACAAAAAAATAAAAATAAATAAATAAATAAATAAATAAAAGATTTTAGAAGATAACATTTTGTTAGATTAAATTTAGGTTTAGAAGTTGGGCTATTGAACCTAGGCTTAGATTTAAATACGGCCCAAGCTGATCGAGTCCATATGTGCAATTTAATTGCACATATGAATAAGGCACAGGTCAACAGCCTAACAATTAAGCATAAAGACATAACACTAGCATTAAGCATTAAGCATTAAGCATAAGGTTTTAGGTTTGAAACTTGGCAAAGGCAAAGAGGTCTTTTTCTCAATTTTTTGTTTTCAATCGCATCAGGGACTGCCATGTATCAGGGTCTAATTACGCCATGTGTCCTGACACGTAGCATATCAAATTTGTTGGCCTACTGACGTAACACCACGTAGTATCCATGTGGCGCGCCATGTCAGCTGCCACGTGTCACGAAATGACACGTGGCATGTCAGGGTTGGTCAGCACGGCTGACGTAACGTTACGTCAGCCCATATTTTCTTTCCCCTTCCTTCCTTTTCCCTTCTTTTTCCTCTCTTCCCCTCTCTTTCCTTCTTTTTCCCTCAACTTTCTCTAGGTTTCCAGTACTTTCCGCTTCAAACCACCCACTTCAACATAATTTTTAGACCTTTTCTCGTTGCAATTTCACCAAATCAATAGCAAAATTGCAAAATAGACATAGCCTATTGTGAATCAGTACAAAAAACATGTCTAAATACAGTCAAAGGAGCATTCAATTTAAGCTCCAAAAATTGGAAAAAAGCTGTTTTCCTGGGCATTTTTCATTAATCTGATTTCAACTTTCCTTTGTTTCTGGGTTAGATTTGTGTATAAATTGATGATCATGGGACATAGATGAACATACACAATGAACAGAATTAATCCCTATACTCTCTCTATCCATTCCGGATCACTTTCTCTCTCTTCAATTCTCTCTCTTCACTCCGACCGGAGCTGAGCCACCACTCTAAGAAGAATACCCATAGCTCAAGCTCTCCAACCCAGCTGCTTTCGACCTCCGCCGTGACCCCCAGCCACGCCACCAAGCAACCACCATTGAACCCTAACCGCCCCCTCTCTCTCTCCTTGAACCACCATCCTCAACCACCCTCAAGCGAAACTAAGCCTACAACTAAACTCCCTACACTCTGAAAAACCTATCCCAACCAACCAATCATACCCAACAACCCCCACACGGCCGAACCACCACTGTCGCCCACGGCCAACTTTCGAAAACCACCCAAACAACTCCAAAACACCAAGGCATCGAACCTACCCCACCCCCAATCTCCAATCCAATACTCATAAAAAGATTGTCACTCGCTCATTTTGGTGGACGAAACAAGCTAAGTCATGCCCCACAGGTGCTGGAGAAGAAGAAGCCAAGATCCGACTCGACCCGATCCGACCCGACACGTCCAACCCACCTAAGTCCGACCCGTACGTCGGAAGTTTTTTTTTCATTCTTTTTAATTCTTATTTCTTTTTTTTTATTTGTTGTTTTATTTTGTTTATTTGTTTTGTGTAAATGTAATAGAAAATACTAATAATGAAAAAAATATATAAAAAAAAAGAAAGGAAAAAGAAAAGAAAAAAGAAGAAAAAGAAGAAAGAAAGGGAAAAAAAGAATAGGAAGTGTTTTATTTTGGTTTTTATTTTTATTTTATTTTCACATTTAAATAAAAGAAAAAACCATAAAGAGCTAACTAACAATAGAAAATAAAAAAGTAAATAATAAAAATAATAAAATAAAAATAGAAAAGTTACTTTTTGACACTAGAAAATTAATTTTTTAAAAAAAAATAAAATAGATCCTTTCCAAACTAGGACATTTTAGGTTTTCTAAAAATAAAATCCAACTTAGGATCCCTTATAATCTTTTTTCAAATCAATTCAAAATGGGTAAAAATGTAAACCCGGCGGTTTTTCCAAAATTAAAATCAATCAACCCGCTATATTTTCATTAAAACGAACTGCGGAAGTCTGATCTCGAATAGCAGGTACGTACGCACTTATACGCAAGTACAGGGCAACTTAAAATATGAAAATTTTTATTTATTCCATTTTTAGACATTTATGTAAATTAATCAATTTAGTCGTATGTATCATAATTAGATTTTTTTAGAAATTAAAAAGGGTATATTTGAAAAGCGAAGTTAAATTTGAAAAGTTAAAAAGTGGTACTCATTTAGGATATAATAAACTAACCCCTAGACCTAAATCTCTGGTTTTCAAAAAATCCGTTTTACAAATTGTTTTTTTTTTTTTTTAATCGATAAATCAATAGCTAAGTTATAACCAATCCATCCAATTGGTTATAACTTAACCCTTTTTTCAAACTCCGGTCGGATGGCGACTCCAATCCCTTTTTAAATTGAAAAAACGGTTTTCTTTAAACCCTAATCAAAGGTTAGTATTAAATGGGTAAAGGTTTAATATTAGTCGGCTTAGAGAAGACCTAATTTTATAAAAAAAACTGAGAAGATGAAAAACCAGGCTCGATAGCTTGGCGACTCCACTGGGGACCATCAAGAGGGCTAACCACTTAAAAACATTTCAAAATTAAAATCACTTTTCAAATTACCCGCATTATTTAGTTATTTATTTATTTATATATTGATTTTTTTATTTATTAATTACTTCGTATATATATTTGTTTTAATTAGCATATTTATTTTAGTAAGCATAGGATTTATTTTACTGCATCATGAATGCATGGTAGATGCAGTCAAACCCAGGCTGTCATAGGACCTTAAGATGGGAAGCCGTTGTGTAAAGTCTCAGACGTAGTGGGGCAACCACTGTTCAAGGCCGATTAGGCTACTCTACCTAAACTTCGATGTGACCAAAGAATCGTTTCTTCATAAATGTGTGAGGTCACAGAGTTTAAGGACCGTTAGAATCCACCTGTCTTGCATTACATAGGGTCGACAAATAATTAACAAAATGGCAATGTTACATAAAAAAAAAAAAAAAAAAGTGATGACGAAGATTCTAGAGTTTTTCCCTGTATCTTTCTTAGAATTAATATACATAGGATATCATGTATATTTTTTCTTGTAATTAGCCTTTCCCTTGTAATTTATGCTTTCTTTGTAATGTTTCAGAAATGGCCAACTCATCCAACGCCAGGTTTCTCGCCAAAGAGATTCATGTCCACAAACCTACAAACCCAAAACCTCTACTCAACCAGTGATTTCAAACCTTCAATCCAAGAGAGCAATAGTTCATTACCAACAAAATTAGACCCATACTCTCACTAGCTAAAGTGAAGGTCAACACCACGCTAGTAAGGGCCTTAGTCCATTTCTGGGAGCCAAAAGAAGTAGCTTTTCACTTTAGACCACATCTAATCAGCCCAACTCTAGAGGAGTACACCTAATTGCTCCAAGCTCTTCCTTTGGATGAAATATACATCCCAGAACTCAGCTTCGACCCAACATATATCTTCTCAAGATTCTTAGGGATCCGTAAGACTGAGATAAATGAGGCCCTAGACGGCTACAACAAATATGCCATCAAGATATAGGATCTAATCCATTGGTTCCAGAATGAGCCCAGCTCTAACAATCAAGTGCTATTTTTTGGGAATTGGAGAGAAAACCAAATCAAGGCCTATGTACTAGCTGTGTTCGCCACTATCTTGTTCCCAAGTGGGTCTCTTCTTATACACTTTAGGGTAACAGAGTTAGTAGCTCAATTCTAGGAAGGTAAATCCTACTTTCCTGCCTTACTTGCTGAGCAAATAAAGAATCTTAATTTCCTTAAGGAAAGGGGCTGCGGAGATCTTAGGTCAAGCATGGCACTATTAATGGTTTGGTTCATCAGTCATATCAAGTGCTTTGGGTGGGATTTAATAAGGGGAGCATTCGCGAATAAGATTGACCTTATTGATTCTTTCGTCGATAAGATCAAATTACCAAAAGATATCCCTACTTTTCTCTGGATAGAGGTTCTACAAGATTTTCGAGTAGAAGACATACTGTAGACTGCTAAGTGGAATAATTACACTAAGATCATACTAATTTGCAAGAATTACCATACTGTACCACTAATCGGAACGAGCTGGTGTACAAGCTACTATCCAAGCAACATGGTAAGACAATTTGGGGGGATCCAAGACATAGTTCGCAAACTTTCATTAGAACCATTCACTCTTAATCTCAAAGAGCCTCACTCTCTAGAAAAGGTATCCAAACTTCACAAGATCAAAGCTTGTTGGGACACCCAGACCATAAGCCCAAACATCGATCTAAGTGAGTTCATAGGAGAAGTGGACAAACACCGGGTCACTAAAGAGTATCTATACAATCAACTTCATAAGGTAGGCGCAATACGATATCAGGCACTAGAAGTCCTTCAAACCTCCCCTATACACCCTAACTCTAAAATAGTAACCTATATGGACCAAATGAAAGCACATATGGAGATCTTCCATGATGAGAAAGATAAATGGGCAAACCTATGCCGAGAATCTAGATAAAGGTCACATGCCCTGGAACACTAGCTGAAGATGGCTCAGAAGAAAATTCAAGAGTTTGAAGAAGCAGCTAAGCATGACCAAAAGAAGAAGAAAATGTCATCTGGCCCACAGAAAAAAAAAGGAAATTAGCATAGATGAATTTGTACCTTTTTCTTTCTTTCATGTAATAAGACTCCTAGAATCCAAAAATAATGAATAACTTGTCATTCTGTTAATCATTTGTCGACCCTCTCCTTTTCATCCGTGTGATTCACTTGCATCTCATTCATTTGCATCCTTTTTCAAAATATCCTTATGCTAACTTGTTGAGAAGTGGTTTTCACCAGGTCGCTAAGATGGCTCCCAAACGTCAAACCTTCCAAAGAAGCCCTATCAAAACTCATTCTCAAACCAGAATGGCCAACCAAGGAAACAACAACAATAATGGCAACAGCAACCCCGAGGTTATTGACTCCATAGAGTTGAGATTCTAATCTTTGGAACGAACAATGGGAAAGATGGTAGATCAACTGAGCTTCCTTACTGACAACATCTCTCTGCTCAGGTCTACGGCCCCATCAAATGAAGAGCACTCCAAAGCCCGATATAGAAAGAATACTGAGGCCCCACCCTTTGAAACAGAAGAAGCTTTCCCTAAAGGCAATCAGGGCTTTAAATCCTTGGAAACTGAAGAGGAATTTCCAAAGGCTAACCTAACCTTTAAGCCAAATACTTACTCATTCCCAATCAACCTGAAGCTTGAAGTTGACCAAGACAGATTGAAGGAGCTCGAAGAGCAGTTAACTCGACAGATCACCGAAAAGATGAAAACGCTCGAGGGGTGTGATAGATTCGAGCACGCTGGGATAACAAACTTCTCTGCCTACGATTATGGAAGCTTCTTAGAAAAATTCAAAGTACCTAACTTTGAAAAATACAATGGGACTAGATGCCCCAAGCTACACACCCAACTGTTTATACGTAAAATGGGCAAGTATACACAGTATGATCAACTCATGGTCTAGACCTTTCAAGATAGCCCGATAGGCCCTGCCTTAACTTGGTATGCCCAGTTAAACTTAAATTAAGTGAATACAAGAGAGAAGCTGGCTAAAGCATTCTATGAGCAATATAGATATAATATCGAAGTGGCACCAACAATGATGGATTTGGTTGCCTTGAGGAAAAGGCACAATAAATCCTTCAAAGAATATGCTTAAAGGTGGAGGTCCTTAGCTGCAAGGGTATCTACCCCTGTGATTGAAATAAAGCTGACGGCAGCTTTCATTAACACTCTTGAGAGGCCCTACTTCGTTCACCTAATTGGATAAGCCTCTTCTGGCTTTGCAAAAATAGTGGCAGTAAGTTGTCGAATTGAGAGTGCCATTTCCTCTGGCAAGCTACAAGAAACAGTAGATAGACGACCACCCTCTGCTAAACCCAACACCAGCAAGGCTAGAGAAGCTACTGTTAGCATGGTCAACTTGAATGCAAGACTTAACTCCCAAGTTTCTTTTAAGATGAATCCCCCGCCAGCTCAACCACAATACAGAAACCAACTACGAGTTAATAGGCCCTGAGACAATTCACCAAAACACCTGTTCCACTTAGTCAGGTGCTCGAGAAGTTAAGAAGAGATAATTTACTACATTCTGAAGCTCCCAGTGAAAGGTACAAGCTGAAGTTCTTTGATCCCAATGCAAGATGTCAATATCATCTATGGTAAGTAGGCCATTCAACTTATTTATGCTGGAGGTTAAAAAACAAAATCCAAGATTTGATCGATGAAGGTACAGTACAACTGGATTTTGTAGAGGCTCCTACCCCAAACATCAACAACCCACTACCAAACCATGGTCCTGTCATCAATATGATATCTGACCACCCAGAATTTGCCATCAACATGATTGGTCGAAATAAGAACCAAAGGTTTATAGGTTCTACAAAAAAGAGGTCCCACAAACTAAAAGGTATACATTCTACATACCTATGGCCCCTGAAAATTATAAAGCTACCCCCTTCAATTACTAGGCAATAAACCAGGGGCAATCAAGCTCGCTTGTATGGGGGATCACTCGCTTCAGCAGAATCTACGATCTAAAGGAAGACTTAAAAAAGAAAGGCGCATAGGAAATGCCACACACTGAACAAGTTGAACATGAAGAAGGATTAACTATCTTCACTAAAATGATCAAGTCTAGTGAGTACAAAATAATGGACCAGCTCGCTAAAACTCCGGCACAAATATCCCTCATGAGTTTATTGATGGCATCAGACCTACACCGAGAGGCCTTATTCGAAACACTAAGGGATGTCAAGGTCCCTTGTGAAATCCTGACTGAAAGGATTGGCTCTATCACCAATTCCATCCTCACCATAGATCAAATTTCCTTCTCCACCAAGGAACTAGGCGAAGAAGATACCTAACACACAAAGCCTCTGTTCATAATAGTAAGGATAAGTAACATCATCACAACAAGAGTCCTCATTGACAATGGGTCATCTCTAAATGTTTGTCCTTTAGCCACCTTGGATCTATTGGGCATCAATACAACCGCTATCAAACCTAGTTCAACAACGGTAAGAGCTTTTGATGGATCTAGGAGAGAGATAATAGGGGAGGTGGACTTATCGGTTGATATCGGCCTGTAGACGTTCAGCATCCCATTCTAGGTTTTGGACATTCTAAGGACCTTCAATCTGTTATTAAGAAGGCCTTGAATACATTCAGCATAGGCCATACCGTCAACTCTTCACCAGAAAGTTAAGTTCATCTCTAATGGCCAGGTCATCACAATTTTGGGTGACCAAGATTATGAAATCAATAAAGAGACAGCCATACCCTATATTGGTACAGAAGAACAAGAGGACTTTGGACTCCATATGTTTAATAAGGTATGCATGATCACCAATCAGTAAAAAGGAGAGAGGCTGAAATACAAAGAAGGCCAGTTTGGGTCCTATGGGTTAGGGTACATTCCAACCCCAATAGAAGAATTGCAAAGAATGCAAGCCAGGGGCAGAAAGGGTGACATGTTGTATCACGCTCCATTGAACTTCCTACCATTGTCAGAAACTTTAATCAAGACCGAAACCCAAAACTCAAAGCCCGCTAAAGAAGGCACTTCCAACAAGAATGAAGAGGCTAGTCTAATCAACAAAGCCCATCGCTTGAATAATTGGTTCTCCATCCCTATGAATAACAATAAGTCTTCCCTAAGGTAAAGGATGAATCATGATCCAGTATTTTATAGAATTTTGTAATAAATTACCTCTGTTCTTTAAATGATTGTACTCAACAGAGAGTTCCCCAAAATAAAATCAGCTTCTTTTCTCTTTATTTATACCTTACTTACACTCTTCCTTTTGCACACTTTCTTTTTCTTTCCAAATCCATCGACTCGAATAAAGGCCATAGATACCTTGTACAGATAGGCAATGAGAATATTGATATCACTTTTGGCCCTACTGGGTTAGTCGTCGAGGGTGATGTTAATGACCCTAATGACATACAAGAAAGCTGGCAAAAACATGAAATGAGTAGAATTTCCATTGATGAGCCAACAGAGATAATTAATGTTGATACCAACGAAAACCCTAAGGTATTGAAGGTTGGGGGAAATTTGGAAGAAAATCAAAAAATAGAGATGACCACATTACTATCCAAATACCAAGACGTATTTGCATGGTCTTATGACAATATGCCCGGATTAGACCTATCGATCGTGGTCCATCACTACCTACTCAAGAGGATATCAAGCCTAAGAAACAAAATTTGAGAAGGTTCCGACTAGATATCTTATTAAAAATCAAGGAAGAAGTCAAAAAATTATTGGAAGTCGGCTTCATTGAGGTATCTAATTATCTTGAGTGAGTAGCCAACATAGTACCAGTTATGAAGAAAAATGGGAAAGTCAGGGTATGCATGGATTTTCGAGACCTCAATCAAGCAACCCCTAAAGATAATTTTCCTTTGCTCCATATCAATGTATTGGTCGATAACACAGCTAGAAACCATATTTTCTCTTTCATGGATAGATTTTCCGCGTATAACCAGATTCGAATGGCTAAAGAAGATAAAGCTAAGGCTACATTCATCACAACTTGGGACACATTTTGCTACAAAGTAATGCCTTTCGGACTCAAAAATACTGGGGCAACTTACCAAATGGCCATAGTAGCAATTTTTCATTACATGATGTACAAAGAAGTTGAGGTATATGTCAATGATATGATTGCCAAGTCTAAAGAAGGAGAAAATCATATGGAAAATCTAAGGAGATTGTTTGATAGGTTGAGAAAATTCCAATTCAAACTCAACCCAAATAAGTATACTTTCGAGGCAACTTCAAGGAAGTTGTTAGGTTTCATAATCAGCCAAAGGAGCATTAAAGTGGACCCTGATAAAGTTAAAGCGATAATTGACCTACCCCCACCATGCACACTTAAAGAAATCAAAGGTTTATTGGGCCGTTTAAACTATATAGCCCAGTTTATATCCCAACTCACAGACAAGTGTCATCCTTTATTTAAGTTGTTAAAAAAGAATGCTAAGATCAACTAGGACGAAGAGTGTGAGCAGGCCTTTACAACAATCAAAGAATACCTCACGAACCCTCCAATTCCGGTAACTCCGAAACCTGGGAAGCCTTTATTCCTATACTTGACAATATTACCAAAGTCCATGGGGTACATGCTTGGCCAAAAAGATGAGGAAGGAAAGGAACAGGCTGTATACTACTTGAGCAAAAAATTCACCGAAGGGGAGCAGAGATATTTAGAAATTGAAAGAACCTGTTGTGCGTTGGTCTGGGTAATGCATCGACTCAGACAATACACACTCTACTACCAGGTGGAATTATTGACTAAACACGATCCCCTGAAGTACTTGGCAGACAAACTGGCCCTAATTGGCAAAATCTTAAAGTGGCAAGTGCTGCTATTAGAGTTTGACATTATATATGTGAATCGAAATTCAGTCAAAGGGAAAGCTTTGGCAAATCAATTAGCAGAAAACCCCTCTGATAGTACTCCCCAAGAAGTATAAGTCAATTTCCCCGATGAGGGTATCTTAATGGTTGGAGGAAACTCTGATAAAGCAAAGGATGAAAAGCCACCAAAATGGAAAATGTTCTTCGATGGTATAGCCAACGTGTCTGGATGTGGAATTGGGGCAATACTAATATCCCCTGAAGGTACTCAGTATCCTGTAGCCATAAGGCTCGTTTTCCCATACACTAATAATATTGCTGAATATGAAGCATGCATCATGGGACTTAAGATGGCCCTAAAGAAAGACATTCAAGAATTAAAAGTGTATAGGGACTCTTCACTCATTATTGGCCAAGCACGGGGAGAGTACAAAACTAAAGATCCTAAGCTGGTACCTTATCATCGGCATTTAACGGAATTAACGGAAAGTTTTACAGAAGTCACCTTCAATCACGTACCAAGGACTCATAACCAATTTGCTGATGCTTTAGTGACGCTAGCATCTATGATCCAGATATCTAGTGGAGTCGAGATTCAGCCCCTTACTATTGAAATTGAGGACAAGCCTACCTTCTACCTAACGATTGAGGGTATAGACGACCAAAAACCATGGTATCATGATATTAAGGTGTTCTTACAACAAGGTGCATACCTTGAAAAGGTTAAGAAAAAAGACAAAAAGATGATTAGGAGACTAGCCACCCAATTTTTAGTAAGCGAGTCCACCTTATACCGACGCTTATTTGACAGTACACTCTTAACGTGTGTAGCTAATGAAGAGGTTGAGAATTTAATGAAAGAGGTATATGAAGGAGTATGTAGCCCTCACATGAATGGGTACATGTTGGCAAAGAAAATCATAAGGCTAAGGTATTATTGGTCAACAATGGAAAGTGATTGCATCAAACATATTAGGCACTGTCATTTATGCCAAGTTTATGCGAATAAGATAAATGCCCTGCCTCAGGAATTGCATGCCTTCTCAGCACCATGGCCTTTCTCAATGTGGGGCATAGATATCATCAGCCTTATCACTCCAAGAGCGTCTAATGGGCATCGCTTCATATTAGTCACCATCGACTACTTCAACAAATGGGTAAAGGCTTCGTCATACTCGAATGTTACAAAAGGGGTCATAGTTAAGTTTATCAAGAGGGACATCTTGGCTCGGTACAGGACTCCTGAAACAATCATCACTGATAATGGCACCAATCTCAACAACAAGCTTATGACAGAATTATGCCGACAATTCCGAATCATCCACAGGAACCCTACTCCTTATCGAACCCTAAATGAATGGAGCTATCGAAGCAGCAAACAAAAACCTCAAAAGAATCATTGAAAAAATGGCTATTACATATAAGGACTGGCATGAGATGTTACCCTTCGCACTCATGGCCTATTGAACTTCCATTAAAATGTCGATTGGGGTAACACCATACTCTTTAGTATACAACACCGAAGCAGTGTTACCAGTAGAGGTCAAAATCCCATCACTCAGGGTACTATCAAAAATTCATTTGGATGAAGTCGATTAAGTAAAGAAACGCATCAAATAACTAAATTTGATTGATGAAAGGAGATTGACAGCCCTGTGTCATAATCAATGCTATTAGCAAAGAATAGCTCGGGCCTTCAACAAAAGGGTACGACTTCGTAACCTCAAAGAAGGAGATTTGGTGTTAAGAAAAGCTCTCCCCAATGCACAAGACTCCAGAGGGAAATTCGCCCCCAATTACGGGGGTCCTTATGTCGTAAAGCGAGTATTATAAGGAGGGGCTTTGATTTTGTCCCAAATGGATGGTCCAGATTTAAGAGACCCTGTAAATGCCGACACTATAAAATTGTACTATCCATAAGAAATCAATGGGAATTTTGCTCAAAACACGAAAATGCCAGTCATTTTAAATGTTATAGTGGTCTAATTTTCATTATCTACAAGCAAATTTGGTATCCTTGGCCGTTATCGTTGTTGGAATAATCACCCACTCCATGGACAGGTCTAATTCCCTTGACCTCATTTAATCAAACCTATACACTGCAAACACGAAAGGAGTTAAGGAATGAGATCTACTACATTGGTAATCAACAAAATTATTTAAATACTTTATTATGGATTAATCCCCCTCAATGGAGAGTTTTATTGCCTATTTTTTCAGAGAAAGGTGAAACTTAAGTCGGCAATCACGGTAGATGAGAATGAAGCTTTTGGGTTCATAAAAGTTCCAAAGAAACAAAAATAGTAGGTGGTTTTCCTACATCAGGCTAATCTCTAGGATTTCTCCAAAAAGAACCAGCAAAGTCTCAAACGTTGTATGTCAAGAACATCTGGGTTAATAATAAAGGACTAAAACAAGAGTCAGTAATTTTCCAATGGGCGCTTTTCAAAAAAGGTTTGATGAATTGGGTACTATCGACAAAAACCAAGTAAGTATTTCTACACAGTGTTAGTATACCAATTTTTTCTTGCATTTAGACCACTTTTACTCCCGACAATCTTTTTTTAACCAACCCAAAGGCGTTTACTTTTTGCATTTAGTATTTGGCTAACCTATGAAGACACGATCTTAGCTCAGTTCATCCTTCTAAATTTCTTGCAAACAAGCCCCTCTCTTCACCAAGTTCTATAGGGCACTTTCTTTCACCAAGTTTCTCTTAACCAGGCTCGACAGCTTAGCAGCTCGTAAAGCAATTACCTTCATCATCTTCTTAACTAGCCTTTCAAGTTTGCTCATTCTTTTTAGGGTCTTAGCTAACTCTAGGAGTGTTTTGCCTACCTTGGTTAGTCAACTCATTAGGGTACGACCAAGTTTGCTCATTCTTTTTAAGGTCTTAGTTAGCTCTAGGAGTGCTTTGCCCACCTTGGTTAGTCAGCTCATCAGGGCTTCTTTTTGAGGTCCTAGCCAACTCTAGGAGCATTTTGCCCACCTTAGTTAGTCAGCTCATTAGGGCACGACCAAGTTTGCTCACTCTTTTTAGGGTCTTAGTTAGCTCTAGGAACGCTTTGCTCACTTTGGTTAGTCAGCTCATCAAGGCACAACCAAGTTTGCTCATTCTTTTTAGGGTCTTAGCTAACTTTGGGAATGCTTTGCCCACCTTGGTTAGTTAGCTCATCAGGGCACGACCAAGTTTGCTCATTCTTCTTAAGGTCTTAACCAACTCTGGGAACGCTTTGCCCACCTTGGTTGGTCAACTCATCAAGGCACAACTAAGTTTTCTCAACTCATTTTAGGGTCTTAGCCAGCTTAAGGAGCGCTTAGCCCGCTTCGCTCCACTTCACTTTGTCAGTTCATACAAGCATGACCAAACTCTAATTCTTCTTTTCATCTTTCGGTTATCTCTTAGAGCATTACCTTTCTCTTCTCAAAATCCCCAATAGATTGGACTTAGAATTGTAAGTTAGCTGTAGCGCTTTCTAGCATAAAATCCATTCTTGGGGCAAAAATAATGTCTATTTTATCTTTGTGGTAAAGTTTTGTTCAAACTTTACCACAAAGAGGAAGCAGCTGTAGACACCTAATTTTTGCCCCTCTTTTATTTTTCAAATTAGGTTATAGGGTTCTAAATTAGAAAAAGTTCAAAAAAAATAGAAAAATAAAGAAAACCCTAAAAAATAAAGAAATTTAGAAAAATAGGAATTCTAAAAAAAATAAGAAAATAGGAAAAAAAAGAAAAAAAATAAGAAATTTTGAAAAAATCACAAATATATAAATAAATAAAAATAATTAAATAAATAAATGAAAGATTTTAGAAGATAACATTTCGTTAGATTAAATTTAGGTTTAGAAGTTGAGCCATTGAACCTGGGCTTAAATTTAAATACGGCCTAAGCTAACCGAGTCCATATGTGCAATATTAATTGCAAATATATATAAGGTATAGCTCAACAGCCTAACGGTTAAGCATATGGACATAGTACTAGTATTAAGCATAAGGTCCCTTTCGAAACTTGGTAAAGGCAAGAAGGCTTTTTTCTCATTTTTTTGGTTTTCAATCACATTAGGGACTGTCACGTGTCAAGGTCTAATTGCGCCACGTATCCTGATATGTGGCATCATCAGATTTGTTGGCCTGCTAACGTAATGCCACGTAGCATCCACGTCCCACGTCACGAAATAACACGTAGCATGCCGGGGTTGGTCAACACAACTAACTTGGTGCCACGTCAGCCCACTTTTTCTTCCCCCTTCCTTCCTTTTCCCTTCTTTTTCCTCTCTTTTCCTCTCTTCCCCTCTTTTTCCCTCGACTTTCTCCAGGTTTCCAGCACTTTCCACTTCAAACCACTCATGATTTTTGGACCCTTTCTCGTTGCAATTTCACCAAATTAATGGCGAAATTGTAGAATAAACATAACCTATTGTGAATCGGTATAAAAAATATGTCTAAATACAATCAAAGGAGCATTCAATTTGAGCTCCAAAAATTGGAAAAAAGCTGTTTTCCTGGGCATTCTTCATTAATCCAATTCCAACTTTCCTTTGTTTTTGGGTTAGATTTGTGTATAAATTGATGATCATAGGACATAGACGAATACACACAATGAACATAATCAATCCTCACACTCTCTCTATCCATTCCCGATCACTTTCTCTCTCTAACCCACTCTCTCTCTCTTCACTCCAACCGAAGCTGAGCCACCACTCTAAGAAGAATACCCACAGCTCAGGCTCTCCAACCCAGCTGCTTTTGACCTCCGCCGTAACCCCCAGCCGCGCCACCAAGCAACCACCATCGAACCCTAATTGCCCCTTCTCTCTCTCTCCTCGAACCACCATCCTCAGCCACCCTCGAGCGAAACTAAGCCTACAACCAAACTTCCTACACTCTGAAAAACCTATCCCAACCATCCAATCATACCCAGCAGCCCCACATGGCCGAACCACCACCGTCGCCCACAGCCAACTTTCAGAAACCACCCAAACAGCTCCAAAACACCAAGGCATTGAACCTACCCACCCCCATGCCACACCCCTCCCTCCCTACCCCATCTCCAATCTAATACTCATAAAAAGATCATCACCCGCTCATTTTAGTGGACAAAACAAGCTGAATCATGCCTTGCTAGTGCTGGAGAAGAAGAAGCCAAGATCCGACCCAACCCATTCGACTCACCTAGGTCCAACCCATGTATCCGAATCCGTCCAAAGTTTTCTTTATTTTTAATTCTTATTTCTTTTTTTTTTGTTTATTTTATTTGTTGTTTTATTTTTTTTATTTGTTTTGTGTAAATGTAATAGAAAATACTAATAATGAAAAAATATATATATAAAAAAGAAAGGAAAAAGAAAAGAAAAAAGAAGAAAAAGAAGAAAGAAAAGAAAAAAAAGAATAGGAAGTGTTTTATTTTGTTTTTTTCTATTTTATTTTCACATTTAAACAAAAGAAAAAACCATAAAGAGCTAACTAACAATAGAAAATAAATAAATAAATAATAAAAATAATAAAATAAAAATAGAAAAGTTACTTTTTGACACTAGAAAATCAATTTTTTTTAAAAAATAAATAAATAAATAAAACAAATCCTTTCCAAACTAGAGCATTTTAGGTTTTCCAAAAATAAAATCAAACTTAGGACCCTTTATAATTTTTTTTCAAATCAATTCAAAGTGGGTAAAAACATAAACCCGGTGGCTTTTTCAAAATTAAAATCAATCAATCCGCTATATTTTCGTTAAAACGAATTGCGGAAGTCTGATCTCGAATGGCAGGTACGTAGGCACCCGTACGCAAGTATAGGACAACTTAAAATATGAAAATTTTTATTTTTTCCATTTTTAAATATTTATGTAAATTAATCAATTTAGTCGCATG
This sequence comes from Lumnitzera littorea, assembly GCA_024138015.1. NCBI lineage: Eukaryota > Viridiplantae > Streptophyta > Magnoliopsida > Myrtales > Combretaceae > Lumnitzera > Lumnitzera littorea. The sequence goes on along the minus strand of JAMXBB010000005.1, from coordinate 23,937,640 downwards.
TATCATAATTAGATGTTTTTAGAAATTAAAAAAGGTATATTTGAAAAGCGAAGTTAAATTTGGAAAGTTAAAAAGTGATACCCATTTAAAGTTTAATAAACTAGCCCCGGGACCTAAATCTCTGGTTTTCAAAAAAGCCGTTTTACAAATTGATTTTTTTTTTTTAATCGATAAACCAGTAGCTAAGTTATAGCCAATCCACCCAATTGGTTATAACTTAACTCTTTTTCCCAACTCCGATCGAGTGGCGACTCCAATCCCTTTTTAAATTGAGAAAACTGTTTTCTTTAAACCCTAGTCAAGGGGCTAGTATTAAAGAACAAGTGACATGATCACTAGCTATCACCCAATTTCAATAATAGGATGAATTGGTGAAAGAAGAACAATTGCCTTTAACTTCCTTAAATGATGAAGCCTGTCTAGATTGAGTAACGGCTAATTCATCTTTCTCAAGGAGGTGCATTAGTCGATGATATTGTTCTTTAGTAAAATGAAAAGGAGTACTGACCTCAATTGTATGAATTGCCTCAATTTGATTCACTCGTCTAGCATCATCAAACCTATGTTCTGATCTGACTTTGAAACTTAATGGAAAGCCATGTTTTCTATAACATTTATCAACTATATGGCCATTTAAACCACAATATAAATAAACAGGCCTCTTCACAAAAGCATTATTTGAATACTTCTTATAATTTTCTATAGATCTAGTGACAAAAGCACTGGAATCATTAACTCCTAGTTGCATATTTGACTATAGTTGTTGCTCTTATTGTGCCACTAGTGAAAAAGCTTTGTTAATGTTAGGTAATGGCTCCCTAAGAAGTATTTGTGTCTAGAATGAAGCAAAATTATCGTTTAATCCTTTAATAAACCAAATTACTTGATCTGAATTCTAATATTCCTTTATCATATTCACTACATTACAACCTTCATGATCATCACAAATAGGGAAAGGCTTTAGAACTGCTAACTAATCCCATAAAGTCTTGAGTTTTGTAAAATATTCAGTAACAATGAGTGTTCTTTGTCACAAATTATTTATCTCTACTTGGAGATCCAAAATCTTTAATGAGTCACCTTGTGAAAAACGTATATATAGATCTTTCCAAACATCATGCGCACTCTATATCCATATGATTCTATGTGCTATCAATTTTGATAATGAATTTACTAACCAGGAGAGGACCATCATGTTACAACTCACCTATCCTGGATATGCTTCATCATCTTTATCTAGTTGTGAAATTGATCGATTAACAAATTTTAATTTGTTCTTGAACAAAAGAGAACCTCACATCACACGACTTCAAGTATGATAGTTTGATCCATTGAGAACTATTGAAACCAAAACAAGTGAAGGATTTTCATTTGGATATAAGTAATATAGACTAGACAATTGTTTCAATTCTTTCACCATTAAAGAATAGAAATCAATGCTCTAATACCATAACAAAAATTGAACAATGTGATGTTTGTGTGTAAAGAAGAGTTTGCTTGAGAGTAGTTCAGCGGAAGTAAGAATAGAAAAGGAAGAAAAAGTGAAATAATTTGCATTAGATCCTGTTGTTATCTATATAGACGTATTTATAATGGTTGTTGTGAATAAATATGTGATAACTAACTGAAACTAAACTTCTAACTAACTGAACTGATTAAACCGACTAAGTTTAACTACTCCAACTGATACAACTAACAAGTATAGCTAAAAGTTTCGTTGCTGCAGGTTTATGATTTTTATCACAATATTATGGTGTGTGAATGTGGGAACATGATGAATTGGAGAACTACGAGGGAGAAGCTTTATTTTCCTCATAAAGTGTTTACTCGCCCGCTAGCCACCTTTGTGAACGAGAGGCTTGGCTGGATTTGTGGTCGTAAAACAATAGTCTCATTCGACTTTGCAGATGAGAAGTTAAGACGGATAACATTACCTGATTCTCTGGTTTCATGCACTAATTGTGATCTAATAGTATTTCAAAATCGTCTATGTATCGTGAAGACATATCAACATGGTGGATACGTGCAATTGGAAGTATGGATCATGAAAAAAATATGATATGAAAGATTCTTGGGTAAAGGAATTTGATATTAAAAGTGTTGGTATAGGGATTAAAAAGCCACTCAAAAGTGTTGCAGGTCCTATGTGTACAAAAATTTTTGGAGAGATTGGGAATGGCAAGATCTTATTATATTGCGAGTTTGCCTGTCTTAAATGCATGCTTTTGTATGAGCCCATGAATAATAACAGATCCAAGTTTGTTGAGTTTGAAGATTTCCCAAATGGGAATTCATCGATTGAAGTTCATATTCCTACTCGTAGCCAGATAACATGTTGTAATGAGGCAACTACTTGTGTGGACTGCATCTATAAACATCTGAATGATTTGACCACAAATTGTTCGACATGTACCATGCAATTAACAAGTGATGGACATTGATATGTAATTTAGTTTGCAATCTCGTTACTAAACTATTCAAGCAAGGTGCATTTATTTTTGTGATTTTTGTGAAGGTTTTATTGAAAAGAATTGATTATTTTGGTTGGTAATAATTATATACTGATTGTCGATTTATATTCACTAATTCCTCCATTCAATTATCATTTACCTATATAAATTTTTCTAAAAAATGACCTGCATAATTTTATTTTCGGATATGACTCGCTTCTTTTAATGACTAAATTAGTTTGATCGAAAAGGTTGCAAGAAAGTATTTATTATCTAACAAAATATGAATTCATAGTCATCTGTCAAAATCAAGGACAGATTATGTTGCTATACGGCTTCCTAGTAGAATTCTTTGGCACCTCCAATGTTTTAGGAAATAGATGTTCGTGCTATCTCTTCGATTCTTCTAATTTATAGTCATGGACCTTAGAGTTACTATATTTAATTTATGGTTGGACTTAACACATCATGTTGTTTCTGTTGTTTATATTACAGGTTCGTTTCCATTTGATGATGACATAAAAAAAGGATACTTCACATTTATAGTTTCTTTGGATGTGATGTTTAAGTTGCTCTCTTGTGTATTCTTAGCTGGTCGAATTTCGTCTTATCGTATCATAATGCCTAATAAAAGGTGGAAACACTGTACAACTTGGGAGTAATTCATATTCAGCAGCATCTAAGTTTACAAGGTTTGTGGATGTATTAAACATTCATTCATTCTTTTTTTTTTTTTTTTTTATCAACAAACGTTCATTCATTTATTTAGGGTCAATCACTTTTTTTTGGATACTTTACTCCCAACTTCTAATCAGTTTATGAAGTTAATCAAGAAACAGGCGCATCAGTCGGTAAAATGTTAGCAGTTATATCTGGTTCTTGTCTCAATTTTTATGGTTGCTTTCAGCTTGCCAGCAACTTATTTGCAAGTTTTGATCAGATGAACTACTGTGAAGAATGAGGAATGGAGAATGATCTGCTTACGATTCCTATCCATCTTTTGTCAATAGAACAACTCTGTTTGCAGCCAGTTGAGCAGCAAGATTTGGTCATGTCATGCCCATGAGTGCTGATGTCCAAGAATCATTTCTGATTAAGGGAAATTTCTTATATTAACAAAGCCATAATTGGTTAGTTGAATGTCATTGAATTCTTATTACTTTGTTTAGTTCACAAATTTGATGAGTACAAGTTGAATAGAAAATAAAAAGAGAAGATTGCTTTTTTTAATTAGGATCAATCCAAGAACCCTAACCCCAAATTAAAAATTCATCCAAAATATTTGTTTTTATACAAAAATTTTTCTTTTCATATATCTAAGAAAAACATTTCCAAAATACTATGCTCACACTCGCTTTCACATCTTTAACCTTAGTATCTCATAGGCATATAATGTATATGTCCTATCATCTCAACCACGCCTTTAAACTACCATTTATTCCGGTGACCAAACAAATTATAGTTCGCAAACCAATCAATCATTCAATCATACAACTAATAGCATCCAACACAGCATCACACAAGTATGAATAAGCAAGTGGATAATTATAAGAATCTCCTCACCTAAGCATGTTTATGCTCAACCATAGCAAAGACATTTTAGATCATGTCACTTGGCTTTTTAAATTTTTGTTTATTCTTTTAATTTAATTCAATTCAAGCTTTATGGTCTAATAGTTTCAAGAAGGTTTAATTCTATAGTTATATGTATTAGTCTATATTGCCTTTTTTTTTTTTTTCAATGAAGGAATATATATTTATAAAAGACAAGTCTACAAAAGAGGTCATTAGTGACAGAAACACAAACTAAACAAAAACTAGCCTACGCCTACTGCTATAGAAGTAACATCTGTTGAAGTATAATTAACATGATCTAAAAATGTCTTTGCTATGGGTAACAACAGCCATAAAAAGATAAAAAGGTAAATGTTCCACAAACACTGGAGAAGGATGTTGTAGTCCTTGTTTAGCAAGCAAATCAGCGGCAACAATCCTCTCATAGGCGACCCTGTATAAAGAAATTTGGTTAAACAAAATTAGAGCTTCCTTGCTTTTATGTAGGATGGTATGGCATCTATTCAGATCATCTTATTATTGTGCAGCTAATCCACAGCTTATTGTGAATTTGAGATTCAAATCACATTTCGATATCCCCTTTTGACGAGCAAAGCATTGACCTTCTTAGATCGATCTTAATTCGGCCTCTACGGATGACAAGCTGAAGTCCTGTTTATGGAGTGCCCAAAGGACCAAGCCTTCATGGTCTGTGCATATAGCACTTAGACCAACAATCCTCTGGTTCTTCGAAACAGCTCCATCGGTAGCAATTTTAACCCATCCCGGTTCGACCTGGGGGTCCGGCAGTTGTAAACTTCTATATTTCAGGTTCAATTTTTCTCTTCTATTTCCACCACTCTAAAGCTTCTCTTCTAATCTTTCCTATAAATTCTTCCTCCTCCCTTTCCTACCTAAAGATTTTATTATTTCTCACCTTCCAAATGTTCCTCAGAGCATATAAAATGAGGACTTGTCTTGGGAGGGTTGCTTAGCTCTCTCAGTATTTCTCTCAATCCAGTTTGCCAGGTCTTCAAACGAAAATAACCTGTCTCGAAAAGCTATATTTAACCCACACCACACTGCTCTTGTCCATCTACAGTTGATGAAAACACCTTGCGCTATTTCCATCTCTCTGTTGCAAAGAGAGCAAATGGTATAAACCGGCACCCCTCCTTTTTGGAGATTGTCACCTGTCGCAAGACCACTGTTTAGAATTCTCCATACAAGGAGCTGTGTGCTTGGACCGGATGGCACCATATCCATTCCCATTTTCTTCCTACAAGGTATGGGTATTTCTCAGTCACAAGTTGTGCATAAACCGACTTCGTAGCTAAATCACCATCAAGCTTTTAAGGCCATATCGTTTTATCTTCATCTTCCTCTCGATGGTTAAGAACTATGACTCCTAACCTCTGTAAGATGCAATCATCCAGCAGATATCCAATAATATTCTCCTTCCAGCCTCCTTTATTATCCTATACTTGATGAATAGTTAGGTTCTCGACATATTTGTTTAAAGGTCCTTGCAACCAAGACGAAACCGACTCCCCATTCGACCAAATGTCTCTCCAAAACCTTACAGTCATCTCATTCTTTATCTTCATGTCAATCTTGTTATCAAGCCAGATATTAGCTTTTTGCGATTCTGAAAACGGGGCAGAGCCCCTATTCTTTCTTCATCCTCTTGACTGCAAATTATACTTCTACTTCATCAAGGATGTCCACAGGAGTTTTTTCCGTTGGAGCTACCAGGCTAAATTTATAGTGTTCGCCTAGTTTCTCTACTTCATAACCATAATCCCTAAACCTCCATGTTCTTTTGGGAGTTCTGTTAGTCCTTATCTTTATTTAAATCTTTATTCCCTTTTAGAGTCTTATTAGTCCATATCCTTATTTAAATCTTTATTTAAATGATTGGGTTATCATTCAATTAATTTAAGTTCTACATGATATGAATTTTTTCCTATATTATTCTATGGGCCGGTCTAGCTAAGGTTAATAAGATTCTTATACATTTACGTTAGATTTATTTTTAGATATGTTGTTTAGTCACTATTAATTTCTTTGTAGTCTTATTTGGATTATATATATTTTATTTATATCTATTTTGTAATTGTTTAAAATTTGATGCTTAAAAAGCTATTTTATCTGTATCTTAACTGTTTTTATTTCATAATTATGATAAACATACTGATTAAAGTATGAAAATTAGGAAGTGAAAACTTATGTATTTTTAAGAAGAAAAGATTTAAATATATATTTTTTATACATTAGAAAAAGATGTTTGAATTTATATTTGTGTAAAATAAATAAAGTAAATGATAGATAAATTTAAATTAATAAGTGCTAAGTAATTAATTTTTATAATAAGAATATATATGTAGTTATATTTCTATCTTTTTTATACCTTAATCTTATCAAACAAAACATTCAAATAGATATTAAAAAGAGACCCAAAAAATAGAAAAAGATGAACAAAAGAGATTTGATTTTGAATTTGTTAAGGCTTAAGAAGTTCCACTTCAAATCTAACCCTTAATTGAATTAGCAATAACTCTTCATTGGATATTGATTCCACATGGACAAGTCACACATCTTAACTAATTCCACCTTCTCTCTCCAATGTCGATACAATAATATCTCTAAGTTCAAACTTCAAATCTTCATTGAATTTATCATAAAATAACTATTAGAAGATTTACAAAATAAAACTTCCTTATTTTATTTTAACTCATTCAATGAAATTTGAGGTTAATTAATATTTTAGCTGATATACAGTTATACATTTTGGTGAAAATACCATACTAACAAAGTTTTACTTATCTATATATATTAAGCAACAACTCATTTTGGTGTGTTAATATATGTATTCTTCTATGTATATTAAATAACAAGGTACTCAAGAAGAGCTACACTAACTTATAGATGTGAAATTTATTTGAACTGTACAGATGAAGTTAACAAATAACTAGAAAGTATATTTTAATTTCTTTTAAAATATATATTAGCTAGATATAATCTTTCTCCAAGCAATATATTCTTCTATATATATCAAATAGTTACTCTTCTATATATATATATTATTTGAGACCCACGGGCTTGTGGTGTCTATACTTCCCTCACCATTTGTAATTACAAATTAAACCTCTTATGTAAGTGTTTTTTACTTTTTTTTCTTCCATCTTTTATATTAATTATCAATTAATCTAATAATGGTATTTTTGAACATCTACATTTACCAAGTCTAAACTTTCATTTTCATATTATCAAAAAAACCGCTTTTGTCACGTTGATTGGCTGCAACCATTATCAAGACTTAAATTTTCAAGTCTTCTTTTCTAAAAGAAAAAAAAAAAAAATCCATTGTTAATGCAATTCCTCTTCTTTTAGGGAAAAAAAAAAAAAAGGCCTTCCATTGTTAATGAAATTCCCCATGTTAATGATAGAATTAAGCATCTAGTCAAATAATGCTATGATGGATTTGCATTACTCCAACTTAATTCTATCACATATAAAAAAATGTTAATACAATTCTACATATCAAAAAATTATTTGAGTAAATTAACAATAACATTAACAATTATTTGAGCAAAGTCCTTAATTTTATCACATATCAATTGTAAATCCTCCACCATAGCTCACTATGCCATTGATTTCTCACATAGGTATGTATAGTCCTTTTCTCGATCAATCCCCTTTTCCTCATTTTTAGAGAATTAAAAAGATCCTTTTCTAGTTTGAATTTGTTCATTTGAAATCTAAGTTCTTCTACTTCATTTTTATTTTTATCTACTTCTTTTTTTATTGTTTTTCCCTTTTTATTTCTTTTTTTATTCCCTTCCATCATTCCTTAAAGGAAATTATCTTGATTCAACAGTCTCTTTTTCAACATGCTTAGTTAAATTTTCTATTTTTGGTAATAATTAGAACTAGTCAAAAAATATATCTATTAATTTTTATTTCTTTTATGAGATTCAAGAGCAGTAACCAATTCCATAAATTTATGGAGTTAAAAAAAAATTGATTTATCTTATTATTAATCAAAGATTTCCTGTATAGCTAGAACGACCCTTGCAAACATATTTTTCCTCTATAATATGCCATTTTTATTTGATAATGGCTTCTTTTTTCCTAATAAAAAATAATAATAACAATTTAACAATAATTATGTTCCTTAGTAAATTGTAGATTCAATTATTTGTCACCATGAAGAACACGTATGCTATTTAACATATTTGTTTAGTACTTTGTTGTTGATAAATGTTAATATAGGGTTATATGTGCAATTTCTTTTTGTCAATCTTTCTTAATAATTAATATCTTCATGCTTTGGATGAATTATTCTCATGCCTTCAATTTTTATGCTTGTTATTTTGTTCTATAATTGTACTTAAGATTTTAATATGTCTCTATTGTGCTTTCAGTTTATCTTTTGAGATTTATGATAACAAAAAAATTGTTTTATGTAGGTAATTACACCTTATTAACCTACTATAGCTCTTTACTAAGGTTGGCAATTTAAGATATGAACACTATAGATCTAGACATGATACGACATGATTTAAATGAGTTAGTATATAAAAAAATTTGATATAAGACATAAATGGATTAGATCCATTTCAACACAATTATATTCACATTTAGGTTTTAGTAGAACTTTCAAATGCAAACACAAGACATATCATATATTCTTTCATATTTATATTTTGTTACATATATTATATATTTTTCTATATCAAATATCTCATTTGAAGGTACAAGATATTTAGTTATATATTCTTCTACAAAAAAATATTAACTCGTGCATATTCATTAACTATCTCCCTTGAAATGTCTACAAATAATGTGATAAATTTTAGAATTAACATTAGTAGCAACACTAATATCCCTTTAAGTCGTAATTCTACTTAATCTTGTTACATAACTTAAATTTAATAAAGTCGTGTATTCTTCTTGTTTCATAACTTAAATTTAATAATGTTATATACTCTTCTTGTTACAATACTGTTTAAATCAGCAAAAAATTACAAACTTATATGTAAATTTTTTTACTATCTCACTTGAGAAACTAAGAAACGATGTGATAAATTTAAAAATCAAAACTGATAATAATATAAATGTTCTTTTGATCCATGTTTCCATTAAATTTAATGATATCATATAATTTAAATTTTCGAATTTTCTATATTTAGTAAAATTTTGCTTTATTAAAAACTTTTATTTAGGTTGTAATTTCTTATTAAGTAAGAAGATATTGCATCATTTATCTTTGTAAATTTTTAATATTATTATCGTTCTTTTCCTTTTGTATCTAAGAATATTATTATCGTTCTTATACACTATTAACAGATGAGTCATGTCATGAGTTTAGGTTTTTCCAAATACAAACCCATTTAAATACTTAAACGAAACACAACATGATAATATGGATTGGTAGCCCTATCTTTTGCTTTATTGTCACCACCTCATTTCTTAAAGCCAACACCTTTCTCTCCTTCGAGATTGCACCAGGCAAAGGACCAACAACATTGTAGTCAAGAAGCCTCAATACTAAATGAAGTCCTAGTTTTGTTTCATGCAATGTTTTCGTCAAAATTGTTCCTAATTTCACTTGCTATAATTTCAAAAGTTTTATTGGCATATGCCATGAAGATAATATGCAAGAGGCTGAAATACAGGTAAAGAAGAAAAGAAAAATGTTATATTATCCTGTAAGGTAAAATGTTAAATCCTTTTATTCCCAACAAAATGGCTCTATTTTTAATGCTAATAAATTCTTAAATTGATGTTGTATCATCTTCCTTTATTTATTTTCATACTCCTTTATTTTTGCCAAAATATTTTCATACTCTTTTATAGTTATTTATTTATATTTATATAATTGTTTTCTTTCATACAATTATTACATTAATTATTTTGGTAATTCTCATTGTGCTTAGTATTGTCTTTATGTTTATTTCCTATTTTGAGATGGGATAATCCAAGTCTTTGCTTTAGACGAACAATCAGGATGAATCACCGCGATACGCATCCTTAATAAATTAAGACATCGCGCCTATATTACAAGTGCAAAAGAAGAAATAAAAAAATAAATATTATCAAAATAATTCAGTACATCCGATGAAAGAAAAAATACTGATTATAAAAGATAAAAAATAGGTAGTAGGTGATTACATAGAAATGAATAGTGTTATTTGAAATTGTGTGTGGTTTTCATATTACATATTTGTTTTGCGATTTTTGGTGAAATTAGAAAGAACAAAAGTATTCATAAGTCATAATCATTTAAGACATTGAACCATCCTAGGGCTTCAATTATATAAATAGTTAATTCTTCTCCAATATGTTTGATTTTTACAATCAAACACAATAAATAAATAAATATATAAGATACAAAATCAAATTTTCAAAAAGGCTAAATACTTGAGTAAATAATTTACCTATTGAATTACCTATGGGATTGTGTGTGTTTTGAATTTTTTTAGACACTTATATTATAATCTATCATTTTGAAAATAATTTCACATGTACTTCTTTTTACACCCACAATGCAGATGTGCAATCCACTACTTCTTAATTATCTTTTTGGATATGTATTCCCTATATGCATTGATGGAGTTATTCCAGTGATCTAATTTATATATATTCATTAATGTACCCAAGCAAATATAAAGTTTTAAAGGGAAACAAAACAATTCAAATTTTAGTAGAAAGAATATAAATTTGTTTAGACATATTCAACTTTTAGCACAAATCATACTCTCGAGTTATCTATATTATTAAAGTTAAAAACATGTGTTTTTAATGTTTTAATATTTTGTTTTATTTAGATTTTCCCAAACTATCCCTACATACTAAATAGTTATTAATAAATTATCAATATGTTAGAGTTATTATAGTAAAAAACTCTATATACCAAAAATGTTATTTAACTATAGAATAGCCCTTAATGATAGTTCCATATTTCCCCGTATTGAATGAGATTCCTAAAGAGAAGTTGGGCTATAAGAAGTGTAAGTGTCGAGATTGGTTAAAAGATACAATAAGGATAAATGGGCAAATATCATTAGATTATAAATGAAATGTTTAGAAAACATGATATGCAGTTTGAACTAGATATACATGTGTTTGGAAAAAAAAACTAGATATACATGTGAAAAGAAATAGATATGAATAGATACCGATCATATCTCTCTCTCTATATCTATATCTATATATATATATATATGGATATATGCAGAAGAGTTGATGATGGTATCACACAATCCTCTTCTTAAAAACTAAGTTATTAGGTTTTAGAGATTTGAGGAGATCAATGGAGTCTCTCTCGGATGAAATCGTTATGGAAATTCTCGCTAGAGTTCGTGTCTTAGATTTGGCTAGTACAAGGTGCGTATGCAAGAGGTGGAAAGCCATTATGGAAGAACCTCTTTGGCATAAACTTCACTGCTCTTATTCTGTCTCGAACCCTAACAACAAGGTCATGATAGTTCAACTTGGGACAAAATCGTGTTTTGTGGATTTAACTAATGAATTCAAAGCTTCTCGGGCAAAACAAAGAGTTTGCGTTCCTCCTCGTACACCGAAGTCCTTTGACATTGTTGGGTCATGTAATGGCATGCTTTGCTTAACCGAAGGTACTCCTCAGTCGATCTATAGCAAGAATCCATTCATTGATGAAGGCATTCCTCAGGCAATCTATATCAAGAACCCATTCACTGATGAAGATGAGAGGCAGTTGCCTAAATTCCCTGATATAAAATATATCATGGCATGTGGTTTTGGATGTGATCCAACTACAAACTTATATAAAGTTGTGGCTATAGTTTCGTCTCCACGGGAAGATGATTTATCTCGCAACATTTTTCGCTTATGCCAAGTTATGGTGTGTGAATGTGCGAGCAAGATGAATTGGAGAAATACAGGGCAGACACTTCATTGTTTTAATGAATTTACTCACCCACAAGCCTATGTGAATGGGAGGGTCCATTGGATTTGTAATCATAAAACAATAGTCTCATTCGACTTTGCAGATGAGAAGTTGAGATGGATAAAATTACCAGATTATCTGGTTTTATGCACTCTTTGTCATCTAATAGTTTTTCAAAATTGTCTAAGCATCGTGACAAAATCTCATCAAGGTGGATGCTTGCATTTGCAAGTATGGATCATGAAAAATTATGACATGGAAGATTCTTGGGTAAAGGAATTCGATACTGAAAGTCTCGGCGTAGGGATTGAGATGCCTGTTTCGGTTCCTCCTCTGGCCACAAAAGTTATAGGAGATATTGGGAATGGCAAGATGTTATTATTTTGCGAGTCTTCCGATCTCAAATACATGCTTTTTTACGAGCCCAAGAATAATCACAGATACAAGTTTGTTGAGCTTGAAGACTTCCCAGATTGTTGGCATTCTTGGAAATCAGTTCATATTCCTACTCTTAGCCAGATACCTCGCATGATGTAATGGGGGCAAATACTTGTGTGTGGACTGCATCTGCAAACATCTGATGTCACAAATACATCATGTTGTTTATAGTCTTCCTGTAGAAATCAGGGACAGGATGTTTGAGAAAAGAGATGTCCATGCTATCTATAATATTTCTCGTTTTCTTCTTCGATTTTTCTTATTTATAGTCTTAGACCGTAATTAGAGTTATTAAATTTAATTTATTTTTGGACATAGTACATCATGTTGTTTCTAAGCTGTTTATATTACAGGTTAGTTTCCATTTGATGAAGACATAGAAAAAGAAATACTTCACATTTACAGTTTCTTAGATGCGTAGTTCATGTTGCTCTCTGGTCTTTTCTTAGCTGGTTGGCTTTCATTTTATCGAATCATAATGCCTAATAAAACTCAGAAACACGCTACAACTTGGGAGGAATTTATATTAAGCAACACTTCTACAAGGTATGTGGATGTTTCAAACATCCATTCAATTATTTGGGGTCAATCATATTAGAGTCTGTAAAGTTGCACAAAAAGAATAGTACCTAGCAATATGTTGTAAGAGCTGATCATGTCATGCCCATGAGTATGGCCCCAAAAATCAAATTTTTTTTTTTTTTTGTTTTTCAACAAGGGAAATTTTCTTATATTAAATGTTTCAATCATTGTTATCTATGTCAACTAAGTTTACTTGCTAATGAATTACACGAACGAAAGATTTGGTTGATCACGAATGCACAGAAACATGCTGATAGGCGTCCATTATGCCGATAAAATATATGTTGTGAGACAAGTAGACTAGGAGCGAGATGGGTTGTGCCGAAAATGAATATGCAGACATTATAGCACCATTGGACCAGATTATGTTGTCTAGTATCCAGTTGGGATCACTAGTTACAAAGATGCTTAGCATAACAAGATGTGATTTATTCATTTGCCCAAGGTTTTAGTTCCTTACACTTAAATAGCATAACGAGATGAGATTTGTACACGATGGCCGTAGGGCCATGAGTTATAAAATTCTGCTAAATATGGCAGCCGATCATCCTCAACACTTCATAAGATGGGAAATAACGCTGTTTGGCAATCGTTTGGTGCAAGTCTCTTTGGCAGCGATTGGTTAGTTCAAGCAAAGTAAAACAATACTGACATGAATACATCACCTAAAATTTCATAACCGAATTATTCCACACATTTATCAACTCACATGCAAAAAACACCAACGCAAAAGAACTAGTTCCACACACTAAACAACCCTCGACAATCAGAACTACTGCCCAGAACTCAACGTACGATTCATCGACAAGAAAATTCTTGGATTTCAGAACCTATATCAGACATTGACCACCCCCCAGCATTCTTCGGATTAAACGACATCGGTGAATTACTTGACGAACACGACTGCAAGACAAAGATGGCAGATAGAAATTCAAAAACCCATCCGGAGGCACAAACACTACATAAATTGACCAACAAAATCAAACTTTGAGATTAGATATCTATTGGTAGAATATAACAATGAGATCATGAAGGAAGCCATTGCACACTCCTGAAAGAAACAACTCCGCTTATTATGTATGATATTATATCGACTTAAAGTCAGGATAACGACTTGGAACCTGAAATGTTACGCTTAAAACTATATAAACGGGTTTTAGCCTATGAATTAGATTGTTTAACCTGTTTTAAAAATTGATTAGGGTCAAATTTCTCAACCTTTATAAAAAGCGGGCTCAACCCTTTTAACTTGTTGATTAAAGTGGGTTAACCCATGACGGCCATGTCAGCCCACTTTTTCAAAAACAAAAAAAAAAATTAAAGTAAAGAAGAAAGAAATACACAAATCATAATCCACTTAAAAATTAATCATTTAATGAAATTAAAAGTTTACTATAATCCGCACTTTGCGGTAAATAACTGAAGTTGTTAGTATCTCATATATGTTATTACAGTCAACTTTATTATATTTAAACAATAGCTAAATATTGGAGAATATACAATTATATTAATATAATGTATGTGATAAGTATAAAGTTCACATGCAATGTTATAGTATCTTAGAATATTCTTAAAAAGTGGAGCTCGATTCTTTCATGTCGAGGAAATATGAATACATATAACGTTGACAGATTAATCAACGAAAGTAGAAATTTTGTTTCAAAGATCCAATTCAAAAAGTTCAGATCTCTTTGCCTAGAAAAGAAGTTTCTAACTATCTTATGATACTGGATAATTAGATAATATTTTTATGCAAAAAAATTTTTAATATAAGTCAAAATTATCTATATTTGGTTAGTGGGTTGACCCGTTTAACTATGAGCCAAAATAGACAGAGCTACACCAGCAAAATTCTTACCCATTTATAAAGTAAGTCAAAATTTATTGGCTTGTTTAATTTATAGGCTAAAGTAAGTCAAGCCAGGTTAACCCATTTAACTCACTTACATATCTCTAGTTATAATTTGCCACGTGTCAATCCCTATAGCATGTTGACACGTCAAGCATCTTAGATATTAACTTATCAAGAATTTCCCCATATATGTTCACAATAATGATCAATAACTTTTATATACTCCAGATCCATAATTCATAGTGTTTTCTAACATCCATATCCACTAACAATTTGAATAGTCAAAATCCTCATATTTCTTTACTCTAAATACTCCTTCTCTCAAGTGTCAACTAATAACATCCATTTGGGAAATTTGACCGAAAGAAGTTTTAGGTGACTTTTAATGACCTAAGCATAAATATAAAATGATAAAAATCTTATTCTCAAGTTTCAAAAAGAACAAGAAGACTAAGTTAAGTAGAACCACTCCCATCATCATAATAATAATCACAATATTCTACCACATCCTCATGAAACTCAAAATCATTATAGTAGTAGTCCTCATAATCCTCATAACATGTACTTGAAATTAAAAACAGAAATTCCCCAAAGGGTATGCAAAGCCCAGCACAAGATATACAACCATATGTGCATGATCAAGTGAAACACATTCAGGCACATACATTTTAAGTAATTACATGCAATAACAAGAAGTTTTTATCTTATGTTTAATCCAGCAACAAACACAATCCCAACATCCTAAAACTTATAGTAATTCATGACTCCAACAAACAATATATATATATATATTATATGGTCCTCCTTAACACCTTATGAACTAAGGACCACCTAAATCTATTCAAATCATTTCAAAGTGAAACTCAACTCAAACAGCATCTTACTAAAATGTGAGCCCTATAAACTCACATGTTGGATTTTGAGAGTCTAAGGTCTTAAGTGTTAAACTCCAAGCAAATAATTTAGAGTGTTCGTAGAAGTTAATCAATTAGAGTAATATTTCACGTCTAGGTCCTAAAGTTAAATGATGATACGTCGTGAGTTTGGAATATTTAAATATAATAAAATAATAGAATTATAGCTAAAAATATATAATTTTACTAAATTACATTATATTGTAATTTACCCTATGTAAATTAGGTACTAGAAAATAATCAAACATTAGAAATAAATTATTAGGATATAAAAATTATAAAGTGACCTAAAATAATATATATATATAAAATAAATGTACTCTGGGTATAATTATTATATATATTTATATACTTGAAAATGCTTAAAATACCCTAAAATACTCATAATAACTAAATAATTATGGGGAAAATAATAAAAAATTGTTAACAACCAAATTTTAAATAGAATAGGCATGGAAAGATTGTTGGATAGCTGTTGACTTGAGAAATTATCCTTAAGACACCTAATATGGATGGATTTAGGATGTATATAAGGCAATTTAAAGAGAGAAAATGCTACTCTACAATCTATAACCTAGGAAATATTCCCAACTTCCTCCAGAAAATTACTTAGTCCTTTAGTAACTTAAGAAACTACAAGAATAGGAAAACAAATGAGAAGAAAATTATGGAAAAAATTAGAAAAAATACTATGCAAATCGAGCAATTTGGTAGAACACAAATGCGGAGGCTACCTGGGCATGAACCATGACTACCCCTTGACGATGGAGGCAACAACAAGGAGTGCCAATAGGGTAGAGGCCGAAAGCTAATTTTCCGATGAGTTTAATTCTACATTTAATTTTAGTTAATTTGAAAAAAAAAATCAAATAAACTCTAAAAATTATGGGAAATTTTGCTTATACATATTTTTATATATACTTTAAGAGAAAAATATCAGATACAAAAAATTTTAAGTGGATATAGTACTTCCTTAAGAAACCAAACAAAATCGATTAATTTTCGAAGTTTAATTGAATAACCCTATTAACATAGTTTCAATGCCAAAATTTTTTTTAGAGAGCTCTTATATTGCATATAAATATTATATGAAGAGTTTTTAGACAAAAATAATTTCTAGAATTTTTAGGATTTTTTATCCTTTAAATTGGATAAAAAATGACATTTTCTTAAGGATTTTGTGTATTAAGCTTAATGAAACCCTTTGTATCAAGTTTTGAGCTTTATTTGGATCACATTCTATTATGAAGAATAATCTAGAGTTGTGTGGTTTAAGTGGGAGATGAAATATGGGCAAGTTAGTAAATATGAGTTTAAAGTATTAATAAGTAAGTATGTGAATTTGAAGATTTTAATACTATGGCATTGCTTGGTATGATAAACCTAATATATAAACATGATTTAACATGTTTATAATCTGGAATATGATGTTGGATGAGTTATTTTAAATAAACTTATAAAATGACCTTATTCAGATAGTTTTTCGATAGGTTAGTCTGTTAGAAAAATGAGTTAATTGTAAGTCTAAAGACTTTATCAGAGAGTTGTATAATATGAAATACTTAACTGATGTAGCATTCGTAGATTAAGTAGAGAATTTTTAGTTAGTAAGGCTATTTATAGATATTCCTTTTAAGAATTCCTAGTTAACAAAACTGTTTTTAGATATTTTTATAGAGAGTTTTAGAATAAAAATTATGCTAACACTATTGATCAAATACTTGATCAGAAGGTTTTAAAGCAAAAACTATATTAATTTTAGTGTTCATAACCTTGTTCAAAGACTTCAATAACAAGCTAAAACTAAACCCAAGACTTAATAAATCTATTCAAACTATATATAAGACATTAAAAAGTAACCTTATACTTTCTACTTAGCAAAAACTAAAATATTTATACTAATTGTTTAGGGACTTACAAAGGGATTGAGCATAAAAAGCAGGATTAACTCGCGTCAATGTTAGGCAAGTTGGGGATCAATACTATCGAGCCTAATTTTTTTCCCAATTCTATTTATTTTCCTTAACCAGTTTAGTATTAAACCTGGACTAAGAGTTAAAAAAAAACTTAGTTTTTTTTTTTTTAAATTGTTCCACCTTATTAGAGTAGAGAAAAAAAGTTAAGTTATAACTAATTGGATTAATTGGTTATGACTTAGTTACTAGTCTTTCGATAAAATCATTTTTTTAAAAAACAGTTTTGAAACTAGATATTAAATCTAAGGGCTAACTTTTTTTTTTAAAACCCTTAATAGGTACCATTTTTAATTTTTTGAAATTAATAACTTTCAATAATACCCTTAAAATAAAATCTATTCACATACAACTAAGTTAATTGCATTAAATCTACAAAAAAGGATAAATTGAACAAATATTTACAAAAAATGGAGAAAGGAAATTTTCCATATTTTAAGTTGCCCCATAATTACGTATGAATACCTATGTACTCCCTATTCAGAAATCAAACTTTTATAGTTTGTTGATGAAAACTTTAGGTAGGTAAATTGATTTTAATTTCTAAAAAAGATCAAGTTTACGTTTTTTTATCTAGTTTGAGTTATTTGAGGAAATTTTTCTAAAAGGGTCCTCTACTTTATATATATATAAATATATTTGAAAATTCTGAGAAAAGTACTAACTTTAAAAAAAGGGTTAATTTATTTCATTTATTTGGAAAGTAAATTTTTCTATGTTATAAAAAAAATGCTTAATTTTTATTATTTTATTTTATTTTACTCTATTTTATCTTTATTTATGTAAATTAAAAAAATTAACTAAACTTTCCCATTTTGTTCTTTTCTTTTTTTTTTTCTTTTCTTTCTTTTTCTTTGTTTTTTTTTTCTTTTTCAAATTTTTTTTAGGTTACAATTACAAGTACAATGCAAGAATAAATAAATTTTAAAAAATACAAAAAATACAAAATCAACAAAACAAGATAGGGTCGGACTTTGAATGCACGGGTTGGATTAGCTACAGTAAAAGGGTCAGACTTCGGGTCGATGGCCAAGTCATGGCTGGTTTAAGTCAGGTTGTATGTAAGAGAAAGACCAGTAGCTAAAGGATGCGTTTGGGGTGGTTTTAGGCTAATTTTTGAAGGGGAAAAGCTCATTTTCATTGGCAAAAAGGCCATGGTCATGCCTTAGTTTGTGGTAATGATTGGAGTTTTTGACGGTGATGGGTGGTAATGGATGTCGTTCGCAATGGTGGCTGGGCATGAATGGGGTGTATCTCCTAGGGTTTTCAAGAGTGTAAGAGCACAAGGTGTGGGTGTTTTTTTTGCTTGAAGAGTGGTCGAGGAGGCAATGGAGCAAAGCGTAGCAGTAGTAACAGGGGTTTGGCGGTTGAAGGCGTTAAGGGTCACGGCTGTTAGTGGGAGCGATCAGTTTTAAGAGTAGAGGGTCCAGGCAACCTTTTTATATGATTAGTTTCGTTCGAAAACCTTCAAACTTTACCAATCTTGTAGAGAGAGAGAGAGAGAGAGAGAGAGAGAGAAATGAGTGGTTAGAGAGAGAGTATGCTCGTAAGTGTATTTTGAGTGGTTTGAAAGCTCATAAGATGTTTAGAATCGAAGATTATAGTCTTATTTATACTAAAACAAGCTCGAGTCAATTTGGTAAGTGTTATCAATGGCCAAATTTGGCCATGAATGTGAAGCCCGCATTATGAGTTTTTCCTTAATTTCTCTATTGATTCAATCACTTAAAATGGATCAATGCAGCCTTGTTTATAGGTTCAATATAAAGAAGGCTACACAAGGAACAAGATTTAACTAAAAAATTGTATGTTTGCATGTAGTAATCTCATGGAAAATTATGGCGAAGTGTGGGGTATTGACTAAGAAAGAGCGAGAAAGGGAGATAAAGAGCTTACGAACATGGTGCCACGTAAGCAATACGTTAGCCACTTGGCCAAACAAATGCGCTATGTGTCAGTTGTCAACACGTAGCCTAATGGCCCATTAGTACATGTACTTTACTATGAAAAAAAAAAAAAAGGCATAAAGTGCTTGATAGGAGATTCAAACCCAAGACCTATGACTCCTTTTCAATATTAAGACCAAGTGTAATACCATCAGGTCGTGGCTTGTACCTTATCTATATATACAACTAGGTTGGCCTACGCTAGATTTAAATCTAAGCCTAGACTCAAAATCCCTTTTGTTATTTTTATTATTTAAGGCCCAATAAAGCTATTAAAATTTCCTATTCTTATCTTAAACTATCTCTTCTTCTTTTTTCTAAATTATCTGTTTTTTGTATTTTCTAGATTTGCTATTTTTCTAAACTTTTGTGCTTTTTTTCTAAATTTTTTATTTTTTGTATTCTTTTAAATTTTCTATTTTTGTGCTTTTTCTTTTCTCTCTTTTTTCTTTTTTTTTTTTAAAAAAAAAACTAGGACCCTTTACGCTATCTTAAAAAAAAAATTAAATATAAAGAGGAGAAAAATTAGGTATCTATAGCTGTTCCTCTTTATGATTAAGTTTAAGTAAAATTTTAACACAGAAAAAAGTAGACACCATTTTTTCCTTGAAAATGAAATTGCCCTAAGAAGCGCTACAACTAGGTAACTATTCTAGGCTTAGTCCATTAAGGATTTGATGAATGGTGAAAAATGAAAGAAAGGGAAGGCACTCTAAGAGCTAACTGAAAGACAAAGTGGGTATAGTGCCCTACAAGCTAACTATAACTTTAAAAAGTTTTTAAGGAAGGGAAGCACTTTCAAAGTTGATAAGACCGTAAAAGTGACATTAATTGAAGGGTAATGCCCTAAGAGTTGGCAAGGGAAATTGATTTGGAACTTAGTCGTGCTCTTTTGAGCTCACTAACCTAGGTGAGAGCGTATTTAGAAGACTAGCAATCCTAAATTAAAATCGATTTAAAAAAACTTGGAAGTGCTCCTCTAAGTTAACTAACCTAGGCGGGAGCGTCTCTAAGGGACTAGCAACCCTAAATGAGAATCGATTTGAAAGAACCTAGTCATGCTCTTTTAAGCTAACTAACTTAAGCAGAAACGTCTCTTAGGGACTAGCAACCCTAAATTGGAATCAATTTGAAAGAACCTAGTTATGCTCTTTTAAGCTAACTAACCTAAGTGGGAGCGTCTCTAAGGGACTAACAACCCTAAATCGGAATCGATTTGAGAAAACCTAGAAGTGCTCCTTTGAGCTGACTAACCTAAGCAGGAGCATCTCTAGGGGACTAGCAACCCTAAATTAGAATCAATTTAGAAGAACCTAGTCGTACTCTTCTAAGCTGACTAACCTAAGTAGGAGCTTCTCTTTAAGCTGACTAACCTAAGGTGAACAAGCGAAGCACTCCTTAAGCTGGCCAAGACTTTAAATGAGAACCTAGTCATGCTCCTCTGAGCTAACTAACCTAGGTGAATGGGCAAAGCACTCCTTGAGCTGGCTAAGACCCTAAATTAGAACTTGGTTGTATTCTTTTGAGTTGACTAACCGAGTTAAACGAGCGAAATGCTCCTTAAGCTAACTAAAACCCTAAAGAAATTGAAAACCTAATCGTGCTCTTCTGAGTTGACTAACCTAGGTGAACAAATGAAGCGCTCTTTGAGTTAGTTAAGACCTTAAGTGAGAACATAGTCATGCTCCTCTAAGTTAACTAACCTCAGCAAGAGTATCTCTAGGGGATTAGTAACCCTAAATTGAAATCGATTTGAGAAAACCTGGAAGTGCTCCTCTAAGTTAACTAACCTAGGCAAAAACGTTTCTAGAGGACTAGCAACCCTAAATGAGAATCGATATGAAAGAACCTAGTCATGCTTTTTTTAACTAACTAACTTAGGCACAAGCATCTCTAGGGGACTAGCAACCCCAAATTGGAATTGATTTGAGAAAACCTAGAAGTGCTCCTTTGAGCTTACTAAACTAGGTAGGGAGCGTCTTTAGGGGTCTAGCAACCCTAAATTAGAATTGATTTAGAAGAACTTGGTCATGCTCTTCTAAGCTGACTAACGAAGGTAGGAGCGTCTCTTTGAGCTAGCTAAGACCTTAAAAGGGAATCTGATCATACTCCTATGAGCTGACTAACGAAGGTAGGAGCGTCTCTTTGAGCTAGCTAAGACCCTAAAAGGGAATCTAATCATACTCCTATAAGCTGACTACCCTAAGTAAACAAGCAAAGTGCTCATTGAGTTGGCTAAGACCCTAAATGAGAACCCAGTCATACTTCTCTAAGCTGACAAACCTAGGTGACCTATAAAGCGCTTCTTGAGTTGACAAGACCCTAATTAAGAACCTAGTCATGCTCTTCTGAGCTAACTAACCTAGATGAACAGGCAAAACACTCCTTGAGCTGGCTAAGACCTTAAATGAGAACCTAATCATGCTCTTTTAAGCTGACTAACTTAGGTGAACAGGCGAAGCACTTCTTAAGTTAGCTAAGATCCTAAAAAAATTGAAAAGCTGGCCGTACTCTTCTGAGTTGACTAACCTAAGCAGGATGAGTAATGTGCTCATTGAGCTGGCTAAGACCCTAAATGAGAACCCGATCATGCTCCTCTGAGTTGACTAGCCTATGTGAATAGGCGAAGCACTCCTAAAGCTAGTTAAGACCCTAAATGAGAACTCAATCATGCTTCCCTAAGTTGACTAACCTAGGTGAACAAGTGAAGCACTTCTTAAGTTGGCTAAAACTTTAAATAAGAACTTAGTCGTGCTCCTCTAAGCTGACTAACTTAGGTGAACAGGCGAAGCATTCCTTAAGTTAGCTAAGACTCTAAATGAGAACCTGGTCGTGCTCCTTTGAGCTAATTAACCTTGGTGAATGGGTGAAGCACTCCTTGAGCTAGCTAAGACTCTAAAGAAATTGAAAACCCGATCATGCTCTTTCAAGTTGACTAACCTAAGCGGGATGAGTAATGCGCTCCTTAAACTGGCTAAGACCCTAAATGAGAAACCGGTTGTACTCCTTTAAGTTGACTAACCTAGGTGAACGAGCGAAGCACTCCTTGAGCTAACTAAGACCTTAAATGAGAATCTGGTTGTGCTCCTCTAAGCTGATTAACCTAAGTGAATGGTTGAAACACTCCTTGAGGTGGCTGAGACCCTAAATGAGAACCTAGTCATGCTCCTCTAAGCTAACTAACCTAAGTGAACAAGCAAAGCACTCCTTGAGTTGGCTAAGACCTCAAATGAGAACCTAGCCATGCTCATCCAAGCTGACTTACCTAGGTAAACAGGCGAAGCGCTCTTTGAGCTGGTTGAAAGCCTAAAGAAATTGAAAACCTAATCACGCCCCTGTAGGCTAACTAATCTAAATGAATGGGTGAAGTGCTCCTTGAACTGGCTAAAAACCTAAATAACAAATTGAAACCTAGTCATGCCCCTTTTAAGTTGATAACCTAGGTGGGAGCATCTGTAAGGGACTAGCAACACTATAATTGGAATCAATTTAGAAAACCTTAGAAGTGCTCCTCTAAGATAACTAACCTAAGTGAATAGGTGAAGCGCTCTTTAGGCTAGTTAAGACCATAAAAAGAGATTTAATGGGACAACACTCCTTGAACTGGCTAAGACTCTAAAGAGATTGAGGTAAGACAATGCTCCTTAAGCTAGCTAGAGCCCTAAAAAGATGAAACAGGACAATACTCCTTAAGCTGGCTAAAACCCTAAAGAGATTGAAGAAAGGCAGCGCTCCTTAGGTTGGCTAGAACTTTAAAAGCGAGATTAATGAAGGGAAGCACCCTATGGGCTTGCTAAAACCCTAAGTGCCCTACGAGCCTGCTAAAACATTGAAAAGAGAGATTGATAAAGGGAAATTCCCTATAAGCTTGCTAAGAAATTAAGGGAAGCGCCCAATGAGTTGGCTAAGATCCTTAAAGGAGTTGGGACAAATGGGATAGCGTCGTAAGAGCTGACTAAAACCCTAAAGATGGATTAAAGATGGGATAGTGCTTTGAGAGCTAGCTAGAATCCTAAAAAAGGAGAATTGATGAAGGATTGAAAAAGCAATGTGAAGAATGTAATTGATGTGAAACATAACCAAGAACAGATAAGGGAATGGCAAAAGAACAAATGCGAATAAAGAGTAAGTAAAAACCCACAAACAACTCTAATGACTATGACACACCAATGGCACTTCCAAATACTCATGATACAATTCGATATGACGTACGAATCAATCCAGTGAGGTTACTCAGCACCTAACCTAACTCAAGAGTTAGGATAAGAGTCATGCCAACAGTAAACAGGTAGTATTTACGCAAAGAAGGAAAAATACTAAGTATATTAATAATAATCTGTCTAATGTAGCTACAATTACAAGAGTATTTATACCCATAAGTTAGGGCAACTTGCCTAAAAGGGAAAAGACGAAAGGGTATTTCCTTAGGAAATAATGTACAAGATATAAAATGATAAAAATGAATATTCAAGAAAAACAATCATTGGTGTAACGAATTCTACACATAATTTCATACACGTAGCGATGCTGTCTTCTGTATTGATGAAGCCATTGGAAGATGCAGACAAAAAGGTACGATCAGCTTGCTTGTTCGAAAAAGGGTAGTTAAGTTAGTTCGAAATCCCTCTCTCGTCATCTCGGCAAGGGTGATGCCAGGTAAATAATTGGCCAGGCATGAGTGAGAATGAAGATTAGCTGTTCTCTCGGCATTCCACTTCTTGACACACTATCTATAAAAAATAAGCAATCATACAGTTCGACATGCAAAACGCGTCGATAAGGAAATACTCAGCCTCGGCAAAAGTCAGCTAGAACAAGAGACTCCATCATGCCAAGCTTTCTAGTCCTCAAGCTCGTCTATAAGTCAAAGGTCCCTGTGGCCTGATTCCCATCATTCCCTCTAAGTTGATTTGGATTTGGGAATAAATCCATAGGATCTTAAGTCAGCTCTCCGTTAGGGTGATAGGTACTGAGGTCTGCAATGTTGAAGGTGTCAAATACCTCATAATCATCGGGTCTCTATCAGAGACTACACTCTTCGGCACACTATGTAATCGCACAATCTCCTGCAAGAAAAATTAGCAATAGCCAGAGCATCGTTAGGTTTAGAGCAGGTGATAACTTTTATTTTAAATACATTTCACATGGTGATTTTATAGTATTTTCCTTACATCTTTGGTTTTCTTTAAAGAAATTGATACTTAATTGAGTAAAATTTTGATTTTAAAGTTTAAACGCGTTATTGGATTGAAAACAAAGAAAAGGAATCAAGTTTTACTAAATTTAGAGTTCAAATGAATGAGTTATGAAGTTTTGAAGTTACATAAACAATAGGAATTTTGGTCAGAAAGTTACACAATCTGGGACACAACTGTATCCCCAGGCTGTGTCCATGCAAGAAAATTTGCTAAGGTCAGAAAGTTACACGACCTGGGGATACAACTGTGTCCCAAGTTGTGTCTAGTGACAAAAAAAGAAACCTTACAATACATTATAAAAAGACATAATAGGGTTTCGCACATAATTTTTGATATTCAGAAGAGAAGAGACTTGAAGAAAAAGAAGAGCAAAAAGCGAAAGCAACACTCAACTTCAAGATTAAAGAGATTTATCATCAACAAAAGGGATTTTTCATGTTTTATTTATTGATTTTGTTGCAATTCATTCTCAGTTTCATTATGATAGCTTAAAATTTTTGTATTTAGGATTGTTGAATCTAGGGTTTCATGTGACTATTAGATTTATTGATAATTTTCAATAAAGTTTCTATCTTTTCTTGATTCAATTATGTTATTTAATTGTTAATTGATATTTCTAGGGTATCAATCTATGATATCATGCATGATGATTGAGAAATTACATGTATAATGGGATCTTGACATAATTGGAGAGAATTACATGTGTACTTAGAGATAACATACATATTTCTTCCGGAAAGTTGTTCTTTTGTATGGGAATTTATTATACATTAATGCAATTCTGAATTATATTACTAAGTGAAGAGATTCCGGTAAATAATTTAGGATTAGGGTTAATATGCTTGAGAAATGTGTTAACTTTGATTGTAAATACCTTCGATCGTAAATACCTTCGATCAAGAATAATAGAGATTAAATTAGATGCATTTTAAGCAATCACATGTTAAACACTAGGGGAAATAATTCCTAAATATGTTATTTGCCTTCTTGAAGTCGTTCTTAGTTTTATCGCTTTCTAAATTGCTTAATCAAGTCTCATAATTAGGTTAGTTTGTTAATTTTAGTATTTTTAATTCATTCAACCCATCACAATTTTCCAGTTAGATAATAGAGCTAAGGTTAATATTAGTACTCAAAGTCTCTGAGAGATTGAATCGGACTTACATCTGCTATATTAAAACTGATAGGTGCACTTGCCTTGTATCAGCAAGGCACAAAGTATACCATCTTGCTAAACCGATCTACAACAACCACTACATAATCTTTGCCTTAAGCAATTTGTGGTAATCCGAGAACAAAGTTCATGCTTAATTTAGTCCATGGTTTCGTCGAAACAGGCAATGGCATTGTTTTTCCCTTTTTGGCTCGGCACTTAGCCTTCTTGCACACGATATAACTTTTGACAACTTAGTGTACATCTCTCCTCATTCTCAGCCAAAAGAATCAACCATTCAACAGTTTACAGGTCCTTCTTTCTCCAAAATGTCCAAAGAGTCCTCCATTGTAAGCTTCCCTGACCAGCAGTTCCCTCAAAGAACAAGTTAGTATGCATAATTTTCCACCTCGAAACAAGTAGTCATCCTCCATATGATACCTGTCCACTATTCTTCCATTGATGGACCGTGTAATTATGGGTCCAAAGTGTAGATCCTCAGAATATTGATCTTTAATACTTGCAAACCCAAACAGTTTGATCTACAATTCATTCATAAGTGCATGTCTTCTTAAAAAAGCATCTGCAATGACATTGCTCTTTCCTTACTTATATTTTATTACAAAATTAAATCCCTCAAGGAATTCAACCCATCTTGCCTACTACTTTGATGACTTAGTCTGACTTCAAAGATACCTCAACGACTCATGATTAGTATATATAACAAACTCTCTCAGCAGTAAAGAATGCTGCCATACTTGCAGTGCTCAAATCAGCACTAAGAGTTCTTTCTCATACACAAAATAATTCAATTATAGTCCTTTGAGCTTTTCACTGTAGAAGGCAATTGGTCGACCTTCCTGCATTATGATAGTGCCTATGTTAATGCCTAACGCATCACATTCTAGCTCAAATATTTTCTCGAAGTCAAGTAGAATTAACACCAAGGTGGAGGTTAATCTTTTTTTTATCTCAACAAGGCTCCTTTCCTCCTTTTCTCCCCATCAAAAGTCAGTGTTTTTCTTCATTAGCTCAGTAAGTGGCGTGGTGAGAGTGCTAAAATTCCTAATGAATTGTCTATAGAATGAAGCCAGTCTATAGAAACTTTTTACATCGGTGCAAGTAGTAAGAGTCGGCCACTCAACAATTGCTCGAATCTTCTCATCATCCACTCGTAAGCCTTCTCCACTGACTACATAACCCAAAAAGATCACTTCCTCCTGGTAAAAGCAACACTTCTTCAAGTTACTAAATAATTTCTCTGTACAGAGTATCATGCCCAGAAGCGGCAGAATCGTAACAGTCCCGCCGTATAAACCATCCTAAGATAGAAGTTGGTCTTACAACCGCTATCTTAGACCTGATCTACATAAGGCGTCAACGACTAACCCGCTTTGAAGTAAACAGTTTGTAATTTAAATAAATCATTTACCTAAGAAAGTGAGGAAATATATATATACACTATAATTCAGTTATTACCTTAGTCAAAAATGAAAAATTCTAAAATAAAACAAAACCTTAAAAGTATGTGTTTATTCTTCAATGTTTTTCCTCACTTCCCAAGATCCAGCAGTTGCTAGCTTCAGAGTAGTTGTTTGCCGCTTCTTAGCCAGCACTTGCACAACGTCTATAGGGATGTGAGCAACCACAGTTCAGTAAGTTAGGATGGAGAAC
The DNA here is from genome assembly GCA_024138015.1 of Lumnitzera littorea. Lineage (NCBI taxonomy): Eukaryota > Viridiplantae > Streptophyta > Magnoliopsida > Myrtales > Combretaceae > Lumnitzera > Lumnitzera littorea. The sequence goes on along the minus strand of JAMXBB010000005.1, from coordinate 23,909,973 downwards.
TTAAAACTATACCATAAACACAACAAGGTTTTCAATCAACTTATTAAGTGCAATGCATGTGCATGCAAATGCCATCGCACGACGTTGTCCGGCCCATCGTGAGATTAGAGAAACTGCGCCTGCTTTAATCCGGGTTGAGGAGTTGCCATTAATGCAACAGCTCACAACCAAACCCAGGCTTCTGCAATGGAGACTTCGCTCCTCCCACGACTACCTTCAAACCATTGACCTCACCCTCGCCGCGACCTCATCTCCTGTCACTTAGTTGGACTAAGGATGAAGAAGGGACGATTTTGCAATCCTGCGCTATCCCTTTCGAAGGGGTCAGTATTTGGTCGGAGAGTCCTAAGTTCCCCTAATGGGTTGCCATGCAGGTCCGATTATGATTATAGGTCGTATATTTGATTAGGTCCAATTTAGGGTGATCAATCATTTCATACAAACCATACAATATAAGCCAGGACAACAGACAGAATCATAGCATCACTCATAATCAAGCACATGCACACATCCAACTATCTAACAAGCACAACCAAGTATAATCTTAAGCCTCCAAATGCAGCATCGTATTAATCCCAACTTACCTCGACTCCTCGCTCACTCACTCGAGATCCGATTTGCTCAAGCCATCGCCGATCCTCCCTATAACACACACATGATTTCAGTTTTTCATATAACTATTATAGGTTCATTTTATCTTATAACGCTTATTGTTATGTTTTGTTTAGGGTTTAATATACCTAATTATCTAAGTCTTAAGTCTTTTACAATTATTATAGGTTTAGGGTTAGGTTCGAGTTCGGTTTTCGCATCGATTTCTAAATTAGGTTTTAGTTCGATTTCTAAGTAGTGTTTTATACTCCAACCCTAGAAATTTGTTTCAACTCATAATGTAAAATTAATCACATTACTTCCCGATCTCCTAAATATCATCATTACCCCTAATCAGTATTTTATTTCACCCGGTACATTTAAATCCTTATTAGTATACCGAATTTACTCCTAATATAAGAAATTTTTACATTTTTCATATAATTACATAAATTCAAGTTTCCTATCAGATTTATTGTATATTTTTATTATTATCATAATATCAAATTTTTATTCTAATATTTTCTATTTATTATATTTCTAATAATTATGTATTATGTATTATCACCTATATTATGTATTATCACCTATTATGTACATAATACACATCTAATATTTTTATTACTCTAATTACTATCTCCCAACATCAATTATCATTTCAAAATGTCTAAATTCATCCTAAATCAGATTTTACACCTAATTACCCTAATTTACAAAATTAACTTAAAATGTACTATTTTTCCGTATTACTTATTTACTACATAATTAACCTAATAATTACATCTAACACCCTAAATGCTACAAGTATCATACTCCATCAGATTTTAACATCCTAAAACACATACTTAATCACTAAATCAATAATTAACCATTTAATTACTTAATTAACCCTAAATTACCCATTTTAGCCTCATTTTAGAGCCTAAAAATTATCTAAAATTTTCAAAAATTAATTTTTGAAAACGAGCTTCATAGCACTGTTCTATATCATCTAAGTAATCTATACAAAAATTTTAAATTCAAAACTATACTCCTAAGATCATTTATTTCTAAACCGAAACATGCTTGGTTTTACATGATTTCTTAAGGACCTTATATCACGAGACATATTTTCATCAAAATAATATTTTTCCTAAAAACTACATACAAAAATATTCCATAATAACAAAATTCATAATTTTCTAATAATATTTACTATTTTTACAAAATTACACAAAATCAGGCTGGAAATCGAACTCACCGATTTGAATGGCTCCGGCCACCGTCAGGGGCCATAGGTGTATCGGCCCACCTGGGCGTTGCCACCAGGTGGTGGCCGTCCACTCCCAACTGCTCGTCGAGTCTGGGTTCTCCTTTGTGGCCTTAACTGCACAGTTTTCCTTTTCTTTTTTTTTTCTTTAGTTTTTCTCTCAATTTTCTCCTCTCCCTAATTTTCTCTAATTTCTAACTGTCCAAATGAACTTCTGAATTTTTCTTGCTATTTATAGGGTTTTAGGAAAATTATTGTGCATTAACGAAACAAGACAATTGCCTTATCTCTTTTTTTTTTTCACTTTCTATTTATTGCATTTTAATTGGTTGATTTTTTTTTCTTCAATATCTAATTGCCACACCCCACTTCTGGACTTTTCCTCATTTTTCTATATTTTTCACGATTTTTCCTTAATTAATTATGAATTTTTTTTAATTATTTCTTATTATTTTAATAAATTTCGCGTATTTTAAGTAATTACGCGTATTTATACATACATGTAAATTCATATATAGTAAAAATAAATATTCCTAATTATTATTTAGGTTATTTTATGATTTTTAGTATACATATATTTTATCTCTAGCGATTTTTTAATTATCGGAATGCATTTTACGTATTTTTGATAAATAACGAGTTATATACTTAAAATTTGGAATTTTTATATTCTTTTATTCTATTGCTAATTTTCTTAAATTCAAACTTACGGAATCATTTTATTAATATTTCCAGCTTTAATTTATAATTTAGGCTTGATCAGGTCTTTCAACCGATCGAAACCTTAAATAGTTAGTTTTGGGGTTTACATAGAGAATATTCAATATGGCTCGGAGATACTCACAACGACTTGACATGTCGGCATTGTAAACCAGTATGTCATCAAAGTACACCACGATATACTTTTCAATCAGATGTCTTAATACGTGGTTCATCAATCTCATGAAAGTGCTCGAGGCATTTAACAAGCCGAATGGTATGACCATCTACTCATAGAGTTCATACCGAGTTTTAAATGCAATATTCAATTCATCTCTTAGCCTCATGTGAATTTAATGGTAGTCAAACTTCAAGTTAATCTTATTGAAGACCTTAGCTCCTCTCAACTCATCTAACATGTCTTTTAACCTCAAGATCGAATACCTATTTTGATCGTAATGTAATTCACGGCTTGACTGTCGACACACATCCGCCAAGTTCTATCCTTTTATGGCACTAAAAGCATAGGCACAACGTAAGGGTTGAGGCTTTCTCTGATATATCTTCTCTCCAGCAACTCTTTGACTTGTCGTTGGAGTTCAAAAGCTTACTCTGGATTCATCCGATAAGCTAGTTTATTCAACAATGTGGCACCAGGTACTAGGTCAATGCAGTGTTATATGCCTCGAGTAGGGGGCAGCCCCTCAAGTAACTGTTCTGGGAACAGGTTGGTATACTCATCCAGCAATTCTTTGATTTTCTGAGGTAGTTCACCCCACTCCTTCATCTCTAATAGGAGCCTAACCAACATAAGAGTCAATTCGTCAACATTGATGGCCTCTCAGAGCTCAACTCTACTCATCACCAAAGCCTTCTTCAATCCTCGAGCAAGTTTTGTCTACAATTTATTAACTTCCCTTGGAAGCATTGGGTTCAGTGTGATCTTTCGGTCATTCTTTTCGAACATGTACATATTCTTGTAACCATCATGAATAACTCTTCTATCAAACAACTACAGCCTACCTACCAACACGTGAGAAACATACATGGGCAGTACGTTACAGAGAAGCTAGTCAAAGTAATTCTCTATAGTCATCGGCAATAGTATTTGCCAAGTGACATGTAGTGCCCCTTTTCACTCAACCAGTATAACTTATACGGTTTTAGATGTGTAACAGTCGGCAACTTCAGTTTTGAAATAAGATCGGTCGATGCCACATTAGTATAACTTCCACTGTTTATAATGAGGGCACACACCTGGTTATTCACCTTATAGGTGGTATCCTTACAGGTGGTATGAAACATATTCTCCCTCTACTCCTCCTTTCGTGAGGGTTCTATATTCATTGTAAGTCGAATAACCATGATCAACTAGTCTAAGTCTTCAGCGAACACATCCTTTTCAATCAGTTCTTTGTTAGCATTTTCATTCTTGGTAGGGATCTCCTCCTACTCGGGTTCCTCATCTGTACTTTCTACCTCTAGCTTCGGGATGTCTCCTTTAATAACCATTGTTCGTCGATTCGAACACTAAGCAACCATGTATCCAAACCCTTGGCACATGAGCTGGCTCGTCTTCCTACCTGATCCTTACCTCTTCTCATAAGTTCGGGTCGACATTTTAACGTCAAGTCAGACATCCATCTTTCAGCTCGGCCTGGTACTCGACTAAGCTCAATAACTCACCTATCCAAGTCAACTAGTTGGCATCCTGGTCGATACTCGGCTCCTTCTTTACCTCTTTATTCGCTAGGCTATTTTGATGGCCTCATCCATTGTTGTGAATCATTGGAGTTCTATAATGTCCCGAATATCACCTCTCAATCCCATGATAAACTTAGAGATTGTTTGCATTGGGGGCTCCTCCACTTCACATTGAATCATGAGCATTTGGAATTCGTAAATATACTCATCAACTGTTCGGCCTCTTTGTTTCAACTCTTGAAGCCGAGTGAAGGTATCCTGTAGAAAAGTTTTTGGTATAAATTTATTTCTCAATATTCTCTTCATCTCAGGCCATGTATTAATCTCTCGGTATCCCTCTTGCCTTCTCATAGCTTAAAAATTCTTCCACCACATGACAGCATATATGGAGATCTCAACAATAGCAGTTCTCACTTTCTCGTAATCCTTGTACTGATAATAATCAAAAATACGTTTCACTTTCTCTTTCCACTCCAAATATTCATTAGCATTCCTAGATACATTGAAGCTCCGAATGCAAAGCTTTACATGGTCAAATGTTATGGGGATTTGTACGTGCTCTTCTTCAAAATACTCTTCTTCTTCCTCATCTCCCACATCTACTAAATCAATTCTTCTCCTTACTCATCCACCTCGAACTGGTTGAGCTGGGTTCTAACCTCTAACAAGTTGAGCTGCTTATGGGGTGTTTTGTGTAGCCTCAATGGGTTAGCAAGCCAATACATGAACAGCTTGGGTCAGATCTACTAAGAGGTTAGCCACCTCATCAAGTCTCTTGTCATCCCTTCTCGAGGTTCCCTAAGACCATCATCCATGGTAGACGACTCCACTATAGTCATCTCCTATACCAACATTCACACTCGGGTCTATCATTTTCTTCATATATTTAAAGCTTAAACAAACATTTCAAGAAATTAACAACTAGCAAACACAGCAGCTAAGATAGACACAGTAACTTGTTCTATTTTACATACATAGAATATAGTATAACAAAACTTCAAAAAGAACTAACTACAGCTTGTACAAAACCTCCGCTCTGATTCCAAGATAATGCGAATTGTGACCAAAAATAGACAAGGTCAGTCGTTGAATAGATCCAATCTTGCAGAAAGCTCAAAAAACAAAGTGATAAGGGAATGGCGAAAGAACAAATACAAATGAAGAGTAAGCAAAGACCTACGAACAGCTCCAAAGGATATGACGCACCAATGGAACTTTCAAGGACTCACGGCACAATTCAACATGATGTACGAATCGATCCGGTAAGGTTACTCGCCACCTAGCCTTGCTCAAAAGTAAGGATAAGAGTAATGCCGAAAATAAACAGGTAGTATTTATACAAGAAAGGAAAAATACTCAAGTTTATTAATAATAATCTATCTAATGCAACTACAATTACAAGGGTATTTATACTCATAAGTTAGAGCAACTTGCCTAAAAGGAAAAAGATAAAAAGGATATTTCCTAAGGAAATAATGTACAAGATACAAAATGGTACAAATGAATATTCAAGAAAAACAATCATTAGTGTAACGAATTCTACACAAAATTTCGTACACGTGGTGATGCTATATTAACGAAGCCGTTGGAAGATGCGAACAAAAAGGTATGGTCAGCTTGTTTATCTAAGCAGGGGTAGCTGAGTCAGTCCGGAGTCCCTCTCTCATCATCTCGGCAAAGGTGATGTTGAGTAAGTAATTGGCCAAGAGTGAGTAAGAATGAGGATTGACTATTTTCTCAGCATTTTGCTTCTTGGCACACTATCTGTGAGAAATAGGCAGTCATACAGCTCAGCATGCAAAAAGTGTCAGTAAGGAAATACTTGGCCTCGACAGGAGTCGGTTGGAACGGGAGAATCCGCTAGGCCAAGCCTTCCAGTCCATAGGCTCGGCTGCTAGTCAAAGGTCTTGTGGCTTGATTCCCATCAATAACCAATTGGAAAAACTTCTTAACTTGAAAATTTTTACAAACAAATAATTTAGTAAAAACCATTTATGACAAAAAAGACATTAGAGATTAGGTCCCTTAATCTAAAAAAAAAAAAGTTAATGGACATCAAAAACTACATCAGTGAGAATGATCTAGACTATTATGGTCAACTTAAAAAGTATGACCACATTAAAAGGAAGATAGGTGACGTGAATCAAAAGCTTAGCCACTCAAGCCAACATGGACTTGGATAAAAAATTGTAACAAGCCTTTACCTTTTCTCTCTCTTTCCCTTTTTTTTTTTTGTTTTTTTTTTAAAGTTTACTAACAGGCATAAATTTTTATTAAGGAGCAAATTTTATATCCATTTCCTTCCTTGGTAACCATGTAGGGCATCTTGTATTCTTCTTAATATTTGATGCTAAGTTTCCTAGTGAAACTTTTGTGATTTTAAACATTCAATTTTTAAGGAAAAGGTAACTCATGATTAGTCCAGTCCAAGAGGACTTCTTTGCGCATTCTTAGTCTAGATTACACTCTTGACTATTGTTCCAAAAATTTTAGTCCATTTTGTAGGTGATACGCTTTGATAAATCTGTTAGGTATTTTTCGATCTAACATTATGAATTTAGGCTTTTGGTTAAAGAGTTTCAAAAAGGTCTAATGAGAAGGCCTGTTTTGAAATAAATATTTTTATTTAACCCAAGTATACAAGTTAAGAACCATTAAAAAAAAAAAAACTAGAAGTATGCTTGCCCTAATTTCAAGAATAATCTTTATTAAAGATAAATTATTCTTGTGATTAGAAGAACTTTATTAAATAAGGATGGTATTGCGAGTAAGAAGGCTTTGTGTTTGTGATTAAGAATGTGTGAAGTGGCTTTGTGTTTTGTGATTTGGGATGGATATGTAGGGCTTATGTTTTTAGGCTAAGCATGAGATTCAGGTACTTGTGTTAAATTTATTTATTTTTTTTAAGTCTTCTTTGGCTAGGGATTTTCTCTTACATACAAGGCCCATTTTCAAACCTTTCTCCTTTTTCCTTTTTTTTTATTTTTTATTTCTTCTTTCTTTTTTTTTTTTTGTTGCCCCATTATTTTTTACTCTTCTCTATTTCCTTTTACCCAAAAAGTGATTATCTCCATTGCAAGTTTTTGTCTTTGAGAGATTCAAAGCCTTAAATCCATAGACCCATGCATATGGGCTTAAGTAAAGTATGTATAAGCTTAAGGTGTTTGAAAATGAATTGGCTATTATTTATTTTAATGAAAAATAACTTATAGAAATAAAAGTCGTCTATGAATTAATGTTACTAAAGCAAGCATAAACCAAATTTATTCTTCTCTCTTAATCAATAATCCTAACCTCCCAATTGCCCCATTATAGGGTGATTCTTAATAGGGTTTAAATTTGAAAATTCTCCAAATTGTTCCAATGGGATTAACAAGAGATAATTGTGTTCTAGGATTTGAAAATGAATGCCTAACTTCATTTTAATTTGCATATTAAATTCTAAATTGACCCCCTATAAGGAATGAGTTCAAAATATCCTTACCTTTATGTTACTAACTCTCAAAGTATTTAAGGATTAGTGTGTTGGATAAAGTTTGGCTCTTTCCATTCTAAACTTTTTAAAAGTGAGTTACCAATTCCTTAAGAAGGAATTTATATTTATTTTTACCCTAGGGTAGAGATTGATTTTGCCTCTCAATTTTCTTAAAACATAGCTTACTTTGATACTTTTCATTCGATCTAAATTTGAGACTGGGGTTATATTTTGACTTTGTGTTTTGACTTAGTTTATGGTTGAGTTTGGTTTTCTCACTAAACTAGGGGTTTTAGCTTGGTTTGGCTACTTTAATGGGTCAAGGTTTGTGTTTAGTTTAGCTACCTTGATAGGCTGAGGAGCTTATATTTGGTTTGGCTATTTAACGAACCAAGGACTAACATTTAAGCTGGCTGCCTGAGTGGGCCAAGGGTTTTGGCTCAAGTTAGCTACCATAATGGGCCAAAGGTCGTATTTGGGTTGAGCCCATAAGAATCTGTAGTAGTTAGCAAATTTCTTCTTTTTTCTTTTTCTTTTTTTTTTTTTGTTTCATATATATATGTGTGTGTGTGTGTGTGTTTGCTCTTTTTTTTTTTTGTGAGAGAGAGAAGGATAAGGCCTTATTTCATAGAAATTGAGAAATCTAAATACAAATGGAGATTTAGGGGTTCTAATTTACAAGTCGAGGGATTTTATTTACATTTCCCTAAGTAAGGGAGAACAATGGTTAGATGAATGCTATTGAAACTATTTACAAAAAGAGGATATGAAGAAAATGATTCGCTAAAGGGAACTTTTATTATTTGACAAGTTAGAGTATAGAAAAATAAAGGAAAAGGGCCTAACATTTATTATAGGCCCCTTAGATATAAACTAAAAAGAACCTCAAACTAAGTCTTGCAAACAAGCTCTAAGGTCTTCTAACATTTCATAGGTTTTCCCAATAACTTATCTAAAAAAGGCTTTTAAGGCCTAGTTTTGAGCTTCAAAGCATTTAAGCTTCTCCTTTAGATAGGCAATTTCAACCTCTAACAGCTGCTCGCAAATCTTAGCAAGGTCTTATAGCCTGTCAGTTCTCTGATTGTTTGCTTGGTTACCTATTATTTTAGGCCTAAACATTTCGTAGACAAGAATCAATTATTAATGAAACAAAAAAATGTACATTGAAACATGCAAATACTAGAAACGTTTGGGTTAACACATTATTCCTTAAGTTGAAACCCCACTATTTGATTATATGTTTATAAAAGAATAGGTACGAAATTGATCACATTTTTTAAAACACTCAAACATTAGTGGGGTTGCAATTTCTAGGAGTAGTATATTAACTCATGATTTAAGTATATGGGATTTGGGCAAGTTTTAAAGATCCTTAAACTCTGTGACCTCACACGTTTTCAAAAGGACAGTTCCTTAGTCATATTGAAGTTTAAGTGAGGCAATCTAATCAACCCTGAGTAATAATTACCCCATAATACTCAAAACCTACACAATGGCTTTCTTCTTAGGATCCTAAGATGGCTTGAGTCTAATTATATCTACCTTACATCCTTGATGTAATCATTTAGCCCAATGTCCTAAGCATGTTGCATGCAAAATGAATACAGCAATTAAAACAAAGTATATACATAAAATGAATTATAACAATAAATAAACAAATAAATAAATAACATGGGCATTTTGAAAGACAAATTTAATTTCAAAGAGTTTTTAAGTGGATAGCCCGCTTGACGTCCCTAATAGAGTCGCTAAGCTGTCAAGCCTAATTATTTTCCAGGTTTTGTTAAACCCTAACCCGTTTAATACTAACCTTAGACTAAGAGTTAAGAAAAACTTGGTTTTTTATTTTTAAAACTGTTCAAAATTGTCACCTGACTGGAGTCGAGAAAAAAAATTAAGTTATAACTGATTGGGTGAATTAGTTATAATTTAATTATCGATCTTTTGATAAAACTAATTTTTTTAAATGGTTTTAAAAACCAAATATTGAGTCTGGGAGCTAACCTTTTTTTTTTTAACTTTTAACGGACACCATTTTAATTTTCCGAAATTAATCTTATCTTTCAATAATACCCTTAAAATAAAAGCTATTCACATGCAACTAAGTTAATTCAATTGAATCTACAAAAAAGGATATATTGAACATATATTTACAAAAGGTGGAAAATTTTTTTTTCCATATTTTAAGTCAACCTATAATTACATACAAGTACTTATGCACTTGCTATTCGAGATCAAACTTCTGTAGTTCGTTAATAAAAACTTTAGATGGTTAGGTTGATTTTAATTTTTGAATAAGGTTGGATTTATGTTTTTGACTCGGTTTCAGTTATTTGAGGAAAAATTTCTAAAACGGTCCTAAACTTAATATATATATATATATATATATATATGAAAATTCTTAGAAAAGTACTAACTTTAAAAAAAGGGTTAATTTATTTCATTTATTTGGAAAGTGAATTTTTCTAAGTTATAAAATGATTTTTAATTTTTATTATTTTTCTTTATTTTATGTTATTTTACTCTATTTTATCTTTATTTATGTATTAATCGAGAAATTAAAATAAAAAAGTAAACTAAACTTTCCCATTTTGTTCTTTTCTTTTCTTTTTTGCTTTCTTTTCTTTCTTTTTCTCTTTTTTTTTTATTTTTTCTTTTTCTTTTTTAGGATTTTTTTTAGGTTACAATTACAAGTACAATGCAAGAATAAATAAATTTAAAAAATGCAAAAAATAGAAAATCAACTGAATAAGACAGGGTCAAACTTTGAATATGTGGGTTGGATCAGCTGCAGTATGCGGCTCGGACTTTAGGTTGGTGGTCGGGTCGTGCGTAGTTCAAGTCAGGTCGTACATGAGACAAATAGTAACAACTCAAGGACGTGTCTAGGGTGGTTTTGGGCTGATTTTCCAAGGGGAAAAAGCACTTTCATGTGCTTATCATTGGTGAAAAGGCCAATGGTGGTCATACCTTAGTCAGTAGTGGTGGTTTTTGGTGGTTAGAGTTTTAGACAGTAATGGGTGGTGGTGGATGTCATTTACGATGGTAACTGGGCGTAAATGGGGTATATCTCCTAAGGTTTTCAAGAGTATAGGAGCATAAGGTGTAGGTGTTTTTTATTTTTTTATTTTTTTTGCTTGAAGAGTGGTGGAGGCAACGGTGGAGTAAAGTGTAGTGGAGGCAATGGTAAAGTAAAGCGTAGTGGCGGCAACAAGGGTTTGGTGGTTAAAGGTGTTAGGGGTTACAATTGCTAATGGGAGCAATTGGTTTTGAGAGTGGACGGTCCGAGCAACCTTTCTATGTGATTAGTTTCGTTCGAAAACCTTCGAGCTTTACCAATCTTGTAGAAAGAGAGAGAGAGAAATGAGTGGCTAGAAAGAGAGTATGATCGCAAGTGTATTTTGAGTGATTTGAAAGCTCGTAGGATGCCAAGGATCGAAGATTGTAGTCCTATTTATACTAAAATAAGCTCCGGTTAACTTGATAAGTGTTATCAATGGCCAAATTTGGCCATGAATGTAAACCCTGCATTTTGAGTTTTTCCTTAATTTCTTTGCTGATTTAATCACTTAAAAAGGATGAATGTAGCCTTACTTTTGGGTTCAATATGAAGAGGGTCATGCAAGGAACAAGATATGACCAAAAAATCGTGTATTTGCATGTGGTAATCTTATGGAAAATTATGGAAAAGTGTGGGGTATGGATTGGGTTTGCACAAAAAAGTTGGGGAAACGAAGGGAAAAAGAGGGAAAGAAGGGAAAAGGGAGATAAAGAGCTTGCTAACATGGTGCCACATTAACTACATAGACGAACAAACACAAACCACATGTTAGTCGTTGATACGTGGTCCAATGGCCCCTTGCCATGTGTACTTTGCTACGAAAAAAAGAAAAAGGCACAAAGTCGCTAATAACAGATTCGAACCCAAGATCTATGACTCCTTTCAATATTAAGACCAAGTGTAATACCATCAAGCCATTAGCCTATGCCTTATCCATATATGTAATCAAATTGCATAGACTAGGTTGACCTGGGTTAGATTTAAATCTAAGCCTAAACCTAAAGTCCCTTTGTTATTTTTATCATTTAAGACCTAAAAAGGCTATTAAAATTTCCTATTCTTATATAAACTCTCTCTCTCTTTTTCTAAATATTTTATTTTCTAAACTTTTGTGCTTTTTTTCTAAATTTTCTATTTTTTGTGCTTTTTCTTTTCTCACTTTTTTCTTTAAAAAAAAATTAGGACCTTTTACCTTATCCTAAAAAAAATATATTAAAAATATAAGGGGGGTAAAAATAAAGTGTCTACAGATACTTAACGGTATATTGGAGTATCATATTAGGCTACTTGGAAAATTAAGGTACTTCTTTGTGGTTGTAGCTAGATTATTTGTACATGTGCCATGTGTGTGCTTATGATACTGATTGATGATTAGTAGTTGAACTCTGAGTACTGTTCTTTACTTGAACATAGCATGTATTACGTATATGAACTTAGTTGCTCACCTCATAATATAGACTAATCCTAAATCAACTAAGATCTAATTTGACATTCACAATAACCCAATGGAGGTAATGATTAGGTTGTCAAACTAAATACCGAAACTTCAATTAAAATAACAGAAATGGTCATTTTCTTACTCTTAGTCAAACTAAGTAACAAAAGAAAGGGTCGCGGCAAGGTTAGAAACCATGGTTCGAATGTTACCTAGGGAGGAGAGTGTCTATATTGCACAAGCCCAGATTTAATATGATTGTGTCAAGTTGAAAGTTCTTTAAATGCAGTTTAAAGTGGACGAAATTTCTCTAACTTCACAATGAACTAGTTAAAAATTGTAGGATGATCTATCATTTGCTTGTTAAAATTGCATTTAATTAATGATTAAACAACAATGTTTGTTAATATACTCTTATGGCTCCATCCCTTCTTACTGACTTAGTTGAGCTCACATCCTGATTGTTTTGCAGGTGCGAAGTAGTACCTGAGGATGCCTCGTTACAATAATCTACAGTTTAGTTCTGACGAGCCAATGAGTGAGGAGTTCAAGATTAATGAATAGATTGATATTTTTTCTTTTCTTTTGTGAGAAGACTATAAGGTCTTGCTAGGAGGCCTTATAAATTTCATTGGATCACTGATGTATCTATGTTATGAAGTGAAGTCTTCTTATGGAATTGTACAATACTTTTAAAAGTCTTAAAAACTTTTTTATGTATATAAAACTATGTAAAGGACTTTATCTATCTATAAATATAGAAAACTATATTTTGTAAAGTTCTACTCTACAAGTATTATATATCATAAGTATCTATTTGATTGCTTCAAAGTTAGTCAAGTCGTCAATCGCCTTGTCAAGACTATACCTATGTTAACAACTAAGGAAGGTAACTTCTAGTTTAGGTTGATTTATATAGCGGAGCTGTTACGACTCCTCGAGTTTAGAACATGCAGTTCTAGGTAGTATTAGAGCATGTTTATAAAGAACCAGGCTTTGAAGTGTCTAATTAAAATGAACTAGATGTTAGGAACACCGAGAGTTAGGGAAAAGCAAATGGGGCATAAAAGACTTAGACTGTGATTGTATATCTGAGTTACCTATATATAATAACCTAAATAACACAAAACAAAAACAAGTAAAGGATAATACTAATGTAGCTTGTGTTGTGTTGTACCTACTTTCAGATTTGGAAGCAAGGATTGATTTATGCTTGGTTACATTTGGAAAGGAGATGAACCCCCCATTAATTATTAAGTTCGGTTGCAAAAGTTGTTATTAGAGTTAGCTAACTAAATAATATTCTATACTATAGATGAGATTATAATTACTTATAAGAAGGGACTATCTTGGAGTATAAGGGATGATTGAAAGATTATGAAGGATGAGTTAGGTTCTTTATATAATAAATGTATTGTAGTTGCAGCTTTTGAGAAGAAATACATGATCATAAGGGAATTGTATCTATAATGGTCCCGGTGTTGTATTTTCTTGCTATAGCGGAACCTGGTAAAGATTATTCACCCAATTTTGATCAAACCCTTATAGGAACTCCACATCTACCTAGAGATTATCCTCCTAGAATTATGATGCAAACTGTGACCAAGAATAAATAAGGCAAGTCGTTAGATGGGTCTAAACTTGTAGAAAGCTTGAAAAGCGTTAATAGGGAAAGGTTCAAAAAGGGTAAGAAATGAAGAATGAATACAGTAAGCAAACCCACGAACAACCCTAAAGGATATGACACACCAATGGAACTTCCAAGAACTCACGGTACAGTTTGACATGACGCACGAATTAGTCCAATGAGGTTACTCGCCACCTAACCTTACTTAAGGGAAATGATAAGAGTGATGCCAAAAGTAAACAAGTAGTATTTACGCAAGGAAGAAAATACTCAAGTATATTGAAGGTAATCCGATCTTCCTACAACTACAAGTACAAGGATATTTATACTCGTAAACTAGGACAACTTGCCCAAAGGGGAAAAGACAAAAAGGACGTTTCCTAAAGAAGCAATGTTACATGATACAAAAGGGTAAAAATGAATATACAAGAAAAACAATCACTGGTGCTACAAATTTTACACATGATATAGTACACGTGGTGATGCTGCATTGGTAAGGTTATTAGTAGATGCGAATAAAATGTACAAACGAATGGGTTTGTCCAAATATGGATGGCCTAGTCAATCCGATCTTTCTCTCTCAACTTTTCGGTAAGGAAGAGCCTGAGTAATTGGTCGACTCAGCAATAGAGAGTAATCGTTAACTCGACATACCATACAATAATAGGTAGTCATACGGCACGGCATTTGAGGTGACTCGGTAAGGAGGTACTTAGCCTCGACAAGGGTTGCTTGAAACATAAGGATTCGTTGTGCCAACCCCTCTAGTCCTCAAGCTTGGTTGCGGGTTGGGGCCCCGTAGCTTGATTCTCATTATTCCATCCAGGTTGTTTTGGATGTGGGATCAAATTCGAAGAGTGTTTACTCAGTTCTCCGTTAAGGTGATATGGACTGAGGTCAGCAATGTTGAAGGCGTCAGAAACCCCATAGTCCTCAGGCAGTTCTAACTTGTAGGTGCTACCGCTGATTTTCTGGAGGATTATGAAAGGTCCTTCCGCTCTTACAAATAATTTGTTTTTCCTTTTGTTCATGAACCGTTTCTTGCTGAGGTATAACCATACTAAGTCTCCCGACTGAAATTATTTGGTCGACTGACTTGTGGTCTTTTCACGCATTCTTCTAGCAACCTGGTCGATGTGTCAAGTGACTTTATCATATATGTGCTAAAGGGATTGTACTCTGGCCGAGGCGTCGAGATCCTCTTGCACAGGTGTGGGTATAAGGGCGTAGTCGAGGAGTAACTTGGGATTGAATCCATAAACCACTTCAAAAGGGGTCTACTTAGTGGTGTCATGTACGGTTCGATTATAAGCAAACTCGACCACTAGCAGGCAAACATCCCAATCAACCAAGTTCTTGTCGACTGCAACTCGAAGCAGTGAACTCAAAGTATGATTAACCACCTCTATTTAGCCGTTAGTTTAGGGGTGATAAGAGGTACTAAAGAGTAATTTGGTTCCTAACTGGCGCCACAGAGTTCTCCAGAAATGGCTTAAGAACTTTGGGTCTCTGTCGAAGACTACACTTCTCGGCATGCCGTGTATCCTCACAATCTCCTGTAAGAAAAGAGAAGCAATAGCCAAAGCGTCGTTAGTTTTTGTGTAGGGCATGGAGTATGCTATCTTACTAAACAGATCTACAACAACCATTACAGAATCTTTTCTTCGGGTAGTTCTCGGCAATCCAAGAACAAAGTTTATGCTTAGTTCAGTCCATAGCCTCGTCGGAGCAAGTAGGGGCATCGCCTTCCCTTATTTAGCTTGGCACTTGGCCTTTTTGCACATAGCACAACTTTCAACTATTTGTTGTACATCGCTTCGCGTTCTCAGCCAAAAGAATCAGCCATTCACTAGTTCGCAAGTTCTTCTCTCTCCAAAGTGTCCAGAGAGTTCTCTGCTGTAGGCTTCCCTAATTAATAATTCCCGTAGGGAACTAGTCGGCACGCACAATTTTCCTGTTCGAAATAGATAGCCATTCTACACATAATACTCATCTACTGTTCTCCCATCCATGCATCTCGAAATTATTGGTCCAAAATGTGGATTCTCAAAGTACTGTTTTTTGATACTCACAAAACCAAATAGTTTGGTCTGCAATTCTAACAAGAGTGCATGCCTCCTCAAAAGAGCATCTGCAACTACATTGCTCTTTCCTTGCTTGTATTTGATTGTAAAATTGAATCCTTCAAGGAATTCAACCCATCTCACCTGCCGCTTAAATAGCTTGGTCTAACTTCGGAGGTACTATAGTAACTCGTGGTTAGTATATATGATAAATTCTCTTGATAGTAGATAGTATTGCCATACTTACAGTATGCGAATTAGTGCCAAGAGCTCTTTGTCATACACGGAGTAATTTAGTTAGGGTTCTTGGAGCTTCTCACTGTAGAAGGCAATTGATTAGCCTTCCTGCATCAGGACAGCGCCTATTCCAATGCCTAATGAGTCACACTTTAGCTAAAAAATTTTGTTAAAATCAGGTAACACTAACACTGGGGCGGAGGTCAATCTCTTCTTAATCTCACAGCAAAACTCCTCTCCTCCCTTTCTCCACATTAGAAGTCGGTGTTTTTCTTCGTTAATTCAGTAAGTGGCGCAGCGAGGGTGCTAAAGTTCCTCATAAACCTTCAGTAAAATAAAGCTAGTCCATGAAAACTTCTCACGTCAGCACAAGTAGTAGAGGTCAGCCATTCAACAATTGCTTGGATCTTCTCATCATCGACTCATAAGCTCCTCCACTGACTATATAGCCCAAGAATACCACTTCCTACTGACAGAAGCAACATTTCTTCAAATTGCCGAATAGTTTCTCGACATAAGGGATATTTAGGACTGTTCTGATGTGTTCGTAGTAACTCGGCATGTCGGTACTATAGATCAAGATGTCATTGAAGTACACCATGACATACTTTCCAATGAGATGTCTTAACACATGATTCATAAGTCTCATGAAAGTGCTCGAGGCATTCGATAAGCCGAAGGGTATGACCATCCACTCGTATAGTCCATGTTGAGTCTTGAACACAGTCTTCTACTCGTCTCTTAGCCTCACGCAAATTTGATAGTAGCCAGACTTGAGATTAATCTTGTTAAAAATTTTGGCTCCACTCAGTTCATCTAACATGTCTTCTAGCCTAAGGATTAGATACCTGTATTTGATAGTGATTTTGTTCATAGCTCAGCTGTTAACATACATTCATCAGGTTTCATCCTTCTTCGATACTAGAAGTGCAAGCACAGCACAAGGGCTGAGACTCTCTCTCACATATCCTCTTTCTAGCAACTCATTAACTTGAAATTGAAGCTCAAAAGCCTACTCGAGATTTATGCGATAAGCTGGCTTGTTCGGCAATACAACGCCAGGTGTTAAGTCAATGCAATGCTCTATGCCTCGAGTCGGGGGTAACCTTACTGGCAACTATTCCAGGAACAGGTCGGCATATTCATCCAACAGTTCCTTCACCTCTTAGGGTAAATCATTTCGCTTCTTCATTTCCAATAGTCGCCTAACCAAAAGAAAGGTTGGCTTATTGGCATTAATAGCCTCTCAGAGTTCAGCTCTACTCATCACCAGAGCCTTCTTCGATCCGCGAGCAAGCTTTGTCTCTCTCAACGACATCGGATTTAGCATGATCTTCCAATCATCCTTCTCGAGCATGTAGGTATTCCTATAACCGTTGTAGGTGACTCTCCTATCAAACAACTACAGTCTTCCTAACAACACATGGGACGTGCACATGGGCAACACATCGCAAAGAATCTGTTTGGAGTAATTACCGATAGTGATCAGTAGTAGTATTTGCCAGGTAACATGTAAGGCTCCCTTCTCACTCAACCAGTGCAACTTGTACAGCTTCGGGTGTGCAACAGTTGGCAACCTCAGTTTTAAAACGAGGTTGGTTGACGCTATATTGGTGCAACTCCCACTATCCACAATGAGGGCATATGTTTGATCATTTACCTTGCAGGTGATATGAAATAAGTTCTCTCTCTGCTCCTCCTCTCGTAAGGGTTCCACACTTATAGTACGTCAGACAACCATGAGTAGTTGGTCAAAGTCCTTACCATACACATTTTCCTCAATCAACTCTTTCTCGGCATTCTCATTCTTGGCAAGAACCTCCTCTTCGGGTTCCTTATCCGTACTCTCTACATCTAATTTTGGGATGTCTCCCTTGATGACCATCGTCCTTCGGTTCAGGTACTAAGCAGCCATATGTTTGAACCTTTGACACTTGAAGCACTTGATCTGACTGGTCTTCCTACCAGACTTTTGGCCCTTCTCATATGTTTGGGTCGGTACTACATCTTCAGGTTAGCTTTTTTGCTAGGCTCGGACATCAACCCTTCTGCTCGGCTCGGTACTCGGCAGAGTCCGATGACTGGCTTGTCCAGATCGACTAATCGACATTCTGATCGTTACTTAGCTCCTTTTCTGCCTCTCTACTCGTTGGGCAATCTTAACAACTTCATCCATTGTATCAAATCGTTAGAGCTCTACAATGTCTCGAATGTCTCCTCTCAACCCAGTGATAAACCTTAAGACTATTCGGTAGGTGGTTCCTCCACTTCGCACCATATCATAAGCATTTAGAATTCCTGAACATATTCATCAACAGTCCGACCTCCTTGTCTCAGCTCCTGAAGCCGAGTGAATACATCTTAGAGATAAGTTTTCGGTACAAATCGGTTCCTGAGCACTCTCTTCATCTTGGGCCAGGTGCTAATCTCTCGATACCCCTCTCTTCTTCTCATGGCTTGAAAATTCTTCCACTACGTGGCGGCATATCCGGAAAATTCAACAGCAGCAGTCATAACTTTCTCATAATCCTCATATTGATAATAATCAAATATACGCTCCACCTTCTCTTCCCAATCCAGGTATTCGTTAACATTCCCAAATCCATTGAAACTTGGAATTTGAAGCTTCACATGGTCAGATGCTCTGGGGACTCGTACACATTCCTCTTCAAAATACTCTTCTTCCTCCTCATCTAGCTCTCTCAAGTTTATCCTTCGCCTTACTTGTCCACCAACTCCTTCACCTCAAACTGGTCGAGCTGGGTTCTAACCTCTAATAGGTTGAGCAGCTTGTAGAGTGTTTTGCACAACCTTAGTGAGTCGGCAAGATAAGGCATGAACAGCTCGGGTCAGATCGACCAAGAGGTTAGCTACCTCATCAAGTCTCTTGTCAGTACTTCTGGGAGTTCCTTAAGATTATCATCCATGGTGGATAACTCCACTGTCATCACCGGTATTATCATTCATACTTGGATCTATCATTTTTCCTTACAGATTGAAATTCAAACAAACACTTCAGAGAGTGAACAGCTAAAACCACAGCAGTTAAGTGAATACAGTAACTTACTCTGTTTCGCACATACAAAACAGAGTATAATAGAATTCAGGAAGAACTAACTACAGCTCACACAAAACCTCTGCTCTAATATCAAGATGATGCGAACTGTAACCAAGAACAGACAAGGTTAGTTGCTAGATGGGTCCAAGCTTACAGAAAGCTTGAAAAGCGTTAATAGGGAAAAGTTCAAAAAGGGTAAGAAATGAAGAATGAATACAGTAGGCAAACCCACGAACAACCCCAAAGGATATGATGCACTAATGGAACTTCCAAGGACTCATGGTACAGTTTAATATGATGTACGAATTAGTCTAATAAGGTTACTCGTCACCTAACCTTGCTTAAGGGAAAAGATAAGAGTAATGCCAATAGTAAACAAGCAGTGTTTACGCAAGGAAGAAAGTACTCAAGTGTATTGAAGGTAATCCAATTTTCCTACAACTACAAGTACAGGGGTATTTATACCTGCAAACTAAGGTAACTTGCCTAAAAGGGAAAAGATAAAAAGGACGTTTCCTAAAGAAGCAATGTTACATGATACAAAAGAATAAAAATGAATATACAAGGAAAACAATCATTGGTGTTACAGATTCTACACATGATATAGTACACGTGGCGATGCTGCATTGGCAAGGTTGTTAGTAGATGCGGACAAAAAGTACGAATGAATGAGTTTGTCCAAGCAGGGATGGCTTAGTCAGTTCGATCTTTCTCTTTCGGCTCCTCGACAAGGAAGAGGCAGAGTAATTGGTCAACTCGGTAATAGAGAGTAATCGTTAACTTGGCATACCACACAATAATGGGTGGTCATACAGTACGGCGTTAGAGGTGACTTGGCAAGGAGGTACTTGGCCTTAATAGGGATTGGTTGGAACATAAGGATTCGTCATGCTAATCCCTCTAGTCCTCAAGCTCGTATATGGGTCAAGGGCTCCGTAGCTTGATTCCCATCATTTTGGTTTCTAAGATTTCTGTCGATTGGGAATGTAAGAATTAAGGTACCCTTGTAATCACATGAGCCTGAACTATCTATATAACCTCTTGAGAGTCCATTTCTCGTTCAATAAGAAAATGTTAGTGAGAATATAAAAGAAAAGGATCTTGAGGAAGATCTTGATGAAGATTCGGAATATGATTTAGAAATAGAAATCACTTAGGTGGAAGCGAGAAATGAGATTGAAGAGGAAATTAAAATTGAGGTGGTAGCTAATTTTGGAGATCAAGTAGGAATTCAAATAAAAGCTAACAAAGGATAGGAAGTGAATCAAGTTGAAGAATCTGAGTTGGCAAATAAGGGTAGTGATTATGTGCAGGAAGTTGTTTTTGTTCTTAAGACCTCTGAATATATAGTGGTAAGTTCTGACTTAGAAGTAGGAAATGAAAATATAGATTTAAATGCTTATGAAAATTGGTTTCCTTTAAAAGGCATTGTGCCATCGAATGAATTAGATGGATGGAGTGAATAGGAGTTTAACTACTTTTAGAATTTACAAATCGTGTGGTTTATATTATGTACTTTGTTATCTAAATGTTCTTTCCTCTTTTTGATAAAAATATTATTTTAGAATTATAAATATACTTTTGTACTCAAGGCAAGGAAGATGTATTTAGAACTTACGTACTAGGAAGTTCTGATGTAATTTTTTCTTGTACAATTATGTTTATATATGACTAGTGATGTAAAAAGTTCAGTTTGAATGTAATTATCTCATGTAAAGTTAAATTATAGAGTAGTTTATTCCTTATGTAAAAGTTCAAGTTATGATGCATACTCTTGAGTTGTAAAGTTATATCAGGAAAAGCTAGTAATGTAGTATGTGTAGAGTTTTGGTATATTGAATGTTCTTTAAGTAGAATATTTGTATGGAGATTGGAATGAGCAGGTCGATAACAGGTTATTATACATTATTATCATATATATAGGTGATTATAGGTGATGTAATAGTATATAAATATGTATAGGTGATACTATATTTACAGGTATTAATTCAATGTTATTCTTCATTGAACTGAGACTTGGATATTACAGCAAGTGATGTCTATATCATTACATATATATAAGATATGCTTAACTTAAGCAGGTTGTGATTGTGAATGGTTACCAAATAGTGTGTAATTGTGATTTTGTGGTGTTTAAATGAATAGTGCGCGTTCAGAAGGTTGTTTAGAGACTTCATAAACTTGTGTTAACTAATAAGTAAATGGATTTTGAGTGTAGGTTACCAATTCGTAATTAAGGAAACATTGTTGAAGAAGGAAATAAGAATGTGGATGGACAACTTGGAAATGGATAACCACTTCCAGTTTCGCCTGCACAACAAGATCAACCAAGGAATGATTTACCCGCACCTCCACCCCTCCTAATATGTTGGGCCCTACTCAATTTGGACAAATGATGGTAAATATGTAAACTATGATCCAATAACAAGGAGCTTTAATTCAGCACCTCTTAGTCAGTGGAAATGTTGTAGGTTGAAGGCAACCTGAAGTGGAGCCAAGAGAACACCGACTACCAAAAGTTAATAATCATACGGAGTTTATCAAAGCCAATTGGTGTTTTAAAGGAGAAGTGGGAAAACCAACTATAGCTGATGATTAGCTAACCCAAATTGAGTGAAGTCTTGAAGCTTTTCAAGTACCAGAAGAGCAAAAGCTCCCATAAGGAACTTTCTTATTAAAGTCAGGAGCACAGATATGATGGGACTCAAAAGCACAAACTTTGCCAGGATCACTTACATGGCAAATATTTAGAGAAGAGCTCAAGAATCAATATTTTCCTATAAGTGCCTAAAACCAAATGATTGAAGAATTAATGAGTTTGAAAAAGGATACGATGAATATGGCACAATATGAAATGGAGTTTAATCGATTGATTCAATATGCACTGTAATTATATTGAGACAACTCGGAGCTTAAGAAAGATCTTTTTCTCAAGGGATTTGAGCCTACAATGAGATGCAAGCATAAGGATTATGTTTTAAAACCTATAATAAGGTAGCAAATAAGGCATGCCAGCTTAAAAACAACCGAATACTGATGCAATCAAAGTAGAACAAGAAGTTAAGTAGAGTGAATCAATTTAGGCCTACTTTTAAGAGGTCCTTCTCTTGTGCTTAAAGTAGCAACTCAAATAGAAAAGGAAGGAAGTTAGGTGCGATGACTGGCAGAGCAGCAGAATCGGACAGAGGATTTAGTTTCTATGATAAGAATGGAAATATCAAATGTTGGAAATGTGAAGACCAGCATTATCTTTGCCAATATATGTAAATGAAAGGAAAATGTTATTTGTATGGAAATCAGAATCATGTATCTATAGAGTGCTCAAGGATGAACACTGTGAAATATTATCGTTGCAAACGAATTGGACATTTTTCCAAATACTATATGCAATTTGAATGAAAAGCTAAGAATACTGGAGGAGTAGATACTGCAATGGTCTTTGCATGTGTCTTTACATTAGAAAATATGGATGAAGACACTAAAGAATTTGACAAATGGATGGAAGAATATTTCTATGAAGGTTTGGATAATGACAATGATGGTATGGATGGAGGTAAACCAGGCTTAGTAACAGGTACATGCCTTTACATTAACTACTAATTAAGATTTATAGCGTAAATTATATTTAATGAGTTAACCTTATGTATTAAGTAGAACAATAGTTAGTAGATCATAATAAATTCTTAAAACTTGTAAGTAACTATAATAATAGTATAACAGGTCATATAAATGTAAATGGGCGAGTTGCATATACGTTGTTTGACATGGGAGCTTCCACTCATTTATCAATTAAGAATTTAATTTGTGACCAACCATGGAATTGAAGTAGTTGAAACAAAAGCCACCTATAGAATAAGGATCCCTACGGGAGAGCATGTATCAACTCGAAAAATAGTAAATGAAGGGCAAGTAACTATTTAAGAAAGGGAATTCCCAGTTAAATCAATATTTTTTCTTGTAAGTGCTTATGATGTTATTGTGAGGATTGATTGATTATCTAAATATAAAGCAAAGGTGGATTGTTAGAATAAGGCAGTGATACTGGATGATGGAAACATTGTATTTAATGATAGGACTGAGAGTTGTGGTGTGAAGTTGGTGACCATTGAAGTAATTAAAGAAGTGGAGGGGGACAATGGAGACTAGCAGTATTGCTCAGTGTTTGCCTTAAAAAGGAAGAAGGAAACGTCAAATGTATCGAAAATACCAATAGTTTGTGAATTTCGTGATGTATTTCTGGATGATTTGCCTAGCTTAGCACCACACAGGGAACTGGATTTTATTGTTGAGTTAGTTCTTCAAACTGAACCGACATCTAAAGCCCCTTATCAAATGTCATCAATAGAGTTACAAGAACTGAAGCGACAATTATAGGAACTTTTGGATAAAGGATTTGTCAGGATAAGTATGTTGTCTTGGGGAGCTCCTATGCTATTTGTAAAGAAAAAAGATGGAACACTAAGATTATGTATCGATTATGGAGAACTCAATAGAGTGATCATTAAGAACAAATACCCATTGCCAAGAATTGACAATTTGTTTGATCAGTTACATGGGGCTACAATATTCTCAAGGATTGACTTAAGGTCGGAATACCATCAACTAAGGATTAAATTGAAAGATATACCTAAGACAATGTTTCATACATGATAGGACATTATGAATTTGTGGTAATGCCGTTTGGATTGATGAATGCACCTACAATTTTCATGGACTTAATGAATTGAATCGTCAACCTTACTTAGATAAGTTTATAGTGGTATTTATTGATGATATTTTAATCTATTCAAAGACAAAGAAGGAACATGCTGATCACTTGGGACTGGTATTATAGAAGTTGAGGGGCAATGAGTTATATGGAAAGCTGAGCAAATTGATTTTTGGTTAGAGAAGATAGCGTTCTTGGGTCATATAATATCTGGTGAAGGGATTTTGGTGAATCCAAAAAAGGTTAAGAAAGTAGCTCATTGGAAACAACCTACTACAATTACTAAAGTAAGAAGTTTTCTAAGAATGGCAGGATATTATAGAAGGTTTACTAAGGATTTTTTGAAGATAACACAACCTTTAACTTAATTGACTTAAAAAGATGTTAAGTATGAATGGACCGAGGAATAAAAGATTGTTTGATCTTAGCTCCAATGCTTACCTTACCTGATTCAAATAAGTCTTATTGTATTTATAGTGATGTCTCTCAAAATGGGTTAAGATATATTTTGATGCAAGGCAGTAAAATGATTACTTATGCATCTAGGTAGTTAAGGCCTCATGAGAGGAATTACCCAACATATGATGTAGAATTGGTAGTTGTTGTGTTTGTTTTGAAGATATGGAGACATTACCTATATGGTCAGCATTATGAGATTTATACAAATCATAAGAGTTCAAAATATTTCTTCACTAAAAAAGAATTAAATCTGAGATAGAGGTGATGGTTGGAACTAATCAAGGACTACGATCTAACTATTAACTATCACTCTAGTAAAGCAAATGTGGTAGCCAATGCTTTAAGTCATAGAAATCATGAACAAGTAGCTTCCTCATTAACCACTTAAAAGGATTTGATCCAAGAATTTAAGAAACTGAGAATTAAGTTTAAGTGGCATAATGACCAGGTGCAATTGATGAACTTAATTGTTCAACCGACCTTATTGGACAGAATTAAGATGCAATAAGAACAAGATCCGAGTTTAAAATTGGTGAAAGAAAAGTTGAATTTAAAGGAAGTATCAGATTTTCATATTGATGAAAAAGGGGTATTGAGATTTAAAAATCAAGTTTATGTGCCCGATAATGTAGAATTGAAAGAAGAAATCATGGATGAAGCACATGTGATTGGATATACACTACATTTTAGGGGAAATAAGATATATAAAGACTTGAAAACCATGTATTGTTGGAAGGGAATGAAAAAAAAAAGTGATTCAATATGTTACAGGTTGTACTACGTGTCAACAGATAAAAGCAAAACATCAAAGACCTAGTAGAATATTACAGCCATTAAGAGTACCTTAATGGAAATGGGATCATATTATGATTGATTTTGTCATAAGACTTCCTAGAATTAGGGCTAGACATGATTCAATTTGGGTAGTTGTTGATAGTTTAATAAAAAGCATGCACTTCTTGGCTTATTGAACTAGTGACTCGATAGAGAAATTAGGTAAGTTATATATGCAAGAAATTGTTCAGCTGCATGGTATATTAGATAGTATCGTTTTCAATAGAGATAGTCGGTTGGTATCATCCACAAACAGATGGTTAATAAGAGAGAACGATTCAAATACTAGAGGGCATGCTTAGAGGCTATATATTAGACTTTTAAAGGAGATTAGGATCAATATTTGCCACTAATAGAGTTTGCTTATAACAATAGCTATTAAGCAACCATACAAATGACACCATTTGAAGCATTGTATGGAAGGAAAATGCTGATCACCATTAACTTGGCATCGCGAGGAACATGCAATGATAAGACTTGAACTAATTCAACAAACTAATGACAAAGTGAAGATTATTTGACAAAGGATGAAAGCAATCCAATATTGTTATAAGAGTTGGGGAAATATGAAACAAAGGTCGTTGGAATTTCAAGTTAGTGACCATGTACATGTGAAGATAAGTTTGTTTTGAGGATTTAAGCGATTTGGTACACCTAGAAAATTAAGTCTACAATATATTGGACCCTTTGTACTAGAAAGAGTTAGAAATGTGTCGTATAGACTCGCGTTACCCCCAAGTTTATCAAGATATCATGATGTGTTTCATGTATCTATATTAAGAAAGTTTGTGAAGGATTCGAACTCAATAGTGGATTGAAGGTTCATTAAGAAAGTGGACCTCAAGCAAAATTGACTTAAGAACCAAAGACAACGATGCAAAAGAAATACCCATGGTTATTTTAGAAATCGAGTTAGTAAATTCTCTTAAGTTGATTTATGATAATTAGAAAAATGTTAGCGTATTAGATATTATATTAGGCAAAATAGATAATTAAAGTTTTGAAGACAAAAATTTTTTTAAGGAGTGTAGAAATGCGAGGCCCCATATAATCATGTGCTGGATTCTGAAAGTCTCTAATCTTATGTGTTAGATTTCAAGCAAATAATTTAGAGTGTATATGGAAGTTAACCAGTTAAGGCAATATTTCACATATGAGTCCTAGGAGTTAAATGATGGTACATCATGAGTTCGAAATATTTAAATATAATAAAATAATAGAATTATAGCTAAAAATAAATAATTTTACTAAATTCCATTATATTATAATTTACCTCACATAAATATATAAATTAGGTATCGAAAAATAATCAAACATTAGAGATAAATTATTTAAATATAAAAATTATAAAGTGACCTAAAATAATATATATATAATACATGTACCCCAGGTATAATTATTAGATATATTTATATAGTCAAAAATGCTTAAAATACCCTAAAATACTCATAATTAATCAAATAATTATAGGAAAAATAATAAAAATTTGTTAAACAACCAAATTTCATATAGAATAGGCATGGGAAGGTTGTTGGACAATTGTTGACTCGAGAAATTATCTTTAAGACACCTAATATGCATGGATTTGGGATGTATATAAGGCAATTTAGAGAGAGAAAATGCCATTCTATAATCTACAACCTAGGAAGTATCACCAACTTCCTCTGGAATGTTACTTAGTTTTTTAGTAACTTAGAAAAATTACAAGAATAGGAAAACAAAGGAGGAGAAAATTCTAGGACTATGCAAATCGAGCAATTTGGTGAAAACTAAGTACAGAGGCTACCTAAGCGTAAACCACCATCTCCTGACAGTGGAGGTAGTGGCAAGGAGTGCCGGTAGGGTGGTGGCTAACGTCGATGGCTAGAAGCCAATTTTCCGGTGAGTCCAATTCTACATTTGATTTTAGTTAATTTGAAAAAAATATCAAATAAACTCCGAAAATTATGGAAAATTTTAGTTGTACATATCTTTATATATACTTTAAGGGAAAAATATCAAATGGAAAAATTATTAAGTGGATATAGTACTTCCTTAAGAAATCAAGCAAAATTGATCGGTCTTCAAAGTTTAATTAAATAACCCTATTAATGTAGTTTCAACGCCAAACTTTTTTTGGAGAGCTCTTATATTGCATGTAAATATTGTATGAAGAGTTTTCAAACAAAAATAATTTCTACAATTTTTAGGGATTTTTTAGCCTTTAAATTGGACAAAAAACTGTCATTTTCTTAAAGATTTTGTGTTCAGAGCTTAATGAAACCCTTGGTGTCAGGTTCTGAGGTTTATTTGGATCCTACTCTACTGTGAAGAATAATCTAGAGTTGTGTGGTTTGAGTGGGAGATGAAATATAGGTGATAAAAGTAAATTACTTTACATTTTCAACACATATTTAAGCATAAATTGACCATATTTGTATTTATTTCTCAAGTTCTTGGTACATAATTATGTAATATATCAATTTTAGATTATTTGAGAGCAACTAGATGATATTTATTCAAGATAAAGTGAAGAGGAGATAAATTTACACAAGAATAAGGAGATTTGAAGTAATCATTGGCATGATAAAAGAAGATTTGAGTGCCCAGCATTCGTCTTACGACCATAATTAAGGGAGTGACCGAGGTTGAAGCTATTTTTCTATCTGTTCATCATGATCGTGACTCCATCTCAAAAAGATAATCACGCCCTCAATTACAGACGTGATAAGGTAAAATATTTGCAACAAGAAGATCACTCCTCCAGTCACAAGCATGATGGGAATAGACATAACTATTCCTCTTTAACTTTATCATATGAACGGGTGCATAGAACAGGTCTTAACACTAAGGGGTGTCTTGAAGTTGTGTATTTTAAGCCTTTTGACGAGAAGAATATCAATATACTACAATTTTCAGATGAAAGGAGGACATTTGATCGCACATCATATATCACATCACCAGCCTATAACACGCATATTCATCCATCTTTATACCATGTTGTACTTCGTTCTGTTTTTCTTTTGTGTAGTCACTAGTGTATATTGTACTCTTCTCGGAACTACTCGAGAGAGACAACGGGATTCATTGTTCGAGCATTGTAAAGATTTCTATAGTGGAATTCAAAATGTAGTTGTATTCTTCTTCTTGTCTTATGTAAATTTCTTTGTTAATTATGCATTTTGTTGATACATTTTGTTTCTTCGTCATGTGTGAGTAGTAGTTGAGGACTTACCACATCCACTTAGTATGATCAAGTGTATAGAATATTAGTTTCCTAATGTGTTATTCCTAATGAATTGAACTTAAATAATCTAAGTACAGTGTAGTATATGACATTGACTTAGGCTAGATTTCAATGGTAGTATCATGCTAAGTGGTGAAGCAAGTCTGTATGTTAATCATTGTAGTATTAATAGTTTCTGTAGCATTTCTGTTAGATCAAAGTTGTTATGGATTAATGTAGTTTAGCTAGTAAATTAGATATTTTAATCTTTTCATCACTTGATAAATTTGGTTGCTAGATCGTAGGAAGATTTATTAGTACTAATGTTTACAGCCGTTTCTAGTGGAGACAACCATATACTCATCCGTGCTATAAAACGATAGGTACACTTGCTTGTTGAACTGAGTTAAGGGTATAACATAAGTTTATAAATTTTAAAACTCGGAAGCTCTAATTAGAGGCGATTAGTGGGTAAGTTGGTGAATATGGGTTTAAAGCATTAATATGTAAGTATGTGAATTTAAAGAACGATAAACCTAATATATGAACATGATTTAACATGTCTATAATTTGGAAAATGATGTTGGATGAGTTATTTCGAGCAAACTTGTAAAATGATCATGTTCAAATAGTTCTTTAGAAGGTTGGTCTGTTAAAAAAATGAGTTAATTCCAAGTCTAAAAACTTTATCAGAGAGTTATCTAATATAAAATACTTGGTTGATATAGCATTCGCAGGTTAATTAAAGAATTTTTAGTTAGTAAGGATGTTTACAGATATTCGTTCAGAAAGTTCCTAATTAACAAAAATGTTTTCAAATACTTTAATAGAGAGTTTTAGAATAAAAATTGTGTTAGCAATATTGATCAGAAGGTTTTAAGGTAAAAACTACATTATTTTAATGTTTAGAATCTTGTTCAGAGACTTCAATAACCAGTTAAAACTTAACCTAAGACTTAATAAATCTATCCAAACTATATGTAAGACATTAAAAAGTAATCATATATTTTCTATTTAGGAAAAACTAAAATATTTATATTGATTATTAAGGGAGTTACAAAGGGATCGAGCAGGAAAAGTAGGATTAACTCGCATCAATGTTAGGTAAGTTAGGGAACGAGACTTAACGATATATTGGATTATCATATTAAGATACTTGGAGAATTAAGAGTGCTTCTTTGCAGTTGTAGCTAAATTTTTGTGCATGTGTCATGTGTATGCTTGTAATACTGATTGATGATTGGGAGTTTAACTTCGAGTGATATTTTCTAGTTAAACATAGCATGTATTGCGTATATGAAATTGGTTGCTCACCTCATAATTTAGACTAATCTTAAATCGACTAAGATCTAATCCAACATTCACAATAACCCAATGGAGGTAATGATTAGGTTGTTAAACTAAATATCAACACTTCAATGAGGATAGTAGAAATGGTCATTTCCTTACACTTAGTTAAACTAAGCGACAGGAGAGAGGGCTTCAAGAAGGATGGGAACCGTGGTTTAAATGTTGTCTAGGAAGGAGAGTGTCTCTATTACACAAGCCTGGATTTAGTATGATTATGCAGCGTTGAAACTTCTCGAAATCCAGGTTAGAGTTGATGAAATTTTTCTAATTTCGTAATAAACCGGTTAACCATTGTAGGATGATATATCATTTACTTGTTAAAATTACATTTAATTAACAATTGGACAACTATGTGTAATATCCTTTACATGTCGAGTGACAAAATTCTAATCATCAAGGCATGTTTTGGTGTAATAGCTCGAAGTACATTGAAACTCCAAAGTTAAGCGTACTCGAGTTGAAGCAATCTCAGGATGGGTGACCTCTTAGGAAGCTATTGTACCAAGAGATAAAACCGTATGGCGTTCCATGCAAAAGCGAATAATACCTAAGTAAGAGGAGCTCCAGTTAGGTTGTCACAGGTGGTATTGGAGCAATCCACTAAGCGAACCACCAACCAAAAGGGTAAAGCTCTGCCTGGTAGTTGTCTTGGACCTGTGTAATAAAACTAAAGAGGGTATCAGTTCTATAAAAGGGGTGGATTGTAATACCCCTTATATGTTAGGTGATAAAATTCTAATCATCGAGGCACCTTTTGGTGTAGCAGTTTGAGTACATCGAAACTCCAAAGTTAAGTGTACTCGAGTGAGAGCAATCCTAGGATGAGTGACCTCCTAGGAAGCAGCTACACCAAGGGATAAAACTGTGCGGCATTCCATGCTAAAGCGAGCAATACCTTGGTATGAGGAGCTTTAGTCAAGTCATTATACTATGTTTGTTAATGTACTCTTATGACTCCATCCCTTCTTACTAAGCTAATTGAACTCACATTCTAATAGATTGTTTTGCAAGTGTAGAGTAGTACTTAAGGATGCCTCATTACAATAATTCATAGGTTAGTTTCGATGGGCTAGGGAGTAAGGAGTTGAAGATTAATAAAAGGATCGATGTTCATGTCATTTTTTCTTTTCTTTTGTGGGAATACTATAAAGTTTTCTTAGGAGGCCTTCTAGTTTTTATTGGATTACTGATGTATCTATGTTATGAAGTGAGATTTTCTTGTAGAGTTGTACAATACTTTTAAAAGTCTTAAAAACTTATGATGTATATAAAATTATGTAAAGGACTTGAGCTATTTGTAAAAATGGAAAACTATATTTTGTAAAGTGGTACTTCATAGGTGTTGTATATTATAGGTATCCATCTGATTGCTTCAAAGCTAGTTGAGTCATCAATCGCCTTATGTAAATTGTATCTACGTTAGTAGCTGAGAAGGATAGCTTATAGCTTAGGTTGATTTACACGACGAGATTGTTACAACTCATTGAGCTTGGGGCATGACATAAGATCATTAAGTTGCCACCCCAAGGTCATATATCCTCTCGGTCCCTTAGACCCAACTAGGCATACGTAATACACATTAAATTAAGATTAAGTAATTATTACATCCATTTAATGTATACTATTCCTACAACCACAAACATCACACAATATCTCATACCTGACTCAAAGGATTACTTGGACCTATAAATAAGTGTCTTACAACCTGTAAATATGAAACACATCTCTACTTAGTATCAATTAATCGATTTATCATTGTCTTTTATCCTAACAACCTAACTCCTTTCACTTACAACTTAAGTCACTAGAGGAAGGTAGAATCAAGATCATAAAAGATTATTTTGAGAATCAATTTAATTGAAGAATTAAGTTTGGAAATACGTTAAAAGGGTTTAAGAATGGAAAACAAGGCTCGGAAACAACTAATAAAAAAGAGGAAACATTCCCCGTGTTTGAACATTGGTGTTCAGATGCTATATTTCATAGCGTCTAGATACCAAAGTTCTAAGGAGATTTCCTCCTTGACGTCCAAATGCCTTATTGCATTTTGCAAATTTATGCAAATTACAACATGTGATCATCCCTCTAACTCAACCCACATTCCCCCTTCCCCAATCTAAACTCCTTAAAAAACCACCACTTCCAAGGTTTTTCTTAGATCAAAAACTCAATTTTGAACTTCAAACAAAGCAAATTGTATACACACCAAACTAATCCATCCAACAATACCATAATGTCTCCTAATTTAATGTAAAACCTCAAACAACAAAGATTTAGGATTAGACTTACATTTGGGACGTAAATCCACACACTACACTTGGATTCCTAACATTTTTTACGACTAAAACACAACTTATAATTTGTTTTCCATCAAACTTTAGGCAAAATGGATATCTTAGATTTATATTAAGAAAACTTATTGAAATTCATCTTTTGCACAACTTACTTGATTCCTTATCCTCAAAACTTACGAAAATGATCAGTACTTAGATAGTTGTGGACTTTGTTCATATAGTAAGGTTTATAGGACTTTTTTGCTATATCCATAATATCCCTATCTTATTTTATTTTTAACCAGCCTTCACCCTGAGCTTAACTTTATTTAATTATTTATTTTTGTAGACACCTAATTTTTGCTCCTCTATAGTTTTAATCTTTATTTTTACAAAAAGGGTCATAATTCAAAAATAAAAATAAAAAATAATAAAAATTAACAAATAATGAAAATACCAAAAAAATAAGAAAAGGAAAAATCATAAAAATTTCGTAGATTTTTAGAAAGTAATTTATATTAGGAATAATTAGTTTTAGTTTTAGTAGTAGTTAAAAATTTTTAGTTTAGGGAATCAGATAGTTTAAATATAATTTAATGATAATAAATGTTAAGATATAGGTCAACGGCTTAACGGATAAGTAACGGAATATTCGCGGTGATTTAGTTGGAGGTCATGGGTTCGAGTCTCAGCAGGCACTTATGTTGTTATGTCTTTGCAGAAGTAAGATTTAAAATCGGATTCATATCTAATCAAATCATAGGAATGTTAGTTAAATTAGATCTGAATTATATGATTTGGTTTAGAATATATAAACACTTCACAAAGTCAGAAAAGGGACAGAACAAAAAAAAAAAAAAAAACAGTAGCCTCAACAAATCCAATCTCTAAACATGTAGCCCAATCTCTGCGCTTCGCAGTCGCATCCCGACGTACATACAGCATACGAGCTCCACCGCCTAAAACACGATCCAACGTTCTAATCTCCAATTTCCGATGACTAGTGCTGGCATCCACACCGATCAGCAGCTCCGCATAGCAGTCCATCCATGCACATATCCTCCATGGACAGTAACTCCTGTTATAGCTCACTCGTTGCTCATACACAACAGTAGCATCCTTCAGTTCATTTGCAATCCAACATTGAGTCAAAGCCTTCAATAATCAGCAAACGTACATCCTCTCTCGCGCGGCCACGAATCCAGGCATTGCACTCCAACTTTCTAACTTCAACAGTTCATGACTTCACTGCGCAGCCGAATAGCATCAGGTTCGGTTCTCTTCCAATCTTAATTTTTTTATTTATTGTTTTAGTTATATATTTTATTATTATTATTATAATCATATTATATTATTATTATTAGATCCTTGGTCATATAATGTAATATATAAGATATGTATATATTAGGAGTTTTTTTTAGTATTAGTGTTTTTTTTTTATATATCAAGTATATTTTAGGATATGATTTTATTTAGGTAGATAATTCTTTAATAGTAGAGATATAGATGTGTATATATATATATTAATGTATGATTTTTTAGGATTAGATTTTTTTAGTAATAATCATATAGAAAACTAATTTTTTTTATTTTTATTTATTTTTTTATATTAACATTTCTCACGTAGAAAATTATTTGCAAAATAAAAATTAATAACATAAAAGACTCTTTTAAAAATAAGATTTTTAGAGTATTTTTTATAAAATAATAACAACACTCAAGTGTTAGGACCTTTTAAATTTTTTAAAATAAACCGAATAAATTAATACATAAACTTGGACGGTTTTCAAAATTAAAATCAATTAACACATTAAAGATTTTTTGAAAGAATTACGATCGTCTGATCCCGGCTAGCGGATACGTAGGCACCTTCGGGATAACGATAAAATATATAGAAACTTAGGTTCTTTTTTTCTTTTGATTTTATTTATTTATTTTTTTTAAATATTATAATTAGAAAAATAATCCTACTTTCGGTAAATAAATAGTGGTACCCGTTAAGGGTTTAATAAGTTAGCCCCCGAACTTGAAACCCTCTGGTTCTTCATTTAAAATTGAAATTAAAGACCGGTAGCCAAATCGTAATCAATCCAC
This sequence comes from Lumnitzera littorea, assembly GCA_024138015.1. NCBI lineage: Eukaryota > Viridiplantae > Streptophyta > Magnoliopsida > Myrtales > Combretaceae > Lumnitzera > Lumnitzera littorea. The sequence goes on along the minus strand of JAMXBB010000005.1, from coordinate 23,875,851 downwards.
CCAATTGGTTACGGTTTCTTTTTCTTTTCTCGACTTCGGTTAGGGGGTGACTCCAAAAATAATTTTCAATAAAAAACCGAAATTTCTCAATTTCTTTAGTCGAGGATTAATATTAAATGGGTTAGGGTTTAGTATTAATTAGGAAATGAGAAATTAATTTTTAAATAGAAAATCGAAAAATCAAACTCGACAATTTTCTTCAAACCAAGTTTTACAGTTGGTATATTTACTAAATGATTTATGGGATAGATAAATATATGCAAAAAACTTATTAAATTAAAAAAATAGAAAATTCCAAAATTTGCCAAAAAGAGACTAGAAATTCATATTATAGTAATTACTTTATGTGATTTTTTGCTATGGAGATCGCTTGTTCCAATTTATACTTTATCTTATTAATTGTTTGTAGTGTTAAATTTGAAATATATAAAAAAAAAAACCAACATACCTCTATTTGGTCTGAAAAACAACTAAAAGTCATTTAACTTTCCTTATTAATTAGAGTATAATTATTCAATTACTTAAAATTTTTATTCCATGTGGGGAGAATAAAAAGTTACATGTCATTAAAGGTAATAACACTTTTTTATAAAAAGGGAATTGAAAAGTCATGACAGATAAAAATTTTAGATAAATTCCTAAGTAAATAAGGTGTAACTCTTTAGAACTTAAGGAATTAGAGCCCGTTATGTGTCTCTATAAATTATTGACATATTAGGCATCCTAAACATCCAACCTATTTAAAAATTCTCCAAAACTTTTATGATATATGCTAACATTGTTTATATTCTCCAAAAAACAATAAGCAGGACGTTTCTCAACATTTGATAACCACAACCAAATATATGTACTAAGTCCTCAAGTTTTCACTTTATTCCAAAATAAAGAAATATCATGTTCTAATTGATAACATTTTCATTGCAATAATAAAAGCACATTGTTCTAAGAATTCAATCTCAACTTATACTATTCAATTGCATCATAAGAGCATAACTAGGAGAAGTCTCATTGACTTCCCACTGACCTAAGAAGAACCAAAACAAGTCTTATGCTCCAATAACAAGAAAACAACTAAAGAAAGCTAGGTAGATTTGCTTCCATCATAATAATAATAATAATAGTCTAATATCTTGCAGCATCCTCATACAAGTCATGATCACTATAGCCAAAATCCCTGTATCCTTCATCACCTGTGCTTGAAACTAACAATAAGGAACTCCCCAAAGGGTGAGGAAAGCTCAATACAAGATATTCACGCGCATGCACATGAGCAAGCAAAACTTTCACAACCATACATGATTCCTATAATTAATGTGTCAACCACAAATTTTTAATCTTTATTTTAGTCCAACAACCAACATAGTTTCAACTTCCTAGAACTTAAAGTAACTTATGACTTTGAGCAAGAAATATATAATATTATATAAATATCGATGTTAAGTCATCTCTAATACCCTATAAATCAAGAATTCACCTAGAATTACCCTGATCATTTTAATGCGAAACCTCACTCGAGACTGTTGTGTAAAGATCATCGAGGTGCCACCTTGAGATTACCAATCCTCCCAATCTCTTGGGTCCAATTAAGCACAAGCAACATACAATTATTAAGGCCATATATTAATTAAGTTCAATTAATTTTCTAGCTTATACACATAAACATCAAATAATATCCCTTACCTATTTCCTGAGAGTAACTGGTAAAGTATATATAAGAGATTTTGTTAGTATCAACACTTGTAGCATAACATAAAAACAATACTTTAGAACTCTTTTTCCTTGTATAACTAGATTCTTAAGTCCAAAATTAACATTTCTAAGGTTTTAGATCCATTTTAAACATCTAAATTGACTTAATTGCGATTTGGTTACACTTTCAAATATTAAAGAATAAGAATTAAGAAAAAAGGGAAGAGATTATCAAACCACACTTGGGGATTACAACCGTTTACCTTGGCCATGATTCTCTTCCAAAAACCCCGGTAAGATTATGCCCAGGAATCATGGCTGTTGACCTTAGTCCTGATCCTCTTGGCCTTAAAGTTCTTTAAATTTCCTCGCTCACACTTCGTATTAGCCTGTCCTTGAGGACTAAGTGCAAGATCACGCCCTTGTTCTTGGGCCATGTTCCTCTACTTTGCAAATCTCTTCTCCAAAACTCAATCCTTTGCGGCACAACTCAAACTTCAATACAATCCTACCTTCCAATCAACCTCGTTAGCAACCTCAATCCCCTTAAATGAAATGCTCTCCTTGTTTAATAATCAATTACTTGCAATCAACAAATCTAAACCTTAATTAATCTCTCCAACAAATTTCCAAAAACTAAAAAATAACAATAATAAAGATTAAAAACTTACCATAGTAGTTGAGATTTAATGCTTTCTTCAATCCCTTGTTGGTTAATTCCCAAATAAATTATGATAATTCGTTTCTTCCCTTGCCCTAGGTGGAAAACAAATTTCTCTTACACCTAACTCATGAGATTCACTAAAACACCATCATAGATCATACTTACCTTGATTTCCTTCATCGATTTAAAAAGTTGTTAAATTCTTACTTAATCTCACGTGAGAGCTTCTATTCAAACCAATAGTACATCTAAGGGGTAGGAAAATAACAATTACTGCCCTAATCCTTTGCTTTTATAGGTTAAGGTTTCTAGCCTTTATGAAATGCCAATAACACCCCTATCGCACTCTTTACTACTTTATTATTTCATTAATATTATTCTCTCTTCTTCTTTTTAATTGGCTTTTACATAAGGTAATAAAAATTATTTCGAAAATAATTATTCTTTTACCTCCAAATAAATATACCATAGAGTTTAAGTAAATTCTTCATCGAGTAAAGTGCTTATTCACTCAACTCTATTAGTAATAGAATTAGACTCCCTTCTATCAATAATACCTGTTTATATGAACGACATGTTTATATGAATAGTATATTCACTAGTGGAATGACTATTCCATTCTTCTCATATTCCTTAAAGCATTCATATTACACAATTCATTTCAACTTTTGTCTTAAAATTGCATTTCAATAGGAATTTCTATTACTTAAAATAAAAAAATTACAATTTTTTAGTGCTATCTAAGAATCTATGTTTCTTGCAAGGCTTTTTTTTTTTCCTAATTTTCCAATTGACCTCATCCAATTTTTCAAATGAGCTCATCATTTGTCATTTTCTATCTTATTATTTAATTTAATAAGGGTATTTTAGTCATTTTGCAATCTATATTAAATTTTATGAAATGATAACTATCATACTAATTTCGTTACATTTCCCTGAAGTGGTAATATTTATTTTCTATTTATTATGTCTACATTCCATTCCCTAATAATTATAATTCTATTGTCCTGACTTGACTTATCACATTTAGTAAGTGAATAAGGCTAACGTGTTTCACTTTTCTCATTTTTTTTCCTGAATTCAGATGTAGTACATGTGCCTCCTTTATATGAGATGTTTTTCATTTTGTGCAAAGTGTTATTGTAAGTCCAATCCAACTATTCGGATAATTCAAATTAAAATTTTTGTACATCACCTTTTTTTTAAAAAAAAAATTTCATCAAGGTAGCTTCTTCCACCTGGGTCCAACTCCAATTAATATTATCAATTCTCGGTTGGGATTTTAAGCCAGGAACAAGGAGGAATTTTAGGTCGATAAAGTCAAACCGAGGTCAACTTAAGTTTAATAAGTACATTAGAATGTGATTTTTGTTTATTTATAAAATATTCCATTGTTTAAGATTTAAAAGTTAAAAGCTTTTAATAATTTATTCTTTTTCTTAGATTTAAAATTTTTTAACAAATTGATACATATTAAAAGTAAGTTATACAATCCTATCTAAAAAAATCTAATCAAATCATATTGATCAGTCAAGGGAGTTAGACCATATTCACTGTTAAAGATCAAACGAGTGATAAATCGGTTTTATATCTGAATTATACCAAATCGAATTAAACCGGATGGCCAATTTGGTTTTACGACACCGCTTCCAGCTTTTGAGAGACTAATGGAAGCAGGTAAATTTTACATCCCAAGGAGAGAATTCAATGAGATCCACCAACTTCTGTATGTGACTCTTCGGTACCTGTGCATGGTGGGTTTGGCCCAAGAAAACATTGCTATTTTAAAATGCAACGTAAACCAAAGAAAAATTTTAGGAAAAGATTATCAATTAAAAAAAAAAAAAAGAAAAAGCAAAAAAAGAACAAAACGGATCGATACCCGACATATTCTCTCTGAGGCGGGAGTTAAAAAGAATAAAAACAAAAGCAAAAGCAGAGGGAAGTTGCCTCGTTCTTATTCTCCTCCTCCCTCTCTGCGGTTCGAGCTTGCAGGAGGTAAGCTTCCAACTTAAACCCTAGTTTCCTTTATCTCGCTTGCTCTCTCTCTCACCCTCATTCTCTCTTATTCTATGAACTTTCACAATCACCGGTACGACGTGCATAGATTTGTCATATGTATTACCTGATCATTCATGCTAGTTCACTATTCGATAAATCTATTCCGCGACTAGTTTATATTTGATTGATCTGTTATCCGTCTTCTTGCTCTATGATTTGTGTTGGTTGTTGATCGATTTGTGTGACGGTTTTTAAACAGGAAAGTTGAATAGGAATGGGGTATATCGGCTCACACGGTGTAGCTGCTTTACATAGATATAAATATAGCGGTGTTGATCACTCGTTGCTGGCGAAATATGTCTTGCAACCATTTTGGAATCGTTGTGTTCACTTCTTCCCTCTCTGGATGCCGTAAGTAACCCATATAATTTTCTAGTTAGTTTTGTTTAAGAGTTTTGTGTTCTGGTTGGATCGTAGAATTTAATAGTTGCGAGCTGACTCAAAGGTTGAGGAATTTTGTTTAATGGATACCGAAATGATATGCATTTGTTTTGAAGAGGAGTTGAGTGGTTGGAAAGAGTAACAAGAGGTGGCTGCTGGACTATTTGGATTGCTTCCAAATGTTTGGAGCACCAGACCACTGAAGCAGTATAAGTTTGGTGCGTTTGGAATGACTTCGGGTTGTTTGAATAGAATCTCAATGTAGAGCTTGTTGTTTAACTACCGGATTTCCTTAGTATTGGATATTATATCGGTTGTCTTATTGAGGAAATCTGTTATAGATTAAGTTTAGTTGGAGATGGAATATCTAGTTTTAGTGTTACCATGATAGCCTTAAATGTAATTGAATAGGTTTGTGAGAAAACATGTTGAGCTTTCTTTTGGAAAATTTCTCAGCTTGTTTGGAAAAAATTTTTAAGCTTGCTTTCGCTCTGAAAGTTAAAAAAATTTAAGCATCACGTGTCATCTGAAAACATGTTGAGCTTTCTTTAGGGACATTTCTCAGCTTGTTTGGAAAAAATTTTTAAACTTGCTTTTGCCCCTAAAGTTAAAAAATATAAGCATCACTTTTATGACCAAGTGTATTTTCTGACCTCTATGCTTTGAAACTCTTCAGATAGGCAGCCGTGATATCAAAACACTTGAGTTTCTTTTTTTTTTTTTTTTCCTCCCCATTAGTTGTCTGTTTACTTTGGGAAGGCTAGTAAATGAAAATCTGATGGCCCTGGTCAGTAATTATTATTGGAAAGTAGGATTATGAATTTCGATTTGTATTTCAAGTTTCTGCAAATTTGATTAGCTACTATGTGGCTGGGATCATGTAACCGCTTCTAACTGACATGTCTTATGGTGCCTGGATGATGTCTCCATTGTTGCTGGGTCTTCTCCAGGCCGAATATGGTATGTTTATTCTTTATTTTATTTGACAGTGTTTCTTGTTTGGTTTTAAGCAAACATACTATTTGTTTGCCAACTTTTTCATTGTCCTTGTAAGTCTTGTTTGCTAAATTGTGCTAGTATTCTTCCAGATTACCCTGATGGGATTCTTATTCTTGGTCACCTCGGCAATACTTGGCTATGTGAGTGTACATATCTTTCTTATTAATAGATTTTAGATCTGTTTGATTGTGAATGAAACAGGATTTGCCGAGTGATTGTAGTTAATGAATAAATTGCAGCTACCATGAATGTCAATATGTTTGAGTTTCCTTCTGGAAAATTGTGATAAATTCACAACCTATACAGGAAATTAGGTGAACTAGTTGCTACTTTTGGTGATCAGTATGTTTCTTTCATTATTTACGTTGCGCCCACATGTCAGATATATTCCCCTCACCTGGATTCTGCTCCACCACGATGGGTCAATTTTGCGCATGGACTACTCTTGTTCCTCTATCAGGTATGCTTTTATATCTTGGGATAAGGTCATTTATTTTGAAGCTAGGGTAAGTTTAACACTTTCATGATTAGTGGGCAACATGTGCTATATACCTCTTTAGAAGCCATATATTTTTCACAGTAGAGAGCCTTCTGTTTGTCCAATAGCTGTGAGTGGTATTAAGTGGTTTGTTGAGCCTTTTGGCTCATTCTTATTGGTAACTAGGTTGGAAACTGGGAAGTTTTTCTGGGATGGGAATGAAATCTATGTCTTAGTGTTCACATGCCTGTAAATTCTTTTGTCAGATTTTCCTGCAAATCCTATGCACCATTTATGCAGTCATTTGTTATGCTATTGTTTCATCTTGTGATTATTCTTACATCTTTTATCTAATCTCCTCTTGATTAACTGTGAACTTCTGGCAAGACATTTGATGCTATTGATGGCAAGCAAGCACGCCGCACAAGTTCCTCTAGTCCATTGGGAGAGCTTTTTGATCATGGTAGATACCCTTTGATATTTAAGCTTTCATTATCAAATATTTACTTGTGCTGCTCAATAATGAAATATTAAATCTCACATTTCAACAAATTGCAGGATGTGATGCTTTAGCATGTGCGGTATGACACTTGTTCTCTTATGATATTGCTTAAAGTTTTCAGCATGAAACTTCTGCTCATAGTCTTACAGTTTGAAGCATTGGCTTTCGCAAGCTCTACCATGTGTGGAAGAACTACATTCTGGTTATGGTTTATTGCCGCTGTCACATTTTATGGTGCAACTTGGGAACAGTAAGTTATTAGGTTCATCCTGATCTAATGTCTATTAGGTTAGAAAATTGTATCTTAATATGAAATAACATCTTGTAATTATTTAAGAAAGTTCAGTGAATTTTCTTTCATTGACTATATGGGATATAAGGCAATGCTTTCTTACCCTCCCCTATTTTGCTTGTGTTAATGGGTATTCTTCATGCATTTATTTTTAGGCTAATGTCATGCAAGTTATTCACGATAAAAGGTAAGTATTTATTTTCTTGTTGCAGCTACTTCACCAATTCTCTTATTCTTCCAGCAATTAATGGTCCTACAGAAGGTCTCATGATGATATACATGGCCCATTTTTGGACTGCTCTTGTTGGTATGCTTCTGAAAGACCCAGTGTTGAGTAAAAAATTATGAAATTTTGATGAAGTGTAAGTAAATCACTTGTAATTTCTTCACCCTAATTGTCTTAACAGTCTTCTTTCCTTTTATTTTTGCCGTTCAGGAGCGGAGTGGTGGGCTCAGAACTTTGGCCATTCTATTCCTGTTTTGGGCTGGCTTCCATTTATTAGTGGTAAGATTGAATAAAGTGGGTGATTCCTAATCAGTTTGACCTTAATGTTTGATAATATGGTTGAGATAGATGGTGGATGTATTAATCTACTCTATGATGTATATGGCCCGAATTTATTGTGTTTTCATTTATGTACTGGTATAGTTACCGAACAGGCAATTATGTCTGGTGTAACTGTCTCTGTGCTGCAAATGATGAAATATATCACAACCAGGGAGGTTGTGATTGTTATTTTGCATTTGCTTCCTTCTCATGTGGAGGCTCTTTGTTTAGACATCCCAAAATCCAATATCCAATCCTTACTTTGTTTATTTGTCTATTTGAAATGGTGCTATTTCTTGTGGGCCAAAAAAAAAAAAAAAAAACAAGGCAGAAATGGTGCTGTTTCTAGAAAATCCCGTGCTGTTATACTGTGTGTGTGAGTCCAATCTTTTGCCTTTCAGAGATTCCAACATATAAAGCTGTATTACTTTTGATGGCAATTTTTGGTGCCATACCAACAGTCACCTTCAAGTGAGTACTTTCCTATCTCAATAATATTATGATTATGGAGATTTCTAATAACACATGGAGCATGTAGCTTGACTAATATGCTAAGATGTTTCTTCATATGGTTTAAGATTTGCTTGATCTATATTTCATATTGATCATGTTTGTAATAAATAGAAATTGTTGCAGAAACATCTATATATAGAAAATATTATCAAAAGCACCATGATAAAAACATGTTCTTGAAAAATAGTTTTGTTCAAGTGGGTCATCAGTTGGAAAATCATACTGCAAACATGGTAGAAAATTTGTTGCTCAAACATGTGATCATTTCAATTTTAATCAAGGACACTTCCATGCAACATATTTTTGAGGAAATTTTGTCCTGGAAACACGTTTTTAACAAAATGGCCTTAAAATTTGTTTGGCCTCATATACTGACCAACCCCTCATTCCTCATTGACTTGCGCACTATTTTTTTTTTTTTTTCTCACATTTGTTTCTCTTGAAAAAAGTAGTAGGAATATATTGAAAAGATAATGTTTCCTTAAAATGGACACTTACTAAAAATATTTTTGACGGTACAGGCCTGCTCAAAAACTCCCATCTAAGAAGTTTTTGTTACTAGTTGGGTTGAAGACATCATAAACCACACTTTTTCTGGTAAAACATGTTTCTAGGATAAACTTTTGATGCAATTCTGAAATTTCTGCACAAAAAACACATTTGTAATGCAATCATAAAATACCTGTAAATTGTACTTTTTACTGCAGATCTATTAACCCATGAAAGTATATCCATTGTTCCCATCCTCCAACCTAATCAAACTGAACTCCAGATAAAACCTGTATATTAACAAGCACAAGATGTTATATCCACCATGTAACATCCATTACTGGATTCAGTGTTGCTAGAACATGTATTCAGTTTATTGAGTGACAGGTTCCTACTAAAACTACTACTTTGAACACTGTTTAGTAGAAATTTTTGAGTTGGGCCCCCTAGAGAAAGAATGTTTTCCAAGAACATGGTTTTGCTAAGGTACTTCCATAAATAATTTTGAAAATACTACCTTTTCAGAAATATCTTTCTACAATATTTCCAAACTGTTGTCAAAGTATTGATCTATGAATATATAGTGACTCCATTATTGGCTAGCTTAAGGTTCATAATAGTTATGCATGGAGCTAATGTAACCACGTTTAAGGGAAAGAGGTCATGATTTCAAAATGCTAGATCATTATTTGGAACTGATTCAATTGGATTTCTTCCAATAGGTCAAACTGAAGACCCATTGGATCTATAAGCTTAAACTTCAAATGATATTGTGTAAATCTAAGTCAGAGCAGCAAGTAATGAGTTCTAGTTCATATGCCATATTTAATTATTTATCTAAGACTTCAATTGAAGTCACAAGATATAAGTGAGGAATGGGTTGGGGGTGGGTTATTTTCTAGGGATATGATTGCAGAATAATTAGATTATAAATGTAAAAGATTTATCTCTATGTTGTTGATTTATTCCTGACATTCATTGTTATTTTTGTGGATATTGTTAGATTATCATTATATTTATTTTTGGCAAATTAATTCACTGGGCTTGTATAGATATGACATTCCTTTGAGAAATAAAACAAGTTAGGAATTATTGTTTTTTAATTTTGGAAATTTATGAGATTAGAGCAGCCTTTATTTATTTATTTTTTTTCACTTTTCTTTTAAGTTATCATACCTTGAAATCTTTGATCTAAAAACTGTAATTTCCTCATAGGTTCCACCAGAATAGGCTGGAACCTAGACAAAGACAAAGCAATTATCATTCATAATTCTGCCATTACTTGCCCCTTGAAAGGATCCCAAACTTGAGCCTAAAACAACTACTATGGCCCTATCCTCTTTCCTTCCTGTTTTATTCATTGAAGCTGGAGTGTGTGGAAATAGTAAATGTGTTTCTATTTAATGTTTACACCAATGGCAGTTTATCATCGGTTACTTCTTTACCATCTAAAACTCTAACTATGTGTTGATCAACTACATCTCTTGCCATCTCTCCCACCCTCCCTCTTGGTAGAATGATATCCAGAGCAAGTTCCAGCCAAATCGATACAATGCTTGTAGGAAGGCCCCCAGAGTATGCTTGATTTTGACATTCAAGGATAATTATTACTTCCATCTAGAAACTTTAAAGTGTATCTCATGGAGAATATTTTCAGATTTTATATACATGGGATCATCATTATTCAATGTTCTTTTTCAGCCTCTTGAATGTTTACAAGGTTGTTCAGGCAAGAAAAGGCAATATGCTACTGGCTTTGGCAATGGTAATTTTTTAGCACTGCAAACGATTTTTCTGTTTGTCCATTTGAATTGTTTTTCTTGACTTTTACCTCCACTTCATCCGTAAATAAGTCAACTTTAGAAGATTCACGGATCTGCAATCATTTGTTACAGCTCTACCCTTTCGTTGTGCTTGTCGGAGGAGTCCTGACATGGTATTTCTTCCATCATGTAACATCTCTTGCATTTATGTAATTTTACAATCTATAAATCAACCTTGACCTGTAATTTTATGTCTGATTTAGGCATTATCTATCTCCATCGGATATTTTAGGAAGCTATCCTCATCTAGTTGTGTTGGGAACTGGACTGGCATTTGGATTTCTTGTGGTAAGATAAATCTGAATAAATCTTTTGATTTATTCAGTAGATCTAATTTTTCTATTCAAACTTTCATTTTGGAGAAAGATTAACGTCCATCAGGGCATAAGTGAGAACTTAAATTTTGTTATTGCTATGTACTCTGAGCTGTAACTGATGTCTTAGTTCCTATCTTGAAGTTGTTGGCAAGGACGTCCTTTTTTCCATTCAATTTTCTAGTGTGATCAGATGATTCTCCTGAGAAGCACATCTCTTGCAGCGTGCTTTGTACATCTTAAACTTCAATATGAGAAAACAAATTGTTCTGCTTTGTTCATTTGCAACTTTGCTATATGCAATCAGCTTTTAATTTTGGTATGCTCAGATTGTTATTCACACGCACACACAAAAAAAAAGAGGAAAAAAAAAAAAAAGAAGGCCCAGATTGTAAATTTATGCATACCAAATAGTTAATTCATAACACTTTCAGTTGCCACCATATAGGCCTTTATATGGCTGGAGAGGGAAATGAGGACTTCAAAATTCATCATACGTGCCATGCCCTTTTTCCATGTTTTTGAATGAAAATATTACCTTTTTCCACACTAGTGTGAATTCTTTTTAAGAAAGTCAATGTCCATCACCCAATTCCATTTTTTCGTTTTTGAAGGTTATCTCTGATCCCAAACTTTTTATGTAAACTTGCAGTTTCTCCTTATTCTCATGTACTGGTGCCCTCTTCATTTGAAAATTTTAAGACATACACTCGTTTGCTGCTGACAGAAAGGTTATTTGACAGGGAAGGATGATATTGGCTCATTTGTGCGATGAACCAAAAGGATTAAAGACTAACATGTGCATGGTAAGGTGGACAGTAAAGATCAGCTTAATATATTAATTCGTATTTTTCACCTCTTCTTTTGGCTTATTTGTAGGATAAACCATTTTCTTTTTACCTGATAAGTTGAATTAGGCTGAGATTTCTTGAAATTTCAAATGAGCCTCAATGTCTTTTGTGTGGTCTTCCACTCAATATTTTTTTATTCAATAAGGAATCTTTTTCTGTTGTCTGGAGAACAATAATTAGGAACTTTTGGGAATATTATTGTATGAATGATGGTAGTGGTGATATGCCATGTTTTGGTGGAGCTAATCACTATTGGCGAATTATCCAAACAAGTTCACTAATTGGTAATATCAGCGGTAATAGAGATGATGGCTCTATTATGTGATTTGGAGCCTTTGGTCATAGGTAGATACTCAATATGTTGTATAACCATTACCCAAGAAATAATTTTTTTATTAAATCTCAGTAACATAAACAGCTTGAGGGTAGTGACTTGCTTTGTTACATGTGACAGCCATTTAGTCAGTTATAGTGGTAATAAGTGGTATCTGCGATTACTTGTTGACTTATTCCATAAGACATGAAGAGATCCTAGAAAATGGATTAAGCTTTTTCTTGTAGTTTGCTTTGACTAGCTTCTTATGTTGATTAACAAGAAGAATTGTGTCTTTCTAAGGAGTTTTCAAGGAAAGCAAAACCTTGTCAGAACTAATGTTGCTCTATGTATACATATAAAAGATATATTAGGTGAAAATGCACAGAACATTGCATATTATATATGTCATTGTCTATAGGTTGTTTTCATCTCATGATGCTTGAAGATGTATGGTCATCTTTCATTGCATAGACATCCTCCAGCTCAATGACAGAAAAGATATTCTAGTTATGTTTGTGTTGATACAACATCTTATTGACCATCACGGATATGTAGTTTTTTCACTTCCAGATTGTGGTCACACTATTTTATCTTCTTTACATGTATTGCATTAAGCCAATTGATAGGTGTAATTACTTGGTTTCCCCTGCTATAATGGATATAGTTCTTCAACACATTTTGATCATCTGCCAAAGCAATTGAACTCAATATCTACTATCTGGAAATGAGTTGAGCAAGTCATAAGTTCATGAGTAATTTTTTCCTGAAACATAATAGATAATTCAAACCTGAGAGATGGTCTGTTGCCATTATACTGTGAAAGAAACTATCTCTTGACTTTTGAGATGTAGAAAGATGGAATCTTGGGGTGCGGTTTAGAGTCAAATTATTAGTTTTTCTTTAATTGCTAGGTTTTAGTATTACTAATGCGTGTGTCTTGTTATGCAGTCCCTTTTATATCTTCCTCTGGCCATAGCTAATAGTCTTACTGCCAGATTAAATGACGGGTAAGAGGACTTCATTTGATAATCAACTTGTCTATAATGCACATAGATATACATAAGAACATGAAATTACATCCTGTGGTGAGTTAACATTTTCACTATATCTTTCTTTGTCCACAGAGTTCCCTTAGTTGATGAGATCTGGGTTCTTCTTGGTTATGTTGCTTTTTCAGGTATAAGACATTTTGACTCTGAGATCTCTCTCTCACAGAATTTATTGATTAGTTTCTGTTAAACTTGCTCTTTATTAAGGGCCATTCAACTGAATTCATTTCTCAATAAGGAAACAATCTCACTTTATAATTAGATTAAAAACACTTCCAGTGCTTCAACTACTGAAGCTTCCTTTTCTTTGTTCAAGTCCTTTTCTGCCGGAGTGGATGATGTATTTGATGTTTTTTGTGATGCCATATGGTAGTTTTGACAGTGCCTAACCATTCTTCTTCCCATATGCAGCGGTACTGTATTTGCACCTTGCCACATCTGTTACTCATGAGATCACAACAGCCTTGGGAATCTATTGTTTCAGGTGAAAAAATCTATCATAATGCGTGAAACTATATCACCCATCATTATCTTAATTTTCCTTCATTTCTTGAAATTTGAGAGTATTTTTCTATGGCTAGTCAAGCTTTTGTGATCATAAAAGTTCTTTGGAGGTAGGAAGTGTATGAAGTGTCTAAGGAGGGCTAGAAAAAAAAAAAAGTTTCAAATGTGTCAAGAAACCTACAGTATCCAGTCCTGAAAGTTGGGCAATACTTTGCTTTCTTCCATGTAAAGAAAAAATATAATAATAGAAGTAATGGGTTATTAGGCGGGGTTGGTTATATACTTTATTTGTAACCAAAGGCGACATAGGTCCTTCAAAGTTTCTGTTTAAATGATCATTCATCGTTCCTGCTTCTGATAATATGACTCTACAATATCATCCCATTTTCAATTAGGTTGACGATGGGTTTGCATTTCAACTCAAAATATTGAGCGAGCTTTTTCAATGTGTGCATTTGAGAAAGGTTGTGCATTGAGGTTAAAATTTTTTCTCTTAAGGAGGAAAGCTCCAAAATGCCATTCTATTAAATTAAAGTCGACAAGTTATCACAGCTGTTTAACCGAAGATAAGAATATTAGATTTCAAGTATAAGCCTGCTTCAGAAGCAATGTAATTAAACTTCTGACTGAGAGAGTTACTGGGCATGGTGTTATCGATACTCCACATGTGCATTTGCATCGGTAGTATCTCACTGACGACAGTAAGGAAGGATTTGCCAGCTTATTCCAAGCACATGAATGCTGTCATTGTCATTACTACTTCGATTTTCTTAGGACTATGAAGTCTCCATAATATGCACATACTGCTACATATACGCTGAGTGCTGTTGAATTTGCAGTCAATTAAACTCGTGGAAGCTTCTTTTCTAAGTCACTTTTCTTTTGTTATCTTTTGACAGGATAATAAGGAAAGAAGCTTAATCTTCATCGTGGTACATTTTTGGTATATTTAGCTTGTCGTCGTGTTTATTCCTAATATTTCCACACATTTTTTGTAACCACATGGAGCAAAACTACTTTGCACATAAAATAGTAAATTCTTCAGTTATGACCATGTTTTGTATTGACAATTGTTTTTGTTTCCTATTCTTTTTTCTTGCTTAATTTGATTGGGTTATAGCACTGTGGATGAGTAAAAGCTGTAATAGGATGTCTTGTCCATGGGTCGTACTCCCAGTAGTTACGTTGTATAATTGACTAATTAAGTAGTTGACCATATTCTATGGGGACATTTAGTTATTATGTTGTTTTGTTATTATTTACTAATGAGAATATTTTCTTGCCTTCCATCAAAATAGATAAAAATAAATTTGTTTATCTTTGAAATGGTTTCTATTCGACCATTTAGTTAGGTTCTTTATGAATAACCCATTTTGCCTCTATGGGCAGAGTTAGTCTAAGGGGAATAGCTATTACAAGTTGCAGAGAATAAGACGACTAGCAATGAGACAAATATAGAGGAAAATTACACGGGAGGGCGTGGAGTTTTCATTTTCTAACTGTAAAAATGGCACATCTCTCTCTCTGTCTCTCTCTTTCTCATACTTTCTGAAGTATTGTCCATGCTAGACCTCTCCGTCTAGGCCTTGCTGCACTCCCATCTTTTCTCTACTCAATTGTTAGATGCAAACGAGATAGGCACGAAATGGTTGTACCGACGGAATTCGAATGAAAGACCTAAATGAATGGTACGTGAAGCCGAGTTTCTCTTATTTCTTGCTACGAAATGGAATAGGCACCATATACTATTACCTGGACCAAAGAACAGGGTATTGAAAAGGAAAAATAAAATAAAATTTCATTGGGTATTTTAAATACCAATTAAATTTTCACACCTTAGGTACCCCTTGTTATAGAATTACCTTATTCACTTGGACCAAAAGGAAAGATGTTGAAAAGGAGAAAGTATTCATATGACAGTTTTGTTGATTTCATGTGAGTCGCATAAAATGGCTCTTACTTATCTACTCACTTATTCACTTATTCGTACATTTATTCAGTGGAATTACCATTTCACAAAATTACTACTACTGAAAAATGAGATGTTATAATTTTTTTATTGGACAAATGGAATAGCATTCTTTGATTTTCTTTTTTTATTTTTTATAGTATATTTGATTATCTATTTGTGATACCTTTTAAATAGCTATTACTTAGTTATCTATTTTATTAAAAAAAAAAACTGTAATTTCATTTCTATTTTATTCCATTTTGTACATTAAACATGTCAATAGAATATCACATATTATGTGTTCTATATAATAGTAATTACTAACAAAATTTTCACATATATGGTATTCCTTGTATTTTTAAAACCCAAACCATTGTCACCATCTTAAGCACCAAGCACCAGTCACCAATTAGGCTCATGCGACCACAATCCCGTGAGGTTCATACGACCAAACACCATCCCACAACCACAATCGCCAAAACCCCAAACATTCGTTCGACTTAGGTGTGTTGACCTATGCACCAACTAGGCTCATGCGACCTACGCGTGTCCTAATAAATCTTAATTTGCTTGTACAAGGCTTAAACTTTCGGGTAGCTTAGAGTACGATGGGTGGAGTCTTCAGATATGCTAGTTCTAATATGATTCTATAACCAAATTAATCAATCCTTGCACTCGAGCTCTAATAATTGGACCAATAGGCAGCAGATAGTGATTGAATAAGTAAGCACTAGATTTTATCAACAACAGTTTAATGCCATGCCCTACAAATTCCGGTACAGGACAATAACTATACGATTAATATATAAGAATAAACCAGAAATAGAATTACCATTTCAAGTTTTATGCCTTTTTTCATGATTAGAAGTGGACTCATGGTTTTCTTGGAATTAACAATTCTGACCTTAAAAGATTTCAATTTCACTTTTGAAAAGATAAATTGCGGTTCTATTCATATTTATTAATTATCCTAATTAAAAATTACTTATTTAGCCTCTAATCTAATTAAACCTAAGGTTGGGTTTGAACCTATCAAAAATCACTAGGTTATAGTTTAACATTTCATTTTTGGGTAGGTTTTTGAGCCCATAAATTGCATCTCCAATAATTTTTTTTTGTTTTTAGGTTTGCTCTCTCTCTCTCTCTCTCTCTCTCTCTCTCTATATATATATATATATGTAAAATATATATATTATATTACATATGTTAATATGTATTATATATATGACATATATGATACGTTAATATGCGTCATATATATGTTAATATGCAAACTACATAATAATATGTATAAATATACACATAAATTACAAAAAAGAAAAACAAATTTAGTTGAGACTGGTCGAAGGTTTGAACCACCTAGACTCACATGAACCAGTAAGTTTTTAGTTGGTTCAAGCTCGGTTTCATGCCAATTCACGATTTGGATTTGATCCTGTTTTAAGTCTAGACCTACTTATGACATCCAACAATTAAGAACAATTTTGATAGATATTACTATATGTGCATTCGATTTTATTCGATTATATAGGTATTTTTAAACATATGAAATGATAAATTGTAATTCCCTTATATATTAAGGGATATAATTCTAATTATCAAAGTGCTTTTTGATATAGTGGTTTAGATTACATTAGAATTTTGAAGTTAAGCATGTTTAGGTTAGGTTAATCTAAAATTTGAGACCTTGTAATATATAATAAAATTGATGAGGACATCAATTTCGTAAGGAGGGTGAATTATAATACTTTTTCTTTACTATGGTCATTGAAATGCTTTTTGGTGTAATAGTTTGGAGATTCCAAAGTTAAGTGTGATTAGGTTAAATCAATCCAAATGAGTGACTCTCTCAAAAACTATTATACGAAGAGACAAAAACGTGCGGCGTTTCAAATTAAAGTAGATAATATCTCGATTGCAGGGGTTTGAATCAGGTCGTTACATTGAGTATTTAGATTTTTATTCTATTTTAATCAATTCCATTTAAGATTATTCTCGAGTACCAAATTTGATATAAAAGTATTCTCGCGTACTAACTTTATTTGTTTACTTATTTATTTCTTTTTCACTGAGATGTGGCTATCTTTTGATTGTGATATCAAAGTTGTGCACAATAATTTTTTTGGTGTAGACGTTGGTATTTCGTTTTGAGTTGAAATTAATAGCCATTAGTTGCGATATTATTCAGTCAAATTTTCAAACTATAAGTTTCAGCTTAAATATCAATTTATTTCCAAAACAATCTATGGACCTGAAAATGGAAAGATAAATTTTGTTGATTCCGCCTTTGGAGAAGACTAAGTTCACATGGAGTAGGGGCAAAATTGGAAAGTTATACTATAAGATGGCTTATTAACCTGGTATTTTGAGTAGGAAAAAATGGAAAGCGATCTTTGTTTTTTTTTTTCAAAGATGTTTATAGCGAAAAGTGGGATTTAATCTCGATGTATCCGATTAAAAAACCAACATCACTGCTGCCGGATTACAAAAACTTTAACAAAACCTCTGTTTACTTTATTCCTCCAATGAAGAGTCGTACACGAAATCCCAACGCGATTGAGTTGGATTTTTAACCTTCAACAGGTCATTCAATCAACATGAACGCAATTTCCTTAACTTATTTGGTTAATGTAATATCAAGTTGCCGATTTGTTTTTCAAAAGTTATAAAAAATCAACATGATTTTTCTTTTTTTATTTACCTGGGATGATTGATTATCCAATGGCTAATGCTAACCGTATTTTTTCTTTTTCTTTTTTGATTTAGCGCGTGCTAAATATTTTATCTGGCTAGTAATGTCAAGTGCACTTGGTATATTTTATCCTATATTTACCAATATTAAAAAATTTCAGTGAAAACATCTTTATTAGTATTGTTGATTTACAATTCTTCATTTTTTTTTCCCTCTTATTCTTTACACTTTTTCAATTTTTCTTTTTTGATTTCATATTTATACGTATAAAGCAAAAACCTATAAAGTAAAGCAAAGCAAAACCTAAACAAGTTATATTTATACTTCATAGTTACACCCGATCTCTTACATCAAGATCTTAGCCTGTATAAATAAAAATGCATTGCTCTCCAAACTTCTCAACACCTATAAAGCCAAAAACCATGCAATATTTAGATTTCGCAACCATTAACATCGGTAACTACAACAAATTTTTGATAGATAAAAAGTTAGGAAAACATAGATAAGGAAATTAAAAGCTAATTTTATATACAAAATGTGCACAAAATATTCATCAATTACAATTAAAATGTTAATTAACTATAATTAAAGAGAATCTACTGATGTCTATAGTGTTTGCATGTATAAGTACGAATCCCCCAAATATATGTATTAGGTGTTGCACCATCTAACGTGCATCCAATTGTGTAATATGTGCGCCATCCCCTGAATAGGTACTGGAATAGGTCAAGTACATAGAAACCAAAGTAGGCTTAACCTACATGAGCCCCTTACTCATGTCTGTATTGTGATCTCTAACTTACCTCTTAAATAGAGTAAGAGGAGTGTGAATTTAACTATTGAAGCTTGCTCTGAATAATGTCTAAAATCTCTGGTACTATAGGAGATGCAACAGTATTAAGGTGAGAGATCATCTCGAATGTCCAACTTTGCTTGTCTACATCCTTGCCCTTTACCCTGTCTACATCCTCATCCATGTCCTCGACGATGCCCTCAATACTATGGCTTGTATGGTAAGGAGTCCTTACGCCTAATATTTGGTCCAAGAACAGGTGAATCACTTAGAAAGATGCATTGCTACATGACAATAACCATCCTTAGTTACTCAACCATAATATCTTCATATGACATTTAAGGTAACTTATATATAAAATCTGCCTATATATCACAAATAATGGTATGGTCAGTATATAACAAAACAAATGAAGAAGTCAAAAGAATAGGTAAGATGGATGTGTACCATGTATACCCAAGAGACTTCAGATTTGTCGATATAATAGTGAGTGACTTGCTGGTAACAAAAATGATAGTCTAGAGCAACATCAATTGGTGGTTGTATCTCAATAATCCTATCATGATGGTCTACCTACTGATCTAAACAAGTTGCATAGGTAGTAGCCCAGTTCATCTCTCTTCGGTCCCTTAAGTCTACTTCGTACAACACTCATGGGGTATCTAGATAAGCAAGAATCTCCTAAATCTCGCCAAAATGTCAAGTCATGCAATTTAGGTAATAGAACTCCATGATATGGAAGTAGATAAGTAGTACCCATGCTACCCTCATATCACTTGCATCTTGACAATATGCAAGGAGCTTGGCTATGTTGTCATGAGTGTAGGGGATCCAAATCACCTAAAAACTCAATGGTTTAGAAGATGCAACAACTTGCACTTTAAAAAGATAAAAATCTCGAGTTAATATGATAAGTACCTTCTTTGGACACTAGCGCTCAAATGCATCCCTATACTAACTTACTACATGAATGGGTAGCTTCGTAACATCAAAGTCTACTCCCCATCTACTCATCAATGGTTGTTCGTTTACCATTGCCATGATCCAATAGCATAAAGGAGCAATGTGTAGAAAGTGCTCCCATGCTCAGACCTGAAGTATGACTAAAAGCCTGTTAATCTCACTAATATCCAGCCGTGAAGTAATGTATAACTAGCGATAAAATCATGCCAAACATGCCCCATCCCAAGTATAGTGGCCAGTTGTTGTAAGGTTCAAGAAGAGAGGGAAAAACATCAGATGCACTTTATTATCCAACTTATCCAAGAAGAGCATTCCTCTAATCAGCTACATGATATGGGCTCGGGTGTAATACTACAATTTAATCTCATCATCATCCTTCAGCAAGTCACTGAAATTGTCCTTCAACTAGGATAATTTCACTCAACCACCATTAATAACACCCTTCAGAAGACAAACACCTAATAAGTGAAGGCACACATCATGCTAGCTCATCTACATACCACTCGTCATAGCTTGGCCATTAGTAGGGAGATCGATGTGCAAAGACATATCTTGTAAGGTAATCGTTATCTGGTCGATATGGAAGTGGAATGTATGTATCTCCTCCCTCCAACACTCTACTAAGATAGTAATCAAATGTCAATCAATTTGTATGAATGGCATTTGTGTCACACCAAGAAAACTTGACTACTCAAAGTAGGGGATCATCGGTGAATCTATTGATATCTCGTCTCCATTCCAACCGCATCCACATTTGTAATCAACCCATGCCTCCAATTGTTTCTCCTGCTCAACCTACGAGCTTCATCTATCGATTAGAGCTATGCTTCGCTTACACCAATACCATGATTAGAATTAGTGTCATCAGAATCTTCGGTAATGTCTTCACATGCTAACTCATTTTCTACATCTATATCCTTGTTACATTCGATTGTGATCAAAATGTTAGCTTGATGAGGCATGTAACTACTATTCGATTCTTCAATTGGTAGAACTGGTTAAGATTCATACACCTAAGTTTCAACTTAAAACCCAACATTACTCTCATATCCTCCCAAATCATACTCAACGATTGTAGGGATGTTGATTTCGTGAATTTTAACATATATCTTTGTAGAACCACTAACTCCACCACGTCCTTAGAATGATGCCAATGGCTGTTGGACACCATAGTTATTGTTTACAGGCACGATACAAAAGAAATCCCTACTACCTCCTACAAAAGGACGCTTGTGGATCAACTTAACCCAATGAGTTGCCATGTCAATCCGAAGACAATTACATATTAAACCCACTAATTGATCATAAGTTGCACCAATTAGAACCTTGACTATGGTTGTTGGGCGTCTATCATAATATACCCCATCCTTTCCTTCTTTAACACTTCCTTCAATATATCGAACTACTCTCATATTATCCATTCTCACCCTATTTATCATAACTACTTCATAAAATTCACAAAACTAATAAAAACTATGTGTTCTATTTATACAAACACAGTCATGGATACCATTAATACAACGGTTAAATTGTAATTTACTTATACATACACATACACTTAACAAGAGTTTATTCATTACTTAATATTACGATACTATGTAATGGTTGCATCAGCATTTAAATTGACCAAAATTTAAAAGAAAAAAAATCAACAATCAAGTGTGTCCACATTGCATATTACACATGCATACAAAATAAATTGGGCGAACAAATCAGGAGGAAAAAAATGACAAGACCAATAATGTAGCATAATATTTTACATACAAACCTATTTTTCAGCGTTATAGATACGATAAGTGAACAAAAGTAAAAAAGAAAACTTTTTTTCTTTTTGTGTAGAGAGAGAAAATGATGTTGACTCACATATTTGTTGATGATTTTATGAATTGATGTAGGAAAGTATTGTAACATGTGCTAAGATCTCAAATCTAAAGTCGATTTAAGAAGAAATTAGGTAAAAATTGAGATTTTATTGAGAGAGAATTTGTTGGGGTTTAGTTTTAGAGAGAGAGAGCTTTTTACATTAAAGAATGGAGAGGAAGAAGAAGAAAGAGCTAGCTAGTGGTAATACTCACGACAAAATCACCTCTTTTACTCTTGGAAAATAGACAATTTTAGGTCAAATTGAAATTGTTTCTTTAAGAAGTGATTTTAGCTATCATATTGTTGGGAATATTTTCTCAATTTGAAATTTTTTTAATATTATTATTTTCCTTTTCCCTAATTTCTTTAGGAAACAGCTTTCAATTTGTCATTTCTACCACTTAATATCTAAGAATAATTTTTTTTATTATTTATAATTTTTTATTTTTGCCACTTATTACATTTCCTTACTAATACATTTTGTCATTAATTTCAATCTTTTCCTTTGACTTATATGTCCATAAAATTTCCTTTTTATGCATAGCATGTTCCTTGTAGAGAAATTGCAATCTCTAGATCATTTAATATATGATGAGATAACTTTTTACAAATAATCTTACATTCAAAAGTTTAAAGGACCATAATTATTCTAAATGATATATTGGTACATATGACATTTATATCATTAAACAATGGTATTCACTCCATAATCAAAATTTTTTATGGGTATTCATTATTCATATATTAGTTGTGATAATTCTTAGAATAAATTTATCATTTTCATTGACATAATGTGATAAATTACTCTAATAATCTCAAAGCATTTATATAAATATGTTGTGGTATTTAATACTATAAGTGTATTGTTGTAGAAAATCCAAACGCCACCCATTCAATCATTGCATGCATTCTCTTTTAAACAATTTTTTTTATATGTATATCTATATTACACATACATATTTTATGCCACTGTTAAACCCAAAAGCTTATTGTGTTATTTTTCTTAAATCTAATGTATGACAATTACTTGTGTAGCAAAGCACATGGAAATTCAAAGGAGGAAGATATGAATTCTTGTTTATGTTTCCAATTTGTTCAAGACAAAAAGCCAACACCTCTAGACCCTTATGATATATATCAACAATTTGTGATCTATCCAAATGAAACTCTTTGTTCTTCCAGAGGATTTTATGCTAAGTCCTTTGCTCCAGATGGTTACCCTCCAAGATTTTTAAAGAGAAAAGGATGGAAAGCAAATTCTAAGACTCCAAAAAATTTCTACCTGGATGAAGCACAAGGATTAAACCACTCTCTACGATCCCGCCTTCCCGATATTAATTTTGACATATGTCAAAAAAGCTCTGAGACTGTAGTTGTTGGAAAATGGTATTGCCCTTTTATGTTTATTAAAGAAGGAACCTTGAGAGACCAAATAAAGGCATCGATGTATTATGAAATGACACTTCAACAAAGGTGGGAGCAAATATATACTTGTAAAAATGATCAAAATCAAGGAAATAGGATTATAGTAGATACTAATGTTCAAAGTGAAGTGATTTCAATCAGTGGAAAGGAAACTTTAGATTCAAATTCGGAAAATGGATTTATGTGGATGAGGAGTTTTGGTGATGGAGGAGAAGAAAAGGTAATTGGGCTTAGTTTGGTCATCATGGAGAGGATCAAATGGGAGCAAGAGAGAGTTGGATGGATGGATGTGGATGGAAGGCAAGTGAGGGTTGAGAGGGTTGAGGAGTTTAAGGGTGTTCATCAATGGAAGAGATTTGGTTGTTACATTTTGGTTGAAACCTTTATGTTGAAGAGAATGGATGGAAGTGTGGTGCTAACTTATGAATTCAAGCATATTCATCAAGTTAGGTGCAAATGGGAGTGAGGTATATAATTTCTTTAGCACTACTATTGTTTTATCTTGGTAATACTAAGACCATTGGACATCTTGGAGATACATGTACAATTTTTTTTCCTTTTTGTGTGTTCAAAGTCTCCCACATGTGTAGTTATAAAGATATTAGTTAAAGAAACTTCACACATCTTTCCATGTACATGTCTCCATTGTGTAATTTATAATCACTACAATGACATTTACAATTTCTATTAGAGTATGTTTATTAAGTGTTAATAGGAATTTATTAACAAAATCTTGCTTGAAGTAGGAATAAAGTAAACTAAACTAAACTATGGACCTTGTTGCAACATTGGGAGAGAACATAAGCAATCTTGTATTACGTATAAGAGACTTAAATTTTATGAAATTGTATTAGAGATCGTGATTCTATAAGTAGGTATACTTTTGTATTGCCTTAGATTTAAAATTTCCCTTTTCCTACCATGCTTGTTGCTTAAAAGGTTATTTATTTTGACCAAGAAAATTATCGGTTCCCTTAGGTTTTCTAACCTATCTATTAACACCATTAGTTGATGTAAATGAAGCTTTGTCACTCCAAATTCACGTAGTATATATCACCTATAAACTTTTTTCTTCCTCAAAGCTTTTAGGATTTATGATGGGAATCATGGTCCAATCACCCAATCCCGACCTTACGGAGTTGTCACCATGTTCTACTAGGCTCTCCAACATTAGTTTACCCATAAAGAAGCTAAGTTCCTTTATGCTAACCTATTGGAGTGCTCCAGCTCTTACAAACATATGTCAATCTCCCAAGTAGAGGAACTCATTATAGCTATCAAGGTCACTGGGAACTAAAGCCATGGGTTACTAACCTATTTAAATCCCTAGTGGGAATATGGCTAATAACTCATCTAATTAGATCAATGGTTCGGCCAGTTAAGCGTTGAGCTCTCTGACAAGATGCCAACCCAACCAATCCAATTTGATAACTAGCACAGAGACTTCGATCTCTAACTAAGACTATCAACTACCAACCTGTCATGTACTTCATGACTAGAGGCTCACCCGACAATATTTGGGATCATGGAATGAGCTATCGATACATGTCCTTCAACTTTTCTGACATTATACTATTTTGTATAATATTCCTTTGTTTCTTTCCCAATTTTATCCCTTATACATTCTTTGTAATTCATTTTTAGCACAGTATCCATTTTAGTAAATTGCTATAACCTTGTAATTGACTAAATGGGTAATATAGATACCCACTAAATGTAATAACCGCATAGTAGTTCATTAGTAAAAAAATTTCTCATTTTCCTTCCTTATGATTGTGTTTCCTCTAGTGAATTGAGTTCAAGTCTCTTATTTGCCCTCTTCTTGAGTGAGAGTTAGCGACGAGAAACCTTAAGAGTCACTTGTGCTTTATATCAAGTGAATCCTAAGTTCTTGTGAAGTATTCAACATGTAATATCTAAGTGTTTGTACACGAGACTAACTTAAACATTGACTACCATTTTGTTTTCTACCCGACTCAGGGCTCGAACATATCTATTGGATTCATGTGATAGGCTTGCATGTGCTCAACCTTATCTAAGTTCCCTATCATCTTGCTATAAGAACTTTGGCAATGTTCATTATGGAAGTTGTTGTTGTTGATTCATTATTCACCTTGTGAAGTGTTAAAACCCGTGTTCAATGTTGTATATGCCGTTTGTTAGGAGTATTGAAGTGTTTGGGGTATTGCTAAAGTTTTGAGTATAGCAAAGCGTAGGATTGTTAAATTTGTTGTATGCCCTAATCTCCCTTATTTTCAGGCATAAGAAAATAGTCGATGAGGTTATTGTTGTTAGAAGTAATATGTTTAAAGTAAAATAGTAGGTGTTTGAGAACTCATAAAAACAATGTCAAATTCTAGTGTTGGAGTGGTTGTTAGGGATAACAAGAGTAGAGTACCTCCTCGAAGACGACCAAAAAGTTAAACTCTTAGAATGGTTGATGAAAAGCTTGATATGCTAATTGACTTGATGGACTTGTTGATCGTTATGCAAAATAATGGTCGATGTGTTAGGATTAACCAAGAGGATCTTTGAGTTGAAGGGGCATGACACCAAAGTGATAGCTACATGGCTAATCCAACTACCTATAAGGAATGCTTGAGCTGGAGGAGTAAAGAGACCTATTAGGCGACGTTTGATGTTAGATGAAGTAGAAGAGGTTGATGAAGATGAAAAGCTTATGCAAAATAATGGCCAATGTGTTAGGATTAACTAAGAGGATCTCTAAGTTGAAGGGGCATGACACTAAAGTGATGGCCACATGGCTAATCCAACTACCCATAAGGAATGCTTGAGCTGGAGGAGTAAAGAGACTTGCTAAGTGACATTTGATGCTAGATGAAGTAAAGGAGATTAACGAAGAAGGTGAGGAAGAGCATTATGAAGTAGAAGATCAAAATGCCTAAGCTCCCAATGTAGAAGGCCTAAAGATGTAGAACCCAAGTTTCTTAAGTAGTGGAAATGCTGAGGACTACTTATATTGGGTTAATCAAACTGAAAAATAGTTTAAATGTCATGAAGTCTACGAGAACTCTAAAGTGAGACAAGTCATGCTCAAGTTCACTGGCTATGCCGCTCTAAGGTGGAAGAAATTATAAGCCACCAGGTGATGAGAAGGGGAACGAGAAGTCAAGGATAGGGAAGAGATGGAGAGAGTAATGAAGAGAAGATTTGTGCCAAGCCACTACTTGTTAGATACATTTAGGAAGTTACAAGAACTGAGGTAAGGCGGATTAAGTGTAGATGCCTATGTGAAGCATTCCAAATGTTGATGATCTATTGTGAGGTAATAGAACCTAAAGACCGAATTGTGTTTAGGTTTATTAGTGGTTTAAGGTATGAGATTAGAGATTTACTGGAGACCCAAGAGATCGCCAACCTTAACAAAGCTATCCAAGTTACCCAACAAATAGAAAGAAGGAGAATGATCAGGAATTGAGTTCCTTTGTCCCAACCTTAATCTATCCAACTTGTTCTAAACTAACCTATGCAGCTAAAATCAAGACTAAAGAGGCTTAGGCTCACTTAAAGTCCCAACCTTTTCAAAAAGTCCGACCAAAAATGTTTGACAAGGGTAAATTTTAGGAAGAAAGACAAGTGAGATTAAGTGTTTCAAATGCCAAAGGTATGGCCACATGGCTACCCAATATTCAAATAGGAAGACTATGGTCCTAAAAGGGAAATGCCAACCCTTGAAGTTGATAGAAATGACTAAGAGGTAGAAAAGGAGGAAAGAAAGAGTAGACAAGATGATTTATTCAATGAAGAGCAAGTCATTTCACCAAGGAAGGGAAGTTTATGCCAACAACTATGGTCTTACAAAGAGTAATGAATGTCAGTTTAGCTACTAATGATGAGTAGCATGAAAACTTGTTTCACATAGGATGTAAGGTCCAAGTTATTTTGTATGCACTTATAGTTGACAGAGGTAATTGCACCAATGTTGCTTCTCCATTTATGTTCTAACAACTAAAGATGTCGGCTACGCCTCACCCAAGCCATTTAAGTTGCATTAGCTAAGTGATAATCGAGCCTAATAAGTTACCTTATAAGTCTTAGTACCGATCTTTTGTTAGAAAATGCCAAGATGAGTTACTATGTGACATCCCATTGATGAGTGCTTCCTATATTTTACTAAAGAGACCATAGTTAGTTGATCGATAAGTAGTCTATGAGGGTTTAAGAATACATACTCATTTAAACATGAAGGAAGGAAGGTGAAATTAAGCCTGATGACCCCCAACTAAGTGAAGAACATACAAGTTCAACTCAGTTGAACTATGAAGAAGGAAGCCTTACTAATCACTAAAGCCAAGCTATCAAAAGAATTGAGGACAGAAACCCTAACTTTTCTATTGATTCAAAGGTTGCTCAAAATGAAGGAACTAAGTACCGAGCTACCCACTAAGGTAAAGAACTTACTTGATGAATTTGCCAACCTATCTTTAATAAGCTACCCAATGGATTACCACCTATCTAAGGAATTAAGCACATAATTGACTAGTGGCCAGGTGTTGCCTTAAAAAATCAATCGAATCTAAAGTAAGCTATCGAACTTTAGAGACAAGTTTGTTAAGTCCCTATGCAATGCTAGCCTTGTTGATGTCGAAGAAGGGAGGCACATGGAGACTGTATGTGTGGATAATTAAGCTATTAACTGAATTACCATCAAATACAGGTATCTTATACCGAAGCTTAACGACATGTTGGATGAATTGCATGGGGCAAGGATATTCTCTAAGGTCAATTTGAAGTTCGGATACTATTAAATTAGAATGTGAGCAGGGATGAGTGGAAGACTACATTTAAGATGAGATGATAGGAATCTATACTCTAAACCCTTGACTAGAAGTTGAGTGAGAGCATTCTAAGGTGATACACTGCACCACAAGCTAATAAGAGCGAACATATTAGGGTAGGTCCAAGCTTGCAAAATACTTGAAAACAGCAATGGTAAATGTGCGTAAACAATAAAGGAAGTAAAATAAGCAAACCTTCGAACAACTTCAAGGATATGATGCACTAGGGAACTTCTAAGGACTCACAGCACAACTTGAAAGCAATGTTCATAAAGGGTATATTCAATATTCTGAGATAAGATGGTAATGCGGCTATATATACAGTGGGTATTTATACTTGAAAAACAAAGGCAACCTACCTAAAATAGAAGAGACTAAAAAGGAAAAGTCTAAAAGAAGTAATGTATAAGGAATAATGAATGATGCAAATGAAAAATAAAAGAAATTAGTCGATTATTGTAGTAAAATCCTTCACGTAGGTCTTGAAGCCGTAGCAACAAATTATTGGAGATGCTTCTAGCGAAAACAGACAAATGGTATAGTTAAGATGGGGTTACCAAGCAGACTTGGGTCCGTCCAAGAAGAAGTGGTTGTGCATGTATGCAAGAGCTATTGGCTTCTCAGCACCAATATTGCCGAGTTGGAGGTTGGCTTAGTCTTGGCTAAGCAAGCGCATGAGGGATCGAGTCATCAGTAGATCATAAGTCAAGTTGGCACTCGATTACCAGGAGATGTCTAGTTACTTAGCTTGGCATTACGAATTGGTCAATAACAAGGATCAGCTTGGCCTCGATAAGAGCTAGCTAAAACATGAGAATTTTCCTTGTTAGTCCTTCTAGGCCTCAAACTTGGCTTTGGGTTAAATGTTCAGTGATTTGATTCCTATCATCCTTACCAGGTTAATTTAGATTTGGGACCAAATCCGACCGGTCTTCGCTCAATTCTGCTTTAGGGTGATAGGGGCTAAGTTCAACAATATTGAAGATGTTAGAGACTCCATGATTGTCGGGCAATTCCAATCTGTAGGCATTATCGTTGATCTTTTGGAGTCTTCTGAAGGGATCTTTGGCTTAGGTAGACAACTTATTCGTTCTCTTGCTCGGGAACCTTTACTTGCTCAAGTGTAGCCACACCAAATCTCTGGGTTAAAACTGTGCTGATTTTCTTCCTTTTCTCCTCTCTTGCATTCTTTTAGCAGCTTGTTCAATCTGCCGAGTAACTTTCTCATAGATTTGCTATAAAGACTATGCTTAGGCTCTTATGTCAAGCTCTTCTTGCTTAGACATTGGCATAGGGGTGTAGTTAAGGGGTAACTTTGGATTGAGGCCATAAACAACTTCTAAGAGTGTCTACTTAGTGGTGTCGTACATAGTACAATTGTAAGCAAATTCAACTACTAGCAAACAAACATCCCAATCAGTTGTGTTCTTCCCCATTACTGTTCGAAGTAGTAATCCTAAAGTACGATTAACAACCTCTATTTGGCCATCAGTTTGGGGGTGATAGAAAGTGTTGAACATTAGTTTAGTTCTCATATGATGCTACAGAGTCCTTTAGAAATGACTTAGAAACTTTGAATCTTTGTCTAAGACTACACTTCCAGCACGATATGTAACCGAACAATTTCCTTAAAAAAGAGAGAAACAATGAACAAAGTATCATTAGTTTTAAAGTAAGGCACAAAGTGTGCCATCTAACTAAATCTATCCACGATGATCATCACAAAATCTTTACCTCAGACAATTCTTAGTATTTCGAGAATAAAGTCCATGCTTAACTCAGTCCAAGGTCGAGTCGGGATAGGTAAAGGCATTGCTTTTCTTTGTTTAGCTTGGCATTTAGTCCTCTTGCAAATAGTATAGCTTTCAATAACTCGATGAACGCCTTGCTTCATCTTTAGCCAAAAGAACCACCCACTCAACAACTCATAGGTTCTTTTCTCTCCAAAATGGCTAAAGAGTCCTCCACTATGGGCTTCTCTCACTAATTTTATCATGACCCAACAGTATCATTATCGTGGTAGGTCGCCGCGTACCATATAAAGGTCTATTATCAACCCCTTTGCGGATCATAGGCCTTTTATACGATACACAAGACTCCTTCCACTCTTCTTTATCACTAGGCCCATAAACAAGTAATATATAGCAATTTAACTAAAATTACTTTTATGTTATAAATTAGGTAATTGTATAGGCTTATGAGACCCACACTAAAAAAATATTAGAAACAAATGCAGTTCATAACGGAACTGCATTAGAGATTTTAAATTTGTGTTATGAGCAGAAACATAAAAATCTATAAATCTATTACAAAATGTCCTCTTCTCTCTTTGATCACTCCAACCCGTCCCTACACGAGACTTACTACGGGCATGCCTTGGCCCGAATTAATGAAGAGGTTTTCCTGCAACAACAAAAATCTATAGGGGTGTAAACTTAAGCTTAGTGAGATAAATACCTCGTCAATACCACATGGTAGAAATTTATTAGATGCATAATCATATGAATGCATGAACAATCAGTATGCCAACAACGCATGCAGTGACCTAAGAACTGCATACGACTTAGAATTATACCCCCTGAAGTCAGGGTTTAGAGATAATTAACCGACCCAAACCAAAATCCAGATTCTAGACCTTGAGTATTATTTCATTTACACTATTGTGCTTATGCCAAAACAAAACTCTATATATATATGTATGTATACTTTCTTTACCGAATAACAAATCATATTTTTAAAATCTCAAGTCTAGCGGTGTGGTGGCCTCCATAATCCACAAACACACCCTAAGCAGAAGCTACAAGACTTAGCCCTTCGTCGACGATTGGCGTCTCCCAGAGCCTAGTAAGCCCATCAGCTTAGGACAGAGACTCAATATATATGATGACATAGCTAGTGCCTAATCCTGCAGGAGACATGTCCTCCTGTGAGTCCCTTCCTATCTTTTGTGTGAAGCGGCAGTCGGTGTTATCCGTATGCAATATGGGGAATGCATGAATCATTTTGATTTCTTAATCATATAAGTTATTATCTCGATTTTCAAGGTAATTAGACAATTTTATTCCATACAATTCACATGTATATATTAGTACAAACAATTCCCATTATTATATATAATTAACAAGTGATCACATTCATCCATAGATTCATACACATGCATCTCCCATATCCTACAAGCATCCAAATTTATATATATAAGTTTAGGTGCATCTATTTTACAAGCAAAATCAAGTAAAGAATCATCAGGAATTTACTTACTCTACCATGTGAATCAATCAAAGTAATCCGGAGGTAAGTCGTTTTCGTATACGATGTCTCTTGGTTATTGAAATAATATTTGTAAGGGATTGAAATAAACTTAGGAAATTAAGTTAAATTTCCTTAAGTTATACTCTTGACTAATTTTTGTAACTTCCAAATTTTTACTTAAAAGTTCAATCGCGTATAAATTTTTCGCTTTAAATCCAATTTTTATAATCTTATAGTCAATCTTCATCGTTTTCAAGTGTACTTTAACGTGGTGAGGTTAGATTTTTGAAATGAAGCATAAAAATCTATCCATGGGTTAGTGTTCCTCATGTGTTGGAGTGCTTTTAGGCCTTGTATGGTAAATGGGCTTTTTGATAACTTGAAAAATCCTTTGGGCCTGGTCTTAAGATTTTATCCTAAGCTTAAAATACTCCTTAAGGTCAGATTTACAACTTTGATTTATATTCCTAAAACTAACAACCACTTCATGGGCCCTTTAGTGGGTTTAAGTTGTTAAATAGGCTTTGTTTTTGTTCAAACTAAAGTTAGTGACTTTGTTGGGCCTATGGAGTCTTAAGTGGATTTCTGATGGGCTTCAAAACAACCTCTCTTAATGTTTTAAAGTGCTGGTTAGAATTTTATTGAAGACCCAACTTAGAGTTCTAGGCTTGTTTTAAGAGTTTTAGGCTTTGTATACTTACTATATCGATCTTTTCACTTTGTTCATTTACTTTTATCATATTTTTAAGTGTCTCTTACCCATGTTCTAGATCTGGTCGTGATGATTCCAAGGGGTTCTCTCTTGGTTTTTTAACTTATTTCATCATTTCCTTAAGTTTAGGTGTTAGATTATGCACTTAAACTACTTGTATCCAAATCTTAACTTAACTTTTATTCCATAAGATAATTCTTTAACTCATGCTCCACACAAAGAAATATAAGATCTTATACTTAATGTAACTTCCATATCATAGCTCATGTCACATAAAGTTGGTTTCTTCATAAAACTTCATGTAATGAATTTTTCCTTAATTTAAGTCTAGATTTGATCATATTTAACTTGACGGAAATGAAATCAACATTCAAAGGACTTTTGAATCCTCACGTCCAGCATGTTCATCTTCCATTCAAGTTCTTGTTTCAAGATTTTCTTAACTTAAAATTTTCCATTCAAAGTGTTAAACAAGTATCTTTACAAAACACTAACTTTATATGCTTATGTTTCAACTTCATATAAGGGTTTCATGAGTTTGTTTCTTAAAACAGTTTTTGGTATTATAACAACTTAAACCTTACTTATATCTTCAAGAAATCAAAGTCTCCTAACATAAACACTAACCCACTAATCACAAGAAACACTTACTCGTTCTTAAAGCAAAATACGATGGTTGTGTACTAAGGTTCCATTTAAGCTCTTAACTTTGCTTCCTCCTTTTGCCACCTTTTGGAAACCCGAGTTGTTTGATATTTTGGAATAGGGTTTGTGGAAGGTTCTAATTGTTATAAAAGAGCTTAGATATTAGAAGAAAATGACACAAGAAAAAGAGAAGGAAATGCCATGAGTGAAGCTTAGAAAAATGGGGGCAAAGTTGATTTTGTAAGGTAAGGTTATTTCTCCTTTTTATGTTTGTTTCAAATGAGAGAAAGAAAACGTGAAAGTGAAGTTGAAAGTGAGAGAAGTAAGGGAAAGAGTGGCTGGTTAGAATTAAGAGAGAATGAGTGTTTAAAATGTCTTGAAAGTGTTATCTTGTAGTTTACACAAAAGTTAACAATTGCAACTATTGATAATGTAAGCATTAAAGGATGAATAGTGGTGTGTAAGAGAAAGTGATTAATGGTTGAAAGACAAAAGCATGGCCCCCCTTTTCTCCTTGTTTAAATCTGCCATTTAATGTCCTTTGGGGTCATGGAATAGTCTTGTCTTATTTAATGAAGCTAAGCATATGAAATCTTGTGAAAAATTGTCCATATGTAATATAATTGAAAAGGTGATAACGAAAATGTCTTATCACTAAATTTTGATAAGTTATCAATTAATAATTGATTCTAACTCTCAATTGATAAGTTATCTAAAGTGATTGTTTGATCTACTTATTGATGTGTAAAGCTCAGACATAAAGATAAGGGCATGGTCTTATAGGAAATTGTTTTAGGGTTTTCATCTTGCATTGTTTTGTAATTTATGATTTGATTTTTATAAAATTGTGAAATTTTCTAAAATTGAATGAAATTATTCAAATTAAATTATCGATTAATTACTTAGGGTTAAAATTCTTTAATGGTTTTAAGGTTTAGGTTTTTAAATGACTTTAGAGCTCGCAGTTCTTCAAGCTCGGGTTTTATCAATAATTGGTTTTTGAATTGGAAAAATTTAATTCATTTCTAAATGTAAACT
Organism: Lumnitzera littorea; assembly: GCA_024138015.1. NCBI lineage: Eukaryota > Viridiplantae > Streptophyta > Magnoliopsida > Myrtales > Combretaceae > Lumnitzera > Lumnitzera littorea. The sequence goes on along the minus strand of JAMXBB010000005.1, from coordinate 23,842,249 downwards.
TAAGTTTTTAGTTTAGTTGATCCTTGAGAACATTCGGAAAGTATTCTTAATCCAATCTTAGGCCCACTAAAAATAGGGTTTACAAATTTCCCACCTTAGAACAGATAGCCATCCTTCACTTGGTACTCATGCATTGTTCTTCCATTGGTATAAAGCCCAAATATAAGACCAAAGTAGGGGTCTTACTGATACTATTCCTTAATGCTCACAAACCCTAACATCCTAGTTTGCAACTTGGCAAGAAGAAGGTATCTTCTTGACAAAACATCAATAATTACATTGCTCTTACCTTATTTATATTTGATTACAAAGTTAAATCCTTATAGGAATTCAACCTATCGCACTTGTTACTTCGATAGCTTAGTTTGACTTCTGAGGTACCTCAAAGATTCATGATCTATATAAGTGATAAACTCTCTTAGCAATAGATAGTGCTACCACAGTTAGAGTGCTTGGATAAAGGCTAGGAGTTCTTTATCATACACTAAGTAGTTCAGTTGAGGTCTTATGAGCTTCTTACTATAGTAGACAATTGGTTGGCCTTCTTGCATTAAGATAGTACTTATACCAATGCATGATGCATCACATTTCAACTTTAAAATCTTCTCAAAAGTAAGCAAAACTAATATGGGTGCGGAAGTTAATCTTACCTTTACTTCAACAAAACTTCTCTCCTCTCTTTCTCACCATTTGAACTAAATATTCTTCTTTGTTAGCTCAGCAAGAAGTGCAACAATGGTGTTAAAATTCCTATTGAATCTTTAATAAAAGGATGCCAGTCTGTGGAAACTTCTCACCTTGGCACAAGTGGTTAGAGTTGGCCACTCGACAATAGCTTAGACCTTTTCATCATCAACTCGCAAGCTTCCTCCACCAACTATATAACCTAGAAATATCACTTCGTCTTAGAAGAAACAACATATCTTTAAATTCTCAAATAACCTCTCAACTCAGAGTACATCAAATATAGCATGGAGATGTTCACAGTGACTTGTCATCACTATATACAAGATATCATCAAAGTATGCCACAACACACTTCTCGATCAGATTTCTCAGCACATGGTTCATCAATCGCATGAAAATGCTCAAGGCATTTGACAAGCCAAAGGGTATTACTATCCACTCGTAAAGTCCATGCAAAGTTTTGAATGTAGTCTTCTACTTGTCTCCTGACCTAATCCGAATCTGATAGTAACCAGACTTCAAATCAATTTTATTGAAGACCCTAGCTCCATTCAGTTCATCTAACATATGATCCAACCAAGGAATATGATACTAGTACTTAATAGTGATCTTGTTTATGACTCTGCTATCTATACACATACACTAAGTACCATCCTTTTTCAGTACAAGGAGTGCCGGCACAATACATGAGCCGAGGCTTCCCCTTACATATCCCTTCTTAAGTAGTTCATTGACTTATCTTTGGAGCTCAACAGCTTTTTTGGGGTTCATCTAATAAGCTAGTTTGATTGGTAGAGTAGCTCCGGGTATCAAGTCAATATAATGTTCAATGCCTAAGAAATGAGGTAATCCTTTGGGCAACTATTTAAGAAATAAGTTAGCATATTCATCCAATAGTTCCCTCATCTTAAGAGGTAGCTTACCCCTTTCCTTCAACTTTAGTAGTCACCTGACCCATACAAAAGTCAGCATGTCAACCTTTATAGCTTCTTAGAGCTCGGCTCTACTTAGAATCAAAATCTTCTTAGATACTTAAGTAAGTTCAGCTCACAGCTAGCTAACTTAACTTAACGTTATAGAGTTCAAAGTAATTTTGCTCCCATCTTTCTCGAACACATAGGTGTTCGAGAACCCATTATGCATAACCCTCTTGTCAAAAAGTCAAGGTCTACCTAGCAGAATATGAAACGCATACATGGGTAGTATGTAACAAAGAATTTCATCAAAATAATTTTCGATAAATATCGACAGTAATACTTACTGAGTGACATACAGTGCTCCCTTCTCATTTGACCAATGTAAGTTGTACGGCTTCAGATGTGAGGTAGTCGATATTGTTACTTTCTTAATTAGGTCAATAGATGCCATATTGGTGCAGCTTCCAGTATCCACTATGAGGGCATAAATCTACTCATTCACCTTGCAAGTAATATGAAATAAATTCTCTCTCTATTCCTCTTTGGCAAATGGTTGTATACTCATCGTACGTCAAATAACTAAAGTTAGCTTATCCAAGTCCTCGACAAACACATCCTCTTCAATCAGTTCATCCTCCTGAGTAGTTTCCTTATTGGGAGCAACCTTCTCTTCGGGTGCCTCATTAATGCTATCTGCTTCGAGCTTTGAGACATCTACTTTGATAATCCTAGTTTGTCAGTTTGGACACTAAGCAACCATGTGCCCAAACCCTTAGCATTTGAAGTATTTAATCTGGCTCGTCTTCCTCCTAGATCTTTGTCCCTTCTCATAAGTTCTCGGCAACACTTCACCATCAGTTAGTCAACCCTTTTATTCAACTTGGCTATCTATCCTTTTAGAAGGTTTGGAACTGTGTTAAACTCGGAAACTTCCTTGAGCGAGTTGGCTTGATTACATAGGTTGGCTCAACCTATTCCTCCTTTGCCTTTTTACTTATCAGGCTATTCTTATAACCCTATCTAATGTAGCAAACTGTTGAAGCTCTACAACATCTAGATGTCGCCTCTCAATCTAGTGAGAAATCTAGATACTATTTAGGTTGGTAGTTCATCCATTTTGTAGCAAATCATGAGTATCTAGAATTCATGAACATATTCATCAATAGTTTGGCCTCTTTACCTCAGCTCTTGAAGCCAAGCAAAAGTGTCTTACATATAAGTATCTGACATAAATTTCACCACATTGTGGCATATTAAGAGAATTCTACAATAATAGTTATCACCTTCTCATGGTCCTCATACCGGTAATAATAAAAAACACGCTCAACCTTCTCCTCTTAACCCGAATAATCATCTATATTCCTAGAACCATTGAAACTCAGAATATAAAGCTTCACATGATCGACAGCTCTAAGAGCTCTAACTTGCCCTTCTTCCTCATTATATTCTTCTTCTCGTTCATCTTTCGTATTACCTAAGTTAATCCTTCGTCGTACCCATCCTCCTATTCCTCTACCTTGAACTTATCGAGTTTGATTCTATCATCTTGCAAGTCAAGCAGCTTATGGAGTGTTCTACACAACTTTAACAAGTTAGTAAGCCAATGCATGAACAACTTTGATCAAGTTGGCTATGAGGTTAGCCATCTCATCAATCCGTTCATCTGTACTTTTAGGGGTGTTATCCATGGTAGACAACACCACTATTATCATTTCTAATATCAGTATTAACATTAGGATCTGTTATCTTTTCAAGAAAGCTTAGTAAACAAACTTTGAATATAAGACACAATAGACACTATTCCTCTAGGCTAAACAACATGCGCACACACTCTTCTACACGAACGTTCAATTAATCTGTGAATACAACACTTCTCCTATGAACTACAAACCCAATTAAACTTGCTCTGTTTTCTTATATTTGGAACAAGACAAAATAAAGTATGCAATCACAACAAACTTCTATACCTTCTACTTACTTAAACACATACAACTAAATTTCAAGCAATTACAACACACTAGCACAACAATTACTTACTCAAATGAAACCTCCGCTTCAATACCTAAAAATAATATGCTGTGCTGAAGCTAATAAGGGTGAACGTATCGGGGTAGGTCCAAGCTTAGAGAAAGCTTAAAAACAACAATAGTGAATGCGCGTAAACAACAAAGGAAGTAAAACAAGCAAACCCTCAAATAGCTCTAAGGATATGACGAATCAAGGAACTTCTAAGGACTCATGACACAACACAATATGACATACAAGATGGTCTAGTAAGAGTACTTGCCACCTAGCTTTGCTTAAGGATTTGGATAAAGCTAATAAGAGCAATGTTCACAAAGAGTATATTCGATATTCTAACATAAGACGATGATGGGGCTACATGTATAGTGGGTATTTATACCCGAAAAACTAAGGCAACCTATCTAAAATGAAAAATACTAAAAGGAAAATTTCCAAAACAAGTAATGTATAAGGAATAATGAAGGGTACAAATGAAAAATCAAAGAAATCGATGAATTAGTGTAATGAAACCCTTCATATGGGTCTTAAAGATGTAGCAAAAAATTATTGGAGATGCTTTTGGCGGAAACAAACAAATGGTATAGTTAAGATGGGGGTACTGAGTAGACCTAGGTTCATCCGAGAAGAAGTGGTCCTAGATGTATGTTAGAGCTCTTAGCTTCTTGACACCAATATTGTTGAGCTAAAGGTCGACTCAGTCATAGTCTAGTAGGCACGTGAGGGATTGAGTCTTCGACAGAGCATAAGTTGAGTCGGTACTCAATTACCAAGAGATGTGTAAGTACTCGGCTCAGCATAAAGAATTGATCAGCATTTAGAATCAACTCGGCTTCGGAAAGAGCTGACTGGAACATGAGAATTCTCCTTGTTAGTCCATTTAGGCCTTAGGCTCGGTTTCGGGTTAAAGGCCTAGAAGTCCAATTACTATCACAAGGCCTAACCCAATGTGTCTTAATGAAAAAGCTACTTAAGGATTAAGATGCTCCCTTTAGTCGAGGTTTACTACACTATACTTCATCCAACCTAAGTACTAAACGCTGGTTATGGCCAGGACTGCTATTGACCTATCTCAAGGTAGAACAATAAACCTTAGGGAGCTAAATGGCTTAACTTGGGAACAACCTACCCAAATTCCAAGTAAGTCTAGCGCTGAGCTATCTAGCTTGGTTACCAAAGTACTAAGGCCTTGAGCTAATATCAAGGTCTTGAGTGCTACCAAGTTTTCAGTTTTGAGCTTCCTTATCACCAAAGACCAACCAAGCATCTTGATGACTACTTTTATTGGAGCTTCCAACAGTAAGCAACACATGTCCTAGGCATGTAATCCCAAGGTGATACCCTCTAGTAGATTCTTTATATATTTTACCTTTTAACATGTATACTAGGAATCTCATGTATATCAATATGAATTATACCTTTTTTTGTCTGTTTCATTCTAGTAACCTTAGTGGCCATGTATATAAGGCTTTCTTCTTGTAAGTCATAACACATTATTAAGTCATCAATACAAAATATATTTGTTTCCTTGAGAACTATATTTCTTTTTTAACTCTTATCTAGCTCCTTTAGTGAGAGATAGTAGCAAGTGACCCTAATAAACATCTTGTGCATCATATCAAGTGTTCATTAGGGTGTAGATCAATTGGTGCATCATATCCTCTTGGTTGCACATGGGTTTGCTAGTTTTCTCTTTAGTTCAATTATCCCTTTTAGTATGCTCTCGTATGTCTAACCCCAAGACACATCATAAGGCATAGGTTTTTTGAATGGCTTGTGATGCTATTTTGTTTATCCAACACTTTGAGTACATTTATGTAGCTAATGAACCATGTCTTACACAATTTGATTGGTAAATTTGTTGTAGTCTACTTTGACGACATACTTGTTTACAACCTTGACTTGAACAAGCATTATGAGCATCTCAGAGTTATGTTTTCTATCCTTTGAGTTGAGAAACTCCATGGGAACTAAGTATGACTTTTGCTTAATTGAAGTAATGTTCTTGGATTTCATAGTAAGTGTAGGGGGAATACAAGTTGATGAGGGTAAGATTTGAGCAATTATTGAGTAACTAGTGCCGACTTGTTTTGCTGACGTTCAAAGCTTTCACGGGTTGACTTCATTCTATCGACGCTTCATCAAGAACTTTGATACCATAGTAGTTCCTTTGACCTACTTATCAAAGAAGAATGTTGAGTTCAAGTGGGGAGCAAAAGAGTATAAGAGCTTTGACTAGGTGAAAAGAAAGTTAACTATCGCCCCTATCCTTACTCTCCCCAACTTTGAAAAGGTGTTTGAAATGGAATGGAATGCATTTGGTGGGGGAATAGGTGTGATACTAATGCAAGAACGCAAACTTGTTATCTATTTTAGCAAGAAAATCCATGGAGTTACTCCCATCTACTTGATCTATTACAAGGACTTCTACTCTTTGGTTTAAGCATTAATAATCTGGCAACATTACTTGTTGAGAATTTGTAATATAAACTAATCTTAAGTCTTTAAGATACTTGAAGAGCCAACGCAAATTGTCCAAATGACAAGCCAAGTGGATTGAGTTCATGGAAGGATTTTCATATGTTGTGAAATACAAGAACGATAAGGCTAATGTGGTGGTCAATACCCTCTTTAAACAGCATGCCCTCCTGACCGACTTACAAATAAGGCTTCTAGGATTCTTAATTTTCAAAGGCATATATGCTAAGAACCCCCACTTCAAGTCAATCTATGCAAGGTATAATGATGATCAAACTATTGATGACTATTATAGGGAGGACGGATACTTTTTTTAAAAGGGTAAGTTTCATGTTTGATATGGTCCATGCAAGAACTGCTGGTGTATTAAGCTCATGGAGGTAGATTATTAAACCATTTTGGTAAAAAGAGGACATTTGAGTTGCTTAAGTCAAGATTTTTCTGGCCGAGGATGTTAAAGGATGTGCACTCAATCTTGGAAAGGTATATTACCTGCAAGAGAGCCAAGAGTTAAGTTGAGCAAGGGCCTTATTTGCCACTACCTATCTCAACCAAACCAATGTTTGAATTAAGCATAGACTTTGTGCTTGGCCTGCTAAGGACAATCGAGGGAAAGACCCCATCATGGTGATTGTTGATAGGTTTAGTAAGATGGCACATTTTGTGCTATGTAACTGTACTAACAATACTTTAGCTATCTCTTTTCTCTTTTTATAGGAAATGGTCAAGTTGCATGGAGTGTCAAAGACCATAGTGTTTAACAAGGATTCGAAGTTCTTGAGACATCTTTGGAAGACTTTATGGAGATGCCTTAAAAGTAAGCTAATGTTTGGTACATCATGCCATTTGTAGAGAAACAAACAAACCGAAGTCATTAACGAAACTCTAGGCACCTTACTCGAAGTTGCAATTGGAAGGAATAAGGAAGATTAGGACTTGTGCTTTCCATAGTTAAGTTTACCTGCAATAGAACAACAAATAGTGTTACAGATAAGTTACCCTTTGAAGTTGTTTATGGGTTTAATCCTAACCTTCCACTTGGCTAAGCACCCCTACCAAACTTCCTAGAAGATCTGACTATTGTAGACAAATCTAAGACCATTAAAGCAATGCATTAAAAGGTGGTATATAACTTAACCTAAGCAACTACCAAGCTCAAAAAGAGAGGCCAAGGATGAAAGGTTAAAGAGTTTCAACCTAGCGACCTAGTATGGATTTATTTGAGTAAAGACCAGTTTACAAATTTGAAGAGGAGTAAGTTGTCTCCTAAGGCAGACAAACCACTCGAAATTATTGAGAAGATTAACTAGAACACCTATAAGGTAGACTTGCAGAACAAGTATGGAGTCATGAATTTGTTCAACATTACCAACCTCAGCCGTACATCCTTGAGGACAAGTAGTAAAAAACCGTAATACAGATTCATAGATGAACACATGGACCTAATATCACGTATAACCAAAGGAAGTGGATTCAAGCCCCGAGATGGCTCGAAGAGTAAATGATAATCGAAGGATGAGCAGGGGTCCCCATGCATCGACAATGGATATGACACACCAACGCCTCACATGAACTCGACTCACACTTGATATGACACATAAGTATGGCTAGAGGTTACTTACCACTAATCCATGCTCAAATGAGCTAGATAAGAGTAAATAAAAAGACATTTAGCTCGAGAGAAAGTAAAAAGTTCAGTGTATTCTTCTGTGTGTCTTACGGTTATTACATTATGCTAGTATTTATAATACCCTATTAGGATAAGTCATAAGTTATCGAAAATTACAAAAAAATTTACTACTACTTACTAAACAAAAGAATAATCGTTTAAAGAGAAAACATGAAGTTGTGCACAAAGAACGTTATCTATTAGAAAGGATAGTATGGATGTTAGAAAGGACAGTACGTGTGTGTTTTATTCAGTCTGCAATCCTGACAATGCTGAGCCAAGTAGGGGTGGGCCTTTGATCAGGTTTTGTTCAGCATCTACAGTTTGACACCTTGACGGCTGGGGTTGGACAGGGGTTGGCTCAGAGGCGACTTACATTCGAGTTAACCTTAAATGGCCGACTCTTCACAATTGTCAGCTCGGCCTTGCACTGTAGGGATGGCTGTTTTCCTGATTTGATGCTTGGACTGGGATGTTGGGGAGGGGTTGATTCCACATGTTGACTAATCACCTCAATAGCTTCTTGGAGGGTATGGAGAGCAAAGTAACTCGACAATTCAGACTAGGAAAAACGCTGCTCCTTAATGTTTAACTCACTTCGAACAACTCAACTAACCATCTGAGAAAGCCTTCGGGCTCAAGAGCAAGTGATTAGTCCTTAATCCTTATCAAATCGAGATAGGTTTGATCCAAAATCTCAAATGGGTCTGAAGGGATGATAGGAATCATAGTCCAATGAGCCAATCCTGAACCCACGAAATTTCCACTATGTTCTGTTGAGCTCTCCAACATTGGTTTACATAAGAAGAAGTCAAGTTCCTTCGTGCTAACCTATTAGAGTGCTCGACCTCTTACCAGTAGATGATAATCTCTTAGGTAGAGGAACTCAATATAGCTACCGGGTCATTTGGAATTAGAGCCATTGGTTACCGTCTTGTTTAAATCCCCTATAGGAACAACAACGATAGCTCTATCAATTGGACCAACAACTTGGTTAGTTGAGCACTGAGCTCTCCGATAAGATGTAAACTTGACCAGTCCGACTCAGCAACAAGCATTGAGACCTCAGTCTCCAACTTGGATTGTCAGCTATCGAACTATCATGTATTATGCAACAAGAAGGCCACCCTACAACATTCATGACTACATAATGAGTTGTCGACACATGTCTTTTAACTTTTTTGACATTGTATTATTTTGTAGAATATTCATTTGTTTCTTTCCCAATTTTACCCCTTGTATATTCTTTATAATCTATTTTTAACATAGTACCCATTTTAGTAAATTAGTGTAACCTGGTAGTTGCCCTAAATGGGTAATATAAATACCCACTAAATGTAATAATCACACATAGTTCATCAATAATAGAATTTCTCATTTTCCCTCCTTGTGCTTGTGTTTCCTATAGTGAACTGAATTCAAGTATCTTCTCTAACCTCTTCTTGAGTAAGAGCTAGTGGCGAGAAACCTTAGGAGTTGCTTACGCATTTTATCAAGTGAATAGTAAGTTTGTATGAAGCATTTGGTGCGTAATAGCAGAGTGTTTGTTTATAAAACCAACTCAAATATAGATTATCATTTAGTTTTCTAGCAATCTTGAGGTTGGAACCTACTCATTGGATTCATCTGATAGGCTCGTATATATCTACCCACATTCGAGATCTCTATCAATTTATTTATAAGTATATCGTGAATTCCCTAACTTCTTGGAAGTGAAGAGGAGAGATTATGAATCCTTCATGAATTGTGGAAGAAAAAAACAACAGCAGTTTACGATTCCTACTAGTAAATAACAAGTTAGTACTGCTTAGAGGTTTTTTATTATGGCGGGTACATACCTATGGTTGGTATATTTTAAACAATAATATCAAGTATCTGAAAAACTAGTTTTCGTAAAATGATCCTAAACCAGACAACTGTTTAAAAGAAGAGAGAGGCATAGACAAAATGTGGCTCCCAAAAGGTTTCAAAGGAAAAGAAGAAAACAAGAATGAACCAAATGACATATTAATAAAGAGGAAGTGTTGAAACTAACATGGAATATGGTGATAAATGCGAAGCTAGTTCTACTCAACTGTTGGATGAAAATAGGTAAAAGGTCCATCATACAAAATTTATTTGATATTGACTATTGTGTTCTGGTTGATATATGATGACATGAACCTTTATACTTAAATCTTCAGATATTTTAATGTGTCGATTGTGTTCAAAATATTTTTCTCATTAAGGTAGATTTTTTTTAAAATAGAACATGTGGCATGCAATGTCCGAGGAAAAAAAAAAAAAAACTGAAGTAATATGGTTTAATATGGTGTTTTTACTCAATTGATATTTTTGCAAGGTTTAAGATCTAATTGAAAAGGATAACTATAAGTTGAGCACCTCGAAACCATCTTTCCCGACGTTCAATTTACGAAGTGAACATGTTGATAAACATTATTTAAATCAATTGGAAAGAAATTCCAAAAAAAGAACATAAACTTTTCCGTTAATTGTTGACACCAAACACAGTACTAAGTCAACATATCAACAAAATTAGATTATACAAAAGTCAACATATCAACAAAATTAGATTATACAAAATGTGATTTTCATACCAGAGATTTGAATTATAATTCCACGTGGAATTGTTAATCACCACAAGTAAACAAAATATGAAGTCTTGCATGCCTTCATTTGCCCTCGGAGCGGTAACAAGCTTTAATATCGCTTTCAAAATTCTTCACAAATTCAATTTAAAATAAAGGATAAGAAAGTAATTTTCTACTCATATCTTCTCTACAGGGAGTCGTTATAAATGGCAAATCACGTCTGCTAGCCATGCCAGTTGACTATGGAGAAGTGTGGAGTCAATGACATATGGAGGGATTTTGCAGGGAGAGGTACGAGAGCGGACCAAGTTTCTCAAAGCGCATGTGTGATAGCAAATCAAATATAATGTTATTGATGAGTTATTAAATCATTTTTGATAAAATAAATGTCTAATCTTTTTTTAAGTTATTCCTCTAGAGTAATGATATTTTTATGAAACTTACTAATGCTTTAAATATTCTAAATAAAGAGAAGAGGTTCATTATAGAATTTAATTTTTAATCTCAACCATTGAATGATTTTAAGATGGATGGTCCAAATAATCCATTGATAAAAGCCTTTGGATTGATTTCTATCCATCAATATTCTAGATTGAAGTATCCATTTCTTTATATGATCATGCACTTTGGGCTTACACTTTGGCTAAGCTTAAGTCAAAGTCCGCATAACCTTATAAGGCTTAGGCCTATTCTATTGTAAAAGAGGCCCACTTTCTCTTATAATAAGTCTAAGGTTTGTTAAGGCCATATCTTCCCAACCACTTTTCGCTTGTGAGATAATTGACTAAGGCTAAGAGTTGAAAAACCATTCTAGTGAGTCCTGTTATGAATCAATCAAGCTAAATCTTTCTAGGATATCACATATTGAGTCTGATTTCTTAGACTCCATCACTTGTTTGAAAAACCAATCCATAACATTGACTAGGCCAAAAAGTCCAATTACTAGAATAATATTTTAGATATTTTCTTACAAGTCTATAGCATACCTAAAAATCCTTGAATCCTTAAGCTCTCTCTCTTTCTCTCTCACAAACTTTCCTTGTGTACCATCCTCTCCTTAGATAACCCTAGATGCCATCGCCCTTTCTCTTTCCTATTGATGTCACGAAGAAGAAGTTCTCACACACAATTTTAAGATAATTGTGCTAATTCAAACAAAGAAAAATATTTAAACCTTACTTTTTGAAACTATTGATTAAAAGTTGATAAATATTCTAACTCATATTCCTTCGCTATATGTTCAAAGGACCATTAGCAAGGATACTTTAAAAGGCATAGTTAAGTTGGTAAGAGTTTGGGAAAACCCTATCTTTTTCCTTTTTGACTAGAATAACAAATTCCAAAACCATGACTATATCATTTTGGACAAAGGACTATTCTGGTCACTAAAAATCCAACTTTGAAGAAATACAAAAAGAGAAGTTAATTTCCTTTATGATTCATTTAAGGTTAACATGAATAATCTTCTATCCTCTACCCTTAAGGAATTAACTTGGAGATTAGAAATCCCCTCGGGCTAAACCATCAGAAACAAGATAATAGGTGTGATCATATATAATGGAGTCAAAGATGTAGAAAAGCCTAAGGTAGTAATGCTAGATAGTCGTGGAAAAATCTAAGAAAATGATGAAAACAAACCCCTTTTTGACCTAAAAGATAACATGAGAGAAGGTTAAATAAACCCCTTTGGATCTTCATTAAATTGACCCTTGTTTTAAGAAGAGGGTCAACCATCTCTTTAAAGGTCAATTGGTTGCCCCTCTTAGATTAGTTGACCAATGTCACCTGACAGTCAATCCCTTCATCTCCTAGTAGTCATTTGCCCAACTTACCTTAGTCAATTAGGTGAAAAGTCCTAAAATCTAGCATATAAAGGAAAAACTAAGCCTTAGGTTTAAGAGTTCAATTCTTGATATATTATATGGGTATTAATTTGTTTCATGTGGAATTAAGGTGTTAATTATAAGTCTAGTATTTGCTAAGGCGTTAAGTTAATACTAGATATGTGATTGTTGTTGCATGTTGTGTATGCTTATAGATTTAAAAATAAAATGGACTGATAACTATTTAGCCTAATAAATGTATGTATTATTTGTATGTGGCCCAGGCTAAGATCTACAAATGGATAATCATGGATTGAGTTTTGTGGCCTTAGAAGGAATGTATTAATCATTGGACAAAATTACACTTTCCCCGATTTCCTATCACTTTCTTGTCTCAACCTATAAAATACTGCCACGTGGCATAATAGATTCCCAACCAAACACTGTTTTCTCTCTATTCAATTCCTTTCATTAATCACTTATGTTTCCATCTAAGACGTTACACACAATGACATACAATAGGAAAAATTAAACAAACATATTCATAAAGATTAAAAAGAATCTTAGCATATTGTGTTCTCTAAGACAATATTTTATATCATCTTTTATTATTCTTTCATCTAATATTTTAATTATTAATATTGCATTATCCAATATAATTATCTTGTTAATAACGTATCTTTATAGTCATACATCCAGAAGCTATTGCATTAATATTATATTATCTTTTGTTATTCTTTTATCTAATATTTTGGATAAATATAGTATTTTTACACTCATACATCAAGAAACAAATAATTACGATTATGACTAAATTGAAAAATATGAATAAAACTTAGGCTGTTCAATATATTTATTTGAATGAAAACATGATTGACAAATGTAATTGAACAACGTAAACTCGCTTTAGTTTTTTAGGGGTAATGCAATTTGTAAGTTGTTATTGTAATCTCTTAATCGTGTTATAATGTGTTATATGATCTTTTAAAGGATATGTTTTACTTCAACATAAAAATTTTTCTTTTGTGTTAAGAAGAAAATTAAGGATTTAGTCAAGTTATTATCTTTTGTTTAATCTATTAATATTTATATATATGTATATGTATGTATGTCTATAATTTTCAGGTTCATGAAAACTGAAAACAATATTCTTTTGAATGAGAAGCCAACATTTAGAAAACTCAATTTTCCAAAAGAACATGAAGAGAATGATGATGATGATCTTAGTACTGGTCTCACCACTAACAATGATGAGTAAAAAATAGATATTCATATCAATGTTACAAAAAAAGATATACAAAAAATGGTGATAGTGTTTGAGACTAAGGAAGAAGCATATGGTTTTTACAATCAATATGCTAAACAGGTTGGGTTTAGTATTCGAAAAAATAAAGCACACAAAGATTCTAAAGGTAAGTAGAAAGATCGTATTTTTTGTTGTTTATGGCAAGGCATGGGAGAAAATGATAAAATATGACCTAATGTCTAATATCATTGGCTAGTGATAAGGTTTGGATGATTAGTAGAAATAAAAATATAAAAACAAAATGATAGAAAGTTCCAACTGGTAAAATTCATATCTACTCACACACATCCTTTAGCTTCTCCTACAAAGAAAATGATTCTAAGATCACATGGGAATTTAAATTTTTTTCAACAAGCTGAAGCTGACTTAGCTTAAAGTTCTGAAATCAAACCAAAACCAAATGTTGAGATTATGTTAAGAAGGGTAAGAGGACGTGAGAACCTTGGATTCATTCTTGAAGATTATAATAATTATTTAAGGGCTAAAAGGACCCAAAATATGAGGATTGGTGACACGGATGGGGTTTTGGAATACATGCAAAACAAGCAATCTGAAGACTTGAATTTTTCTTATACTACACAAGTTAATGTTAACAATCTTATTACAAATATTATTTAGGTTGATGGTTGTATTAATACTAATTTTTATTATTTTGGTGATGTTTGTTTTGACACAACATACAGAAAATGTAAAGATGGTAAATCGCTTGCATTGTTTGTTGATGTAAACCACCATAAACAAAGCATTATACTTAGGGTTACCTTATTATATGATAAGCCACTTGATACATTCAAGTGATTATTTGACGCCTCTGCTAAGGTGATGTGTGATGCCCCAAATAGGAAGAGTTATAATAGTCCTACCGTGTAAACTAACCTAAAATATAAGCTGACCTCATAACTGTTATCATAGATACAATCCACACGAGGCGTACACAACTCAACCAGCTTGAAGCATCCATTCTGATAAATATATGTTATAGCTTTATAAAATGCATGTTCTATATTACTTGTTGTCTCATAACACAACAGTACTGACATAAACGTCCTACGTCTAGAGTTATAATTTACAATCGGAGTTTATTAAAAAACTACAGGTTTTACAGACTATTTACAATAAGTTAGGAAACTAGTGGACGTCTTAGAGAATTCCCAATTAGTTTTTAATTGATTCTTCATTCCTCACTTTCCTAGTCAACAGCATACTAACTTGGGGTTGGCGGTATCGAAACATCTTGTCTTCATTTAATACCTGCAAAAAAGTCTATGGAGATGTGAGCACAACTAGTTTAATAAGTGAGATAGAGTTAGAAGAGTACTAAATAATAATAAGTAAAGTTATTAATTATGATGAAATGCAATACAATCAATGAAATAAAACATCGCACAATGTTATCCTATCCAATATAAGGTTAGAGAAATTACATTTGCTTTAAGAAGTTTTATCGCAACTCAAATCAGATGAAACAAATGCTTATACAATGGAGAACACCCTTCCCCTGTGATCGCCTTCGAACTACAGCCCTCACCCTTACCACGACTTCCTCGCCTGTTACTTAGTTCGACTAAAGATGGGAAAAGGATCATTTCAGCTATTCTTATTGAAGGAAGTCGGTATTTAGCCTGATACCCTAATCGTTTCCCCTAATGAGTGTCATTTATATCCAGTTTCGTTTTAATCAAATAAATATCAGTGTTAATCAAGGGTCACCAAACAAGTTTATACAATTCAAAGACAATGCAAACATGTATAACAATACACTAGGGAATTCAACTCCTGTCACAACTCAGTATCATTCACATACATGATATGCGTACAAACAACTAATTATAAACACAACCAAAAGTATATTTGAGTCTTTAGATACTTTAATATGGTATCCTAACAAACGGTGAAGTATACGTGATTAGGTTATCATATTATACATAATTTATGTTATTAAACCATATTTTACCTAATTTGCCAATATAATGCTATAATATAAGTATCATCTAACCCCGATATACCTATAACACATCCTAATTAAAAAAATATCATTAATTACATTAAAAATACCCTTTTTCATCTAATCTGATCAGTACACTCATACATAAAATTTCTTCAATTATTTATTTCATTTTAACTTATCATTATTAAAAATATATCCTGATTTGTAATTTAAGTCATTTCACTACGTAAATTCATAATAAACAGTTCAGATCACTAAATAATTCCCCGAAAATCTCTATAAACTCCTAAAAATATGGGAAACTCAATTATTACTTATTTTTAAGTTTTCAACCTATCGCTTATATATTCGTATTTACATTTTTACTCTTAAATTATCCTAAATTATTCAATTATGATCCTTTTTATACCAAATTAATTTCAATCTGACCTAACATTATTATCATTCACTATAGATCAATACATGTCCATTTAATTATTTTATTTCATAATTTTCTATTTACTTCACAATTTCAGCTTATTTTCAAGTTATTTTTAGGCCAAAAAATGCAATATGTGTTAAAATTATTCAAATCAAAATTTGGGATACATAGAAATTACCTATATATTATATACATCCTACACAAAAATTTTGAGCTAGAAACAACTACATTTATTATATTTATTTTACAATTTTAATTTCAGATGAATAGTAGTTTTCTTAAGCAAGTATATTAAATATTACAAATTTTTCAAAAATAAAAATATCACAAGAAATCATGTTCAAAATAACCTAATTACAAATTTTTTAATAATTTTCTAAGTGATTTAGATATTTTTTACAAATTATTGAAAAATAGGGCAAAGAATCGACCTTTATGTTATTTTGTTCTCTAGTGACAGTAGGGTGGTAGGAGTGTATCGGAAGCCCTAGACACTAGGGGTACTCCTTAGTGATGAAATGACTCAACAATAAACATCGAGAGCCCTAGGAACTAATTAAGCACAGTAATTGCTCTGTTTTTGTATATTTGTTTCTAATGTGTTCTAATTTCCCTAAATTTTTCCTCTGATTTTCTGTAAGTGTCTCGAGTCCTAAAGTGTTTAAGTTAGATCCTAAGTATGCTTAGGTCTACTTTTATACTGGTGCAAAAATTTCCATAAATTCTATATTTATCCTCACATTCATTCTATTAGGAGGTGTGTTTACTATATTCATTTACTTTTGATTCACCAACAATTGTTGATGAGATTATGCTATAGTGACATCTAGATTTCTCCTCAACATTTCGATTGCCAAAGGATAGAGTTCAATTTATATATATGTATATATTAAATTACTAGTATTATATATATCATATTGTATTTAGTTATTCTATTAATATATAAGTATATACCCTATGTATATATCACGCGTAATATATAACTATACTCATACAATTAAGTTTCTAACATATCTTTTATTTTTAAGATATGTTCTCTTAATTAATTTCATGAATTCAACGTAATATATATATATATATATAATTACGTAATTTAGAGTTAATTTACCGCTATAATTATTAGTTATACCCGGTATAATCATAAAAATACGAGTATATTCATATAGTAAATTATACTTTATTATCTCATTTTGAAGCTTAATTAACTTATCTTTAAGTTTTCGTCGTAATCCAAGCTTAATTTTAGGAGTACTGAGCATTTTAGTATTATATTAAATAATCCTATTTATAAGGGCAAAATTAGAATTTTGGGTCATTATTTCCAAAATTTAACTTTACTGTGTCACTTCATCTAATTTTTTTTTATCTAGGTCGTAAAGTTTAAACTTAATTAGATCATTTTTCCTAAAGACCCTAAATCTAAGTTCAATTGTCCTAAACACAATTTTAAAAACTTACATTAGCTTGGCAAAAAACTAAAAACAATCATCATTAATGAAGCTCCTACAATAATAAAAGCTTTAGTAGAAGTTTGGCTAGAGACTAGACATCGATTATGTGTATGGCATATGTACTAACATGCAGTAAAACATTTAGGCTATATGCTTGAAAATTTTAATACATTTACTAAAAATTTTAGCACATGTATATATGAGTATGATATTGAAGAGGATTTCATTAAAGTATAGCAGGAGATGTTTCAAAAATATGATTTTTGTGAAAATACATGGCTATAGAAATAATTTGAGATACGAGATAAATAGGCATTGGTTTATGGTTGAACAATATTTTGTGCTGATATGAGTTCTACTCAAAGAAGTAAAGGCATGAATAATCAAATTAAGAAGTATATTGGCTACAATTTTGATCTTCTACTATTCTTTCAACATTTTGAAAGATTACTAGATGATAGACATTTTGAGGAACTAAAAGCGGACTTCAAAACTACTCAAAGTAGCCTTTACATGCCAAATAAAGTAGAAATATTGAAGCGTGCTATAGAAGTCTAGATCTTAGCAATATTTAAGATATTTCGTGATGAGCCGTGGCAAACATAGGATTTTGACATATATATTGTAGAGGAGATTGAATCAATGATTAAATATAAAGTTACTCCTCAAAAAAGATCCAATTACCGTATTGTTTATTTTGACTCATGTAGTCTTCAAGGAGATTGCAGTTGTAACAAATTTGAGTTTTTGGGAATTTTATGTGCACATACCTTGAAAATCTTGTTGTTTCATAATATTAAGCAAGTGCTTGAAAAATACATTCTAAAGAGATAGACAAAAAATGCAAAAATCTTGTTGTTTCATAATATTAAGCAAGTGCTTGAAAAATACATTCTAAAGAGATAGACAAAAAATGCAAAAGTTGGGTCTATGGTTGCTCATTCATGCAACTTGCATGTTTGAAACCAAACATTAGAGATCATTATAAGATATTATTTAAATTATTTGCTTATTTAACAGCAAAAGCTTCTTTAACAGGTGAATCCCTTAACATAACAATAATTATGAAAATATCATGGAGAAAAAATTGAAGAAAGCATAAAAGGCTTATCTATTGAGCAAAACCCTCAAGAATGAAAAGAAAGTAAAAGTTAAAGGTAGCACATCTATAAGAAAGAAAAGTACCTTCGAAAAAGCTACTAAAAGGAAAAGATCGACACATACTTTGGTATGTATTAAGTATTTCTTATTATTTTTTCTTATCATGTATCATATTATTGCACATCTTTGTATAATTATTTGATAATAATATATTTTAATTGAATAAGTCTAAAACTACTATGCTAGATTCAATTATGGATTCTCAAGATGTATTTGCTTCGAGATTAAATGTACAAGCATCTACTAATGTAATATTCTCATCATTATATTTTATTAGGTTAATTGCACTTTTTATATTTTTTTCAAATAATAATTTTTTTTTTTAATTTTCAAGCTCCTTCAACAAATGAAACTAACATGTTGTCTCATCATAATCTAGTAACTTATTTTTCATATCCAAACTTTTACTAAGATGAATTATTATTCATTTACACATGCACACACATATAATAATGTAATATTCTTATCATTATATTTTATTAGGCTAATTGCATTTTTTTTTTCAAATGATAGATTTTTTTTTTTAATTTCCAAGCTCCTTCAACAAATGAAATTAACATGTTGTGTCATTATACTCTAGTAACTTATTTTTCATATCCTAGCTTTTACTTAGATAAATTATTATTCATTCACACATACACACACACGTATACAATTGATCTGAATCAATTGCCTCTAACATCTTATTCATTAGATATAAGTTCTTCTCATTGTAATAGCATGAATTTTTTTTTCTTTTAATGTGAGAAATTTCAATAATGACTTTGCTTTGATATGTTAAGAGAATTTAAACTTTAGTTCTTTTATAGTATTAATAAGCGAGACTAACTTGAATAGTACATCAAATATTACAGGCAATATTTTTTTCTTTACAAATTAAAAAAGTATCAATCTTTTTAGAAAAAAAAAAACTCATTATGAAAATTACAGGTTCAATAAATAAGAAGTAGCTATCGAGATTTAAGACTCTAAGACAATGAGATGATATCATGAAATCAAACTTGCAAGCCGCATTGAAATTTTTTATTTTGTTGTTTCTCTTGATATATTTTTGTATTTCTTGTTAGGATGAATATGCAGTTCAAAGGCATAACTTTTATTTTCATTTGCTAATTTTGAGTATTAGAATGGGATTAATGTTCTTATTTTAATGGCATAGTAGTGCTACAAGGTTGGTTAGTTTCATAATGAAATAATGTTTCTTATTTCACTCATTATAAGACAAATCTTGTGAATTATATTTAGTCTCAATTGAGAAGTTTAGCATATCAATTATTTTTCATACTAAATCATTTGTTTCTCTTAACAAATAAAGAAGTGCTAATAATCTTTTCCCCATAATTTGTCAAGGAAAGGGGAAAAAAATATTAAAGCATCAATCTCTTTGTTTTTAAATTATCCTTATCTTAAATAAAAGAAGCAAAAATTTTGGCATCACTAACTTATCCTTGATTTCTTAATGCCTCAATAAAGGCTCTAGTCGCAATAAAATAAAATACCTACTTATGTATTTAATTGACAAAAAGCAACCACAACTACACAATATTATTGCACAAGATGTTCGATTCTAATAATGGTGCTTGAGAGTAATAGCTTAACTAAGATTTTACATTCTTAAAAACATGAATGTTCCAATTTTTTTGAAAAGAAAAAATATTTCATATATAAAAAATGAAATATTTATTGATCATGGAAATATATATATTTTTTTTAAACTTGAAGCATGTCCATCCAATACATGTTTTCTTATGAAAAATATTTAAAAAAATCATTTTCCGATAATTATTCTACTTCATGTAAAAATCATATTTTAATTATATTAGTGCTTTTTACTTTCATATTTAGAGAATGGAGTAATTATGATTTTTTCATCTTGATTCTTTTTCCGAATTCTGAACATGGCCATCTGGGAGAACACAATATGGTGAGATTCTTTCCGACCTTTATGAATTTGTTTCTTTAATTATTTCCTATTATATGTCATTGTCTATGGTGTCATGTATGGAAACGTAAGCGACTAATAAAAGCAATAGGACGGGGAGAAAACAGTGTTTGCTTGGGAATCTATTGTGCCACGTGGCAATATTTTATAGGCTGAGACAGGAAAGTGATGCGAAATTGGGGCCAACGTAATTTCGTCCACTAATCACCATAGGGATTAAACTATAAATTATAATAGTTCCAATTTGATATTATGCAAGAAATATAGATCATGAAGGATTGATAGGAACGGATTAAAGAGCAAAAACCCTATTAGGATTGTTCTTATGAAGGCTAACTAAATATTCAAAAAATAATAACACCTTTAATATCTAACCTCAGGTTATCAAAAGCGCGGCCATATATATATATAGTGGTTAAGAACTACATCCGTAGAAATACAGAGTTTGCTTGAATGTGAAAGCAAAACCATCTAAGAGGCATTCAAACGAAGATGAACAGTAGCTAACTTCGCTAGTCAGAGGGTGCCACGAGGTACGAAATTGTCCAGTAGTGTTCTTGTACCCTTCTGTTAGACTTCGTTCGAATGCCATACAGTAGGCGTGCGAACAAAGTGTTTCCGATGTTTCGTTCTTGGCTTTCGAGCAGATGTTGACTTGATGTAGACAAAAGATTATTAACTGCCCAATAGCATGCAATATGATGGGTGGGGCTTTCGGACATACTGCATCTTTCTGGGTTAATGTTAGGATACAATCCAATGAACCAAATTAGCCAATACCTAGGATCTAGCTCTAGTGATCAAGCCGATAAACAATAATTCCCTCTCAAGAATCACCTAGTGCCACTCTCCATTGTTTCTAAGATATGACAATATGATTATATTTAGGTGCTTAATGCGCCCATGCTTCTTCATTTATTTCTCACTAAGATGCTATAGAGGGTTAAATGTAACTCATGGGCTTCGAGTCTAATAACAAAATGGATTTTATTTTTTTGGACTAAGGTAACATGGCCAAAAGAGTTAAGCCTATAAGAGCTGAGGATGATTAAAGGAGATTTGGCATGTGAGTTTAGAATAGGGCTCGTTAGATCGATCCACTCGATATAACTTTCTTTGGTTTAACTCACACTAAAAAAATAATAAAACCCTCTATTTGGACCTAAACCTATGAAAAAAGTTCAATTGAGACTCATTTATAAAAGGATTCAATACGAGTCATTAATCAGCATTGCGATTCAATAAATTAAATTCACCTATCATCTCCTATAAATACACACTTCATTTTCTCATTTAGATAGGACACAAATTCCCACTAACGTCATTACTTTACTGGAATTTTGTTTCAAATATCAAACACTTAAACATGTTAAGAACAATACCTTGTTCTTTATCCATTGTGGAGTTTAATGTCATTGCACTCTTCTACCTGTTACCTAACATGTTAAAGTCTATCAAGACTGCCTACTCATCCTCCTCCTCCTTATCCTACCTCACTTGATTACCCCATAGGTGTAAGTCAAGTCATTTCCTTAGTTACATATAGTGTGATCAATTACACAGTACGCATGTGTCCTCTTTCAATTCGAACCCACCCATACATTTCTTGGTGACTTCACTGGGGAGAAAAGATTTGATGCTCATGTTATGGTACCTTCACGAAGAAAACCTACTGATCTGGTAGATAGCAATGATCAAGAACAAGATAGCACTGTTGTTACCAATAATCGAAATCCACCTTTAATGGGAGGTGCAAACTAAGGAGATGGTACTCAAGAAGTCATTCCTGGTAATGCGTAACTAAGGATGGTACTATTGTTACCAATAATCAAAATCCACCTTCAATGGGAGGTGTGAACTAAGGAGATGGTACTCAAGAAGTCATTCCTGATAATGCGCAACTAGTACGAAAGTTGCGACAAACTAATCAGAATTTAAATGAGCTACGAGCAATGTTTGCTCAATGTGTACGTGTTTTGGTTGCTTTCGCTACTGTACAGTAGGGGACAACTACCATAGGTCCCTCCAATGTGATTCAACAATACGTTATACAAGCTTCTTAGCCACTTAATCCCTCAATTACTAGTAAACAAGATACTCTTAGAGCCGAAGAACAACCTCCTGTAATTCAACCTATACCTACATAGTATACCCTTCCTGAACCGATAGATTATGGAACTCATATGAGAGGTTTATCATCTTCGCATATTGCTCCACGTGTTACAATTATTCAGTCTGTGCACTCTATCCTTATGAATTTGGCTCTGATGAATTCTGTTCTTATGAACTTCATCAACCCTGCTCCTGCAATGCTAGTAAGGACAAAAGCATCTACTCAAAGGGTTTCATTTGTGACTAAAGAGGATTTAGATGTGTACATAAGAGAAATATAGGTAAAATCAACATCAACTATTTTAGAATTGGAGCTCCCATACCATTCACGCATCACTATCAAGCCATACCCAAAGGACTATGTAAGTCCGAAGTTAATATTGTTTAACGGGAAGAAAGGGAGTATTAAGGAACATTTAATGAAATTTATTGAGACCCTAGAGGTCTATGGCTTAGATATGATCTAAAGTTGAAGGAATTCTCAAAGTCCCTCATGGAAAAGGCTTATTCTTGTTATGTCAACCTCCCTCTAGGATCAGTCGACTCATGGGGTGAAATGTGCAAGATGTTTTTTGAAAAATTCTTCTCTACTAAAGAATGTGTGACTTTCACTAACATAGGATGAATTCATCAAAGGTCCAAGGAGGATCTTATGGACTATATCTAGCGGTTCAAAGAACGCTCTTTAAATATACAAGACAGTTGTGATGAAAGGGAGCTAGTTAAGATCTGTATTCAAGAAATGTTTCCTGAGTACGTAGTCTATCTTGAAAATTTTTCATTAGTTTCCTTTGTGGCATTGGTGGAAAAGCACAAAGGATCGATAACTCAATGGCATGACAAAGAAATGAAATTGCAAGATTTAACAAGCACACACCTTCAGTGAATTTAACCCGAGAGGAGAATCTTAAAGAAGTAAAGAAATCCAAAAGTGAGAATTTTGTAAACACCAAACCATCTTTGGTATACCCATGCTCAAAGGGAAAAGTGCACGCATTACTCCACCAGTAGCTACAAGATGAAAATATCAAACTTCCTAAGGTTAAACGCTTACCAATGAATGAGGACAAAAAATGACCCTAAGTTTTGCAGATTGCATAATAGTATAAGCCAACCGACAAAAGATTGTTGGAAACTAAAGCAAATATTTAATAAAAGTGTCCGAAATGGAGAATTGATTATTGAAGATAATGATATCAGGAATAATCCACTCCGAGCTCACAACACTTGTCGTGGTGTTGTGACTACTATCACTTACAACCTTACTAAGATGGAAGCTATAGAGATACAGCTAGTCGAAGCGCCTAAGGTTAAGCATGGAAGATTCGAGGCTAAGACAAGTCGAGATGACAGCATTGTCTTCGCTTTGTTAAACATTACTAATGTTAGAAATTTCTTTGATCTCATCGACTTTGATGAAGATGCTCGATTTGAGGAAGCAACCATGCTCAAAAGGATTGCGCAAGGTCAACACAAGCAACATACTACAAGGCATCTTGTAAAGAGAATGGTTTCGATGAATGAAAATGCAATTATGTTTGCAAATGCTGACATGTGTATAAGGAATCCTAATCATAATCGCCTTCTATATGCTAAAAGAATACTCAACGGCTATCCTATCAAGGGGACTTTCATCGACAATGGATCATCGCTCAATGTTGTGCCAATGTCTACTTTCAAAGCTGTAAAGATAGACATTCAATACTTAGTAAAACAATCCATCTTGTTGAATAGCTTCTCTTAATCTTCTATGAAGACAATAGGGTGCATCAAAATAGATTTCAATGTTGCATCTATCCATAGCCTCACATGGTTCCATGTGATAAATGCGTCTACATCCTCCCACCTACTTATAGGAAGGACATGACTATATGATCACCACACGATACCCTCAACATGGCATCAATGCATGAAGGGTCATTGGGATAAAGAAGGTGTTTATTCCTACAACAAAAGACCCGTTTACATACAATGAATTATACTTTTTTGAAGCAGCTTTCTTCAATGAACATGAAAAGGCAGTATTACAAAATATAAAAGAACCTCCTAATACATCACTACTCATAGTGGAAGAAGCTCATGCTCGAGCATCTAAAAATAAAAGAATGTGCGGTTGTCATGGAGATGCAAAGAAACGCAAGCAAATAAATAATATTATGGAAACAGAAGGTGCTTCATAAAAAGAGATATGACAACTACTAAGAGTAGAGGATAACCTTACTAATTTTCTCTCTTCCCTTTTCTTGTCACATGTAAATGAAGCGATAGCCGTTTCTTATCATCGAAAGAAGTTTCTTTTTCTATCACAAATATTATCTTATGAAACACAATTCTGTCTGTTTGCATCTCTTTCTTGCCGTTGTCGCTGCTAAGTAAGAGACTTATCTCCTAAGCGCATAAGATTAGTCCCACAGAAAGATTTACATCTCATTATGGGGCATTTGGACCCTCTTGATTATTTAAAAGAAAAATTGATGGTGAACATGACATCTAGTCTACACATCGTTGCTGCTTGGTAAAGAGCTTTAACTCTCAAGCATATGATGATGAACTTGGCTTGTATGTACAGCCTGGTAAGAGTATTACCTCCTGGGTGCAAACAAGCTATGCCAATTTTGCATATTTATTATGCTACCTCAGTAATCTAACTATTTCTTGCCATCAAGTAGTAGAGATAATCCCATTGATGAGCAAACTAATATACTGACACTTCAATCTAAGTAATACCTTGGTAAGCCATATTACACAATTAAGTAGTGAGGAATACCTTCTTAACTAAAGAGAAAGAATTATTGATTCCAAGCAATCAATGCCACTATTGTTGCATATATACAATTGAACACTTCTTAAAAGGGATTTTCTATATATATATTATTATTAGCAAGCAAAAAGTATTGCCGCAATATAAGATGATGTATAAGATCCCTTAAATTACTGTGTCTAAGCAGTCTTATAATTATGCCTATTCTAAAATAAGGGATCCCTTAAAACAAAGAGTCTAAGCAGTCTTAAAATTATACCAATTCATAACTTTCAAGTTCATGCTATTTAACGTTAATATGATTAGGTTGAGCCTTTGCTTCCTACTGCATGGTGTCGTGTTAAATATTGTGCTGCTTGGTTGTGTCATTACTCCTAAGCTCGTGAAGCTTTTAAGCACAAAATATGCTCTTACCCAAGAGAATGCCTTCTCTAGCAACTCATGCAATGGGGGAATATCTATTCACATTTATCTCAAAAAGGCGTATAATTTAGCTACTCGCATTCAGCTCACATTTCAAGTGCTACACCTAACCTATGATGCTAAGACGTATGTCATGCTCAGGCCTCACGTTGTGCTTAGACCTTGCATTATGCTTAAGCCTTACACTGTGTTTAGATTTAGTATTATGTTCAAGCCTCATGTTATATCGTGGTCAAGACATATGTCGCGTCATGTTCAAGACTAGTGATATGTTTAAGACTTATTTCATATTTGAGGCTCATGACTATTGCTTATGCTCACTCATATTCAACTCTGATGTTCAAGACCCGCGTTCAACTCACATGTGCTCATATCTTAATTTTCATGTTCAATTTATGTGTATTCAACTCATGTGTGGCTTACATCGACTCTCATGTACTTGTGCACTCATTCCCTCTTATCTCGTAGCTTATGTCCAATTTGCATTACAAGTCATGATTGGCCTTATCAAAATCACTGAAACAAAGTCATACACAATCCTAGCACAACACCTGCAAAGTGTGTACAATAAGGAAATGTTAGTTTACAATGAAAAAAAAAAAGAAGATGAAGAAAAGAAGACAATTCAGCACGAGGTGAACAAAATGAATTGAACAAATAGACCGTACAAGGTATAATGAAAATCAACTCAGTTAAAGGTTGGATTATGTGATGAAATAGTTATGAACACGAAAGAGACATTTCTTCAAAGAAAAGTCAACATATGAATGGGATAAAGGAGCACGTTTATTGGGAGAGTTTGAACGCAAAGAAGTTCATAAAGTGAATAAAATGAGTCGAATGAATAAAGAATGGATGTAAGTGGGCAATGAACAATTGGGACTTAATTTTCATAAGAATTTGAATATTTGCTACTATTACCTTACATCATACACTTTAAGACAAATAGTAGAAGCTGATTTTATTGAAAGAAAGACACAACATATACAGGGTATGAGAAGCAAAGAATCATCACATACATATGATCAGTAGCTCAAGCTCAAACAATTGAAACTCTCACATAGCCAAGAACATAATTCATTAAAAGAGTGATAAAACAAAATTTGAGTACCAATGCCCATTACCCCTTCGATCATGGGTGTAACCAAGGGAGTGATGGAAGAAAATTCGAATACCAGTGCTTGTCACCCTCTTCATCATGGGCATGACCATAAACAAAGTTGATATCCACCTCTTCGTTATGGCCACGATAATATATCAAAAAGGCAATCACTCCCCTCATTACGGGTGTGATGAGGTGGAATGTTTGTAACAAGTCATTCACATCCTATGTTACGATCATGATAGATTATTCAAGAAAAAGAGTTGTGTTTATTTCCATCCAAAACAGATGAAGTGGATAAATCTCACTATCGGTTAAGTCTCATGCCTTACTTTAAGCAGAATAGAGTCAATTCTGAAAATGCAAGAGCTAATGTTGATGTATGTCCTATTTAATCAAATGGCTCATAGAAGCTTATTTTCATTAAAATACTATGGAGGTCAACTGTAAGCCCCACAACTAACTATTCGAGATTTCGATCAGTTAAAAGACTTGATCGAGCCTAAATTATAAAGTAAAGTTAGAAATATTAAGAAAATGATCCCATAAGTTTAAATTTAAGAAAATAAGCAATAAAATAAAAGAATATAAAAATTCCAAATTTTAAATATATAACTCGTTATTTATCGAAAATGTGTAAAATGCATTTCGATAATTAACGGATCGCTCGAGATAAATTATATATATACTAAAAATCATAAAATAACCTAAATAATATTTATGAATATTTATTTATATTGTAAGCCCTAAAGCTAAGCCAAGTGACCGTAGGATTGAACTTAGAACACAAGGTTTAGAGCGATCGGTAAAAGGATCCGATCAAACCCAAATTATAAACTATTAAGAGAAATATTAGTAAAAATGACCCCGTAAACTTAAATTTAAGAAAACAAGTAATAAAATAAGAGACTGTAAAATTTCCAAATTTTAAACATAATAAGTGTTAATTACCGAAAAAGCGAAAAGTATAATCTAATAACTAATAAATTACTAAAGATAGATTATATGTATACTAAAAATTTTAGAATGACCAAAATAATAATTAGGAATGTTCACATGCACCCCACATGTATTTACGTGTAGATAAAAATATGTGAAATTACCTAAATTAACCAAAAATTAAGTAAATAATTAAAGAAAATTATAAATTAATTATGAAAATAGTAAAAAAAAAATCAAAAGAGGCTAGAATAATCCAAATCAGGTCGTGGCAGGTTAGGATCTACAAAAGAAAAATTAACCAATTAAAATTAGACAACACAAAAGCCAAAAATCAAAGAAATTGGGCAAAGTCATGTCTAATTAATGCATAATAATTACAAAAATCGTCTATAAATAGGGGAAAATTTTCCAGAACTCATTTGGACAGTTTAGCATTAGAGAAAAATAGGAAACCTAAAAAAATCGAGAGAAAATCTAGGAAAAAAAAAAAGAAAAGGAAACTGTGCAGATTCGAGTAGTGAGAGAAACCCACACATCACCACCACCTGGGACCGAGCCACCACCACCACACCACTCTAGCCCCACCGTTTAGGCCGACTGATAGCCTTGGACCGGGTTTGAACGACTAGAAAGCTTTGAACCGGTTAGTCCCTTAAATTTCCTAATTTTAAATAATTCTGTAAAATTAGTTATTTTGCCCAGAAAATTATAAAACTTGTTATTCTGAGGTTTCATTGTATGTAGATTTAGGAAAAAATAGTGATTTAGTTTAATTATGTCTGAAAATATAAGGTTCTTAATAAATTATTTAAAACCGAGCATGATTAGAACAGAAAATAAATAGGCTTAGGAGTGTAGTTTGGAGCTCAATTTTTTTTCTGTAGGATGCTCAGATGATATAGAACAGTGCTATGAAGCCTGTTTTCAAAAATTAATTTTCTAAAATTTTAGATAATTTTTAGGCCTTAAAATGAGGCATAAATTGGGTAATTTTGGGTTAATTAGGTGATTAAAATACTAATTACTGATTCAGATAGTAATCTCTAATGTGGAACCCTAATCCTAGCCTTTGGAGTATTAAGTATGGTTAATTTAGGAAATTAGGTAATTAATATAAGAAATTAATAATATGTGAAATTGTAAATTAATAAATCTAAAAAATTAGGGTTATTTAGATAATATTAGAGTAAAAATCAGAATAATATTAAATCTGAATTAAGATTGAATTTTAAGTAATTATATAAAAAAGTAAGATTTTCTTACATTGGGGATAAATCCGATACCCTAATTAGGACTAGCGTGTACCGAATAACTTAGAATACTAAATTAAGACCCAATAGAATATTTGAATACTCGAGCTTAATGTGATTAATTTCACATTAGGATTCGAGCATATTTAGGACTTAAAAATTGAACTAGAACCTAATTTAAAAAAAATTGATGTGGAAACCAAACCCGAACCTAATCCTAAACCTAGAATAACTGTAAAAGACTTAAGACCTAGATAATTAGGCATATTAAACCCTAAACAAAACATAATAATAAGCGTTATAGGATAAAATAAACCTATAATAGTTATATAAAAAACTGAAACCACGTTTGTATTATAGGGATGATCGGCAATGGCCTGAGTAAGTCGGACCTCGAGTGAGTGAGCGAAGAGTCGAGGCAAGTTAGGATTAATACAATGCTGTATTTTGGGAGGCTTAAGATTATGCTTGGTTGTGCTTGTTAGATAGTTGGATGTATGCATGTGCTTAGTTATGGGTGATGCTATGATTCTGTTTGTTGCTCTAACATGTATTGTATGATTTGTATGAAATAATTGATCACCCTAAAGTGGACTTAATCAAATATACGACCAGTAATCATAATCGGACATGCATGGCAACCCGTTAGGGGAACTTAGGACTCTCCGACCAAATACTGACCCCTTCGAAAGGGATAGCGCAGGATTGCATAACGGTCCCTTCTTCGTCTTTAGTCGAACTAAATGATAGGAGATGAGGTCGCGGCGAGGGTAAAGTCAGTGGTTCGAAGGTAGTCACAGGAGGAGCGAGGTCTCCATTGCACAAGTCTGGGTTTGGTCGTGAGCTGTTGCATTAACGGCAACTCTTCAACCCGGATTAGAGCGGGCGCAATTTCTTTAATCTCACGATGGGCCGAACATCGTCGTACGATGGCATTTGCTTGCACATGCATTACACCTAATAAGTTGATTGAAAACCTTGTTGTGTTTATGATATAGTTTTAAGTCCTTCATCTTAACTTACTGAGCTGTGGTTGCTCACATCCCTGTAGACGTCGTGCAGGTACTAGCTAAGAACAACTACTCTGAAGCTAACAATTGCTGGATCTTGGGGAGTGAGGAAAAACATTAAAGAATCAACACATATTTTATTACTTTTCATTTCTGAATAATGTATAACTAGGAAATATGTTACGGAGAATTATTATAAACTTTAATTTCAATAATTGAATTATAGTGTGTATATATATATATATATATTTCCTCACTTTCTTAGGTAAATGATTTATTTAAATTACAAACTGTTTACTTCAAAGCGGGTTAGTTGTGGACGCCTTATGTAGATCAGGTCTAAGATAGCGGTTGTAAGGCTAACTTCTATCTTAGAATGGTTTACACGGCAGGGCTGTTACGACTCTGTTACTTCGGGGTGTGACATCAAGTAGTGCAATTCACAGGGTTCACCAAGTAGTTTATATAGTTAGAAGTTTTATATGCAAAGATATTGTTCATGACAAAAATTTTGAAGTAACTAAGGCACATCCCTAGTGAGATGAAATTATGCAAGTGTTAACAGAGCAACATTCAAGACTAAGCAACACATAATGTACAGTAAAGGGATGTGGAACGAAATTGGAAATTCAATAATGATACGAAGAAGTAAGCAAGAGCACATAAGAATTTAGTTTAGCAAGTATTCAACTCTAACAATAGTAAACAAAACAATACAACTATCAACTACAACAAAACCAAATTCCAAAGTTGCAAGCAAAAAGAAAAGGGGGGGAAATGGAAGTCGCCTTAATTCAAAGTTTTCAATGTTATTTGTAATAGAGTCTATAATTAGTTTCTTCTAGATAGCTCAATTTGTCAATGACAATGCTAGTTTTCATTGCACCGTTCTCTAGCCTTAGTTTTCAAGTTATGCTAAACTGCAAGCTTTGCTCCTGGCCTTGGTATCCCTATTATTTTTTGGTCTTCATAGCAGTCTTTGGGTCTTCGACATGATTTTTCTTTTCCTCAACAATAGGTCTTTATATTTTCTCAATGAAGCTGAGTTTGTAAAATTAGAAGAAAATGAAATCGAAAAAAAAAAATGGTGCATAGAAGATAGACTAGTACTTAATTAGAACTTGTGTTTGAGAAAAGAAAATGAATGGGAAATTAAAAAAAAAAATAATGAAGACAAAGAGATGGGAGTCCAGGCATGATGAAGGTTGAGGATGGGAGAAGGGAAAATAAAACAAGGAGAGAGATGTACACAATATATCAGGGATGTGAAAATTTAGAAGATGAAGAATGGTGAAGCAAAATGCGAAACAATGAAAGTGAATGAGTATGAAAAAGAGAAAGATGGAGTCTATTTGTTGTGAGATAAAAAGAAATAAAACGAAGAAGATATGTAAAAGACAAAAACTATTGGTATAAGTTGATAGTGTATAAGAATTAAATAAGTAGAGGATTAGCAAGAAAGTTGAATCAATGAAAAAAGAATAGATGCATGGTGTTTCTAGATTGTGAAAAAGAAAATGAAATAGAAAGGAGAATGAGGGAAATGATGAATAGAAGAATGAAAACCAAAATTGTGTAGTAAAAAAAATTTGTTATTGTGGTGATACAAAAATGGTTGTAGACTACTGCAACTGCAATTTTGATAATGTAGGATTTAACTGTATATGCTAATTTTAGAAATTGAGGTCAGCATGATGAGCACTAACTAAACGGTAACACCTGTCCATAGAATAACAAAAAATATTCTCCGTACATGCTGTATTATCATCACGGTGTGACACATTATCATGTGTCATGTGCTTGAATAACAAGGAATATTCTACTAACATTTATCAACACAGCGATTGGCTACTATTCTTTTTTAGTGAGTTGTAAAAGGGCGAAGTGGATTTAGTGTATCCATATAGGGCAAATAGAAAGATAAGTTCATTGGCTCATGGAGAATTATTAACTCCATACATACGCAATCGTTACTCATAAGGGTAATGCAACTTTAGATGGCTAAAGTAGCTCATGCACAATTGGATGGTGCTACAAACTTGTATATTGGAGATTAAAAAAAAAAAAAAGAAGAGAAGGGAAAAATTGTGCAAGGCATGAGGTATACGACATTTGTTTATATTTAAAATTTAGTCATTAAACATATTTAGATGGGTAAAGAAATATCAAATTATTAAGATGGATTTTTATCACAATACCAAGAAATGAAGATGATTAGGATAAATAATCACAAAGTGGATAATGATAAATCTTATTTCAAGCATTACAATCAAGATACTTATTCTATGAAATAAATTTCAAGGATCAAGCTCAATCAGATGCTGCGTTTTAATAGGATACAAGCTACATTGTCTACACCATGGAGATTATGTTCATAATATGATATGAAAATGGTATGTGAATTAAGGAAATAAGCATGATATAAATTGTGATATTAGAGTTTTGTACATGATAAGGGAGTTTTAGCATAATGGAGCTCTCTATCGAATACTGTAATTGGTCATTGTGAGAAGTGGTCAATTTACCTAAGTATGATTAATCTCAAAATTGAATTTATGAAATATTCTACTTGGTTACAACTTGGATTATGTGACCACAATTTGAGGCATTCAATAATTTTGTGTATATGAAAACTCTATAAGAAGAATCCTCTAACATTTGAAGAAAATCAAGGCAGTATTAGTACATGGAGTTAACCTAATAAGATTGCTAATGTGAGCTTAATGTATAAATTCAATTCAATGACACCAACGACTCATGAAGACCAAATTGAAGAAATGAATTAGCTAAAAAAATGGACAATTCAAATAAGGTTTACTTCAATATTGCTATAGGGGTAACGTTTGTTGTGAATTCGCGCACTAAGTTAGTTCTCGAATAAAATTAGCGGCAATACAGCTATTCAATAGCGCGTACGCATCAGAGTCAATTGAAAGACTCATTCGATGCCTAAACCCCTTTGACTTTGTCTAAAAGACTTTGGCTAAGGGACAAAATGTAAATAGCTAAATCTAACTCATGGGTTTCGAGTCCAATAACAAAATGAATTTGATTTTTTTAGCTGAGGTGACAAGACTCAAAAAGTCAAGCCTATAAGACCTTAGGCTAATCAATGAATATTTAGTATGGTGGGCTTGGAGCAAGAGCAGTTAAATCTTTCCACCTAATCCAACTTTTTTTTATTTGGCTCACACTAAAAAAATAATAAAATCTTTTATTTGGGCCTAAACCCATTAAAAAAGCTCAGTAGAGACTCATTTATAAAAGATTTCAATCATAACCATTGATCAACATTATGATTTAATAGATCAAATCCACTTATCATCTTCTATAAATACCCCATTCATTTTCTCATTTGGATATAGGACAAATTCTCATTAATGCTGTTACTTTGTTGAAATTTTACCTCAAAAATTAAACATTTGAACATCCTAAGAACAATACCTTGTTTTTCATCCATTGTGGAGTTCAACATTATTGCGCTCATCCACCCATCACCTAATGTGTTAAAGTCTACCAAGATTACCTACTCCTTCTCCCTATCCTACCTCACTTGATCAACCCATATGTATATACTAAATCATTTTCTTAATCACATATAGCACAATTAATTACGCAACACGTAAGTAACCTCTTTCAATTGAAATCCACCCGCTAGATGTAATTATCTTTTGATTGTGATATTAGAATTTTGCACTATAATTTCTTGGTTTGAATAAAATATAGATGCTGGTTTTTTTATTTTCTTTTTTTCTCTCTCTTTTTGAGTTATCAGAGTTATTAGTTGGGATGTTATTCGGTCGAACTTTCGAACTATAAGTTTCAGCTTGAGGATCAACACTTATCTCCGCAAGCATCTTATGGCCTCAAAATGGAAGAGGCAAACCAGGTTATTTTCGCCTTTGAAGAAGAGAAACTCCATATGGAGTTAGGCGGAAAAATATAAAACAGTATACCATAAAATTTAGAAAAAAAAAAAACGAATCTAATTCAGATAATTGAGAAACCGCTATTTATATCAGACAATCACAATTTTGACAATAAAATAAATCTAAAACCTCATGTTTTGTGTGGTATATCGGAAAATAGAAAAGTCCTCTTCAATATCCAACCATTTGAGTACTCTATATTTATTCTGTATTTACTTTACTCTTCCCATAAAAAGGCGTACGCGAAATGGCAAGGTGATCGAGTTGGATTTTACCTTTCAACGCGTCATTTAAAATGCCAATGTCAATTTTCTTAACTTTTTTTATGTGTCTATGACATTTGATTTCAAGAGGCCTTATCATCTTACGCGTAAACGTATATCTTACGGAAAAGTATGAAAATAATTGAACCTATTAGATTTGGCTGGAGGACGACTTGAAGAAAGGATCAAAAAGGAATATACGGATCGAATAGGATGAATAGAAATGTTTAAATATAATTAATATTAATGAAGTAATAAAATTATCATATTACTTAAGAACAGAAAGAAAGGAGTTTGAAAGTTTATCACAGCTTATTTTATATTTTTCTTAAATTTAAGTTTATTTTTTTAATAAATTGATATATTTTTCTAGTAAAAAATAAAGTCTTGTTTAACCCAAAAACTTAAATGATCCTTTTAAAAAAGTTGGACCACTTGGTATAAATTGGGTCTTTTTACATTATTATTAATTCGGATCAAAGGAATGATTTGAACCAGTTTTATGTCTAAGTTAATCTAATCAAGTTGGATTTATGAGATCAATCTACGTCTAATAATACTAAGAATGCCATCCTAAAGTTTGATCTCGTTATTGATATATTCTCTAAGCTTATAGAGTATATTTTAACATCCATGAATTATGATAAATTGAGAATATTAGAGAATGCTTATCTTTTTAATTGAAAAAGGGGATTAAAATCAAAATCCAAGGATTATTAAAGTATATTTTAATAAGTTGAATGAATTTTCCTACCTATAGGTTATTTTCTGATTCACTAAATTTTAAAATGGACAAATTGCCTCTTTTAAATTTAGGGATATATTTACACTGGAATCAAATTTCAGGGGTTCATTTCCGTCTTCCCTTCCTTATCAATCAAGTTTGCATAGGCTTACAGATTGTCAAGACTCTCGTAACTTTTGACAATGTCCATGTAACCGCCTAGTAGCCCCAAAATTGTCTCTGTCAGTGTGCCTTTCATCAGTATTTGTGCACAATTTTAAAAGTCAAGTGATGAAGACAATACCTTAAAAGTTTTGGGATCTACCCGCACCCCCGTTGTGTATCTTAAACTTAGAACCGTATCTTGTTACAAATCTACGAACTCCCGAACCTGCCACACGAATAGCAGCTTAAGTAAACCTATTCTAGCTAGCTCTTGGAGCTTTTCTGTCTAATTGAATATGTACGTGACAAGACCCCTCTCTTTCTACAGAAATCATCCCAATGCATTGTCAGAACCTCCTCGTGAGGGACCAAACTCAGGTTATTTGGTCATTCAGGACGAGGAAGCTGAAGATGCTTGCTGTTTCGGATTATGTGAAGACACCCGAATCCGAGACCTTCCTTTTCCTCAGAACAAGGAAATCCAGATGGCTTATGGAGGCGGTGATAATACGTCCTGGGACTATGTGGTCATGATTCCAGTTCTCGATCAGCCCTTATCCTCCAATCGCTACTATGTTATTCAGTCTG
Organism: Lumnitzera littorea; assembly: GCA_024138015.1. NCBI lineage: Eukaryota > Viridiplantae > Streptophyta > Magnoliopsida > Myrtales > Combretaceae > Lumnitzera > Lumnitzera littorea. Next base: position 23,806,565 of record JAMXBB010000005.1, on the reverse strand, counting down.
ATGGGAGGCGTAGAGGGTATGTATACGTACATTCCTATTGAATAGCCTTACGTAGTCCTAATTATTAAGCCAGATTCAAGGATATTTTGGTTTATAATTTGATATTTACGGTGCTGGATGATATGGCCGTTTATGCTATAATTTTGATGGTTTTGGATGGTGCGGTTCTCATTTATGGACTTTTTAATATTTATTTGGGATGATTTATAATTATTAGGAACCAGATTATTCTGCTTTCTTTATTTGGCTTTTGCATGCCCAATATATTTTAAGAAAAATCATAAAACTTTTTTAAACTTTAATTCTATTACGGATTGTACTTCTTAACTTTTAAACTATGGTTTTTTGTCTCTAAATTTTTATAAATTAACAAATAACTTTCTAGGTTAAAAATAATCTTTTAAAACTTTGATTTTGGTACGTAAATACCTTCTAAACTATAAATACTCTTTATACTATATGCTATTTAAGGTTATTTACATACCGAAATCAAAATTTAAAGAGTGTTTATACATTCAAATCAAAGTTTCAAAAGGTTATGGAAGTTATTTGATAATTTATAAAAGTTTATGAAATAAAAAATTATACTTTAAAAGTTTAGAGAAAAAATTTACACAAAAATTAAAAGTTTATGAGAGTTTTATGCATTTTTCCCTATATTTTATCTAGTTAGTATTGTCAAGTATACTTGATAATTTTTTTATCCTATATTTACTAATACTCAAAAAGATATTGTAATTAAGTACCTTTTCAATGATAATGTTTATACATAATTCTGCTATTTCCTACTTATCTTTTATACTATTTCATTATTAATGCTTTTTGGCTAATAACAATATTTTTCCGCTTAATCATGTGTATGTATATAGCATGGATGATGTTGCATTTCAAACGTTTAAAGGACTGTAAATTTTGCAAATCATACATGTAACTAGTTACTCTGATCATCTCAAAGCTTTTATACCATTCCATTTGCTTTCTAATTCTGCAAGGGTATCATTGTGGAAAGCCCGAATGCCACTCATTTATCACTGCATGCATTATGGATTTCAAACAAACAATTTCTTCATTTATACATCTATATTACAGTTACATACATAAACTTACACGTAGGCACACATAGACACACACACACATACATACGGAATTACTTGGGAAAATTACATGAAAAAGGGTGAACACTTGCCCTAAATTCAAACAAGAGAAGAAAGCCTTTAATAGCGTAAAAGGTGATGCACATTATTAAAGTGTGGAAATAACAGATAATACTATAACTCTATTTCGTATCACTAATGGGACACGTTAAATGTCAAAGTAACTGTTGATGTATGTGTAACAGCAACGACATATTCTATTTGCATCACTTTTTATAACTTTCATCTCATCTTCATATTACTAGCATCCTCTGTTTGAATCTAAAGCAAAACATTTATTTTTATTTTTTCTTAAATTTAATATTCATCAATTACTTGTGCAGCGAAGCACATTCAAATTCAACGGAGGAAGATATGCATTCCTGTTTATGTTGTCAATTTGTTCAAGAAAAAAAGCCGACACCTCTCGACGCTCATGATATATATCAACAATTTGTGATCTACCCACATGAAACTGGTTGTTCTTCTGGAGGTTTCTATGCTAAGTCCTTCGCTCCAGATGGCTACCCTCCAAATTTTTTGAAGAGAAAAGGGTGGAGAGCGTATTCTAAGGCTAAAAAATATTTCTACTTAGATGAAGCACAAGGATTGAACCATTCTCTACGATCCCTCCTTCCTAATTTTAGCTTTGACATATGCCAAAGAAACTCCGAGACCATGGTTGTCGGAAAATGGTATTGTCCTTTTATGTTTATTAAAGAAGGAAAACTAAGAGATCAAATGAAGGTATCAATGTACTACGAGATGACACTTCGACAAAGATGGGAACAAATATATACTTGTGAGAATGATCAAAGTCAGGGAAATAGGGTTGTGGTGGATGTTAATATTCAAAATGAAGCCATTTCAATTGTTGGAAAGGAAGCTTTGGATTTAAATGTGGAAAATGGCATTATGTGGATTAGGAATTTTGGTGATGGAGGAGAAAAAAAGGTAGTTGGGCTTAGCTTAGTCATTATGGAGAGGATCAAATGGGAGCAAGAGAGAGTCGGATGGGTGCCCGTAGATGGAAGACAAGTAAGAGTTCAAAGGGTTGAGGAGTTTGGAAGTGTTGGGCAATGGAAGAGATTTGGTTGTTATGTTTTGGTTGAAACATTTGTCTTGAAGAGAATGGATGGAAGTATGGTGCTATCTTATGAATTCAAGCATACTCATCAAATCAAGTGCAAATGGGAGTAAGCTAGACAATTTCTTTACAATTATGTTTGTTGTGCTAACCTTTTGATAGATGGCTTATATATACAGTTGTTAGACATTTCATTTACATATATTTTGGTAAATGGTGCTACTTGTGTATTATGAAGATATTATTAGGAAGAAATTTTACATATCTTTATGTATTTATTTTCATTGTATAATATGCAATCACTACTTTGACAATTGTAAATTTTCTTGTTAAAGTATCCTTTGGAAGTGCCTTAAGAGTTTGTTAACAAAATCCTACATAAAATAAATGATGAAGAAAGGCCAAACCAAATCTTCAATCTTGTTGTGGCTTTAGGATAAACCATTAATAATCTTACATATTGCTTTTGAAAGACTCAAACTTCTGATCATATTGTGTTAGCAAATCATGGTTGTGTAAAATGGGTATACTTTTATGTGGCCTTAGATTGAAAATTTTCCTTTTAACACCATGATTATTCTCTAAAAAGGTTTTTTTTTTTTTTTTGGCCAAGTAGATTTTTAGTTCTTGTAAATCTTCCTCCTTGCTATGTAGCATTATGGGTCAAAGTATAAATGAAACTTTTATGTAAGCTAACGTCTATAACCTTTTTCTTCCTTGAAGCCTTTAAGATTTGGAGATAAGTATATTATTGTCAATTATAGTGTTTTTATACTCAATCTAAGAGGTTGATATAAGTCTTGCAATTAATTATTCGGGGTTCGATTCGTAAAATTGAGGATGATCGAGCAAATTATCTGATTTAGGCTAAATTTTACAATGAAAATTAAAATATTAATAAAAGTAATCTCGTAAGTTTGAATTTAGGAAAATAAGTAATAAAATAATTAATTAAAATAATATTGAATTTTATGAAAATTGTCTATCATTTATCGGAAACGCTTAGAACAAATTTCGATAACTAACGAATTGATATAAATAAATCATATATACACTAAAAATCATAAAATAACTTAAATAAAATTTAGGAATATTTATTTATACCATATATGTATTTACATGTAGATAGAAATACACGTAATTACTTAAGATACATAAAATATGTCAAAATAATATTATTTCATTAAAGAAAATGCATGAATAATTAAGGAAAAATTATGAAAAATCAGAAAAAAAATGAGGAAAATTCTAGAATTGAGACGTAGCAGCTTAGTATTTAAGAAATAAAAGCAACCAATTAAATTAAGCCAAACAAAAAGTAATTTTGAAAGAGGATAAGGCTTATATCACCTCAATTTAATGCACAAAAAATCTCTAAGACCTCTATAAATAGCTAAAATTTTTCAAAAGCTCATCTAGACAGTTTGTGAAGTGTAAAAAATAGAGAGAGAGTAAAAAACAAACAGAAAATTAAAGTTTTCAAAAAAATTACAAAAATTTGTGCAATTTGAGCCTTAAAGAAGATCCTTAACCCGACGACCACTTAGGAGTAAATGGCCATCATCACCTCACAGTGGTGGTACCGCCCAAGGCGATCAACACTACCACGATAGCTAGAGACACCCACACTGGTGAGTTTAATCTTTCCTTCGATTTTTCTTATTTTGTTAAAAATATTAAAAATGGTTAGAAATTTATGAAATTTGGTATTTTGAGGTTTTTGAGTATATAGATTTAGGAAAAAAATTTATTTTGATGAATTTAATTCTAAAAATATGCTGTCCTTAAGAAATCTCACAAACCTGAACTTTGTTTGATTTAGAAATAAATGTCCTTAGAAGTGTAATTTTGAATCCAAAATTTTTGTGTAGACTATTTAGGAGTTACTAAAAAAAATGCTATGAAGTCTTTTTTCAAAAATTAACTTTTTAAATTTTTAGATAATTTTTAGGTCTTAAAATGATAAATAAAATGAGTAATTTTGGGCTAATTAAGTAATTAAAAGGATAATTACTGATTTAGGGCATAATTATATGTTTTAGGATGTTAAAATTTGATGAAGCATGATATTTGTAACATTTAGAGTGTTAGATGTAATTATTAAGGTATTATGTAGTAAATATGTAATAGGTAAAAATTGTAAATTTTAAGTTAATTTTGTAAATTAGGATAATTAGGTATAAAATCTGATTTGAGATGAATTTAGATATTTTAAGATGTTGATTGAAGTTGAGAGATGATATTTGAAGTGATGAGGATATTAGATGTATGTATTATGTGCATAATAAGTAATAATACATAATATGTGAAATAGGAAATATAATAAATAGAAAATATTAGAATAAAAATTGATAACATAATAATAATAAAATTTTATAATAAATCTAGTAGGAAACTTAAATTTAGATGATTATATGAAAAATATAGATTATTCTCACATCGAAAACTAAATCGATAGTTAAATTAGGATTATAGTATACTGTATGGACTGGAATGCTAGTTAGAGACAAAACATAATATTTAGGATACCCGAGCATAATATAATTAATTTCACATTATGGTTCGAAATGAAATCTTAAGATTACATATAACACCCACAGTTAGAACTGAATTAAAACCTAAATCAAAATCGAATTCGCAAAACAGAATCAGAACCTAGCATAAATTAAGAATAATTATAAAAGACAAAACCCAAACAATTAGGTATAATAAAACCTTAAACTGAAGATAATAAAAAAGATTTCAGAATAAAACCTATTTATAGTAATTATGTGGAAACTGAAATAATGTTTGTATTATAAGGATTAGCGGCGATGGTCCGTGCAAGTCGCACCTTAAGTGAACAAGTGAGAAGTTCAGGTAAGTTGGAATTAATACGTTGTTATATTTCAAAATACTAATTTGTAGTACTTGGAGGCTTAAAATTGTACATGATTATGCTTATTAAATAGTTAACTGTACGCATGTGCTTGTTTTTTAGTTTAAAAATATGATTATGATTTCTATCCTGGCTTATATTTGTGTAATTTATTGAAATGAAGGAATACCTTAAATTGGATCTAATTAAATGTATGACTGAAAATTCTAAATTGGACATGCATAATAACCCATTAGAGAAATATTAGGATTCTCCGACTAAATACCAACCCTTTAAAAAGAGATAGCACTAGATGGCATAATTGGTTTTTTTTCATCCTTAGTCGAACTAAGTGACAGTTGAGAAGATCACGGCAAGGGCAAAATCAATGGTTTAAAGATAGTCGCAAGAGGAGTTGTCTTCATTGCACAAGCTTAGGTTTGGTCATAAGCTGTTGCATTAACGAAAACTCCTCAACTCGGATTAGAGCGAATGCAATTTCTCTAATCTTACGACGAGCTAGACAACGTCATGTGATGGCATTTGCTTGAGTATATATTATACCTAATAATTTGATTGATAATCCTGTTTATATTTGTTGTATGGTTTTAGGTCTCCGTCCCAACTTACTGAACTGTGGTTACTCACATCCCTATAAACTTTGTTGCAACTGTTAGCTAAGAAGCGACCTATATTATCCTGAAGCTAGCAACTACTAGATCCTAGACAGTGAGGAAATACATCTAAAGAACAAATATATTGTTAAGGTTTTAGCTTTTGTTTTAGAAACTTTTATTTCCAAATGATGTATTACTTAGGAAATATAGTACAATGAAATTTTTTAAACCTTAATTGTAATATTTGAATTTTAGTGTATATACATATTTATGTAATTTCTTAAGCAAATAATTTAATTAATTTACGAGCTGTTTACTTTAAAGCAGATGACAGCTATATGTTCAGCTTTTATCTTAGGATAGTTTGCACGATAAGATTATTACAACTTTGCCGCTTCGGGGCGTGACAATTGATCTAGACATATAGGAGACTTAAGGATTAAAGGGAGAATCAAACTCGATATTTTAATCTAGTTTTGACAACACTGGTTAATTAATTCCCTTAACTCTTAAAAGTATAGTGCAAAGTTTATAAGTCCCTCATAAATCACAGAACAAAAGTGATAGTTACTGATTTACAAGCTAAAGTAGTACAAAACAAATAGGAAGTTTCAAACTAAGACCATCTTTATCCCATAAGAACTTTGAAACTTCCTTATAAAGCTATATCAGCTTCTTTAGGAACTCTGCATTTTAAGGAACCCACACTTTATCCTTAAGTTCTTTCATCAGAATTTGTTAACGCTATTCTATATATATATATGTATATTTTGTAGAGCATATAGAATAACATTTAAAGCAACATTTTTAATATTTTGTAAATACCATTTTAGTATCAAAAAATGTAATCTTGTACATTATAATAAATATTATTATATTAGTAATAATATTGATTAATGTTATATTTTTACAATAATTAATATTTTATTGGTATGTTATTAATATATATTAAATCATTACATTAAAAATCATAAATTAAATTGAAATTTACTTGATGGCATGATATATTTGAAAGATTGAAAAGAAATTAATTTAACACCGATATAAGTAGACATTCATAGATATTGGAAATAAATAAACTGAACACCAATACAAGTAGACATACATAAAAATTGGAAAAAAGAAACATGAAAAGGAAACATATAATTTTTTATTACAACTATTTCACATTAATTGTGGCTCTGAAACACTACCATATGTATTCAATCAAGTCATTTTGAAGTTGATAGTGCTTTACTTGATCATAAAGCCAAATATTGTTTTAGATATACGTTGCATAATTTGCAATATAATTGTAAGAGATATGAGGTAGTAGATCACTAATGTCTCTTGACTCATATTTTAGGACTTTAAAATTAAAGTTATAGATATCTCTTTTATTTTCAACAATCGTATTATGTAGGATTATGCATGCTCTTATGCTTTTCCTTATATCCTCTTGATCCCAAAAACTTGAAGGCTCGCAAACCATGTGAAAAAGAGAATATGGCACTCTAAAGGTTCGCTTAACATCTTTTTTGCATCCTTCTTAGTGCTTGGCAAATAATTGCTCCTTTGGACTACGAGGGTATGAAATTGATTTGACAAACGTTGACCATTTTAGATATATACAATCCATGAAATAATATCCTATATCATAATTTCTTCCATTGGCGACATAAGAAGATGATAGAACTCGTCCATTTAAAATATCATCAAATAGAGGTGAACACTCTAACACATTAATATTATTATTCGAGCCCGAGATACCAAAAAATGCATACCATATTCAAGTATCATAGGAAGGAACTGCTTTAAGCGTTATTGTTGGAGAACTAAGATCACCTCAGGTATATATGCCTTACCATGCAATTAGACAATTCTCCCACTCCCAATGTATACAGTCAATACTCCCCAACATACTTGGAAATCCTCGTTGCTCCGCAATGCTATGCAAGCGTTCAATATCAGTTGGAGTAGGCTTACGTAAGTACTCATCATTGAAATAAGTGATGACACCTTGAATAAATTCCTTGACATATTTTATAATTGTACATTCATCCATACATACATAGTCATCTAAAGAATCGCTTGCTACTCCATATGCTAATAACTACATAGCTGCAATGCACTTTTGCAGTGGTAGAACGCTAAGTTTACCAACAACATCCCTTTTTTGTTTGAAATACGGAGAGAAATCTTTGAGTGCTTATACAGTGTGAAGGAATAGAGTTTTCCTCATGCGAAATTCGAAATTGCTCATAAGTGTATACTAGGTCTAATAAGTAGTCATTATATAAGGGATTGTATCCTTCAATGCGACCTCTATCTATATACTTTCTCTTTTGCCTTCTTCTATAAGTACTCCCGCATATTCCTGGAAGCATTTGTTACAATGAAGCAATTAGTTCTACCTGATTGCACTCTAGGAGAAATAATTCTTCAGCTGCTTTGTTAGCCATTTGTTCCATCTCAGAAGCAAAACTGCTAGTTGACATGATCATATGAGAAAGTGAATAAAGTAATTCTTTTGACTTGAAGTGAGAATTTTTAATTGATTGATTTGTGGCTAGTTTTACAATGGTTACTTCTGCAATTTGATTAATTGATTGATTTGAATGATGCATATTTTGCAACGACTTTATGCTTCACAATGACTGTTGTTTCAAATAACTTTTACAACAGCTCATTGACACAAACAACTTTTACAACAGCTAATTGACACAATCAACTGTTACATACTATTACAATGACTAATTTCATGATGGAAACTAGAACACTTACTAATTAAAAATAAAACTACTAGTTACTGCTTCCTTATAGTATTTGTTTATGCTTTTCCTTAATCTATTGCCTTTGTGCATTGTCCATTGACAATGTATCTACAATCATTATATATTTCTCCCACATGAGCTACTTTTAATGCTTTTTTTGCTCTTGAATTTCACTAAATCTTTATAAGGCCTTAGATCTATGTTGACTTGTGCTACCCAATTCTTCCAACTTTTGAGCCAATCCTTCCATTACCTTATTATCGTATGGTTTTTTTTTTCCCCTTCCTTTTGGCTATTGCTTTACCAAAAGGATGAATGACTTTGTCATTGCCCTTATTGTGTATTAGTATATCATTATTTGAAGATAAACCATATGCTCCATCTTTACTCAACCTTATCCGCTTACTTTGACTTTTTTCGACATTTCCAACTTCAAACCTCCGTTTTGGTTCATTAAGTAAGATCAACCAATAATGCTCAACCATGTATTGTTTTTTCTCAATCTCTTTAAATAAATCATCAGCATCTTTTATATAATCTTACTTATTCTTGCCACTTTCTGCTTGTTGTTTTATTTGGTTGTAGTAAGCTCCAAATTTCATGACATCCTTTGATATTTTATGTCACCAAGATTTGTATTGTTTCCAGGTTCACTTTTGTGGATTTTTCTTTTTTTAATAGGCTTGCCCCTCTTCAAAACTTTCATAAACTCATTGCCAAAAAGTTTGCAACAACTAGTTATGTCCAACAATTGGATCTTTACTGACCCTTAACTATGCATGAATGAGAAGTTTATTGTCAATCTTCTCCCATCTTTTTCTGTGACCTTGATCTCCTTCATTGTCATTATCATCCTCATTTTCTAAGGTTTTTTTTTTTTTTTGAATGTTGTGGGTATTACAAACTTACACTACTTGGTGTTCGCAACGATTGATTAAATGTGGGTAGAGAAGGACTTGTGCCAATCGCATTGTATTGTGGAATGTAAACAAGCACAAAGTTATGAGGATATTGAAAATAAGGAGGCATCATATTTCTCGAATTATAATTGAAATTAGATGTTAGATTAAAATTTTACGCATTTTGGTTAATAGAAACATTTTAGGGTTATTGAAAATTAGGAAGACCTTGAAAATATGAATTAAATGGAAAATAAGAGCAACTTTATGTCAACAACCATATTTGGAAATTTTTCATATTTTATGGATACTTAAAGGGTGATAAATTTTGAAAATTATTGAAATTCATAAGTTTTCTTAATTTTCAATTAAAGAGAGAGTTTTACAATAAGGTAAATTAAAGTGAATTTCATATAAAAAAATACACACAACTTACCTATTTATAGTAGAAAAAGAAAAAAAATATATACATATATCAAACTACCGGTTCCATAAAAGCAACGAATAAATTGAAGGACATTTTAACGTCGATCCAACGTCTAAATTGGCAACAATCAGATTCTTTACAGAATTTAATAAAAAAAAAAAAACAGTAGGGTTGGGGACGTGTCCCATGTCAGGGAACGTCCCAACAATAAGGGACGCAGTATATTGCATTGGAACAGGCGCGCGTTTCTCCATGTCGGATAAGGCATCTAGAGTAAAGATTGCCTAATAGGATGAAAAATGCTACTAGCCACATGTTAACTTGGCTACATACAATGATTTGGTTGGTACGTCATTCATTTCATCAAAAACCATCCCCCAACGCTGCATATGCAATTTGGGGATTGAAAAATGGGAAATCTACTACCTTCTTGCAATTTTCAACTGGAGAGCGGTTCGATGAGACAGAGGCACCAACAAGATAATATTGTCTATTACACACTCATTAATTTGGTTATTGACTACTATTTTGCCGGAATATCACAAAACTGTGATAATATAAACTTTAAGGGTTTTTTTTTTTTTAATAACTATATGTTTAGAAATGTTAATCTATTGATTATGGACAAAAATAATTTTAGGAAAATTACAAAAAGAAAAAGTGACCTGTGCTTTAATATTTTTATAGACAGGGGCTTATGCTCTTTTAGACAAATATATGACCTATATATCTAATTTTGTGCTAATGAAAGGCAGGAGAAGTATGGCAATTTCTTATTGATTTATAATATTATTAAACAGTTTAAGTAAACAATATAAATATAAATTATTAAAAGAAGAAAATAGAAAAAAGGAAAAAAAAAAGAAAGAAAGAAGAAATTAGGTTGTTACCGGAAACAATAATACCATTATAAACCAATAAGAAATTACCACATGCCCCCTATCTTTGATTAACATAAAATTCAGGAAAATTTACATACCAAAACATTATCTGACAATACATTCAAATAAAAAATCAAACTTTTAAATAGTTAAAATAAAATACATTATAATAAGTGGTTAAAATAGATATCAAACTTTCATATGGTAAAAGTAAAAGGTCAATGTTATGGTACTTAGTTTAACAAAAGATTGAAACCTTAGTTTTATTTTAATTTTGATTCTCTATTTAAACTACTTATTATGATATTGATCTCTTACTTTAACCATATAAAAGTTTGATACTCTATTTTAACTAGTTAGAAATTTCATCATTTACTTAAACTTTGCTTCCAATGTAGATCATCTCATTCTCCTATAAATTTTACCTACCTTCATTTGCCCTTGAATGGTAATATGTCTTTTACACGTCATGGCATGATTTAGATTTGATATGATTACAAAATTATAATGATTTTGTCTAAAATCTCGTTGTTCGATACGTATAATAGTACACAAACAACACCAAATCATAATCATGAACATATTGATTGAATATTAACAATAATCATGAGATTATGATAATAAGCAAGGGACGAGATGTAGTTTCTCAAAAACCTCAACTGAGAATTCAACTTCTTGATATTGAGAAATGGATGAACACCATCAGCACACTGAGTTCCAAGAATTTTAATCACCACTATAATAAGACAATATTTATTGTAAAAAACCCATTTCAAATCTCTAAATGCTATGTTAGTTTATCAAGAAACTTCCTCGCTTAAATAATTCTCAATTTTAATCCTAAGTTCCTTAATAAAAGTTCATCAACAATTTTTTTTTTCTTTTAATTTTTATGAGTCCCAATCTCCTATCAAGTTACCAAATCATATTAGAAATTTAAAACAAAAATATTAGCTTTTCAGGATCCTCTATAAAGGACCCGGTTTTTCCGAAGCAACAGCAATATACTATTGAAATACCGCAAATTGCAGTGCTTAGCATAATGTTGTGTGACAAGCAACCTATGTTAAACAAGGTCTACGCCCAAGCCAAAAACACCAATACCCAAAACGCAATCTAGACGTCCAATCCGAGCACAAATTAAATCATACTATCAAAAGTTCATCAAAATCGAACCATGAAATTAAAACTCCACAACGCCACAGGAAATGAAATTGTAGTACCTTAAATTAAACCAATTGGATCCAATTCATTTAGGAAGAATTGATAGAATGAATACCGAACAAGGTCAAGATTAGAATTTTCAATGAAGAAAAGATAATAAACTGGGTGTCAAATCCACCCCAAAACATCTTTCATGTCATGCCCTAAAAAGGTGGAGTCATAAACGGCCTTATCATATAAACTATTTTAGGATAGAAGCTGGTCTTACAGTTATTACCATAAACCTAATCCAAACCAAGTGTACTCTCGACTCACCTACTTTGAAACATCCAATTCTGTATCTACTTGATATAAGCCTGTAGAATAATTCTTTTGAAATAACTAATAAAGCAAATTCACAGGTTTGACTTTTCAAAGGAGTATTGGTAAAACCCATAGGTATACGTTATTCGATATATAAACCAAAAGATAGAAAACCAACAAGCTCTTTAGGAAGACTTGGGTAGTTTTCTAATAGTTAAAAAAAAAAGAAAAAAGAATCAATAATAAGAACAAAATTCAACCAAATTCTTCTTGATCTTTACTCGTCAACTTTGTTAGCCAAAGTTCTAGTTTTAGGCATTGTACTTGTAGTTCCATTTTGAACTTGCAAAATAGATTATAGAGGAATGAGTAACAACTTACTCAGTAAATGGTACAAAGATAAAAGCATATATTTAGCACATCATAATCAAGATTTCAACTGAATTACTTGAATGCAATGCATGTACAAGTAAGTGTCATTACATAACTGCGCTTACTTTAATTCAGATTAAGGAGTTTGACACCGCGCACTTACGGATTGGAACCAAGCCGAAACTTGTGCAATGGAGAGCACTCTCCTTCCGTGACTACCTTCGAACCACAACCCTTAACTTTGTTGTAACCTTCGTTTCTATCACTTAGTTTAACTGAGGTAGAGAAAGGACTATTTCAATTATCCTTATAGAAGGGAGTCTATGTTTGGCCTGAAAATCTTAACTATTATCCTTAGTAGGTTATAATGCATATCATGTTAGACGTTAAGCCAAGTTTGAGTTAGTTCATTTTCAAAATGATCAACTAAGCTCAAACAATTCAAGCATAATAATATTCACAAAACAATCATAACATGAAACTCAACTCCTATGACAACAAATTGAATCTCAGACACAAGCGCCACACACATATAAACAATTAATTACAATCACAAGCAAATATATACTAAAGTCTTTAGATAGTTTGAAATAATATCCCAAAACGTTATAAAGCATTAATCCTACTTACATGTATAGATGTTCACTCCCGTAAGTTGTACTATCAACGTTTTGCTTACTTAGAAATCCTATCTATACCAAAACCTAAATTTAGTTTTTATAAGATTTATAAAAACATTAAAGTTTTATCTAACTGCTTGTATTATGAAACAATTTGGTTGAAATACTATTTAGGTAGTTATTTTAATGAAGTTACATACATATATATATATTTAAAGTATATTGTTCATATATGATGAAATATAGTTACATTTACACATGTACTTAATTATTATAGTTTTATTATATAAGTTATGTTAAATTAGCTAATATTAATGGATATATGTAATCATACCATTACTTACAATATATCGTTCTAATTGTATCGAAACATATATTTTATCAGTTAAATTACGTTTCAATTGCGGAAAAGTCATCGTAGAACAATAGTTTCCATAATATTATAAAAATACCTATTTCATCACCTAAAATTATCCAATTTTAGTAAAATTAGTATCATTGGATTCATATGATCTCGACAATATATAGTGCATGTTCTAGTTCAAATGATAATTTCTAAATGATATATATATATATAGTTAATTCTAATATACACGTACACCCATATAACAAGTATTATCACAGTATTTCCATGTTGTTGAAATAAAGTATATTTTACATAATTTCCTTATAAAACATAATAAAACATGTATTATCCAATCCTAATACACATATATCATAGAGTTACAATACTTTTGTAGATCCTTGAAGTTCACTCTAAGTTATCGAAATTAGATTTCATGTCACTTCTTTTGAAAATCGTAACTTATAGTTAATTAGCTACTAGTAGTTTTATTACTTAAAGGGTGAAAATTTTATAAAAATAATATGAGTAGTTTAAATAAAACCTTTTGTTTTTTTTTTCGCTATATAAAAATAAATGTTATAGATACTTCATAGAAAAATGTTGAAGTCAAAATTACATCATTTTGTCTTTTTTTTTTTAAAAAAAAAATAGAAGCTAGTGATCATGTTGGAAATTCTTCTTTTGACAACAAACTTCGAACGCCTAAAGATGATAGTAGGACTACGTATGATAACCCAACCATCATTAGCTACATTCATCCCATGCTGTAGCATTCATTTTTCTAAATTTTCCTATATTGTCTATGGTTTTTAAGTGTTGTTATAGTTTGTTCCTTAGTTTTCAATTTGTATAAACTCAAAATGGAAGTGAGATGATAGATTTATAAGGGCAGGGGTTGGTGGTTGCAGGGGTCGGTGGTTGCATGTGTTAGGCCATGTGGCTCATTATCAATTTCCTTCGGTATTTAGTTAGCAATTAGGTGTCCCAATGATATGGTGTATTATACTACGCCAAGCTACTAATGATACTGTATATGGATATTTATATCAATATATGTATATTTTGTTTAGTTCTAGTGTTGGTTTATCTTGCTAGGTGCCATCATGCCCTTCCATCTTGAAAATGACTCACCTTCACCTAGTATTAGTACAACAAGAATTAGAATGAATTTGCATTATTAAATATTATTTATTGTTGTTCAGGCAAAAGATGATGAATCACCTTCCATTTACTTATTCAATATTTGAATATTTGTTTAGTGTACATATATAAGTCTAGTATCACTTTTGATGGAATTCTTACATTGATTTGCATGTTGAAACTATAGTTGCTTTATCAGGATATTTAATAGCATTAAAGTAGATATATTTGCAACAATATTAATTTTATGGTAAAAATGTTATATACAATAGCAACTAAGTTATAATATATATAGAATTAATTGCTTAAAATAGTGGAAGATCTAAAGTAAGTGTTATTAAATCTAGTGATCTTCACAAAGTTGTATTTTGACATTAACCATAAAATTCCTATCATTTTTTATTGCCCTACCACATAATCATAGTAGATATATGATCACTAGTTTTAGACAATTAAGTGTCATTTTATCAATTCGTTGTGTCCAAGTAGCATGTCAAAGTACTATATCTTAATTAATCCATCTATATTTAAGACAAAGCAAATGACATAAAACGTTTATTTATTTATTGATTAGTGTGTTTGTTTATATATATATATATATACACACACACTTACACTTTAGGGTACATTATAAGCTAAACTTTACATATATTTAACAATCACCATAGAGCTCAGTGACTTTCTTGTTTACTTGTCAATTATTTGACTAATTAGGTATTCTACACGTATATGTGTATATATTTTAAATTTACAAATATATATATATATATATATTTACACATTACCTACACAAAGTATGTATACATTATCTTTGAATTATTATTTTATACCATTTTTAAAACATTTATTATATATTGTTAAGGTCTCATTAATTTTCAAAACTCAAAGTCGCCAAATAAATAATAAATTTTAGTTCTTATAATACCACTTGGTGCTGTTCTAAATTATCTTTTCATTGGTCTTGAGACAAAGGCTTAGTATAATTTTATTAATGCTTTTTTGTAATACTTAATATAGTGCATGTAACATGCCATCTTTGAAATATTAAAACTTATAGGGTTATTTTATCTTACCTTCATTGTATACCAAAAATTACAAGCCCAAATCTCTAAGTCTCATATTTCGTTGTAATTATCAACTTTTCTCAAGATCAAAACCTTATCATTTGCACTCCTAAATATGTGTGTGTGCGTGTGTGTATAGGTAGCTGTACATAATAAAGTGTGTATATATAGATAGATAGATATAGATATATATTTGAATATGTATATTAATAAGGTACTATATAATTATCTTTTATCTAACTATATATATAGATATTTTTGTTCTTAGTATAATTATTTGAGTAGTAAGAATAGACACTTAAATATAATATATCTATTTCATGGTTTCATAAGATAACAGACAATAATGATATATTTAACCATTTAATTACATTATATTTTATCTATTTGTTTCTAAAATCCAATTGAAGCCATTTCGATTAATTTTTATGACATACGATAAATTTTAAGCTACAACTAAAACTTTTGCAAATGCCCTACAAGTACAAGTGCCTTAAATGCTAATTTACATGGGGTTACTTTCTTGATTGTCTTAAAACTAAATGCTTTGGAATTAGTTACTAAAGTACGGAGCTTACAATGCATTTGACTCGATAACTCTCACTAGCATGCTATATCTAAATATCTTAATTGTAAAATTTTTTAGGGTCTCAGATTTCATATTTCAATTTCATGAAAAAATTTAGAGAATTTTGTTTTAAGAAAATCGGAATGAGATGAGAGAAGGGAAGAGATAGAGTGACATGAACAATAAGAGTGTGAATGAGAAAGATTTTAGAAAAATTCTTCATCAATTTACAAAATGAAAATATAATACGTATACTGTGAGAGAGAAATCATAAAAGATTCATCATGGTCCATGATTCATACATGTCATCTCATTGAGATGCATAACTATTTAGACTACCTCCATATGTACACTTAAAACAAATAAAATGTTTTCTTATCTCCCTTTATGGGTTAATGCACATTAAGCATAATTTGGATCTTTAATGGCTCGATTTGGTTTTCATTTAATTCAAACATTATTATTAATAGATTTCTAGTTTCTAAGATCACCTTAATCTTACAATTTATTTTAACTCCACAACAACATTGAGTACATTAATTGACTAACAAATTCTAACTCCAAAGATCCAATCCGGTTTACCTTGATCTCTAACCATTTAAGGTTCAATCACAATGTTTTTGTTATTATGTGCAATCCTCTATGTCTTTATTATGGTGATAGCGTCACAACTGGTAAGTAATATGACTGTTAAAAAAAAGTATCCATGATTTATGGTTACGAGTTAACCTAGCATGAGAGATATTTCAATATCTTAATATCTTAGATTAGTTTATGCATTGTTACATTGTTGCTTCTTCCTCTCTTTTTTTAAGTGCAACAAGACAACTTAAAGTTGATTGAATCTTATCACAATTGCAAGCTTCTTAGTCATATGTGTCTAATCAAGTGACTAAGGATATACAATAGAAGATGAATAATGTTTTATCTTAACTTGTCATTAGCACTCTAAAATGCTTCAAGTCACACCTAATAACTAACTTGATAATGACTTATAGAGTTAAGTTTATTAGCATCAAAACACTACATCTAATCATAGAATACATAATGACAAAAGGCCCAAAAGTTGATCATTTTAGTTCAATATTGAAGGAACCAATGATGTCTAATTGCAGTGCTCTCTAAATTTCAAATTATGTCCACCCATGTGTATCATCCTTAGGAAGCCGTCCATTAGTGTGGAATAAGATCAAAATGCATGGGAAATGTCTCCTTATTCTTGTTTAGGCATTCACTTAACTATGGACTTTATTAAGATTGATGTAATATTAGTGAATTCCAATAAATATCTAAACATATTAGAATTCAATACTATATATTGATCTCATGTGAATTTATTCCAATTTAGAACCGACTAAAAGCACCTAACAAAGAACATATATGCCTTTATATTTAAATAATTATCAGATTTTTGTCTAAAGTCTTAGCACTGCGTATATACTCCAACAAGATTTACATCCCTTATAGAGGATAGATAGTCTAAGGGATATTTACAAAATTGATTTAGTCTAATGTCAATCAATTATTAGTATCATCTACAATAAACCAATAATAGTAAGGTTATACAAATAAATGAATTACACAATATGGTCCATGTAAGTATTAGGAAGGGAGCCTTCACATGGCAAAAACTATCTTGTAAAAAAGTAATCTTACTACGATGAAAAAAACTTCACCATGTTGAAGTGAACCTTTTAATGGTGAAATGGTGAAAATCTTCTTTATGATTAATGGAAGAATTCCTAACTATTAGGAAGTGAATTTTAAAACGGTGAGTGAGACCAACCTTACCCTAATAGATAGATAGAACCATAGCATTTTCAGATAATCTATGGAAACTTGTCGTATTTCATATTGTTGCTTATGCATTGTACGTAGTTGTATAACTAATAATCCCTATTGTAGTTTGTAGATTTTGTCGAGATGTAAAGTTGATCATTAAGTTTGGTTTTTAAGTATTTGGGTTTAATTCACGATCAAAGATACCTGTAGAAACACAAAGTTGGGTCTAATGTGGGCACTCTAAAACTCAAGCCAATTATTGGAAGAAAATTGGCAAGGTAGCAAAATTACGAGTGAAGGTGATCATACTTGGGGGGCTCTTCCTTATTTATAGGTGATGAAGCCAAAATTCTTTAAGAAATATATGGGTAAGTGTAAATATCTTATTTTTGCCGTTTTATTTTAATATTTTTATTGGGCCAGGTTTGAAAAAAGAAAAATGAAAAAAAAAGTAAAAATACAAAAAAAAATTTAAAAAGAAAAATTATAAATATTTTTTAGAAAAAAATAGATTTTTAGAAAGTAAAACATTTTAAGGTTAATTGATTGGTTTTAGCTCATTTGAAGTAGCTTAAGTATAATTTAATTATATTAAATATTAAGGCACAAGCCAACAGCTTAATGAATAAGTATTTGACCATTAACATTATGTTAGCTTAAGGTTATGGGTTTAAATCTCACTAGGTAAACATGTGCTTTTTTACTTTTTTTCTTTCATTTATGGAAATCGATTGAGCATACGAGATTTAAATCTAATTACAAATATTTTGAATCTAATAGAGTTATATTTAAATTTGATATGATAAAGATTTATAAGATTCAAATCTAATTTAATTTTTGTTAATATAGATTTGGATCAATATAGAAGATTTGTTTTTTAGTCTTTTAAATATCGATTGGACGGCATAAAAATTTTCAATTACATACACATGTCCAACTTAATTACACACTAACCTCAACCTACTACCACCCCCATCCTCACATGAATAGCAAGACCCCTATCCAATCTAACCTCTCTTGTCATAGCCATATGACTCACATTAGCTTGAAAAGAGCCTTCTTTAATGACAGAAGCTTAGGTTGGAATTAGCTTCATGGAGTAGAACACCCTAATGGAGAACAAGTACATCTTAAAGGAAACTGGCTTGAGCTAAACAGGTGAGGTCCTTGAAAGCTCAAAGAAGCTCTAAGAAGGATGATACTTATAAGGACCCAACCTAAGGTTCGGTCAAGTAGAGTTGTGCAAATCAATTCACTTAAAGGTGGTATGGGATTTCGTTGAAGTTGGTGAGTGCCACGAGCTTAACTTGAAGGTAATCAAGCGAACCCTTAGAATCGACCTAGTATTAGGTTAGGTTTACCCTGTTGGGTTAAGCCCATATCAATCTAGGCTTTCCTTTATGGTCTAAAAGTAAGAATGAGGTCAGATTGAGTATAAGGGTTTTAAATCCAATAGTGCCTAGCAACACCGATTGGTGCATGCTAAATGTGGTATGATGATAATAATGAGAAGATACTACAGAGTGAGCCTTCATATTCCAAGGGTTTAGGAAAATCTTGAGATGATTCCTAGGCATATAAAGATGATGGGATTGATCTAATTTGATTGTTGTTCAAGTATGAGATGTAATCTTGAGTTTTGAATCATAGTAGCTTTGAATGTAAGTTAGACAAAAATAAATGCTTTTAACTTGTACAATTTGGTGGATATGATGCCCTAGTCCATGCAATCCCTATAAAAGGTCATTCAATTTGTGTATCTCTATTATGGGCAAGTACGATTCAGTTTAATTTGTTTCCAACTCGAACCAAATAGCATATATTGTTTGATTTTTATTATTTTGAGTTGAACAACAAAATTAAGGTTTAGGAATTTCTTTGAACCATAAAAATTCAATTTAATTTCTTTCATGATCTGAAATAATTAGTTATCTGGAAAATACTTACAATCAAGCCATAACATCTTAGACCTTAATTACTAATTCTATTTGCAAGTTCATAAATAGAATATACATTCACAATTTAATAATGATCGTTTAAACCTATATATGTATAATAAACAAACTTTAAACAAGTATTGTTAGCTAAATTTATCAACAACTCGTTGTATAGTATCAACTAACATATTGAATATTCAATAAATAACTTAACTTTTCAATATTTTTAATGATGTTATAATGGAATTATTTTTTAGTCACTACTGAAAGCAAAAAATTACTTCATTTTCCCATAACAACTCAATTTGGGATTTTTTAATATAGTTCATTTGAACCCCTTAACCAATTGTAAAAATTTCATTCAATTTTTCTAAACCTAAATCAAAGAGAAAATGGAAAAGGTTTTTATATTTTGATTCAATTCTATCTCTTATCCAATATCTATATTTGTATATACTTAAACCCAACTCATGCCTTGATTAAGACCTATCCTGCTCTATCCTTAACCTTGACCAAGCCTATAGAGGTAGGTCACAACCCATACAAAGACTCGATAACTTTATTGATGGATCATTAACAAAATTTAAGAAGGCATTGCAATTTTGCTATGTAATATCCTATCATTCAATTACAAAATTGTGACAAGCAACATAAAATAATAAAATTAAAGGAAGATGGGAAAAAAGAAAAAAAGAAAAAACACAAGTGCCTCGTTCATTTTAACTCAAACAAGTAGGTCAAACTACATTGTAATTTATGAAAAGTACCAATGAATTGTACTTCGACATTTGAAATCAGATACTTACTAACATTCATTCAAGTGTTGTATAAATTGCAAATGTTTGCATTATTTGAATGTATTAGCCACACTTCAAGCGGTAGAGTCATAACAGTCTTATCGTGCGAACCATTTTAGAATGGAAGCCGATTTCACAGTCGCTACTATAGAATTGGTTTACGTAAGGTGAACTCATATATGCAACTATCTAAGCATTTAGTATAGTCCTTGCATTTAGATAAAGTTCATCAACATCTTTTTGAAAAGACATGTAAAATAGTTTTCAATACATGCCCTTTCATATAGAGTTTCATATATATAAGAAAGGTTTATAAGTTCAAAGGGTTTTACTTTTCATATCATAATATAAATCATCAAAGCAAACTATCGAGTCACTTACGGTAACCTAATTAATTCTGTTATAGATAAATAAAAATCTATAAAGAAATAAGAGTTTAATTGTATCTTTATTAATCTTTGTTCCTTAGCCCCATTAGCTACTAGGTTGAAATTAGCTGCAATGCTACGTAACTCCTTTTAACCTGTAAGAAGGTTTACATGTTGTAAGCAATCATAGCTTAGTAAGTGGAATGGAGACAGAAGTATGCGTACACTATAAGGCAAGTAGGTTTTTCAACTAAGTTAATTAGATATAATGCATAAATAAACAAATGCCATCACACAATACTGTTTAGTTTATCATGAGATTAGAAAAACCATACTCACTTTAATTCGAGTTTGAGGAGTTTCAACAATGCAACAACTCACGACTAAAGGCAAGCTTATATAGTTGAGACATTTTTCTTCCTTGTGACTACCTTCAAATAAGTGTCCTCAATCTTATCGCGATCTCTTCTCATATCATTTAGTTCGACCAAAGATAAAAAATAAATCATTTGAGCTATCCCTTTTGAATGGAGTATTTAGTTAAAGGATCTTGGTTGTCCCCTAACAGGTTACAATACATGTCATATTAAGTTTTAAAGTTTAATATGATGTAGTTTAGTTTAAGGGTGATAAATCAATTCAAACAATCTAGTAAATAGCACTTCACCAAAATATTGTAATTAAGCTTCAACCAATAATTGCAGACCCATAAGCAAATCCACTTTTAACTATACATAAGAACAAATAGTGCACAAACTTAAGTTTCCAAGTACTTTAAAATAATACTCCAAAATATAAAGCATTGATCTCAACTTATCAATGCTTGTTGCACGAGCTAGCTATAGTTGTGGAGCATTTCTTCGTTGAAAATCCTCATATTATAAATGATGTTTAGTGTTTTCCAAATTATGGAATATCAGTAATATACTCGTCATTCCTATATTGAGTTTGTTAACCTTAATTTTGGTAGTTATGTATAATTAAATATTTAAGTTTTGGGGTCACCTTAGGTAAACTTTTTCTTATGATATCCTTTAAATTATTCTTTAACAATTTTCTAAGTCATCCTCTATGTTAGGTTAACTTTAGAGTTCTTAGTGGGATAACTTTTAATTTATTCTCTTGGTTTATTCTAGTTTGGAACTCTTATTTAAGCACCTTCTGTCTCAATCTTTGACTAGACACTACCGTTAAAATTTACTTATCAAAGTTTTGATATATCCTGTAAGTTAGGTTGGTTGTAGCTCTTAACTAAGGAACCCTTCAAGTTATCCCTTGAATGTTTTCTAGCCTATACTTCTTATTAATGAACCTCTGATTTAGCTTTTGAGTTGATTTAAGTTAGATACTTATTCAATGAAATCCTATAATTTCACCATAACATATATTCTTAATGAATATCTCGATTTTGGTTAAAGATTCACCCTTTCCTTATCAAAACAGATTGATACATAGTTGCAAATATTCATCCTCCTTTTGAATTACATGGTTGAACAATGATTTTAATCACCTAACAGTAAAATTATCTTAACCAAGCCATTTAGCCCATTAATGAATAACCTCTTTTTAGCCTTAATTATGGTCATTAATCAAACTTATTAGTTAAACCTGAATCATCCAATATTCATAAGAAACTTGTTTATCTTATAAATTCTAGTAAAAGCTAGGCACATGTATAGTTAAAAAATAGTAATTTTAGCTTTGAAAACTTAGTTGTTTATTAAATTCACTACTTTACCCACAAAATTTTAGTCAATTCCACTATATAACATCAAAATACTCCATAATAATACACACATACACACATATAGAAAGGTTAAAATTTTCGGTTCACTATAAGAAAATGACAATGAGTTTGGCCATAATGAAAATATTACACTCATCTTACAAATTTACAAATAATGTCATTTTGCTATAGAATTTAATATAACATCATAATAAAGTTATAAAATAACTGTCTATATGAACCGTTCTTTTAGCTTAAGAACTTTCTTTGAAGTCTAAATCTCCTTAGCATCTTTCTTCATCATATGATCGGTACATATTCTATAGAATGAATTAATTATTATCATATGAATTTCCAATTATGAATCTAAGCATCTAAATTCATGTTATTTGGATGACAAGAAGCATGCATTATCGAAATCCATCCCAAGAATTACTTTGTGCCTAGAAAAACATAGATATATTTTTATTCTTGTAAATTTTGCCTATTAAATCAGTTCATCTTTTACTCCTATTGGATGCATTTTAACCCTCACACTACTACATATTACTTAGATATCCCATTTTTATATGATAAGTATGATTATCATCATTTTTTTCTCTCCATCATATGAGAGCTCTAACATTAAAAAATATGGTAATCATCTATATAGATAATGATAATAGCATGATAATTGAATCGACAAATATTTGCTTTTGCTTACTTACAACTACGCTTCTCATGTGTGAATAAGCATTAAGTAAGACTCGTCAAAACAACATTTTTTTAGTTTTCTGATCAACCTTATAATTATGAATCAAATATGTACTTGTAAAGAATGTAGTAGAATTGATAACCAAATTTAAGGTAAAAGTCTACTAAATTAAATTAGAGATAAAATTATTGATGTATTTATAATTAAATGGTATGAATACCGATCTTCCAACGGGATGGATTAAGTTTAATTCTTATCTCTCTATACTTATTGTAATAGTATTTGAAAAAAAACACCTAGAGATAAAATTGCCTAACCTGAATTTTAAAATATTAATCAAGTTAATTTGATACTTTGCTTTATTTTCTCTTCACCTGCAAAATTTTCACTTTCCTTATCTAATAGCATTCATTTAGCAAGAGCACTAGATGTTTTCGAAGTAGCAAAATTGGGATGCACATATTTTAAGTAAGGTTTGATATTTTATGGTAAAGGGAAATTATTTCTTTTAGCAGTGAAAAATATTTATAGGATTTGTGTTTACTATTTATTAATCTAATAAAATTACTTACCTAATTCTTATTGTAACTCTATTACCCCTACACCCATCCTAAATCCTAATCAATCCAATTAAATGAAGATTAGTAGACCATACATCCTTTAAAATAAGATTTAATAGGTAGTACACATTTTGTGTTATATGCACGTAGTGTAAAAATATCAATAAAATATTGATACAAATTATGATGAAAGGAATAGTTTCTAAATTAATTACCACACATGATTTATACACATTTTACATGTCAATATTTTATTAATATTTACACATCATATATACATAACACATGTCGTATATAATCTATGATGTTGCTACCAAAGAGCATGTACATTTTTTATATTACATTCTGTTTAGGTTTTAAGTACTGACTTCCATAGTAAAAATTGAAATATTCCTTTTTAAGGTCTACTTCCAACGTATGAAATTTTATGCTATGTGATGTTACATTTGTATTAATAAATTATTTTTACATTATTTTTATGGCATTTTACTTGTTACGCTCAAAGTGGTGAAGTTGTAATAATCTCGCTATGTGAATTATCTTAAGGTAAGGACTGGCCTTACAATTGCTATCGTAAACCTAATTCATACTAGGTGTACCTAACTTTATCGCTTTATAGCATTCGATTCGGTATGTGTTATTAAAAAAAAAAAAACAACTGTGAAAAAGCTTTTCAAAACATTAGTTCAGTATAACATGATTTTAATTGTTTTGGTATAAGTTTTATAGGTTACATTCACTTATTAATTAGGATTCCTCAAGTAGTTCTTTAATTTTATGGGTACTTTAGGTTATGAAATCCTTTGAATTTTCCTTTATTTCCGGATTAACCTTAGAATTTTAAGAAATTATCCTTTGATTTAGCTTATAGATTCCACAATATTCACATTTCACATTTAAAGTTGTCTTTGATTTTGCCTCTGGGTAGAGTTTTTAGTATAATATTCACTTAATATTCCTTTGAATTTACCTCTGTTTTTATGCATTTCACTATAACTTTAGAATTTATGCACTTTTCCTCTAACTTCAGCCACAAATATTACTTCATTCACTAATATC
Organism: Lumnitzera littorea; assembly: GCA_024138015.1. Lineage (NCBI taxonomy): Eukaryota > Viridiplantae > Streptophyta > Magnoliopsida > Myrtales > Combretaceae > Lumnitzera > Lumnitzera littorea. Next base: position 23,781,411 of record JAMXBB010000005.1, on the reverse strand, counting down.
CGGCTTAATCACATCCCAATTATTCATGTAGCATATCCTCATTCACCATTCCATCAAATTCAATAAATCCACAAGCTACTAAACTAACATTATAAAGACAAAATCATGGGTTCCTATTGATTTTGACCTTAAAACTCAATTTCACAACTTTAACACATCGTAAATACTTCACTTAATGTTCAAACTCAACATTCAAATGTGGTTCTTTAGAAAAATTATATTAATTTCTACTAAAACATCCATTTTATTCTCATTTTAAGGCAAAAAAATCCAATAAAAATATAGAAAATATTTTTTGTAAGAAAACTCCTTATAGCAATTCAATATAAGTATAAGGTTGTTTGTAGAAAAATTTTGAGGTTGAAACTACGTTAATAGACTAATTTATTTAAGTACAAAAAATTGTTCGGTTTCATTGATTTTTTAAAGACGTATATCATAACTATTGAATTTATAGATAATATTATTTTTCTCAAATTCTATACATGAAAATATGTAGGAATAATTTTTTTCATAATTTTCTAGGGATATTTAATATTTTTACTTTGTTTTTGTTACATCGAACCAAAATCGACCTTTACCGGAATTAGCCACTCTAGCTATCGCCAATAGCCACCTCTTTGTTGGTAGAGCTAGGTGCTAAGTGCTCTACCGCTTGGTGATGGTAGTTGGTTCCTAGATACCTCATAAGTCCACGAATACTCTTAAGCTTTGATTGGGCGCTAATTTTGTAAAATATCCTAAATTCAACCCTTAAATCTCCAAAACCTAACTCTATTTTTCTCAAGTCCCTATTTGCACGTAGGATGATATGGAGAAGTTTTTCTAGATTTTATGGAGTTTAAGAGTATAGAATTGATTTTACTTTATCTCTCCTCTTAGAATTTGCCTTTTATGCTCTACCTAATTGCATGTTTTAGTTAGCTAAATCACGAACACCTAGCCTCTACACTCCACACGCCCATTCTAATCTTAGTCTAGCTGGTTTATGATTTTTCTCAAATTTTTTATTAATTTCTTTGGCTTAATTTAGCTTAAAATATAATTATTTGGCTATTTTAATTAGTTTCAGGTACTTGTTTATACATAAAAATTACACACGGTATACTTATATGTGTCATATATGTTATTTTATGTAATGTAATAATTTTATTATATATATAATTTATCTCTAGAAATTTACATGTTAATGGAGCCTATCTTGCACAATTACTATAAATATTAGGTAATATAGTAAAATTATACTATTTTAGCTATATTATTATTACTTTATTATATTCTTGATATTATTGTCTCCATAAATGAACAAGTAATATCAATATATTTATTTATTTTTATCATATTAGTATTTACTATTTCATTTGCGAAGTTCAAACTCACGGGAATACTTCAACTGTTTTTTATAGCACCGTTGCAAATCTCAAACTTACTTATTTTCTAAATGTTTAATTAAGTTGAACACAACATATTTAAGTTTTGGAGTGTGTTAATCTATGTATAGATCGTTATACTTTTCATATCAAATATACTAGGTATATGTACATTACTTTTGAATATGTTTTTATATTTGGTTAAGATACCACTATAAATCCTAACTAGTTGCTTAGGGACGGGAGTCTCACTACTCTCTAATAAATTTTGTATTCAACTCTCTATCGTGCTATTTATTTTGATGTCCATTCACTATCTTTTTTGCTCTCTATATATTTCATTGTTTCTGGTTCTTAGCTGAAAAGTATTCAACCCATAATTTAAAATTTATAAGCAGTTTCATCTATTTGGTTGTGATCTCTTATCGTGGAAACCTATATAATATATTTTTCTTCAAACACATAAACTTTCATATAAACAATAATAAGTTTTTGCAATGATTCATCTAAGTTTGGCGACGAAGGAAGTTCAAGCAAAGATAAGAGAGAAGTTGTGGAAACATAGGCTCAAGCCACCAATGACGTAAACCAACCATACGGTTTTCATAGATTTAATGAGAATAGGATGACGGACGTTATGGACTATCTTTTACCCGACTTCGAGCATTTGATGACCAGTTTTGAACACCCTTCACCAATTTTTGAGTAAAGTCTTACTAAATTATATTGTCCTTCGCTTAGGATAAAAGAGGAGGCACATTTTCGAGTAGAATCACACATGGAGCAACATAAACACTAAAACTAAAGAAATTGAGGGGCATCGATGGGTGAGGATAGCCACTTAGATCACATACTTTTATTTAGCATTTCTACAATTGTATAGGTCTAAATAAAATGACACGAGGGTATCGTAACTACTGCACCATAAGTTATTCATGAAAAGTGGACAAGATTATAGATCTTTCCTAAAATACATTCGGTCTAGGAACCTCACTGAATACAGAACGAGAAGGGGTTAACTCAACTTTTGAGGTATGGTGCTTCTAAATCTTCAAAGTTCGTTAAAATGCTATGAAGAAAAGCAAAAGGTTAGACGATGCTAAGTGATTATAAGCATCCACCAAAGTTACGATGTTGGTAAACATACCAACAATGCTGAATACGATAAAACTTGTTTAAATCCTAGTATTCAATCATATTTTAGGAGAAGAATGCGTAAAACAACATAAAATCTTTATCATTTAGGCAAAAGAAAACTTTTTGCTAAGTTTCACTTACTAGATTTTGCAAATTTCCATCTGTGTCGATTATTTAAAAATCCAATGAACACGAAAATGCACAAAATATGTTTGAATTGCAAATATTATTTTAGATGAGTATGCACTCACTATTATTTTTACTATTATTATTATTATTATTATTATTATTATTTTTCGATTGATATTGACAATGCAATGCAAGACCATGCCTACTTGGTGTAACAAGCCCTTTGATAGCCAATGCTAGTGAAACCATTTTTCACATCCATTACGCTTGTAGCACAATGAATCGTGTGCTGAGGACATGTGGCATAATGAATTGTATGCTGAGGACATATGATAGGTGTTGGATTTTATAATGCCAACTATCAAAATGATTATTGAACATATGATGGATCCATCTGTTAACAACGCATGGAAGGAATTTTATTTAGATAATAGGCCTAAACCTAGGACACGAGTACAATTTTGCAAATCAACCTTTATAAAGCACGGTAGATTACAAACTTGCACCTTGTAATTTTGCTATACTCTATATTCTAGATATACCTTTACACCGCCCTAATTGGGAGCCATGTACAAGGTTGTTGCAAAATACCTAAAAATTTTCCATATTTACGCAAAAATGCTTTTGTATATTTATTGGCCAAGTGCTTGTTTATTCTTATCTAATTTGCAACGCAACATGAAATTACAAGTATGTGAAACTAAGATGATTAGGAAGTGGTTAGCATAGGATGAGAAAAATTGCTAACAGTTACTTCATTGCTGATCTTAGACCCTTGCTCCAAACTAGAAGTGCTTATTGAAATTTTAATTTTATATTATGAGTATGTTGAAAAGATATTTGATACTATAGATACTTATGTAGATGATGCACTAGTAGCATATCATGAGGTGATAGAGTTTATATATGAATTCTTTTGTAAGTTTTCCTTTACTTATGGTGGTTAGGTATTGATAAGTCCCTCACTTCTTACTGCCATATAGAGAAGCTTATTTGATGGAATCCAAATAATGGATCTAGTGATGACACAAAGAGCCAAGTAGAAACTAGGTCTTAGATAGAACTTGACAATTATTTAAGCATTGCCTTTGAGTTTGATGAAGATGTAGATGTTTATGACTTTGATATTTTGAGTTGATATAGAAGACATATCTCATATGGCTTGACAAGTTTTGGTAGCTTTAGCATTAGTAGTAGCCATTAAGCTAACATTTAACACATTGAAACAATTTTAGATGATTGTTAAACCAAACTATTGATGTTGTATATTGGCCTATGTTGAAGATTAACGTAGAGTAGAGAAGAGGGAAGAAAAATTGTATGGTACATTTAGTTTGAATATGACTATTTTAGTAATTTCAACAAAATGGTGTATCATCCATAGTTTTTATTTGTAGAGTATGAGAACAGATTGGCCTTGTAGAGCGTAAACATAGACTTGCAAAATAGAGTATAGTGAGGGGTATGAGGTATTGTTTAACATAGCTATTCCAATTCTTAAGTCAGCAAAAGTATGTGGGAATAAGAGAATAACAAGATTGCAAAAGTACGAATATAAGTGTGTAGATGATTTATAATTGGTGGAATACCCCTATCTATATCGAAGGCATAAAGATAAAGTAGGAAACTCAAATAAGGTTGAATCTTCTAAGAAAGGAAAGTATATCTCATCGAATTAGGGGGTGGATTCATGGTTATGGCTGGATCCTGAGAAATCAGGGGAGTAATTTGAGTAGTTGATTTTCTTTTCCTAGTGTTAGTCTTCCATTAATGTTGAGCTCTTACCTTTAGTAGGATTTCTAAGTCAAGTGCTCGTCTCCTAAGAGGTTAGACACTCCTTAAAAGTAGAAGGTCTCGGATATGGTAGATAGGTCTAAGCTAGAATCAGCTGGGTTACTTAGGAGGTGTTCTGTTAGAGGTCCTTAGAGCCTCAAATAAGACGATCATTAGTTAAAGCAAGTTGGCCCATGACCTAAATAGTTTGTTTGGCTTCGTGAAGCCCATCTTTAAAATCTTTTATAAATAAGGTGGAAGTAGAGGTAGATTGCCTATCTCTTCTTACGGAGTCTCATTTCCATCACATCGCTATGGGCACTTTATACATGTACGTGTGTGTGAGAGAGAGATGAAGCTCTTTTCCTGTCGAATTGAAGGGAGTGAAAGATTACAACATGACTATAGTGATCGACTCTTCTTTTAAGAGAAAAAACCTGAAGAGAGATTGTTAATATTTTTCTCTTCTTGCCTTAAAAAGAAAAAACTAAAGAGAGAGAAAGATTACTTGTAATTTTTGTTGTGTTTCTAAAGCAAGATAAAAAACAATGAGAGACAAATAGACAAGGAGAGAAAATATGTGGAAGAAAAAGGTAAAATGCTAATTTTAATGTTATTACATATCTATTTCTTATATATCTTTTTTTTTTTGTCTAAATGAATATTATAATGATCATTATGGGCTTATTCAATTTTTTGAGATTATAATTTTATTATATATCTATTCTATTCAATGAAGTAAATGAATTAGTAAGGCTTCAAGTCCAATTTCTTTTTTCCGTACTCCACCACTTGATATTATGGGATGGCTTTTTGCCCCATACACTTTTTCCTTTTTTTTTTTTTGTTTGAAGGGCAGAGTTACGACCTTTTGAAACCATCGGGGAGAGGAGTCGCATCAAACCATAACTTTACGATGAAAACATCTACGGTGCAAGTTCTAAATATTTTCAAGTGGCGTGAATACCAACATGGAATGGATTGATTTCGATTCTCCCTACTAAAATTATAGTATATATAGTAATTTGTAAAAGGAAAAAAATGTCAATAGTGAAATTCACAATGTAACAAGTATATGAAGCGGTGTGTAATGCTCGTCCATAATGAAAACCCATTTTTTCCGCTTTTTGTGCCCGTGGCATACAAAGCCCAACCCAACAAAACCCTAAACCCCAGGTCTTCTCTCCTTCTCTTCAAACACACTGAGTAGGACACCAAGGCAAAAAAATCCGCGCCAATTGTGTCCCAACACAGCGCCAAAATTGACGACACAGATAAGAGGAACCTGATAGAACATTGAATTTGGAAATCGATCGCAATTGATAGGCATGGCCAATGTGGTTGATCAAGACCAGCAATGGCTTCTGAATTGCCTCTCAGCAACTCTCGACCTCAACCACGAAGTTCGTTCTTTCGCTGAAGCTTCTCTTCATCAAGCTTCTCTCCAACCCGGTATACCTAACTAAAACACTCACTCACAAATGTGGAGAAAGAAAAGAATCACTAACTAGAGCTGTGATTTGTTCGTGGAACACATTTTCGGAACTTTTGTTTCCACATTTGTTGTAATCGACATGTGCACTTGCAAATACCAGTGATTGTAGCGGCCAGTGGTGTAAGGCAATGTAGTGACTAGCCATTAGTGGTCACGGAGTAGCCAATTGAAAATTTAGAAAATGACATCTTCTTTTTTCTATTTATAATAATAATTATTTTTTAATGATAATGGCTTTTCACACTTTTTATTGCTATTTTTCACGATAGTTAGCGTCGGCCATCGTTTACTGCCATCGGTTACCGCTATGCCTGATGCCATCATTTGCAAGCGCATATGTCGAAGAAAGTTTTGATTATAACTATATAAAGAAAGTCCTGGAAAAGTTTTCCGTGAAACAAACACGCCCTACATTTCTCCTGTGATACTTTCTTCTAATTGAATTGTACTTGTTTCGTATTTTGTTTCACAATTCGTGACATGGACTGGAAAAGTTTCCCGTGAAACAAACACGCCCTACTTATTTCATAACGTTAAAAATGGTACCTGCGACCTGCTTAAATTGCTAGAAATGGCCAAAATAATGGGCAATTCCTGGGATTTTGTTCTGAAGTTGTGGAAAACATCCCTTGATCATTATAATTTCTAGGAACTTTTACAGAAATGCTTTTGAAAAAGAAGGGCATTGGAAAATTCATGTGCCAACTGGCATGGCAATTTATGGCCAAAGGAGTAATGTTGGTAAAATGGCAGCTAAATGCCTGCCAGACGAACTTTCAATGCTGCAATTACTGATGGTCTGTGCTTAAGGCCTTTGGCATCATCAGGTTGCATAGGTGGTAAGGAGAGAACAGAGAAGTATTGTCATTTTGGGTGAACGTTGTAGCTTTTATGAGGAATGCTGTGTGCTAATCATGAAATTTCACTGTCAAGTGAAGGAATTTGTGTCAAGAGGAATGTGTGACTGCAATGTGAGCAAATGGTATGCATATATTATGCAAACAAAAGCTCAGGTGGATGATTTGTTTATTTATAGAAACAGTTGCAATTAAGTAAGTGGTTGTACCTACCCTCCGATATCATAAAGAAATTGACTAATGGTAAAAAATGTTGATGTTTTAATTGAAAGGAGAAAAGATTGTGTTAGGCTTTTGAGAGAAAGGGGAAGTTTCCAAATTGATGACTGCTTGCTGTTATAGGATACCTGTCAATAGGATAAAATTCCTTATGGCATGGTTCTTGTTTGCATGTATTTTTTGCTGCTTATTGCACTATGCTTTTCTCGAGAATGCTCAGTGAACTTTTAGCCAATTTGTTAAGCTGGGAAAACTTGTGATTTGATCTCTTTGAGAAGGAAAAGTTTTACAAGAAACTGCAGAAAGGGGATTGTGTAGTCAGGTCTAACTAGGTTGATAGCCCAGCTTTGCATTAAGGGAGGATCCCTTGGAATGAGAACTTTGAGCACTTATAGCAAACAGAGAATCTTATGGTCAGAATCTGTCAGCAACATGATGGATTACTAAACTATAAGTAACTCCTACATTAGTGATCTTCTCTGTAGTGGGAATACTTTACTATGGATCTTATATAAATCGAGTGGAGGTATTGCCACTAAAGTGGCTTCAATGATTTATAACTTCCACCATATTAGATATTTATAAAGTTGATCAAATGCTTCCTTTTTTTTTTCCTTCCCCAAATGGAAAAATTTCTGTACTCTTTGAAATGAATGGGCGGTGGCCTATGGCGAACTTACTTGTAATAGAGTTTTCTTCTGGGAACCTGGATAATTGTGTACCTTGGCATATAAACAAGGTTTCATTCACCAAGATCTATAATCTTTTTTTTTTTTTTTTTTCTTTTGGATAAAGTGATCTCTATGAAGGTTCACACTGGTGGCTAACTAGGCTTGCATGCAGTTTTCTTGCTTGATTCAACTGCTCTAGAAATCCATTCCAATCTTCTTACTTTTTACCCGCAAGGCAATGAGCGCACTTTCAATCTACAAATGATCGACTCCCCCAACCTAGTCTCAATAATTATAGCATTTGATAAAAAAGCTTAAACATGTTTATCCCTAGGTGTTTGCTTAATTGTTAAAGTCCAGTAGATCTCTTAAAGAATTGCATGGGATCCAGTATAGTCTTTTATGGTGGTTCTACCCCCTGCTTTATCTTGGCTTTCTCTTCGGGGTCATTTCTTCTCGTGGTAAGGGCTTTTTTTATTTGCATTGGTGCAAGCCTTTTAATAACTACGGAAATCAATGAACTTATCTACTAATAAAAAAAAAAAAAGGTACAATGTCTTGGTTTTAAGTCCTACTAATCCCACTTCTTGGTTGCCTCTCCAGTCTGAGCCTTCAAGCTTGAATACTTTGAATCTAAACTTATCTTCCTAGTTTGTACTGATTTATAGTAGTTATCATGAAGAAGAAACATGATGGTACTCTTGTTTGAAGGTTTTGGGAGTGCATTGGCCAAAGTTGCTGCAAATAGAGAGCTTCCATATGGGTTACGGCAGATATCCTTTCTTTCCTTGGTTTTGTTCTTTTGTCTAACTTGACCCTGGTAGCCTGGCTGCTACATGGATATGCTCATTCATTTATGATTAGTACAGTTGAACATTGTGATTTCCAGCACTATAACGGTCCCTTTGAATGAGTGGGCCAATCTGCCTCAGAAACAGTAGTTGAACCGTGGTTTTTCCATTGTTGCAATGGAGTCTTTTCTTTCTGTTATTCTTGTGAAGTGGCTAAGATTCAAAAATGACTATTGATTGAGCATTCCTTTTGTAAGAATTAACATCTCTGTACCTAGCAGCAGTCCTTTTGAAGCAGTTTATTAGAAAACATTGGCAAGAAGGGGAAGAATCTTTTGAACAGCCTCTTGTTTCAAATGATGAAAAGGTAATCTATCTTTAAGTTAATTGTCTGATCCTAATATACGTTGGGATGCCAAAGCAACATGTTAAATGTGTTATACGTAATATATCTCCCACATTATTGTTTGCCACTTGCTATGTAGCTATGCACAGCTAAGTGGATGCTGTCATAGATGCTCAAGTTGCATGTCTTGTTGAATCCTGAAGAGTGGCATATTATACTTTGGTGTTGTCCTCAATTGCCACTTAAGGTCTAGTAGTTTATCCACGTGGAGTTAGTAATATTTTGTATGCTTATTGGGAAATCTATTCCAATGAACACATTACAAATGCTATTCTTTAGGAATCATGCTTGGTACTTTTACTCGAATGTCTTTCCTAAATGTCATAAATTGATTTCCAGGTTGTTATACGGAATTTTCTTTTGATATCGCTTGATGACTCTCAGAGAAAAATATGCACTGCGATTAGTATGGCTGTGGCGTCTATTGCGGCTTATGATTGGCCAGAGAATTGGCCTGAACTACTGCCACATCTTCTGAAGTTGATGGACGGTCAAAATAATATGAACGGAGGTATGCTTTGGGAGTTGTATTCCACATTAATCCATTTGTATAGTGTTTTCTTTTTTTTTTTTTTTTTCCACATTTTACATTCATGCTAAATTGCATAGAACACAATACTATTTATTGATAACAGCTATATCTTCATGCATTTCGAGTCCCTTGTCTAGTTTGGCTCATTTTTGAGGGATCTAATACCTAGGATCATCTATGTAGTGTCAAAATATATTAAGTTTTTCCTGATAATCTTATCTTGTTTGGGTTTGTGTTGGGGTGGGGGGGGAAGGGAAGGTTGGGGATTGAAATGGATGTTACTCCCATATCTTTTTTGTTATCGTACCTTGTAATAAGAATTGGTGTGAAAAAGAAATAGGTGCAAAAAGAAATGCTGCAGCCAAACATAATGAGTCATAAGCACCTACTGTATTTATAATAATAGAAATTGTTCGTCGTAGTTATTCCTCAATTTTATGAAGTAACCTTTCTCCCTTTCTCTCTCTATCTCTGCCCCCTTCCCTCATAACAGGATAACATAAGAAATTGTCTCAATATAACTTGGCTAGAAGATCCTGGCAATCTTTCAACAAAAAACCTGATTTTCTTTTGCTGCATAATTTTTGAACAATGAAGTCGTTTGTTGGTGGGAGACTATTTTGATGGAAAACATCCCTTTTTTAATTTATTCCCTTTTCATCTCTTTTTGTATGAAAACCGTTCATCTATTTCTTGAATAGAAATTTCAATTGTTGGCTCTCATATTTTGTGTAAGAATTATTTGAAATAAATTAATATATCTCGTCTGATGTGGATGTGCTATATTATTAGTGTTTTTTTTATTTTGGAAAAAGATCGCCTTCTAAGCTATTAAAAGGAAGTTTTGCAATTTGTTGATGAAATTAATTTTGTATACTGGAGTACTATACTCATAAATATATACAAGTTGTATTTAATTAGTATATCTATAAAGGTCTGCTAACAATGCTTGTGAGAATTTATTATATTCATATAATAGATAACTGTACAAACTTTTATTGGATGTCTCCAAAGGTAAAGAGAACTGTGCAAATTTCACCACACTTATTACACATTTTACGAGAGAGACCTGGGCATGAAAATTTGAAAGTTTTCTTCTTTTAACTGTTAACAAATCTCACAGAGCACCTATTAACATATGCAAATATTAACCTAAACAAATATTGAACTATTCAAGCCATAGTACAAGAAGAGAGTATTATTGCATTTGTTTGCCTGCCATAACCTGGTGATCATGACTTAAAAGTTCTAAGATATCAAGTAGATGGAAGCGTGTACAATTTAGACTTTGTGGTGCTGTAAATAGGACATTGCCTTATATATATATATATTTGGGGTGGGGGGATTGTAAAATGTTAGATAATGGGGTGTTACTTTGTTTCAAGGCTTGCTAGGAGGAGACACTAAGGGATTGGGGTGGTTTTGTCATAAATGACTATCCTTGTTTATTGAGATGAGACATGGAGGATAAAGGTGTAATCAAAAGTTCATGTTAGCACCAAACTAGCGATGTTAGTTGAGAGTTATGGTGGTTGGCTTGTGTTTAATATTTTACCAATATTGGAGTTGCACCTATTAGGACAATTGGCTTAAATGTGAAAGAAGATGGGGGAAAAAGGAGAAAGAAAACTTTAACAATCAACATTGTAGAGTGAAGTGGATATCTAGTATGTATTTTGTTGAGCTGACATTGAGAAAAGGGAAAGTGTTGGTGGTTGTGGTAAGTTGGTTTGACAATACTTCTCTGAATGAAAGTTTTCATAAGTAGTTTTAAGTTTGAGTGGAAGCATTTCAAAATAGTTGTTTTGTATTTGCCTTCCATGAGGATGACTATTTTATCTGAATTACTTTGAGGCCTTGTTTGGTTTACCAAAAAAAGGACCATCAATTTCTTGCGAATTCAATTCCATGGTAATAAAAATAAGTTAGAAATCCAATTCCTTAAAAAATTCTTTTTTTTTTTTTTGAGTAAAGTGAGATATATTTCATTTAAAATTTGTACATAGGGTGTGTACAAAAGCTCTCAAAAAAATTCCAAGAAATCGAGCCAAGTATCAAGACAACAAAAGGATACTTGGTTTGATTTCCTGGTGAATTCAAAAACTGAGGAGAGCACAAAAAATGAAAAATAATAAGATACTAATCTAGAAAGTATTTCTAAAGGAGTATGTCTATTTTCTATTCTTCGTTTGTTTCTTTCTTTCCAAAGCCAGTAACATCCAGCAGCTAGAGTCCTCTTCTGAAGTGGTAGTAATAGCTTCAAAGCTCCTTGTCTAAAGTACTCCACAAGAGATCTTGCTTCTGATGGCTTAGCTTGAGTCTATCCTATTGCATTTTCAATGTTCTTCCAAAAAAGAGATGTGTAATTACATCCAAAAAACAAATGATCATGTATTTACTCTTCACTATGACAAGAAAATGACAATTTACTGCAACAGCACCCCATTCTACTAGCTTGTTGAGAGGAATAAGCTTTTTTTGCACCATCATCCATAGAATGATGGCATGCCTTGGTACAATAGCTTTATGCCAAACCAGGGAATACCAAGCACCCTTGAGTCCATTTGTCTAGCCAAAAAATATGCTGTTTGAATAGATAACATTTGATTACCAGCTGATCTCTACACCAACCTATTCGCTTCACATGCTATTGGCCTCATGTCACCAATACCTGCTTTAACAGCTGCCCATCTCTCTCCTCTAGGCCACCTCCATTCATTTCCTTCGATAAAGGTGTTTAGAAGAGTATCTTTTGGGTAACCTAAGGATATATTTGCACTATTTCCTATCCATTCAACAGGAGGGCCTTGAGGATGCTAATCATCAGACCAAAAGGATATGAGCCTTCCACTTCTGACTTTCCATTTGAGAAGTTGCTTTGCCAAAATTCTCATCTGTAGGATCTTCCTCTAAGCCTAAGAAGCATTACTTGGGATTTTAATATTCTGGAAATTTCTTCCTCTAAATTATTCTTTCTTCAACCAACAAGGCTAAAGAGATGTCTCATCATCCATACATAGCACCGATATATGCTTTAGTTGTGCCACTCTATTCTACAGTTTGATGTCGATAATTCCTAACCTATCTTCTTTTTTAGGTCTACATATATCCTTCCACTTAACTCTTGCTCTGGCCTTAGTCTCCTGACATTTGTTCCACAAAAATCCCTTCAATTTAGTTTCAAGAAGGTTGAGTACTTTTCTTGGAAGGATGAATATGGTGGACTAATGCACTTGAAGGGAGAACAAAATATTCTTGATAAGTTGTAATTTACTTGTATAGGATAAGAATTTACTTGTCCAATAGTTAATTTGTGTAGTAAACTTGGCCACTAAGCTTGAGCAATCATTGCTAGACAGGCTAGCTGTGCATAGAGGAATGCCTAAATATATGATGGGTAAAGAGCCAACCTTAAAATTCAACAAATTTAAAATCTCTCTCTTAACCCCAATGAATACCCCACTAAAAAAAATCTGGCTTTTCTAAGGATTAGCCTTCAACCCTAACAAAAGATGAATATCATGTAAGGCCTCCTTTACATGTGTCTAAGACCAAGTATCTCTTTTGGCGAAAATCATGGCATCGTCTACAAAGCACAAAAGATCTAGTTTTTCTCTCTTGCACCTCTAATGGAAATTAAAGTCTTTCATATCTCCTTTATCTTGCTTGATACAAGAGAATACTTCCATAACTAAGACAAAGAGATAAGGAGAAATAGGATGCCCTTGTCTCAATCCCTTTAATGCTGGAAAGTAACCAACTAATTCCTCATTTATATTGATAGAGAACATAGTGGTAGTAACACACAACATGATCCAATTAATAAATTGCATTAGAAATCTAAAAGTGCTTAGCAGGTGTTTAAGGAATTCTCAATTCACATTGTCATATGCTTTCATAAGATCAACTTTTGTTGCGCATCTTGGTCCCTTATTATCATTGTTGTAACCCCAAAGAAGCTCTTGAACAATAAGAATATTATCCACTATTCTTCTATCTTTATGAAAGCCGTTTGCTCTTTGCTTAGCAAAGTGGAAAGTGCACCCTTTAGCCGCTCTGCTAAGATTTTGGAGATGTATTTATATGTAGTGTTATAGCATGCAATTGGCCTATAATCCGCAAAGGTTGAAGGATTCTTATTTTTTCGAACAAGGGTGAGATAAGTTGAATTTACTTCTCTCAACAACTTTTCAGAAGCAAAGAAATCCTTGATGGCCATACAAAAATCCTCCCTAACAATCTCTCAAGAGTCACAAAAAAAATTTGCTTTATAATCATCCAGTCCTGCAGCTTTGTCTTTGGCTAAAGACCAAAGAAAGAGCCTGATTTCCTCATCTAATACGGGCTGCACCGGCCTGTGTTGATCTGGTTCAGCAATTCTTCCTAACCTCAAGGAATCAAGTCTGCTGAAGTTACAAGAATAAGTGGACTGATCAGAAAGCAAATTTTGGAAATAGCCGACAGCCAATGATTTGTTATCTTCTATGGAATTCACCCCGTTACTATGTTCATCCACCACAGATGCAAAAGAGTTCTTATATTGCTGTTGTCTCAAGAGGTTAAAGAAGTACTTGTTATTTCTATCACCCAATCTATTCCAATTTGCCCTTGACTTTTGCCTCAAGGACTCCTCCACTGCAGTCCAATAGTAAAAATCAGAAAAAATACCTTTCTCTCAACTCCAATCAGCATCATATGGCCTAGAACGATTCCTCTCTTGAATCATCTGAAGATACTCTTTCACCCTTTTGACATGCTCTGAAATGTTTGAAAAATAAGAGAAATTCAGGTTCTTCAAAAGAGACTTGAGCACTTTAAGCTTCCTGCATAATCTAAATATAGCTGTCCCTTCAACATTGACCTTCCATGCTTCTTTCACTGTATCTAAACAAAAAATCCTATTTTTGTTAGTGCTTAAAATCCTGTTCCTCACCTAAGTTTATTAGGATTCCCATTCCTTTCTGATTGCTTCTATTTACAAAATCATGATATCCCTCAGGTTCCTCTCTAGCAACACACATACTCTCTCTCTCTCTCTATATATATATATATGTATGTATGTATGTATCTTCTTCTTAATGCGTTTCCTTCCCTGTCACTTACACTTCTAAATGGCACATTAGTCATCCCAAAAAAGGGAAAAATCCATATCGCACATTAAGTCAGCCAAACAATAAAATGGCATTTCATCTTCATTCTTTAGAAATACCAAAGGATGGATTGTCATCAAAATCCAAGGATTTGGATTATAGGACTTGGATTCCAAGAATGGAAACTAAACAAGGGTTGATTATAATCTATGTTAGGTGAGAGGCATTTTATTTCCCTACTATTTAATATGCCCCTATACAAGTGCATGAAGTATGTCGGTGCTTGCTGTAGTGCAAGGAGCTCTGAGATGCCTGGCGCTTCTCTCTGGAGATCTTGATGATGCAATGGTGCCGATGCTAGTACCTGTTTTATTTCCAAGTCTGCATAAGATTGTATCATCTCCACAGGTTTGTTCCCTCTTTTATCAGGTTTTGTTTAACCATAAATTAGCCAGTAAAAACATTGTGTTTCTTTAGTTTTATTAGTTGTTTTAATACTCATGTACCAGGTGAAACAAAGATCTTTCAAATAATTTTTTTTTTTTCAATATATGTATTTGGAAATGGCTCCCTATATCATTTTTATGAAGTTTTTCTCTTGTTATCATATGTATGGTTGGTTTACAGTAGCCAACCAACCCTTACGGCTTGGAGGCTTATGGAGGTTAATGTCTGATTGTTCATTTCTTTGGTGGAGAGTCATTGCCACTAGGAAATGGAGACTGATTGGTCTTGTAGACCTGTATGAGCAGCTTATTGATGTGTAATTCTCTATTTTCATGTATTGTATATGGCTTTAGGGGGGCTGTGGTGATTAAGCGCATTTATGGGATGACCATGGAAAGGGGAGAGGCAGGCTGAAAAACTTTTCCCTAATATGTCCTGTTTTATCTAGGGATTCAGATATCTTCGCAAGTTCAGTGGATAATGGTGAAACAATGTGTTAACATCGGATATCATTAGGACCCATTAGTGAGTATATGAATACAATTCTGCACTTAAGTGGGATATCCATATAATTCTAAACATTGTGTTAACACATTGTTTTCTCCCCTTTAATTTTTTCTTATATTACATGGGATATTCATCTTCTCATAAAGGTTTAGGATTGGGAACTTGAATAATTCTTCGTCGGTATTTTGATCATTAGTGCAGTCACATGCTTGTAAGCGGATATGTGATAGACTGATGATATGTGGAGTATCCATAGCACTTGGATCTTTCTCCTCAACCAATATAATATTTAGGATTTGCAGTGGTTGTAGACGAGAATTGGGAGCAATCAAGAGAAGTTATGAACTTATATCCGGCAATTCAGGACTTAACTTTGTCAAGAATAAAGTGAAACTTCATGCTTATGCTTTAAGTTTTCAGTTATAAACATATTCTTAAGGAGAAATCGCTGGAGATTATGATTTAATACAGAGACTACACATGAAGGCAAAATTTTGCAAATGTATGTTTACCTTTTATGATATTTTATTGTTGTTTTCGGGTGATGAGAAGATGTTTGCTCTGTTTATGTAAACTGTAGTTCTATCAGTTGGATCATTTGACTTGTATAAGATTTACTGTAGTTTACTCTATACATTTAAAAAGTATAGTTAGTTTAGAATTATCTGATGCATTTGTAATTTTATTGACTATTGAGGAATGGCAATTGGGTGGTCATGGGTTCTTACATTTTATGGCATTTGTTGCAGACTTATGACAAGTATTTGTGTGCAAAGGCTCTTTCAATAGTTTATTCATGTTTCTCTATGCTTGCGGTGATGAGTGGTATATACAAGGTATGTTTACTCTCCTGGTCTCTGTTGGAATACACATTGCTTTGTCAGTGCCTACTTATATGGTTAATGTTGTTCACTTTTAGAATGAGACCAGTCAATTGATAAAGCCTATGCTCAAAACATGGATGGATGAGTTCAGTATTATTTTGAGACAACCAGTTCCATCAGAAGATCCCGATGATTGGAGTCTCCGAATGGAGGTCAGTTCATCTTTGACTGAGATTATTTTCATGTTTGCTCATCTCCTTCTGGTTAATCGCATCATAGCCTTGGCACACTGTTGTTCTCTTCATAAACAGGTTCTTAAGTGTTTGAATCAACTTATACAGAATTTCCCTAACCTTGATGAAGGTGAATTCATGAGTAAGTATGGATACAGAGATTACCTGATGATTTTTTTTTGTTTTTTGGGTTTTGTTGTTCAGAAAGTTGTTATTTCGAGTGTTCACAATTTCTCGCTAGTTACCAATATTCTGGTTGATGCAGTTATCATGGGACCAGTATGGCAAACATTTGTATCATCACAAAAAGTTTATGTACAATCAGCAGTCGAGGGCACAGAAGATGCCTTTGAGGGGCGGTATGACTCGGATGGTGCAGAAAAAAGCCTAGATTCATTTGTCATTCAGGTATTAAATGTTCCGTTTTGAACTGCTTGTAGCTCTCACCAGTCAAATAGAGACATTTCTTGTTGTAGTTATTAAGAAAAAATGCTGATTATTCATAGTTCTTTTTGTGAATTTATTCATAATAAGTGATGGCCATTCTACTGCCATAGGTTGCACTTTCATGTTAGTCCTGTCATTGTTCTGCAGCAGCATGGAAGATGTAAATGACTCTGAAGAGAAAATAAAGAATGGAGGAAATATTAAAGTAGGAGAAATATTGAAATAATCTCAACCATTTTTTTCATATTAATCATGCTGCTTGGTCATCTATACATACATGATGATTCTTATTCTTATTTACCTAAGATACACTAGATAAAAATCAAAGATATGCAAAAGTATGAGAAGATTTTATGAGATATATATATTTGTCAATTATCTTTGAATCTTCCTAAATTTGAACAAGATAATCTAATGACATAACTAACAAGTTTACTTGTAGCAGAAACAATGCTAGATCTACCAATAATCCCCCTTAAGCCGAATAGATGTTGATCATTCGTAGCTGCCATAAACTTTTCTCTAAAGTCCTTGTGGCCAAGGACCTCGTCAGGATGTCAACTTCTTTCTTGTGAGGAGTTTACTCCTGATTCATTGCTCCTTCTTCGATATCTGTGTTGATGAATTTTTGAATTAAACAAAAATTTTATTCCATTATGTTGGACCGGATTCTACTATGCCAATTGCTGGCTTGCTATTACATAGACATGGGTCACTCTTTTAGTAACCTTTCCAGCCAAATGACCACACAAATTCTTTGTGCTATAGCATGAAACCTGACTTTTGCACCACTTTGAGCAATAAGTTTTTGTTTCTTTACTTCTCCATGTCACTAGATTTCCACATACTTTTATTGTATAACTTGAAGTATACTAACAAATAGGACTTCCTCCTTCCCTATCGGTATCTGCAAACCCTTTAATGTCCCCATCAACTTACTTTTTAAATAGTATACTAGGCAATCCTTTCAAATTTTAAAATGTGAATTATTTCATTTATATGATATATTGTTGGAGGATGCATGGTTGACTCACATCACTATTCTCATAAAATAGGTTAGGTCTTCTAAGAGATAAATACATTAATTTTCCTACTGATGCTGATATTGTCCCCTATCAGTCTCAACTGAAGCATCTTTGCCTCCTATGCTTGACATTCCCAATTTGGCAGGAATGGGTACTCACTGGTTTTCACAATGTTCTTACATTGTGATATATATTTCAGATTTACTTTTTACCACTTCCAGACCTAGAAAGTGACACTTTTTTTTGGGGTGGGGGGGGAGAGGGGTGTGGTAAAGTGAGATTTTTAATTTCTTCATAGAAAAAATATAGTATAAAATGGAGTATGAAAGAGGAAGCATACAAGAAATTGACATAAGCATTATTTAGATAACTTAGGTTGATAAAGTGGCTCTAATGCTCAATTGCTTCCTTCAAACACAGAAACATACAAAAATTACAAAACACAAATGAACAGTTCTCAAAATGGCTTTAGCAGAGTGAGCTGTCCCTCTTACATGCTGTACATTTCTTTCCTTCCAGAGACAATAACAACCAGCAGCTATTGCTTGCTTTTATTTTTCACTAAGTTGACTACCAGAAGAAGAAAAGGGAGATGAAAAGGAAGATGAAAGGGAAGGTCTTTATGTGTCCATACAAGGAATCCTCAACTCCTCTCCATATTTCCTTAGAGAATATTCACACTTCATAGAAAAGTAATCATGAGTTTCCTCCTCCTGCTACAAAGATAGCACTGGTTTGAGCTGATCACACCCCAAGCTATTAGCTTATTAATAGTAAAGAGCCTCTCATGAGCAATAAGCCACAAAATAAAAACATGTCTAGCCGTCTAGGCATGGAGGTCGTGTTCCAGACTGTTGACTACCAGTCAACTTTGGTTGCAGATTCTCTTACAAGTTCATAGGCCATCTTGGCAGATAGTTCTTAGATGGCTTGCTTTTCCAAATCAGCTTGTCACAATTAGCGGATTTTGGTTCCAAATTGCCAAGGGAAGAGCTGATGCTCCTCCAAACTGATCCAATAAGCCACTCCCAGTTTGTATCATTGATAAAAGAGCATAGATGAGCGTTTTTTGGCCAACCAACCATTAATAACTTCCTTTCACCTAGACAGCTTACTAAGGGCCCTCTTGGATGCTTACCAAAGGGATATTGCGTTGCCATCACCAACCTCCCATTTTAAGAGTCAAAGTGCAAGCTCTATAGATTGTAGAATTTTCTTCCATGTGTAAGATGCATCGTTGTGGATTTTAACTCACCAGAAATTTTGCCATTTAGGATTTCGGCCTTGACCTAACTAGGCCAAAGGGAGTCTCCAAAGTCCATGCAAAGCTACCAAATGCACTTCAGTTGAGCTACTCTCTTCCACAGATCCAAGTCAAGACTCAGAATACTGAGGCTTCCTTCACTCTTAGGTTTGCAAATATCACTCCAACAAACCTTAGCCTTCGCCTTTTCCTCATCATTTCTATTCCATAAAAACTGTTTGAACTTGGATTGAATCAAGGAGGGAACACTCTTAGAAAGCATAAAGATCCAGACAAATAAACTTACAAGGCAACTAGAATGCTTTTAATTGATTATCGTTGCCCTGTATATGAAAGAGACTTACATGTCTAATGGTTAGTCGTCACTGCCACTATGTCCAACAGCACCTTACACATGGATTTAGATATCTTAGAGGTAAGTGGCACTCCCAAGTAGCAAAATGAGCAATGAACCCAGATTGAACCTGATAGAGGTACAAATTCTCACATGTTAGAAACATCAAGACCACTGAAGATCAGGTGGCTTTTTGCGGAATTTGCTTTTTGAAAAGATGTAATACTCGCCTAGTGCTTCTTTAATCAACTTAATAGTTGATAAGTCACCTTTGGCAAAGACATGTGGATCATTGAAAAAACATAAATGTTTGAATGTTCCTTCTACACCTTATGGGAATTCTTGATACAACTAGGGTTCAAATTCAAGGGAAAAGATGGTTAGAAATGCTTGCATCATAGTTCCAATCTTGTGAAGTAAAATCAACCACTAGGCTTCATCATAATTTGAATTAGGAGAGAATTCCATGGGAAGCTTCTTCTTTGCCTTAATTCCGTGTTTCCTGCAAAAAACAACCAAAATTCTCTAGCTAACTCTTATTGGGCCCTTCTACTATCTATACTATTATTTATATTTACAATTACACTTTTACACCACACTTACTATTTACTAACAGACATTTACAGAACACAAACAACACTACGCACATCCTTAAGTATTAGATTGTTGTCTCTATAGACTTATGGTAAAGGTTTATGAACTCTTAAGGTTGTATCAATACCCCCTCCTCAAGATTTTCTTTGTCC
Organism: Lumnitzera littorea; assembly: GCA_024138015.1. Classification (NCBI taxonomy): domain Eukaryota; kingdom Viridiplantae; phylum Streptophyta; class Magnoliopsida; order Myrtales; family Combretaceae; genus Lumnitzera; species Lumnitzera littorea. The sequence goes on along the minus strand of JAMXBB010000005.1, from coordinate 23,761,114 downwards.
TTTTCTTTGTCCCCAAGGACAAAAGCAACAAACTGCAACTGCATAGTTTGAACACCCTCCCAAGTGGCTGCCTCAATAGATTATTCCTCCTATGGGACTAAAACTTGGGGGATTTCAAACCTATCACACACTTCAAACTGCTCGCCCAACACTTTGCATGGATAGTTCAATCCAACCATATTGTCCAAATTGAAGTCTTTGGGCAAATTAGTCAACACAGGAAATGTTTCATGTGACTTCTTTAATAAAGACACATGAAACACTGGATGAATGCGGTATTCCTTAAGCAGTTGTAACTTATACGCCACATTACGTACTTTAGCCAAAATTTGAAAAGGATCATAGTAGTGAGGAGCAAACTTAGAAGCAGTTTTAGGTTCCGACTTAGCATTTAGAGTAGGCATCAAGCGAAGGAAACCCAATCACCGACTGCATATTCTACATCCTTGCGATGTTTATTAGCAATGTTTTAGTTGCGTAGTTGTGCCTTCTCCAAATTCCTTTGTAAACGAACCAAAATCTCATCCTTTGAAACTAAAGTCATGCTTATTGTTGGATTTTGAACTTCTCTTGATAGATAAATGGGAACAGAAGATGGTGAATGCCTATAAACAATTTCAAAAGTTGTCATACCTGTAGAAGAATGTTAGCTGGTATTACATGAAAATTCTGCCCAAGGTAGCCAATCGGCCTAAGTGTTTGGCTGCACAAATGCAAAGCAACGTGAATAACATTCCAAGCTGTGATTTAGGACTTCAGTTTGTTTATCCGTTTTCGGATGATTAGTTGTATTAAAATTTGAACATGTGGCTTGCAAACTAAAAAATTCTTTCTAAAAATTACTAACAAATAAAGGATCTCGATCCAATGTAATGATGCATGGAAATCCATGTAAATGCACAATTTCGCTCATGAAAACTTCAGCTACTGTCTTGGCATTATAAGAGTGTTTTAGGAGTAAGAAATGCCCATACTTTGAAAAGTGATCCATAACAACTAAGATAGCATCAAACCCTTTTGATCTAAGAAGGTCGGTGATGAAATCTAAGGAAACGTCTTCCCAAACAGCCTGTAGAATGGGCAAAAGATTAAGTCAACCAGCAAGAGACAAATTCTTGCCTTATTTCTTTGACACAGCACAAGAAGCAATAAATTTAGCAACATCTCTTTTCATGCCAACCTTCTATAAGTTCTAATATATCCGACATGTGCCCCTAGAGCAGAAGAATGAAATTCATGTAAAAAAATTTGAACCTAAGGAGAGTTTGTAAGAATAATCAAGCGATCCATATAATGGAGACTATCATTAAACAACTGATAATCAACACTAGCATCCTTCCCTTTTTTCAATAATTTAATTTGGGTAGCCAACAAATTATCCTTAAGAACATTTTGTTTAATTGCAGCAATATCGGTCCAAATAGGACTAGGAATACCCATCAATTCAGCCTCTTTAAACACTTAAGAAAGAGCATTAGTTGCTCTATTTTCCTTGTTTTGTATTGAATGTCAAACTCACATCTAAGTAACTTTACCAATCGATGTTACTTATGGCTTGCAATCAAAGAAAGACTACTAACGCAAGATAAGCTGCTTTAATGGGGTATCCTATCTCAAAACCTATGTTACTTATGCACAATAGAGGAAGAAAACCACCAACACCCTTTCATCACATGTGATTTTACAAGATGTGTGTAGGCAGGACTTCAACATCATTTTTTCTCTTCACGAAAAAACTACCTTCAACCAAGTCTTATACAATCTTTTATAGAATTTTTTGGCAAGATAAGATCTCAAGAAGGAAAGAGGATTTATCAGTGGTGTTCTACAATATTTGGAAGGAAAGGAACTTTAGATGATTAGGAGGCGCTCTGACTCCAACAGATATCCTAGTTAGGACTATTTTGTTATATTTGGATGTATGGTTATGAGCTTTTAGCGTCGTCCACGTTTGTCTTCCACATTTAGTTGTTTTTGTAAATATGGAAAACGAACTTGACTATTCTTGTACATCTTTACTGCTTTTGTTATTAATACATTACTGACCTTACTTAAAAAAAACTTTACCAATCAATGTTGCTTGTTTAGAGTTGTGATATGTTGATTAAGTAAATGTTTCAAGCTCATCTAGTGAGGTTTCATTGCAAAACGTCTACCAAGAAGATAAGACTACCAATGATCAATGGCCAAAACTAATGCCGTCAATTCTCATATGTAGATTTAGTGATAGTTTGATACGAAAAAGCCTTACTAAAGTAAGCAATTGGCCTAGAATCCTACATCAAAACTATCCCCAACCCTAAACTTGATGCATCACACTCTGTAGTGAAGCATGGCCAATATTGGAGCTTGCACTTATGTATGAAAAGCCTAAGAAGCCTCATCATTCCACTAAAATGAATCTTTCTTCAAGTTATTAGTTAAGGGTCGTGCTATTTTTATGTAATCTTTAATAAACTTACAGTAATAGTAGGACAACCCAAGAAAACTACATAAGGCTTTGAAAGAATTAGGAAATGGTCAATTTAAAATACTTTGTATTTTATTAGGATCCATAGCAATCCCTTTAGAAGAGATAATATGTCCCAAGTATTCTAAAGAAACTCTTCCAAATGTACACTTCTTCTTGGTTGAGAATTATGATTGCTAAACTGTTGCTAAACAATTCTAAGATGCTCCAAGTGAGAGTCCATATTAGGGCTGTAAATGAGAATATCATTAAAAAATACTAAGACAAACTTGCGTAGATAAGGGCAAAACACATTGTTCATGGTGGCTTAAAATGTAGTTGGAGCATTAGTTAACCCGAATGGTATCACTGAGAATTTGTAGTGTTCTTGATGTGTTTAAAAGCTGTTTTGGGTATATCATCATCACGCACCAAACAACTCATCTAATAGTTCCTCAATAATAGGGATAGAGAATTTATTGGGTATTGTAGCATTGTTTAAAGCCTAATGATCCACACAAAATCTCTACAATCCATCCTTCTTCTTGACCAATATCACCGAACATGAAAATGGACTCACACTTAGTCTAATTATCCTTGCTTTTAACATAGAGAAATGGAAAATAATATTGCATTTTAAAAAAAAAAAATCCAAAAATACTATTACTGTAAAAATAATTCAAAAAGTATCACACTTAAAATCGGTTGTTCAAAATGCGAATTTAAAATGAATTAAAATTGCATTTTGAAAAGTTGATTTTAAGCATTAATGCTTAAAATTGGCTTTTCCAAGAATCAATTTTAGAAGACTTAAGTACTAAATGTTTTATTACATAGTTGTAACATTCATTGGGTGTAGTGGCTTAGACATTACACTTTAAGTTTAATGTCTTGAGTTCAATGCTTGCAGGCTTCTGTATTTTACTAAAAAACAAACATGCTTTTATTTTGCTAAGAAGCAAACAAACTTCACTGGGATTCGAATCGATGTTCACTAGAAATTAATTACATACCCATACAGCTGGAGAGCACCTAGATAGCAGTCGATTGGTGATAGCATTAAATAAAAATCAGCTTTTGAAGGCTGATTGCTTTAAAAATAAAATAAAATCGGCTTTTCAAAAGCGGATTTTAGTATATTTTAAAATCACATTTTGAAAAACCGAATTTAAGTGTGGTATTTTTGGGATTATTTTTATGATGACAGTATTTTGGGGATTTTTTTAAAATATAATATTATTTTCCTTTTCCCTTTTAACATATCCTCAACCATATGTTTTATTTCATCCTTTTGAATATGCGCGTATCTCTAAGGCCACACGTTACCAGGGCCCACACCCTCTTTTAGAGGAATTCAATGATTGTTAAGTCTTTGTGGAGGGAGAGCTTTGGGTTCTGCAAACACAACAGAAAATTCATCCAATAATTAATCAGTTGCACATTCTGTCTTTCCCTTCTACTTTAAAATTCCACAACTCAAAATGTAACAGCACGTTGCAATGTTCATATTCTTTCTCCTACAGAAGACTTATAAGAAGTAACAGATTTATAGAGTGATGGATCTACAAATAAAACATCTTCTGCAGTAGGAATTTTCATACACGTTTTGCCCTAATCAACTTTAATTTCACCCAAAGTTTGATACTATGCCACGCAAGAATAATGTCAATAGCCTTCAATTCAAACACAACAATCCACTGCAGTGTCTAATGTCCTAACTCTCAATTGTAGCTTATGACACGACCCACTAGAAGTAACCACACTTCCATCTCTTAACTTCACTGCAAAAGACAAAGTTTTATCAATACAAAGTTATAACTGTTTCACTATCCTTTGAGACAAAAAATTGTGACTGGCACCACTGTCTACAAGAATAGAAATAGTTTGTTCACACAACATACTGTGAAACTTAAGAGTTTTAGGGCCATCAAACCCATTTGTTGCCAATAAGGACAACTCAGAATGTGCTTGCAATATTTCTGTGTCCTTCCCCACTTGTTTAGGCTCCTGCAATTTAGCCCACGCTCTTCTTGCAAGTCATCATCTTCTTCAAGAATGAAGACCCTTAAAGTCTTGTTAGGACACTTGTGAGCTGGTTGAAAATGCTGTTCACACTTAAAAACACGAGCCTTTATTTTTCCTTTCTAAAAATTCTGCATATGTCATCTGTTTTGGCCCTTTTTGTAGCTACTGTCGCATATTATTCCCAACCGATGAACTAGTAGATGCAATAGATACTACTTCCTTGGAATATACAAGTGGTGTTATTGATTTCATGTTTTGAGTACATCCTGCTGTTTTTCCCTATGATTTCTACTATGTAGTGGCATGAGAAGCCACATGAGTTACTGTTGGAGCATAAGAAATTGCTTGTAAGCTATAGAGAGTTGAAACTAAATTATGCAAATGACTTTCAGAGGAAAAAAGTATCCCATGCCCAAACTTTTTCTCTACACTTAAGGACAACTCAATAGCGTTGGCCAAAAAGACTGGTCTTAGGTTTGGACTCTCAGCCTTATATCATCCCTTAATCCTTCTAAAAAACAGCCTAACATCTAAATTTCAGTGATATCAGCAATATGAGAAGTTAAGGTCTCAAAGGACTTGACAAGAGCACCCATTGTTGAAGTTTATCAAAGTGTAGAAATTATTACAAAGGGATTCCCTGCTGATAGTCCAACATACCTGGTCAAAAATTTCTGTTTGAAAGTCTTCCAATTTAATCTTGGAATCCTCTTCTTCAACATTTCATACCAGTATACCATACAACCTTTTAATCCCATAGATGCCAATGCAATCTTCCTATCTTCTTGCGTTTGATGAATCTCAAATTATTGTTCTACCATTGTTAGCCAATGTAAGGTTTCTTCTCTTTTGAAAATTGGTATACTAACAGCAGATGCATTCTTCATCCAAATTGATAAACGTAGATTCCTTCATGATTTCTTTCCATCATTGATGGTTGATTCTCACTCTTGATGATGACTTAACTTTCTCTTTTGATTTCTCATTACCTTGTGAATTTTTCCACAAATTCTGCAAAGTTGCTTGCATGGAAGTGATAGAAGCCTTAAGTTCAATAATTGAAACTAATCCCGATGTGTTATCCATCGCATTTCTTTCTACTATTGCAATTTGGTGTTCTAGTTCAGTAAAATTTTTCAAATCCTCCTTAATCTCAATAATGTTCTGTTTCAATGCTCATATATTTTTCTCCAAATGTTCCACCTGCAATTCCATTGTAGTTGTTTCTCCCTCTTCATAATTGAGATTTTCCCTAGATGATGCCAAATTGATGCAACTAGGGTTCAAATTCAAGGAAAAAGATGGTTAGAAACACTTACTTGCATCAAAGTTCCAATCTTGTGAATTAAAATCAACCATAAGGGTTCTTCACAATCCGAATTAGGAGAGAATTCCACAAGAGGCTATTTCTCTGCCTTAATTTTGTGTTTCTCGCCCAAAATTAACTAAAATTCTTCTAACTCTCTCTTATCAGGCCCTTCTACTATTTATACTACTCAATTACGCTTTCACCCCTCACTTACTACTTACTAAGACACACTTACAACATAATACAAATCAATTACTAAATTCACAACACAACACAGCACAATGCAACACATTCACAAAACACAAATGACATTGCACACACTAAGTATTAGACTGCCATCTCTTCTAGACTTGTAGTAAAGGTTTGTGAACTCTTGGGGTTATATCAATTCTTCTCTCATAATATAGCTGAAAAAATCTCCATTGCAAGAACAAAAATGTAAGATCACATGTGGGATTTTACCAAGAATATTGACACCAGATAAAGTTCCAAGAAGAGAGTGTGTGGTTCATTTTATCGGGTTCCACATCGAGATGGTGCATTCTCCACCAAGAGGGTTATGAATAACGTGGCACAACCACAACCAAAACCTTCTTGACATGGTATCATATGGTTTATGAAAAACATCCCTAAGCATTCCTTTCTTTTTGGCCCTTACCCAAAAAGAATTCCTTTGTTTTAGGGCTTGTTGTTTAAGTTAGATTTTTGACCCTAGACAGGTTAAATCATGGAATTCATATCAATGCAACTCTATCTAAGATGCTAGAATGGACTGGAGATTTATGATCATCTCTTCTTTGATAGGGGCTTTGCCTCAGCCTCATGGGCTACATGATATGGATCATCACTTTAATGGAGCTGCAAATAAGTTGAGTTACTCGTGCTCGCGCTCGATTAATAAATCAGTCGAGTTTGAGTTCAAGATAAAGTTTGTTTATCTAAATGAAAAACAAGCCGAGCTCAAGCTCGAGCTTCAATTTAGGATGGCAAACTTGCAAGTCGGTTTATTAATAGGTTTATGAATTTTATATATATTATAAATATTATATAATATTAAAATCTAAAGGCTAATATCTATATAATATATAATATATTATGGGATAATATATAATATATAATTTAATTTTTGTTCACTATTTGTTAATTTATTTATTTATATATTTTTTAATTTTATATACTTAAGCTTATTAATGGGCTCGAGATCAGCTCGCTTTAGGCTCGGTTTAGCTTGAGCTCAATTAGTAAACGAGCCGAGCTCGAGCTTAAGGTAAAACTTGTTTATTTTGAGCCTCAATTTTAGGCTTAATAAAAAGTTTGGCTCAAGTTCGAGTTCAATAATTTTTAAACGAGGCAAACTTGAATTTTTAGAAGCTCAGCTTTACTTATTTGCAGTCCTAAATTTTAATGCTATGACAAAAATGATACATGGTCGCATAGCTCTCAAGTCTTGCTGGAATGCTGTGGTTTTGAGGCGGAGGTGNAAAATTATTGAACTCGAACTTGAGCCAAACTTTTTATATTTATATATTTTTTAATTTTATATACTTAAGCTTATTAATGGGCTCGAGATCAGCTCGCTTTAGGCTCGGTTTAGCTTGAGCTCAATTAGTAAACGAGCCGAGCTCGAGCTTAAGGTAAAACTTGTTTATTTTGAGCCTCAATTTTAGGCTTAATAAAAAGTTTGGCTCAAGTTCGAGTTCAATAATTTTTAAACGAGGCAAACTTGAATTTTTAGAAGCTCAGCTTTACTTATTTGCAGTCCTAAATTTTAATGCTATGACAAAAATGATACATGGTCGCATAGCTCTCAAGTCTTGCTGGAATGCTGTGGTTTTGAGGCGGAGGTGGGGTTTGCTGATGGGGTGTGTTATATATGGAAGGAGGGAATGGATGTTGAGTGGTGTAGTGCATTCTTCAGTTGAGAGCACTCAGAAAAGTTTTGGCTTTTGTGCACTTCATTATGAAAAACCCTGATTTTTTACCTGTTTTTCATTTAGCAACATTTTGTGTAATATCTGAATTTTGCTTCACAACTTGGTCAAACACTGGGTTACCTTTCATACTCCTACTTGTAAAGGGGTCCTCACTTGTATATATATTCTTTCTTTAATTAAATGCCTACTGAACTTACCTGAAAAAAAAGACCTGCGGTTAGATATGTAATGTAGGTTGGTGAGATTGGAGGTAAGTTGACACCAAACCAGAACTCCAAATTTATCCAAAAAAATGAATTTATCCAACAAAACCAGAACTCCAAAGAAAAGATCTGCAAAGCTGGATGGAGAACTCCCCTTACCATGTTGTGCATGTTTGATTACAAGCTTCACCAATCTGATCTTATGCCTGAAGTATTTCCATTGGGAAATTTAAGAATACAAATGGTTCTAGCTTTAAAAGTTATAAAACTGGTGCTATTTACCTAAGTATGAGCTCTTTTTTGATGCATCTGTCTCCAACTTTAAGGCATGCATACGTATTCTATGATTTGTTAATGTTAATTCACATGTGTTGCATTTGTTTGCCCAGTTGTTCGAACTTATGTTGACCATTGCAGGCAGTTCAAAGTTTGCAAAGGTTTGCTTTTCAATTATATAAGCTGCTCTTCAATCCTCTTGAATTTTCTTTCTATGCTATGTTTCTAAGTTTGTGTGCAGTGCAGGTTATAACGAATAGTCTGAAGGATTTGGTGTATCACACTCTAGCTTTTCTGCAGATTACAGAACAACAGGTTATATTTCATGGTTCTTCTCTCTTCTTGTGCTTGCTTTATTGTTTCCATTTCTTTGTTTATTTTCATGTTAGAATACATCCTGTGAAATCCCTGTAAATCTGAGACTCTGCACGATCTGATTTCTTTATTTTTACCTCCTTTTGTCTGATCACGCTATCAATGACTAGATTTGTTGTTTGATAAATAATCATCAGCTTATTCAACTGTCTTCATTCACAAAGGCTTTTTTGATACTGGAGAGTCATGGAGATAAGAATTGCATGACGTTTGTACCCTTGGGAGGGTAAAAATACCCTAAACACAAAGGATAAATAATCATCACATCTAGCCCCCACTTAGCCCTCTTTGCTCTCCCCTTCTTTTCTTGTTCACTCTCTCTCTCTCTCCTCTTGTCTTTGTGTCCTTTAGTTTGCTTTCTTTACTTCATCCCTTTGTTCCTAGTTGATCTTTAGTTTTTTTCTTAATCCGTTTTTAGTTTTCCTTCTTGTCTTGCTCTAAACCGTTTTTAGTCTGCCTTCGTATCGTGTTCTTATCATAGTTGTTTTCTTCAGTTGTGTTTTTCCTCAATCTTTGTGTATCTCTTTCTTAGCTGTCTGTCCTTTTAGCCTATTTGGCTCTGTTCACCATCATTGTACCTTTGTTAGAAGAAACAAGAAATCCCCTATTCAGGAGGGCTTGTCCAATGTTTTGCATGCGGGGCGTCTTCCCTCTTCTTACTCGGTGAAGAAAAGGCCGAAGAGGGTCTCCTAAGGCGTAGTTTCCTTGAGCAGTTCTTCTTCTGCTAGGCTTTTCAAGGAGAAAGTGGTTTTGGAGAAAAAAAGGTGTTCGAAGTGCTAGGATAGCTATCGAATTTTCAATGGAGAATTAGGCCCCTTTTCAAAAAGCTAAGCTTGATAGGTCAATTGGAGTAGGCTCTCTTGCTTATCCTAGTTTTGGCTCTACATCTGAGGGACAAAAAAGGACCCTTATAGAGTCTGGTGAAAGTCAACCCTCTTTGAGTAGTTCAATTGAGCAAAAAATGGCCAAAGTTGTAGAGCTAGTAGAAAAAGAGGCCTTGACAAGAAAAGTGGTTTCTCAAAACCACTCTATAGCAAAGAAAACAACTAAATCCTTTGCAAAAGGGGTATCTCCACCTTGTGCGCCCAACCTCAACCAAGAATCAATCTTGCGCTCTCCTATTACTCCCCATGCCGCGAGTGAAACAAAATTGTACGCCTCCCCTAGCTGTTTCGGCCATAGGTGAGAGTATTTGGAAAAATACGTTGGTTAGGTATTTCTTGGAAAGAAATATGGTGTTTCCCTAAGTGCAAAAACATGCTTTAGCAAATTGGGAAAAGGAAGGGCTTCTTGAGGTGCTTACTAACAGATGCGGGTACTGTTTTTTCAAGTTTAGAGACAAGGAATCCTTATTGCGTGTTCTTCGACAACCTTGGTTTTTGGTCCTTAGCTACTCATTCTTGAGAGATGGAGAGTGGGAATGTATTTAAATAGAGTTTGGCTGAAAAAGATGCTAGTGTGGGTTAGAGTCTAGGGCATAACTATAGAATATCTACACAATGAAGGAGTGAGCTATGTAGGAAGCACTATTGGACACCCCCTTCAAGTAGATATTATAACAGGAAAAAATGAAAGAGTTGAGTCTGCAAGAGCAACAATAAAGATGGAAGCAGCTAGTGAATTTATACATTCATTTAAAATGGAATGTAGCGATGGATCTAGACATCGTGTGGATGTTGAATATGATCATCTTCCTCTAAATGCTTGGGATGCAAAGTGTTTGGGCACAATGACAAGACTTGCCCTATACAGCGGAGCATTGAGGAATTTGCAAAGGATTCTCCCTCAAGTGAGAACATGGTGTGTGATATGAAGGAGACCAATAAGGATCACGTACAACCCTCTACTTGGACGGCCACAAACAAAGGTATTGCTCTGAAGGATCTAGAGAAAGAGGAGCAAAAAGTTAAAATAGCTCTTGCCCCTATAACTCCAGGGAAAGGAAAAGATATTCTATCTACTGTGGTGGTGAGTAAAATAGATATTGCCACAACTTTGAAAGGTGAAGCTTTGGTTGAAACGTTGCAAAGATCAGCAGATTCTAAAGAGAAGGTTTTGGTGGAGGATTTGGTTTGCGCTGGAGATATTTTAGGTTCCTATGAAGTAGGGGAATTCTCATCCACACCCTCTTTTGTGCTGGATTCACAAGGTTTACCTATGAAGAATTCCAAATGAAATGCAAGAAACGTACATGAACAGTGCTCAAATGAGGCAGGATTAGACCAGAAATCTGAAGAAAAGGAAAAGGAGGATTGGACTGTGGTAAAGAAGAAAAAAGGAAAAAATAAAAAAGAAGAAAAAAGATAGAGATAAGTCTAGAGGCTGCTCTAGACGTACGAAATCTTGTTGACTCGTTTTTTTATGTTTCCACTGCATCCTTTTATATATATCTCATGATTGGTGCATGGAATGTTAGAGAGTTGAATGACCCTTGAAGAGTAGAGCGGTTAAAAGATTGTGTAGTGAAAAGAATTTTACATTGTTGGGGGTTTTGGAAACTAAAGTTAGAAATCAGAATTTTGTAAATATAAGGAACCATACATTCCCTAGTTGGAATGGTGAATCACAATATAAGGGGTGGCTATGGGTGGCGTGGAAGCCTCAAGTTTGTTCTGTTCATGTGATTAGAGCAACTGATTGGTTAATACACTATCAGTGCTTATTTCTGCAACAAATTATTACCCTTTACATCACCTTTGTGTGCGTCAAGAACAGAGAAAATGAAAGAGAAGAATTTTGGAATGATCATGTGGAGTAGAATCCCTACATTGATAATCCTTGGCTTATCATAGGAGATTTCGATAAGTGCAGATATCTTGAGGATAAAGTAGGAGTAGGAGATCTTTCCCACGGTATGGAGTGTGTTATCAATTAAAGTTGGAGGACATGAAATTTTTTGGCCCTATTCACACATGGTCAAATCAAAGCTCTTCAAATCCTATTATACCCAGGCTTGATAGAGCTATTGTGAACTCCCTTTGGATGGATTATTTTCATCATGTGGAAGTGCAGGTGTGTCCTCTAGGTATCTTTGATCACTTACCTCTTGCGAGCCCCTTCCCCATTGATTTTCTTTATTCTAGGAAATCTTTCTTTAAATTTTTTTATTTTTGGATAGAAAATCCTAAGTTTTTTAGTATTGTCAAAGTGGTGTAGTCCACCTATGTATATGGATCTCCTATGCTTAGAGTGTGTAAAAAACTGAAGCTTCTTAAAGCAAGATTGAAACAGTTGAATGCAAGAAGCCTCTCAATTGTTGTTGACCTTGTCAAGAAAACAAAAGAGGACCTTGAAAATGTCTAGAATTTCAACAGGTTGTATGTTGACATAGCTGATTGGGAGAAAAAGAGCCTGTTTTGCTGATTGTTAATATTGGAGTGCAATAGAAGAATCTCTTCTTCAACAAAAATAAGCTACATGGATCAAGCTTAGGGATAGGAATAACAAATTCTTCTTTAGCCAAGTAAAGCAAAGGCAATATAAAAATTGTCTCTTCTATTCTAAATGAAAATGGTAGGAGAGTGGATTCTCTAAATGAGCTGAAATCTATGACTGTGGATTACTTCCAATCTTTTTTGAATGATTAGACTCCTTACTCAGTGGATGAAGTCTAGTTGGATTGCTTGTTGGGCAAAAGAATTTCTGATATCACAATGGAACACTTGATCAAGCCCTTCTTGGATGAGGAAGTAAAGAGGACTATACAGTCAATGGCAAAAGATAAGGCACTTAGCCTTGATGGGTACGGAGTAAATTGTTTTAGGGAGTCTTATCATTACAAAAGGTTCTTAAGAAAGAAAATCTTAGTGGGAGATGAAGTATGTTGGGCAATTAAGAAATTTTTTGCATCGGGTAGAGTGTTGGGGTAAATTAACTCCACCTACTTAATCTTCGTGCCAAAGAAAGAAAATCCTTCGTCTTTTGCCAACTTCTAGCCCATTGCTTACTATAATACCATTTACAAATGCATTTCAAAATTATTGGCTGAGTGGATCAAAACAACCTTACACTCCTTGGTGAGTAAAGAGCAAATCGCTTTTATTAAAGGAAGAAGAATTGTTGACATCTTAATAGCATAAGCATGTGAGAGGATATTATAATGAGAATAAGGTGCGATTAAGGTGGATCTCTCAGAGGCTTACGACAATATCAAATGGAGCTTTGTAGAGAAAGTACTCAAAGCTATGGGTTTCTTGATGTAGTTCATGGAATGGGTTATCAATTGCATAACCACGCCAAAATTCTCCATAAATATCAATGGAGAAAGTACCTCTTTATCAATGAAGAATTAGTTGTCATTGTTCTTTGTCAAAGGCGTCTTAATTTTCTCAATAGGGGACTAAAACAAGCTGTAGCATATGAAACAAGCATTAGAGGAATTAAAGAAGCTTTCTGGGTTGCAAGCAAATGTTTTAAAAAGTCAGATTTTTTTAAGTGGAGTTAGGCTGGATATCAAAGAGTAGTTTATTGGACTCCTGAATTTTGAAGAAGGAAGTCTCCCCATAGGATATCTTAGAGTTCCATTGTCTTCGGCCAAACTATCAAGGGCGGACTATAAGGCATTGATTGACAAATTTTTTGCTAGAATCAACAATTGGTCTTCCAAATTCTTATCCTATGCGAGTAGACCACAACTTATAAAGAGTGCTTTTCTCTATCTAGGTTTATTGGGCTATGATCTCTATTTTGCCAGCAATTATAATTGACCAAATTGAGAGGAACTTAAAAGGTTCTTTTGGAATGGGGTGGGCGACTCCATAACTAAGGTGAAAATTAAATAGAAGAACTTATGTAAACCTAAGAATGAGGGAGGGAGGTTTGGGCTTCATTGACATTAGACTTTAGAATAGAATTGCACAGCTCAAACATACATGGACTCTTTGTGAAGATGATGGAAGCACCTTATGGCTAAGCTAGGTTAGGATCGAGCTGCTCAGAGGTAAAAACTTCTAGAATATGAAAATACTAGGAGATGCTACTTGGTCTTGGAGAAAAATCCTCCAAATGCGGACTCTAGCCAGAAATCAACTAAGATGGAAAATTAGTGATGGCAAATTAATATCTTTTTAGTATAACAATTGGCATCCCCAAGGACATTTGGTAGAATGGATAAGTGAGGAATAGACCTATGTTTGGATGCCCTAAGGACACTCTCCTTAGCTTCTTCATTATTCATGAAGGATGGAATTGGCCAAGGAACCATAAATAGAATATCATAACGGTAGATCTATGGGACGTGAGACCAAATCCGGACTCCCATGACAAGTTAGTATGGACAAATGCTGAGGCCAGAAGGTTAAGCATCAGAAATGCATGCTGCTTAGCTGGAAACAATAATGCAAGGAAGGCTTAGGTGACACTAGTTTGGAACAGAGATTTAGCACCATGGCATGCCATGATTTTGTGGATGTTGGTTCAGCAGAAATTAATGACCTTGGGTAAATTGGATGCATGGGGTCCTAATTCAGGAAAACGAGCATTTCATGTGCCAAAGAGAAGAGGAAATTGATGACCATCTTTTTTTTGAATGTGCATTTGCAAAGGAAAGTTAGGTTGGAATTGAGGGTGCTCTAAGCTAGATAAACGATAGGCCTTCCGAAACAAATGTGATGCAAGATTTATTGGAATCATATGTGCATATAAGACTATCTAGAGAACAAAAAAAGGCTATAGTGATAGGATGTTACTACATTTGGAAAGAAAGAGATGAGAGAAGGGTGAATGCAAATACAAGTGGAATAGAAACAATCATCAGATCTATCTTAGTGTGCATATTATGCATTTTTGTAACCTCTATTCAATCATAATATTCTTTTGAATTGTTTGATATTGGGAGAATAGTGTTTATAGTTTTGGTTGTACATCTTTTATGTAATTTGAGTAAATGAAATTATCTCATTCACCCAAAAAAAAAAAAAAAAAAACAGCCTGAACACAAAAGAAAATTAATTTGCCAAAAAAAGTTCAGTATGTAACTAAATCATTTTTAAGGATATGTTTGAGCAATATAAACACAAGGAATTACATTGCTGTTGTCAACTTTCCGATAAAGTTTTGTGGAGACTAAAGTTGAGGATGCTAGTATTGCTGAAATTTTGAGGAGCATGTCAAATACTTGTAGGAGAGTGGTAAGAATTGGCTACTGTAGGGCCTTGAAAGCAGGGAAATTGATGTAATCTAATTGTCCTTCTAACACATTCGTACAAAAGGTGTGTTTAGAGCAATCGGTAGAAGATTTTAGGATAGAAATCCTTACTTTATTCATTGATAATGTAGATATACATACAAGAAGACACAAACTTTCTAGATAAAGAGGATCATATATTCTTTGCAAAAATAGCTAGAAATGTTAGAATAATATACTAACAATCAATAGAGCTAAATATGATATAATATCCTAAATAAACTAACCGTAACTTTTTAGATACTCCTTCATAAGTTATGGAATAGAAATCTATCATTCCTAGTGCGTTTACAAAGGGATCAAGTTGGAAACAAGGTAGTGACTTGTGTAGGTCATCGAATACCTACTATTTAGTGGAAATATATGATTAGCTTGATTCCTCCATTCTTAGTTTCAAATTTAATGAAATGTTGGTTAATCCTATGTTGAATAAGGCTCTTAATGATGTTAATTGCAGACTTGTTGCTATCGTTGTAATCGGATTATGCATCCAATAAACTTTACATAATCATTGAGAAACTACTCAAAACTTAGCTTCGACACTATTTCTTACATGTAAATTTTACTTATCACTTCTATAAGTCACCAAGTTTACCCATACCTTTCTATAATAGCTAGAAGTTGACTTATAGTCAAACACATTTGCTAGTTTGAGTAACAAACCTAACCATTCCTCTTTGATCCGTTTTTGGAAACCATAGACCCTTCTTTGTTGTCCCCTTAAGGTATTGAAGTATATGATTTACAGTATCTAGATGGTGCGTGTAACTTTTGGATGGATAAAAAATCTAGAGAGAGAAAGTATGCTTTCCTCTCTTAATTTGAGTTTTCCAATCTCGGTTTTATCTCTCAGGTTTCAATTTGTTCTTTCCTCAATCTAGGGTTTTGGTAGCTCTCTCTACGAGTGGCTTGCTAGTCATCTTCCTCATTGGCAATTGCCCTCATCGATCATCCTCTTTGCCCGCTGTTATCTCTAGTGATGTGACTTAGATCTGTAGTTAAATATGCACATCGTATAGCAAGATAAAGATATGATCTTTTATGGATTTTAGGGGTTAAACAATGAAAAGAATTATTTTTGGTTTTTTTGTTTATAGAATAATTGGAAAATAAAGGATATGGACGAGTGTCGAATCATATATTACACACCGATTCAATAATCTAACTAGGTTTTGATTGATTTTAAGAATAGATATAACTTACAGATCTAGAAAAACAATTGATTTGAGATTATAATTTAATATGACTCACAAAATTATAATAAGAAGTTTTTCAATTCACAAATTCAATATGACATACGATGAATAGGACGAAAGAGTTTTGTTGCCAACATTTAGTGTGAATTGATAAGACAAGGAAATAAAGATAAACACTCAAGAACAATTTCAATTATCAAAGGGTCTTGTTACAATAATGCTTTTATAAGCTTATATATGGAGTTAAGTTAGGGTTACAAAATTGAATAATAGAAAATACAATAAATATTACAATAAAGATTACATGGAAAGGGATAAAGAAGTCGACGGGTGTGTATAATCGGAGGTTAGCTTTGCAAATGTGCATGGTTAGGTTTCACGGGCATGAACTCTGGCTTAGCATCTCCGTGCTTCCATCTTTGACCAACATAGTCTTGTTTGGTTCATGCCATTCATCACATCTAACCAATGCGGCCAAGTTTCTTCAATCTAATTTCTCGGGCTGACGGTTATATCGGCTTGTCTAGTCATCTTCTCCTCCATCAGTTGTCTTTCCTAGTTGCTTCTTTGAAAAGTGGTTTTGGATATTGGTTATCATCTTCGTCTTCTTTGGTTGTGTATTTTGGTAGTTTTCCTCTTTATTCCTCCTTCAAGGTCTTTTGCTTGTCTTCTCCATCTTTTTAGCTTATCGGCCATTGCTCTTGTCAGCTGCTTTAGTGGCTATGCTTTCTTTCTTCCATGGCATTTAGTTCCTTATGAACGTTGGCGACTCTCTAATAAGTTCAAGGCTTCTTCCTCGAAGTTGAAGTGTCTCTTCATGAAGCCACTGTTATCGTTTTCAATAAAGGGTAAGCTATCTTTGTCTTCTCCTTCTACCTCCTCTTTGTCTTTAGCTTTGTTGATGCACGCTTCTCTATTTTCTTCCTTTGACATTGTTAGTTCCTTTTCTGCTCTACCTGAGGTTGTCCCCTTCATTAATGAAGCCATGGTCAAAGTTCCCTTTCCAATCAAGAGTGGTGCTCCTTAGTTGAACATCTTTAAGTTATCTTTCAAAGATATTTTGACTAGGGTTCCTCGTCTTCTTGCTAACCTTCCTTCATCCTCCTTTTGCTAGTAAGTCTTCCTTTTGGCCCTTTAACCATCCAACCATCCTTCCTTCTTGCTCCAATTCCTCTCTCCCCTTACCCTTAAACTTGGACTGCATTTTTCCTTCTCTACCTTTTACAACTATTGTAGGATGGAGTTAGGGCCTCATATTCCACATCAACCTTATGTCTAGAACCATCCCAGCATTCTACCTCAAAACATTAAGGAAAGTCACCATCTGTAGACATTTCAATCACTGCATGAGTGTACTTCAACCTTTCATTCGTGGCTATGACCATGTCGACTTATAAAGGCTTCCCAATGCCACTAGCAACATAACTAACCTCTTCCCTGTGCAAGAATTCCATTGGCACACCCTAAAGTTTAATCTAGATAGGCATTCTTCTTGGCCATACACTAGATAAGGACATGCTTACCCTCCAACGTTTAAGAACCAACAGCTTCTTGGCAAGGAGCCATGGTTGCTGCAACACATTCAATAAGGATCTTTCATCTATAAATTTGAAGAAATACAAATGACACCCATTAGAGAGTACCTCCTGCGGTCCATTTCTTCCCTACACTGCATTGGCTAACTTTTGGACTAAGGAAAAGCGAGACTTCTTCCTAAGAAATAACCTTCCAAAGTATTCCTCCAAATATACTCCCCCACTTCATAAACTGAATTAGGAGATTTAACAACAATCCTCCCTCCTTCACGAATTGGTGCTTAGTATTTTAGGGCCACATCAATACAGTTTAGGGGAGAAGGGCTATCATTCTGTGGTGAAGCAACTTCTACATAAGAAACTTTCTTTTTCTGTTCATGGTGGATTTCATAGCCCATAACACTATTGGTAGGATGGGAGTCCACCTTGTTGGTTTGGGTGAGTTTCTCCACTACTTTTGCCACATTAGTCTTTTCTTGACTTTCTCCTGTATGGTCAACAAGATCACATTGTTTTGGAGCCTTAAGGTTTGCCCTATTACCAAAAAAGGGAGATTTGGAAGAGCTTTTTATCCCTTCTTGCACCATAAAATTAGGCCTCGAGTGGTTTACAACCTTGGACTCCTGAAGTGGTAGCTTTCCTTTACTAACAATTGATAGACAATAGCCTTTTTTCCCACCAGAAGCCACTTTCTTCTTCCTAACACCAGCAGATGAACTGTGAGAGGAGGATGGAGCAGGGCCATGTTTCTTTCCCTTCTTATGTTGCGAAGATGTGGAAGAGCCACCCAAAATAGCTTAGAGACCAAACCCCCTATGGAAAGTTTCTTATTTCTTCTCACAAAAGTCTTTGTGCAACCCAAAAAAAGGCTCTTGAAGGAGAACTGAGGAAAACATCTTAGGTTATGGTAAAGGTTGGTGGAGAGATGGGTAAGAGTTTGTAGGTTTTAGGAACTAGGATGATTGGTTTGGGTAGTGGAGAAGAGGTTGAGAGAGAGGTTTAGGGTATGGATGAAGGTAAGGGTTAGGTTGTTGAGAAAGGATGGTCATGAGGATTAGGGTTTGGGTGAAGGTTAGGGTTAATGTGATGTGAGTGTTGGGGAATTCGTATTAGGGGGTTGTGAAAGAAAGACAAGGGGAGAGAGAGAAAGGGAGAGGAGAAGTCGGAGGGGAGAGAGGGATGGGGTGATGAGGGAGGGGGGAGAAAGGGAAAGAGGTCATAAGAAGGGGGAAGAAAGAAAGAAAGAGAGAGAGGATTTTCTTACTTTACATTTTAAGAGGGAGAAAGGTCTCCGTGGTTGATATCCCTCTCTTTGTGGACTAGTTGTCCAAACATTTCTACTAAAGCTAAGGTTCGGTGGGACATGTTGTGTAGCCCTAAGGTGGTTTGGGTATCCTAGTTTAAAAGCTTGGAACAAAGTCGCCTAGTTAATACATTTACGGAAACTTTGCAAGGTTTTGGGTAGATTTGGTCCAAGCAATCTTTCTCACAAGAAGAAGTTCCTTGTCTTCTTGATGTCCTTCCATATGTTCATGAATTGGAAGCTTCTCAAACTTCCCTCTTTAGCGAGTAGTTAGTTTAAGGGAAAGTTGAGGATAGTGTGTCTATCTCCTTATGCTCTAATTTTGGCTCCCATTTGGTCCTGTGTATGTATCCTTCAGTGTAAGAGAAATTGCTAGCCTGGGTCTTCCTCTTAATATTAGATTATGCTTCCTGATTGAGGGGAACAAGCGGCTACTACTGTTGGGGTCTATGGGAAAATGTCAGCATTCCTGATTCAATTCGTCTTAACTCAGCTACTTCAGATATCTTAGTTTAGGTTTGTCTTCTAATGGATTTTTTTTTTCAATTGAGAATCTGTATGATGCATTGAGACATGGGGTAACAAAGTACTCTAGGCTAAGATAGTTTGGTGTTCAAAGTCTATCCTTAGACACTCTTGATGAGCTTGGAGTAAAAAGCTTTATACTCTTGACAAGCTTTTTTCTTGGGGCATCACGAACCACTCCCAATGTTATTTATGTAATTCTGGAGTAGATCACCAATACTTATTTTTTGCTTGCTCTTTTACTTTGCAAGTTTGGCTTCTTTCTCCTCTTGGCAAGAAATGGCGTCTAGCCTCCTAGCAAGTTCTTCAGTGGCCCCTGACATCATCTCTTGGAGGGCTGCTCTTCAGCTACGGTTTACTCCATTTGCAGAATATCGATGCTGTATGCTTGGGAAGCCACTTCCTCCCTCCTTTTACCTAGCAAGACAGATTTTAGGTTACACCAAGATTCTAGTAACTTGATAGAGTTTGGCTTATTCTACTTTCCCTTTTGTGTTTTTGTACATGTTAGGATTTTGTTGTCATCCCCACTTCCTGTGCTAAGAAGTTGTAATTTCTTCCTCTTTTTCAATGAAATCATTTATTTACCCCAAAAATGGCTAGTACATATACTTTTTTGTCACCCTTGTATCCTGGAATGGGGCTCCCCTCTTTCAAGTAGGAAGGAATTTCAAGGGGAACCTGGTTAAAAGGGGTTTGAATGGCCTTATGAGACACTGCATAAGCTTTGACATATCACAAGCTCTTTGAAAGCATGCAATTATGGAAAATATATGCAGCAGAGTTTTGCTTCTCTCTCTCTTTTTTTCTTACAAGCTACTATCAGACTCTATGCAACCAGGAAAAGGGGAGGCGTATAGCAATCTTTTTAACCATTCATTAGCGTCTAGAAAGAAGTAGCAGAATTTAGAAGGTGTCAAGGTTCCTAGGGCAAGGTTGTAGGTATCTGATTGCAGTTACTGGCTTAGTTGTTCTTGGTATAGGATATGAATACTGTTAAAGCATAAAAATATAGATGATTTTTTTGTCTAGAAGTGTGAATTTCAGATCAATGTGTTGTCCAGCTTTGACAGGTAAATTTGTTCAGCTATATCTTACTCAATCAACACAACTTCCTAGCATTTTTTTTTATTTTTTTAATAAAAGGTAGCTCATACTGGGAACATCTGGGAACCTTAAGGGGATCTAATTGCAAGTAGATATTTTGCTATGTAAAGTGGAACCACCAGTTTTTCTTTTGTACCACGAACCTCCTGGTTTCAAATTAAATCCAATATAAATATGACAAAAAATAAAATAGAATAAATAGGTAGTACCAAACGGAAAATTTCCAATTCTATAAGTTTCTTTTTGATGGAGTTGAGCTCTGTTCCTTGGGCTCCTAAGCACTCCGTACATTTCGTAATTACTATTATCAATACACAATATAATTACCCAAAAAACAATTCTCTCCAAAAGACTTGGACATTAACCTGTTTAGCATCGATAAGGGTAGAAATGTTAGCTATCATGTTGGATTTTGATCCTTAAGGCTTAATGGATGGATTTTTGCTTTTGTATATAATGTCTTTTTGGATTTTACTGTCTCTTAATTTTTGCTTGAAACTCTTTATGCTGGACTCTTAATTTGCTATCATATAGGTAACCTTCTTGATTTTACAGTATCTTCATTTTTGCTTAAAACTCCTCACACTGAATGCTTATTGTGTTGTACTAGGAAAATTTGTGAATTCGATCTAGAAATGATATTCAAAATTCCTTTTTAATCGATCTTTTTTTGTTTGAGATAGATAACATTTGCCTCTTATTTCTTTATTTTCACCCAATGACCCTTTTTAGGTCCACTCTTGGTTAATGGATGCTAATGAGTTTGCTGCTCACGAGGATGATCTTTCTTATAGCTGCCGTGTCTCTGGTAAGCAGTTAAGAGTTTTCATTTTTGCAAGTCATTGGCAAGTATATCAGTAATTAGGCTATATAAATCGTGGTAAACCCCTTTATGATGGGATAGAGAGGCAACTCTGGTGTCAGCAATGTTAGTGGCTAACCCACATACAACGTAATGTCATAAAGACAGGGACCAGGCATCAGAACTAAAACTAACAACGATAGTCGAGTACAATATATCCATGCCCTTGCTAAAACAGATTTGTAGCTCAGCCTTCGGACACACTCTGTGTAGAGAGTTAGGGACCATAGTGCTCATAACCAATTAATCACAGTTGAGTGTGGACAACCTACACAACATCCATTCATTTCCTCTGTGATGCAGTAAATTGTTGCTGCTAAACCTAATAGGGACTGAGGAGCTATGACTCTGCTAACTTTGTGCAAAATAGTATTTACATATCTGTGAAGAGAAGACTGACTTTGTCTGGCATATGTCCCCTACAAATAAAAAGATGCATTAGAATTTCAACATTTGTCACCTATAAGTTCCTTTGGTTTCCTCAATTCGAAGGTCAACCTTAAAGGCACTGCGAAGCTTATCTCTGTTCATGAGACCTTTAGTGAGAGCATGTGAAATTATGTAGTAGAGTCTATAAACCATGTGAAAAACATTCTTTAATGTTTTTAGTTAATAGTAGTTGCTCGTTGTATTGCAGGTGCACTTTTGCTGGAAGAAGTGATTAGTTCTTTTGGTAGAGAGGGTCTTGATGCCATTATAGAGGCTTCAAGAAAAAGATTTTCCGAGTCTAAGCATGAAAAAGATGCCGGATCTGCATTTTGTTGGAGGGTGAGGACTACCCTTTAGAGTTTTCCTTGTGTAGCTTAACTCAGAAAATATTGAAGGTCCTTGTGATTCCAGCATGGCTAATAAACCAAAAAATTGAGCAACCCTTCTTACCTGAAAGAGAAAAATATAGGTTGTGTTGGTGAACATTTTCTTCAAAGTGTGGCTCTTTTTAGAATATGCTATAAAGCTTGTTTGTAGAGCATCCTGGAGCAAACATTCTAGTCTTGTCTCTGTTTTCTAGTACAATTCTTTTAACACTTTAAAGTGGAAGATTTATTGCTCTAATTTGAGAAAGCAACTCTGAAACATTTGCATTTATTTATGATGTTACTAGTTAATTCTATTAATATAAATTTTTACTCCATAAGGTGGAGCTGGAAGGGCTCTTTTCATAACAAATGCTTGAATGTTTTTGAGTATTTTTCTTTTTAATACCTAAAAATCATAAGGTGATTATGGAAATATTCTCTTTCCACCCAAGTTTATATAAAAGAGGTCTTTTCATCTTGATTTATGGTTCTCCAAATACCTTTACATTTAACTTACAGAAGGAAGGTTTACCTTTTAGATGAGGGAGGCCACTTTGTTTGCTTTGGCTTCAGTATCTGAGCAATTGGTTGAAGCTGAGGTTTGTATCCTTGTCCCTTCATTTCCCTTATTAGTCATTAGATATATGCATGTGATTTTCTGGATATTCTTTTAGTTGTGCTTTCCAATGCTTGGATTATTGTGTGAAATGTTTTGCAGGTTTCTGGACTGACCAGCGGTAACTTAGGAATGCTAATTGAACAAATAATCTCACATGACAATAGTGCTGGTAACTACCCTCTACTCTGTCCTCGTTGCTTGTTGATCTGCACCTCTAAAAAGTTAACAGACAAACATCTCACATTTCTTGTACAGGGGTAAATGAATATCCATTTCTATATGCACGGGTTTTCACATCAGTGGCTAAGTTCTCATCATTGGTATAAATAATAATTTTTTTCCTTCTCAGTTAATATAATACGCTGTCAATATTCTTATATTTACTTTCACTACCATCCAGATCAGCCACGGGGTTCTGGAAAGTTTGCTCTTTGCAGCCATCAAGGCGGTTAGCATCGATGTGTAAGCTTTCCATTTCCTCCTGACCATTGAGTTCGTAATGTAAACATAAGCCTATGTTACCATTATCTGCTTCTGACAGGCCGCCACCTGTCAAAGTTGGTGCCTGCCGTGCCCTTTCTCAACTCCTCCCTAAAGCAAATGAAGAAATTATTCATTCTCATATGATGGAACTTCTTTCGTCACTCATTAATCTTCTGAGTCAAGTAATATCTCTCTGCTATTGCTCTCTCAATCCCTTCTCTTTCCACCTAAAGATTACACTTGAGGCTATTTCACTTGACCTTAAGTAATCATTGGATTTTCATTGACACAGTAGTTGCTATGCTTTTGCTTGCTAGGCTTCTGATGAAACATTGCATCTGGTGCTGGAAACAATTCAAGCTGCAATTACAGCAGGTGATATTTTAATTTTTCTACTCTTTGTATTCTTACTACATTTCTTGAACTCAACTATCCATATCTTAATG
This sequence comes from Lumnitzera littorea, assembly GCA_024138015.1. Taxonomy (NCBI): domain Eukaryota; kingdom Viridiplantae; phylum Streptophyta; class Magnoliopsida; order Myrtales; family Combretaceae; genus Lumnitzera; species Lumnitzera littorea. The sequence goes on along the minus strand of JAMXBB010000005.1, from coordinate 23,737,486 downwards.
TGTCTCAATGTTTTTGTCAATTACAAAAATCAAATGCCATTTGGTAATGGGGGCATAGTTGAGAAAATAACATGAATTACTTTAAATAGAACACATGATACTTGTATATGCATCTTAAGATTATAATAAAATATCTCTTTTCGGTCATTAAGTCTCTATGCCACATATCTTGTCAGTTTTTGCTGAACCGTTATAGCATGACCGAGTTGCCTGAGAATAAGATCCTCAACTCTGTTTTACCAAATTAGACCACAATATATAGTCTACCAAATCAAACTACAAAGAATAGTTAGATTACTTGAACAATGAAAATCTATATGCTTCTAAAATTGAGTCCATAAAGTCATGGTTTTCCTCAATCATTTGGAAGCTTCATTTTAAAAATTTTAACTCATAGGTTTCTTTTGTGCCGTGCTATATAATCAAAACTCAAGTATATCATTCAATATAACTAGTCTTTAAGTTTTATTTAATCTAGTTATTTGAGTCTAGATTTTGGTTTCTCTCTAATAGAAATTTAGTATTTTATTTAAGGTTCACTTAATTAAACACTCAGAAGATTAGGTTAATAATCACTCAACTCTTTAAGTTAGTATAATCATTCATAAACACTACATCAACATTCAACATAGTAACATAACAGTTTAACTAAGATATAGTTATCATAATTTAAAATCATTATATCAGCATCTACCATAGCAGCATATCAATTTACTCAAGATATAGCCATATTTAATCAATGCAGCATCAAACAACACATCGTGTTATTAGTAGCAAAATGTCTACTCCAAGTATGGATTAGATTTATTTACTTAGCCTCCAAACTAAATATTCCTATAAGTTTCTAATAGGTTAATAGGTTTGGCTCATTAATCTTGAATTAGAGTAAAACTAAGGATAAATAAGATATTAAAATATTTCTTTAGGTGAATATCATATTTTTTCCTTATGAGTATTAATTTAACTAACTCGGCCTTATAGCCAATTTAAAATTTTATTAAATATATATATAATTTCGTTACATATATACATGCTGAATATGTATCGTCCTTTTTATGTTATTTATTGTGTAACTCTTGTTATATGTATATAATTATAATATAATAATGTAATATAATGCTATTAGTGAAAGTATTATTTCAATAAGTAATATATGTCTATAGTGTGTGTATATTTGTTAAATAGCATTAATTATGATTAAAATATTGTATAATATATAATTTATCTTATACGTAAAATTATTACATTGTGTCATACATACTAATAGTGGGATTAATTAGACACCATTTTGAATGTATGGCTATATACATGGGAAAGATTATTTATATAAATATATATATTTAACTAACTTCTCTACAGGTTATTAAATGGAAATAATAAAAATATATTTATCAATATTTTGAGATTAAAATTTGAAAAAAAGAGAATTTTATAAAATTGTATAAATAAAATATGATATTTAGGAAAATAATGGAATTACGGATATATCTTCTATAGGACTACTATTTATCAATTTATATGACAATTATAAAACAATACCTATAATTATGGAAACGAGGTTATTTGAAAATATTGGTAATCGGAAAACTAGACCTTCTAATATCTTTTTCTTTTTCTTTTTTCTCTTCTTTTCTTTTCTTTTTTTTTTTTCTACCTTCTCTTCCTCTCTCTCTTTCTCATCTGATTCCTCACCAATCTCTTATCTCTCTTGCTGTAATGGCCTAAAGGCCATATTTATACTCTAATGTCCACTGCTTGTTTAAGGCGGTTTGGATTATTTTAATATTTTTTAAGTTATATTACATATATTATATTTTATTTAAGATTCATTCTAACTTTCAGAATATTCAAAGAATATTTTCTTTCTTTACCGCCCACATTATTAGTTAAGAATAATTTATAGTCACAATTTTCTTCTCTCGTAAATTGTTATTTTGGGTAAATTTTAATGTAATTATTAATAAAAATATTATTAACATATAATATTTATTTAAGTTCCATTAATTATTTGGGACTTATTCATATATATTTTATCTAGAATTTTGCTCTCTAATATTAATTATTAAGATTGTGTAATTGATTTTAAAAAAAAAATTTATCACAATTTATATCTAAAATTTCGAAACTCTACGTTATAGCGATGATATTTAATAAATAGACGTAATTTGAGATATTAAAATTATACGGTTATTTTTTTTAATTTTTATGACTTAGTTATGAAAGTTTAACTTAATTTTAAAAATATTGTTATAAATCATAATTTCTAGAATGCATCTTAAATATTAAACTTTTTCAATTGATTTCTTATTAATTTATATAATTATATATACAGTCTAGGTGTAATTCTGACATTTCAACATTTATGAATGCTTCCGATCGATCCAATAATGAAGAGATATCTAACCAACTAAGTATTATTTCCAAATAATCCCACATGTCAATATAATCTTACTAAGTGCTAAATGAATATATATTACTTTTATATATTATCGCGTGTTACTAATAAAGCTAATATAAATTGTTTTATATCTATTGACAGAACTTATAAGTACCTATTTCTCTGTAAAGGATATGAACTATTTGAGAACTAGCAGGTTGAGTTTATGGGGTATTATAATATATTTACACAAAAGAGATAGAATTTCTGTTTTCATACATATCCAAGGAAACGAAACGGTTAAAATATGCAACATAAAGCGTAAACATATAACCAACCATGGAGGAATTTGGAGTTTGTAAATCAAATGTTCTAGACTCTGTTGTTAGCTAATGACATTATTTTGGTGGGTGAGGCAAAAGAGTTTATGTTGAGCTTGAATTTTGTCGTGAAGCTTTAGAGGTGAAAGGCTTTAACAAAACACTATATATGGAGTTCAACTTTAGCAACAAGTGGGGATGGGTGAATACTCTATGAAAGTAGAGTTCTAAATATTTAGGATTAATACTACAAAAGCATGGGGCATAGATAAAGTTGTCGTATAAATGAAATTCAAGCAAGGTGGATGAAGTGGCAATGTGCTTAGGTATTCCATGTGAATGTAAGATTTCCCATAAAGCTTGAGGATAAGTTATACTGAATGGCTAGAAGATTGTGATGTTTTTTGAGTTTGAAAGCTGGGTAATGAATAATGGACATGAACAGGAGGAGAGTTGCAGGAGTAAGAATACTAGAATGCTGTGATCACATGAGAATGGAGAAAATAATAAATGAATGTATATACAGAGAATTAGAGAAGCATTCTTAGATGAGAACATGAAGAAAGAACAATGAGTGGTTTAGCCATGTATAAGGATGTGCTTTAGGGACAACCGTTTTGATATTGTAGAGGTGATTAACACAAAATGAGGGCAAGAAGACAAAAAAGACATGGACAGAGGCAATTAAAAATTATATGACATATTTAGGTATTGGCAAAATTATGTTCTCTGATAGTGTAATAGCAACATAGGATCCATAGAGCTGACCATACCATGTTGGAATAAGGTTTGAGTCTCGGTGTTGTTCTTTTTGTAGTTTCTACCAAGGTAGACCCAACATTGTAAATTATCACACTACCAAATATTTCCAATAGTTGAAAACAACTTAAAATAACTAAAAAGTCAGAATTAAAAATAGGTAATCTGCTGACTACCTTATAGTGTATATACCTTTTTTCTTGAATGAAACCTTCTTTCTCTAATGAAATCTTACGAATTATCAGGAGAGGAGAGAAGGTAAGGTGTTTGGGGTGGTTGAGGTGGAAATATTCTCTATGCATCTTCAAACGGCTATAGAAGCTATCTTACTTGTAGTAGACCATCTATGCTATTGTGTTTATATTTGTAATGTAAAGATGCATTCAAGTTCATTTCCTCTTTGTCGTGTCTTGCAAAAGTTGTTGAGCCTCATTGTTGTAACGCCCCGCTTCTTAAGGCATCTACTTGTACTTTTTGCTCCACTGATAGTGCTAAAGAGAGAATTTGTTATGTCATCCTTATATTAGGGATAAGGTAAATCTTGTAATTAACTCATCAACTCAACTCTACAATTATAATAATCATGAAAATTTCTTTCCATTAATTTATAGAATAAAATAGCGGAACTCTACAAAGTATAGGCCTTATCCAGAATATCATAATTGAGTGTCATTATTCAGCTCATTTTCCAATCAGAAGTATACTTTTACATTCATAACCTTCACATCAAAACCCTCTTAGATTAATATGGCCATTCGCTCTCAATTACCCAACTAGCTTCTAGATGCAAGCTCGCTCTGTCTTTAGTACTTGAGGTAAAATAAGCTAAACCCTTAGCTTAAGTTTTTAGCCACATAAGCACATACTAAAATTATGACATAAAATAATAAAACCAAGTATATATCAAAATACAGTTACTATCAAGTATACATAAACATACAATAAAAAATGTGGCATATATAAGCATATAATTTATAACCCAACACATTCAATAACTAATTGAGTAAGAAGCACATGCACAATGATTTGTGCATCATATGGATGCTATGCTAATGTACGTGATATGTATTGATATCAACCTTAGCCTAACTTAGTGTCTCATTTGGTTAGTTGATATTTTTGGGCATTTGGAACAAAGTCTAAGATCTTAGGGCAACAAGCAATAACCAAACTTGGCCTTGTTAAAACCATATGAAGTGGCAAAAAATAATTGAGCAATGTAACTTTATATGTTGAAAACCCAACCTAACAATATCTCAACTTAAGAAAGTTTAATCGGTAGGTCCATTTTGTGCTATACTATGAATGCAGTCAAACGGCATATTAAAGCCCAGCTATGTATGAGCTCTAAATTAACCCAGCTAAGTACAATTTCCAAGTTAAATAAGCCTTGTATAAATTGTAGTTAAATACTAGAAACCAAGAATACGTCAACTAGGCTTATCCTTCAGCCTAATAGTCAAATATCACAATTGTTGGCATGGCATGATATGCGAATCACAACTTTACACATAAGCCTCATAATCTTATCATTCATTTAGTCATCATTCAAAACTCACCAAGTCACAAATGAAATATAATCAGTTATTGTCTAGGAGCAAATGCTCTCCGCAGCCAAGCATAATTACATCATTGAGTTCAACCAAGTCATATTTCTAATGAATCAGAAAAACAAGTCACATTAACCAATATACAAAGCAACGGTTTATTATGAACAATGTCAATTTGGAGTATAAATACTCCATGCTAGAGACACACTTAAGTGAACTTCACAACAACATAATAAGCAGGCAAGTAGTCTACATTATTTCAACCACTGCAATTGTATTTTGTATTTGGATTATTTATGTTTTCTTTCTTTTCTTTTCTTATTTTCTTCTTTGACCGGGCTTCATCATTAGACTTCATTTATACATAGGGAAAATTGAAAATACAATTCGTAACTCTTCTATCTTTGAAATTGAGTATTCATGTTGCTAATCTTCAAGTGCTTCTATACCCCATGTCACTGTTTTTCCCATGAAAATATAATAGAAAATCTAAAACATAAAACGAATTCATCAAGTATTCAAAATGTTAAGAAACTAAAAGAACATAACTAATTGGAGTTATCTCTTTTTCCTAGTTTTATGTAACTTTTTATTAATTTAATTTTTTTAATTATATCACCAAAGTGCAAAATAGTAAGATGGGGTCTAAATGCACACTTTGTAAAGATTCAAGTCTCTAAACCCTCAATTTTAAAGATAGGGGGAACTAAGCACATTTGGAGCAAATATAACGGTGTATATCTGCAATTTACCCTTGTATATATGTTCACACACACATCAGTATATTATGGATATATAATTCTTCACCTCCCCTCCTGCTGTTGGATGCTTATCAACTTTTTTCCCCCCCATGTTCTGGTTTAGGTCACAAAGTATCTACAGCAATAGAGCATATCATTTCCCCTGTTATACTAAACACATGGGCATCTCATGTTTCTGATCCATTTGTCAACAGTGACACAATTGAGGTTCTAGAGGTAATTGTATCGATCCTGATAGTCTCAGACTTTCTCAAGTTCTGTATTGGTTAATATTACTGAATGTTGTGATTGCCATCATCTTAATTTTTCTATTGAAAATTTTCTAATTGAAATTTTTCTTTTCTTAACTTTTGATTTTATAAGTTGTAATCTTACATTCCTTTTAGTTGTTTATAAAGCTTGTAACACTTGTTTTCTTTTTACATCCTTGTAAGAAGGCTACTCATCTTAAATGCTTCAATGATAAACGTAATGAAAAGTAAATGACAACTGAAATGATGAACCAGTTGCTTGTAGTCGTTTTCTTTTCTTTATTTCTTTGATAAGTAAGCTCACCACTTGTTCTTTATTCAATTTTAGAATAGTGCAATCGTATATTGCCCTTTTCAAAAGAAACCAAAAATGATGCTTTTTCTATCTAATAAGGAAAATGTGTTTTATGCTCAATCTTGTAGTTGATTTATCTCTGAAAGTATATTTGGTCTTGCTAGTGTTTAGCAATGAAGCGGAACTAGTAGTTTTGATTACTTGTTTGTCAATGTGTTGTACATTGTACAGGTTAAACTTAATATTTTGTTGCTCAAATATAGAGCCATAATCTTGTTCTTTCCTGTGGCTTATATATTGATCAGGCAATAAAAAACTCCCCTGGTTGTTTTCATCCCCTAGTTTCCCGTGTTATTCCTTTTATCACTCCAATTTTGAGTAAGGTATGTTTTATAAAAATTTTGTTCCACTACCTAAGATAAGTTCTTTGCGGAGCCCTGGTTGTGATGCAACTGTTCTTGGTGCATTTTTGGTGAAAACATGTAGCCACAACAGCAACCTGATGGATTGGTAGCTAGTTCCTTGGATCTATTGACCATGCTGCTGAAGGTTTGTGGTTCTATGCTTTTAGTCCTTCACCCCCCACCATAAAAAAAAATAAAAAAACAAAGACCTGGCCTAAAAATATTAATTTTTTCTAACAACTGTCAGTGTTAGTGCCCTGTAGAATGCCCCTCTTGATGCAGTCAAATCAATGTATGATCTGTGTTTCGATGCAGTGATCCGCATAACACTTCAAAGCGAGGATCATGGTGAAATGCAGGTGCTTAAGCCCTTAAATGGCTTTGGCTTATGATATTCTTGATTCATTATTGGATGTGTCTGGTGTCTTATGGAAACTTTCTTTGCTCCCACGATATTTGTCAGAATGCAACGGAATGCCTAGCTGCTTTCATATCCGTGGGACGACAAGAAGTGCTTGCTTGGAGTGGTGATTCTGGATTCACAATGAGATGCTTGCTTGATGTAGCTTCAAGGTGATCAATTGTTTTTCTTATTTTAGATTAAGCATGCACATTCATTTTTTGTTAGTGAATAATTGTTTCCTGTGCCCTATATGTCAGAGGCTTTGAATTAAGCTGCTCTGTTGCTTTAATACTGAGGTTGTATTTATTTTTCTGAAAAAGTCTTCTTTAGAACACATTGTCTTACAAATTTAATCAAGTCAAAGATACATCTTTCTGCTCCTGATCCAAAATACCTAACTATGCGCTAAGCTCTGCTGCAGACTTATTATTATTTCAAGTGCAGCTCTTACATTTTACATTGAAGCAATTAGTGGCTACATCCAATACTGGAAACTGGTAATAATTAAGAAGGCTTAGGCAACCAATTTCAAGGATGAGTTTCGGAATGTGACTCTGACATTCATTTTCAATGATTAAATAACTTTAGCAACTAACTGAAGTCCCAAACTATTCATCTGGTTGTCAGTCATTGATCAGACATTGTAAACATAGCTGGTTGAATTTGGCATTGGCTGCCAGCTGCTGAACATGGGGTTGCTAATATGGCAGTCATTACTGGAAATATTCACTTTCAAAAGTTATTTTGTAAATAGTGGAAAACGTTCTGCAACAAGTTATTTTCAGAAATACATAGTCTGCCTTGTAGCAGATGTCACCGAGCATGTTTTAAACGAGATTTTATTTTTTTGTGATTGAAAACCTGGCAGTTAATAATAAAGTTAAAGCTAATAACACACCCTAAAAATACACCTCCTCTCCTCCTGAATTGGTTTTGGAAATGTAAAGACACCACCTTCAAGCTTAGGGAAATTACTCCATTAAGAAAAAGAAAAAAAAAAGTTAGGGTGAAGTGTGTTTTTGAACAGAAGAAGATGTCTCTGCATCTGCATTTTCTTAAATTTTAGGAAGTTTCTTTGTAATTTAATCTAATATTTTTGCAGAACAAATTCTTTGCATCATTTTTCTGAAAACAGACACCGATAAGAGTAATGATTTATATTATGTTGGCACTTTATCATTGCATAATAATTTAGGAAATATGTGGTTGCACATTAAATTTCCTTTGCTGGGACATAGCCTGTTTAAGTATTGCTGGCATCATCATACTTTGTATTTCAACCACCCTCATAAGCTCATACCATTGGTATATTAAAATGTAGGCTGCTGGATCCTGCTTTGGAAAGCTCTGGGTCTCTTTTTGTTGGGAACTATATTCTGCAACTTATTTTGCACCTGCCATCGCAGATGTCACAGCACATCTGGAACCTGGCTGCTTCACTTGTGAGGCGTATGCAGTCTGCTCAAATCGCTGGACTGAGATGTTCATTGATCTTAATTTTTGCCAGATTGGTATGTTCTTGTTTTTAGAATAAATTATAAAGGTCCTATATTACATACTTTACCTTCCATTCAGGAAGTGTGGGTTTGTCAATCAAAGCCAGTTAGATTTATAGAGGAGCTTGCTGAGCACTTTGCCTCTGTCGGCAAGTAGTTTATGAAAAGGAAAATGTAATGTACGAGTTTGACAAAGGACGACTTAAAAGTTTGATGAGAAGCAACATATTAATGCATAGGGTTAGTTAAGTGTAATTATTTAGAGTACCAACTATGTGGTGCTACCTGTAATAAAGTTAATATATATATGGATGCAACACTAGAGTTCATATGAGCTAGTAAATGGCCTTCCATTGATATTGGCGACATAAAATAAATATGACCAAAGTGAATGATCCAAGTGGTAAATTAAAATGTAGTGGTGTTAGCTAGAATTTCCTTTCTGATATTAGAGAACAACATGCAGGTTCATATGAGTGTGCCCAATGTCGAGCAATTTATCAACATGCTAGTTACAGTCCCAGCTGAAAGTTATGGCAATGCCTTCATCTATGTAATGTCAGAATGGACAAAGTTGCAAGGTAGGCTTGCACAAGCGTACAATCAAATTTCCCTTTAATGCTGCATTTGGTGCCTTGAATCCCAGTGTCCATGGTATCATGGCCTGCTGGTGTGAAATAACTTGTCCCTGGGCTTGCATTTGTTTTTGGGTCAGCAATTCAAGAGACTCTTCACTCTAGATTAAGCTGAAAGTTTTGGAGTGTGCTGTACCACCTATATGTCTGTCCATGTTCTAGAAAGCCATTGACGTTTATTTTCCAATGCCATTTTGCAAAGAGGTACAGAGGATTGTAGGTAATTGTTGGCATTAACAACTTCGCAAACATGTAAAATATCATCCATGAATTCGTTGCAGTTGTGGATAATCAGAGACCCTATGATTTTTCAGTGGAAACTAAGTTTTGCAGCTGGTACAGTGGTACTGTATGGACTTCAACTTCACAATCATGGGAAATATCATCAACAGATTCATTGCAACTGTGATTAACAGTAATTTTAAAGTGGAAACTAAGTCTAGCAGCTGGTATCTACTATTTATGCAAAGACAGAAATGAAGGTTTTGGGGAACTGCATCTCCCATGGACAGGATAGTTAGGCGAGTCATGTCCTCACTCTCCCTAGCCACTAAGGGAAGCTGCTAGCTTCTACCATTGTTTGTTTCCTTTTTGGTGTTTTGTAGTGGAGTTCTATAATACCTGGATTGAGTTTCACTGTCACACTACACACCATCTACAAGGGGGTTAATAAATTCAATACTTAAAAATTCTCTCTCTCTTTTTCTTTTTCTTTTTTTCTTCTTTTTCCTGAATGGGATCTTGTGAAAAGGGGAACCACCCACCCTGTACATTGAATTGTGATCAGTAGAGACTACTAAATCGCATAGCTTGCTATTCCATACCACATTTTACATATTGAATTTAAGAAATTAGAAACTCATAGTATATGGACTATCATGTTATTAATGGTAGATTTTTGTTCATTGTTCTGGTGTTCCTTCCACACTACTTGAACTTTAGGTTCTTTTTTAATTCTACACTTAAAGTTCAAAGTTGCTAGATATTATACTAAAGTAAATTTTTACTTGTCAAATTTACTGTCTTAACTCATCATTGATGCTTGTACTCTTTGATTAATGAATAATTATCACATCAATTTTTAAATATTACGAAGGTAATAAATTTAATCTATAAAAGTTCAAGTAGATATGACATTTAGTAACTTTAAACTTTGTGTAAAATTTGATAAGCAAATTTAGCAATTTTTAACTTCATGTGTAAGCTTAAAAAGAAAAAAAAGAAAATTTTAGGTAATGATTATGACATTGTACCAACAAATTTTGTCTTATATGTTGTCCTTACCATGATATATGTAATATATTTTGTGCCTCCTTTCACCTAGGTTGTGTTTATCTGCAATTTCATGTTAGCGTTGTGGGTATAGTTATTAAAATCGTGAGTCAAAAGTACGATTTTACGAGTTTGTAATTTTATAATATTTTTCTTAGTTAAAATGGATAGAAAATTATTTATGTGTAGATTTTTAGTAAAATTCTGAACTTTTATGTATAATTCTATAGGTTTACGATTTTACTACTTTTGTACGATTCCCTATGATTTTACTGATACTATGCATTTCAATGAATAATATAATCGTGATTTTGACATTTATACTTCATTGTTTCTGGTCAGTTTGATAAATTTATGTGAACAATGATATTTAAAACATAATATTTTCATTTCTGTCCTGATTCTATACAGGGGAGATTCAGGGATCTTATCAGATTAGAGTCACTACTACTGCCTTGGCTCTTTTGCTGTCAACAATGCATGGTGAGTTGGAGAAGATTAATGTCCAGGGCCAATTAATTCAGGTATTTACCATATGGCTCTATTTGATTTATATACAACAGATGACACTTTAGTTGTGTAACTTGTACATTTCCACATTTAGTCTTCTGCAGGGATCATAACTCGCTCAAAAGCTAAATCAGCTCCAGAACAGTGGACAATGGTTCCACTTCCTGTAAAGGTGATTCTATTGACAATCTCATGATGGTTTTACGTGCATGGCTGTTTTGCCTAAGGGTGATTGCATTTGTGGGCTTGAAGAAAATATATTCATTTATATCTATATGAATACAATTGCATTGTCACAGTGGTAGAGCTCAAATGATCGGCACTGTCAATGATGACACTTGAATGTGTATGCTGCTGGGCTGCATATATAGTGGGTTCATTTGGAAATTGCTTGAATGCAAATGATAATGGACTGATTCTTGAGAAATAAGTATAAGAGAACTGTCTGGGAGAAAGTTACAGAAAGGTCCCTTTCCTTTTAAATGTAAGAATCCCATTGGAAGGACTTGCTTTGGTCACATCTTCTTGAGTTAAAATCATGAAAAGTTTTTCCATTTTATTGTGGTCAATGGTGTTTATGCGAAATTGGTACTTGTCTGACCTTTTGTAATTTATTTGATGAAATCTTTTTACAGCACAATCTTGAAATGGATTGATCCTGTTTTCATACCAGAGACAACAATGTATCTAGACTTTTGTCTTAAGAAAACTTCCTAAGTGCTATGTTATTGGCTTTTCAGGAAAATGACATATATTTAGCTAGGACGGATTTTGGCCTTCATAAAATTTAATTGAATAGATTGAATTGTAAGATTGCAGGAATTTACAGGCTTGAATATATCAAATACCATGAAATAGATTAACTTTGGCAAACAATAAAATACAAGCCTTATATATATAAGGCTTGTATTTATATGTATGTATGTATATACATATATATGTATGTATGTGTGTGTGTTTGTGTGTAAAGCTTGTATTTATATGTATGTATGTATGTATGTGTGTGTGTGTATGTATATATATATAAAATAGCCCAATACACCTATCTTTATTTTAAAAAAGAAAAAGAAAAAAGAAAAAACTATTTTAGAAACTTTGGACACACACATATATAATAATACATATATATATCTAAGATATATAGCCCAATAAGTCTACTTCAGATAATGAGAAAGAAAAACTATTTTCATGACTTTTAGAACTTACTGTCCTGATAAATGACAATCTCATTGCAATATATCATATTATGAATGAACAATTACATAATTGAGAAATAGAAAAATTACAAACATGATTTTGAGACATTTGAATTAGTTACAGGAAAGGTGTTTCAATGTTGTATAAACTACTTAGATCTATCAAATAGTAACTGAATAGAAAAAGTCCCAACAAGTTTGCTAGTAATTAAGGGTCAGAAACTCTAATAACAAATTGTACGATGGCTTAGGGGATCAAGAACACTTGGAAACAAGTAGAGATAAGTGCTGCATGCTGTTGCTACATCACTCAGCTTGTTGCTTTTTCCCTGCTGAAAAAATGGACTGTGATGTGTATATAATATATCAGTCACTTTAGTAGGGGATTCGAAGGGCATCTCTCTGGTCTTGCCATTGATGGTAATCAGAGTGGCGGGTGCAAGGAATGGGGACTTTGTATGAAACCTCTGCATTGCCATTGAGAGAAGCAAAAACGTAGGGACCTAGTGCACACAAAATGGATGCATTAGGAATTTAAACACCTTTGGATTAGGAGGACCGGTTGGACAACACCTGTGGGTCTAATCCAATGTAAGGGCGATGAGATGCTTGGTGCACCCTAGTACCAAATTGATAAAGTATTATTTTATGCAATCTTTCTCAAAATGTAGAATCACTATTATTAGTGTTTGGCATCTGTTTGATACCATAGCTTTTGTGTCTGTATCCTGTACAGATCCTGAAATCTCTAATAGAAAAAGCAATTCTTAAGAAAGCTTAGACATTTTCTGCTTTTAAATAGAAAAATAGATATTCTAGAGTCTTCAGTTATTCCCACTACCATAAACCCCTTTACCAGCAACAAATGTTAAAGCAATTTTATTGGATGTGCTAACTTGCTTCAGCCACCTTTATAAAAGTTGAATTATAAAAAGTGCTTACAGAATTGACACCTCCACATCCTCTTGATGGCAGATTATGGCTTTGCTCGCTGATGCATTGATTGAAATCCAGGAGCAAGTTTTAGCTGATAATGATGAGGTAGCTCCATTCTTGTTCCCAATATATGACTTCTCAAATGAGACATGATATGTTCAAGAAGTTGAACTTATGATCACAGGATGATTCAGATTGGGAAGAAATTGATGCTGGTGATAACGGTAGGGACAATGCTGTTCTATATTCTACTGCAGCAATGTCATCCAGCAGACCGGGTTATGAACATCTTGAGGCAATGGCGAGAGCCTACAATGAGGTACTGTGTTTTGTTGTACAAGTGTGACGGTGATCAATTTTCTTGTCAGCGTGCATTGAGGAGAATAAACTTATTTCGAATATAAAGCTACATATTCTGATTACTTTGGCACAAAATATTAACTTGATCATTTGTCTTGTGCCTTCAACAAGGACGATGAAGAAGATGACCTCTTTAGTGCTACTGACCCAATTAACGAGGTACTCTATGAATGTTATATTGAATTATCTGCTAAACTTTATTGCATGATGAACTACTGAAGTTATGTCTCTAATAGATCAATCTGGCTAATTATATTGCGGACTTTCTGGTGAAGTTTTCTCAAAGCAATAGAGATCTGTTTGGTAGTCTCTGCCAGGTGTATATCGAATCACCCGAATTTCATCAGTACATCCTCTTCGTAAACATCCATCTTGTAACATGGTAGTGCTTTCTTATACAGAATTTGAACCAGGCTCAACGCAAGGCTATTCATGCAGTGATAGATCGGTGATCTTCTTTTGTTGTATTTGTGGATGTGCATATCCATTAGAGAGAATATTCTTTTATCTTCGATCTAATGGAAGAAAGATACTTGAGGATGTAAAGTCGAATTTCTTTCCTTTTTTTTTTTTTTTCCTTAATCTTGTTTGTTTGGGGAAAGGCTTTTCTGGTTGTCTTATTTCAGAATGTCCAGAGCAGTTTGGTTTGGTACGGTGTATGTGTATTTATATCATTCTGCTGGTGTAATTGGATTGGAGTGTATTGGGATTGTAAAGAGATTTTGCTTTGATTTTTCCAGCCCGTCTATTCTCGTGTAGTTTTGGATAAACATTCGAAATCATTCACCTTTTAACACTGGTTCTAAGATCTGGCGCTTCATTGGATGATAGTCTAGGAGACTGAAGAAAGCGTTGCATTTGCAGTTTTTTTTTTTTTTTAAAAAATAGCAGTTTTGAAAATACAAAAGTAAAATATAACGTATTAGAAATTGTATCTCTAAAACATAATTTTATTATGTATGAAGTTGGCCTATTTGTCGCCATTTTATGTCTTCTCATTGTAATTGTCGTCATTATACAAATGTATACTTAAGGGGAAGAAGAAATGTGATGGGAAGGAGATTAGCACTGGTGACTTGAACGAAATCGTGTCTCCAATCTACAATTTCTGGCCTTAATAAAATTATTTTAACTCTATTGAAGAGCTGATTTTATGAACAATATGCCATACTTAAACGTGCAACTTCATCATATATTATATGTTCAACCTACCAAGTAAAAATGGAATAGATTTTTGAGTTTCCCTTCACCAGTGGCTATATAAGGAATTACTCCTTTGCCGTACCATATCCTATAACTTGTAATTAGGGGGAGCAATAACATCAAAATTGATGCGATGGTGCCCTCACCGATAGTCCAAGATTCAAATCGGTAAACAGGAGTGAGAAAGAGGAATTATAGGAAGCTAGTTGGTTAACGCACCGGAGTTAATCTTGTTGAGAGAACATAAAATGAATAGCACGGCCTCAGGTGAAGTAGTCTGAGTCAGAGTGCTCCATTAGGAAATACAGTGTAAAACTCAGCCAGGAAGATATGGTGATGATAGGAAACTCTCCGGCCTTCTTTAGGATGCTCACATACTCTAAATTCTCAGCGATAGCGAACTCCACCGACTGATCATTTGTCTCGACAAGACAGAGCGTGTGCAGGAGGGATGCAGCTCCTTTCTTTGGTTCCGAAAGCATAGCAATGCTGTGACAGACCTCTTAGGTAGAGGCTCAGAGTAACTCATTCCATTTTGCAAATACTTCAGGATGCGAAGGATTGAAAGAGGAGTCACTACCTTTTCAACAAAAGGGCTCGGGGTGATGGCGGTATTGACCGCCAACCATCGCCTCTTCAGCGAAGGTCTCAAAACGATCCCTCCTAGTTTCGGGACTTGGTGTTAGGTTAGGTCCTGCTAGAAGTGATCTGAATCTGGTCTTGCAAGGGAGATTAAGAAGCTGCATGCGATGGCAAGGGATTTTGACTCTATACGAGTGAATTGCAAAACAAGTATGTGAAAAAGCGAGGAATGTAGTAGTATACGACATATGGAAGCAAGTGTAGAATGAGAAATAATGGCCATGCAACTTTAAAAGGAAATGGTAAGATTAAGAATTGTGACTAAAATGATAAAGAAAAAAGAGGGAAGAGAAACAACTTATTGAAACAAGCTATGTTTGTGATGGTTATCATTGATGATGAGATTATGAGCACACAACTGCATTGACAAATTATAATACCACCTAAAGAATGTTACGTTCCAGCTTAGCACAAAATACACCATTACATACGAATACTTATTAAAAATTTAACTCAACATACTTATTTATCAAAAAACAATTTTATTTATATGATAATGGGAGTGCTATAATAAAGTTCAACAGGATATTTAGTTATAACTTATATATATAGTGCAATATTTACATCAAAAGATGAATCATTTTTTTTTTTTCATCTTCAAAATAGTAGGACTTCTAATTTAATATAGGTTCCATCCAAAAGTTATTGACTCCAACTAACACTCTCAAAATATATCCCCTATGGTGTTAGGCTCTTTAAAATTCTGCCAACCTAAGAATAAAATATTTTATCTCCTCAATTACTAAAGTTGAATGAGAATGGATAACGAATAACACAATACAAAAAATATCACAACTCAAACATTTTAATCATAACCAATAGATTTAACTTTACATGTACATTAGCTAGACTAGATATTTATTGCTAGTAATGTAGCATACTATGCCCATGTACATGTCATGTATTAGTACCGATATTATATGCCTTTTAACTCACTCAACTTGTTAGTCGATATATCCAAGTATCTATATATAACGTCTAAGAATTTAGAGGTAACAAAGAACTATTTAGGAGTAGGACCTCTAACTCTGTTTTTACTAAATTGAACTACAAAAAGTAGTCTATCAAATCAGACTACAAAAGTAATTAGGTTACTAGGGTAATAAGAACCTATATGCTTTTAAAACTAAGTTCATAAAGTTATGGTTTTTCTTGATTACCTAGAAGTCTTATTTTGAAAATTCTGATCTGTAGGTCTCTTTTGTGCCATAACAACTCAAGTATATCGTTTAGCACAACCAATCTTTAAGTTTTATTCAATCTAATTACTTATAGTCTAGTTTTCAATCTTTCCTTAATAGAAATCTAATATCTTACTTAGGGTTCACTTAGGTGAACACCAAGAAGATTGGGTTAATAATCACTTAACTCTCCGAATTAATACAATCATTCATAAACACCATATCAACATTCAACATAGCAACATAACAGTTCAACCAAGATATAGTTATCATCATTCAAAATTATCACATCAGCATCTACTATACTATAGCAACTATAGTAGTATAGCAGTTCAACCAAGATATAACCTTATTTAATTAATACAGTATCAATTTGCACACAGTATTATGAATAGTAATATATTTACTCTAAGCATAAGTTAGATCCACTTAGCCAAACTTAATAGTAGTGCAAAATTCTAAATTTCACTATGTAGTCCTTCCTTACTTATCATACCTAGAAAAATATAAACGTAGTCTCCAAGCTAACTATGAATCGAATCCAAACTCTTATAAGTTTCCATTACCACATTTTTGAACTTCATTTGACTATATCTTATTCATTTCTTAACCGATTTCAGTGAACTTTATATCGTTACGCTCATTATTTCAAGTACTACTAAAGTTTCTTAAGGAGTGAAACTGATCAACATAACAATAGTATCGAAAATAGCCTTTTTCATTATCGACTCGATTGTACGTTATCATAATTTCGTAACAGATCCAAATAAACTTTGATTCTAAATTAAAAGTTCTAAAAATCACACTTCCCAACGTGACCAACATTTATTATGTACCCAAAAAGGCTAGTCTCACCTTATCTTAGCAAATGTCATAAGAGCACCATTTCACATGTTAAGCTCATATGTAGGGTTATATTAGGAAAATACATAATAAATAGTATACGAGCTTGATTAATTCTACATTAGATCCTATAGACTCACAAAAATATGTAATTTAATATTGACCATTGATTACACTAAATTAACTTATTGTCTATTTTTATGAAATAACATTTTTAGCTTAAAATAACAAAAAATTAGGAAAAATAAACAAATTTATGTGTGAGATAAAAAATAAGTGTTCCAAATATCCTCATAAATCTCTAAAATTCAAAACATATAGGACTTATTCATTAATTTAATCTAAAACTATTTATTTCAATAATTCGACAAAATTGCCAATTTTATTCAAAATAAATATAATAAATAGTAAATATGATTAATTTTAAAAATTATTATTACCAAATTAAATATATATATTAAACATATTATATACAAAAATTCAGCTCGAAAGAACATTATTTAATATTTCTAAAGTTAGTTTAAAATTTGTCCAAACAGGGTATTTTCTTAAGGAACCTATATTTTCACTTAATGTTTGATTAAAATAAAATAATTACATTAAAATATACCTAAAATAATCCTAGGAAACCAATTTTCATGATTAAATAAGGCCATTTGATATTTTTAAAAAATTAAACAATTTTTAGCCAAAAAATTGAGTCACCTAAACCGGCCATCTCCAACTACCTTCTAGTTGTTGCTCCTTGTCGGAAAAACTGGTCGCACTACCCACCTTCGAACAGTAAGCCGCTCTAAGTCAAGTTATGTTTTAGTTTGTGAATTGCCTTAAGTTAGATTGTGCTTGGTTTAGTGTTTTGTTTTGTTTTATTTTATTTTTTTCTAATTTTCTAAAATTATGTTCTAGTATTTCCAAGCTCCTAAAATATTGCATATGAGGTTTGGGTTCTATTTATAGATTTCAAGTTGGTTTGATTAATTAAAATTTGGACATGTGTATACTACATGTCATTTTCCTAAAACCTTAAGCTTGAGGTGGCAATTTCTCATCAAATGGACGATGACTCATGATTTCCTTTAGTTCCTATGTTGCCACATCATTTGATGACTCATCAAATAATTTTTTTAATTAATTTTCTATTATTTCATATTAATACACCTTATTTTTTATAATTTATTATTTAATGCATATATTTAATACATATAATGAATATCCTATGTTAATACATGTATATTACATATAATTCAATTTCATTTTTTATTTTTATACGTTAAATAACTTATCTCTAATATATTGTTATATCTTAAAGCTTGAATTTCACGTTTTCCATAATTATTAGCTTTATCAAAAATTGAATTTTTTTCTCAAATTAATCCTTTTATATAGCTTATATCTATATCAAGAAATTGACTTTATTAAGATACTTCTTCTAATTTTTTTAACTTTACCATGAAATTTAAACTAAAACATATAACATTACCCAACATCATGAATTTAGAAGCTTAAAAACTAGATTATCGCATTGGCTTAAACCCTAGGGTATTACACTAAATCAATAGTAAGGTAGTTATTATACAACAAGAACCTTTGTACATAAAAAAAAAAAAAAAATGGTGACAACATCAAAGAGAAGGAGGAAATGAAAGGAAGGAAAGAGAAAAAGGGCAAGGCAAATTGATTTAGGTGGCATTATGTAGCATTGTGGTAACCATATAACGCGAGTGTTTTAAGTAGCAGTTTTAATGCTTGAAGCACTTTTCAAATGCTTGAAGTCCTTAAACCTTAGTGAAAAAGTTTTGGTTAGATGCAAAAAGTAGATAGGTTAAAATATTTTCATATACAATTCGATTAAGCCTAATAATAACCTAGACTAATCACTTGGGTTAACGATAGGATTTAATTACTTAAGCTTACATTGTAGGATGACTTAGGAAATTTTTTAGTAGGCATGGAATAGGGTCTACTAAGGCTAGTTTGACTAACATTAAGCTTTCTTAGCAAGAGTATGTAGTCAACACAAATATCTAGGAACTATTAGGCTCGATCACATGAAAGCCTTAAATGATTCCATAAAGAGCTTACTATTCTTGTCTGTTGATAATTAAGGTCGTCTAATGGTCTTTGAGCACCAAACACTATAAGTACCTCTTAGCTCTTCACTTTTAATCACAACACAAGACATGAGTCAAATAAGAATCGATCGTCAAGCTTTTGAGCAAATGATCAAACATAAGACTAGAAGATGAGCAACTTTTCACATTTAAGCAATTGTTGTTACAACTTTTCATATTCAAGCAATTGTTGCTCAATGATGGAGAATTGCAAAGTTTATGCTTTTGAACTCCTTTGTATGTTACAAGTGCGTAATTTTACTGAAATTGTTTGTTCCTCCTCCTTGAAAAGAGGATTCGATTCGTCGCATATGTATACATTGTTATTATCGTAAAAACTTCTTTCACTTTGCTTTACCCTATTCCTCTCTCTGAGTATTTCAATTATAATTTCACTAAACAATACTATATAAACCCTCTATAATTCATCCCACTTAAAGTTGTCATCTCAAATCGCATCACTTCTTTGACATCATGTGAAGTACGTGACTTTCACTACATGCATTTAATATGCATCTAATATATCTCCTCATCCATACATATTAAATTTTATAACTTGTTAAAGAAAAATAAAAAATAGAAACTTGGACAAAGGCTTTGAATAAATTATAGAGTACAATCATAAATTGTAGTAATAAAAAAAATTGTGCAATTGTGAAAATTCACACAATGCGTAAAAAAGTTTTTATTTGCAAAAGGAGTGAATGAAAGGAGTATTAATAAGTAAAATATCCGATTCTAAAGGAAAGTGTCTGATGCAATTTTCATAAAAGTATTTTAACCACATTTTAACCCCCACAAAAATTAAGGGGTTAACTTCTTGAGAAATAAAATAATAATAATCCAAGAAATGGTAAGTTGGAATTTCAACAACGTATTCAGTATGGGTGGGTGTAGCAATGTGACTTATAAATTAGATCAATTTGCTTCATGTCCTGTGTTCACGCACGTAGGTCACATGCTTACTTGGGCTGTCCGATGGAGCCGAATCTTTCCTAACTTATTTTAGAGTTTTATTATAATACAGGCTCTTTTCTGAAAAATATTACGAAAAAGGGCTCATTTGAAAAAAAATTACGAATATGATATACTGATGGCGCATCAAGTAAATACATCTTCTATATCTTATGATTTTTACATTGAAGGCGCATGTACCTTCAGTTCAAATTATGATACTAAAAACGCATCAAGTGGATACGCCTTCAATATCACTTTCTACTAACCTACAAATTCCCCCCCTTCTGAAACAATAAAGTAATGTTCTTCCAACCCATAACTTGCAAATTGAATAGAAAGTTTGATATAATAATCAATTAGATAAAATCATAATTGGCGGAACACCTCAACAAATATGGCAAGTGGAGAAGAAATAAGTGCATGGGATGATCATCTAATGACCATATGAGTCGAATAGAAGAAAAAGTAATTGTAAATTGTAAAATTAGGATAAATAAACAGTACATTGAACTGCAATATATGATGAAAAGTGAAATGTATTTCGAATAATTAGTATATACAGAAAAGTTGTAATGAGTCAATGACAACATCAATACAATGGAAAAATAAAGGAGAAAACAAAAACAATAGACTAAACATATCTACTGATGCCTACACCATGTAAAGGTTCTCACGGTACAGGAAAGAAGTGAACGCCCCTGCCTAGGGTATGTTTGAGTAGGTTTAGGTGGTGGATTGTCGAGTTAAAGTTCCCTAGGAGGAACTGGGTCGGCTGGATGGTCCGGATGCAGCTGAGTGACGCCCTCACCTATGGATGACTATGTGGGGGTAGAATGTCGCTTTTGAAGAGCTAGTGAAGTTACGAGGTTAAAATGTTGCTGGAACTCGAGAGTCATGTATGAGTTAGATCTAGCCTTGGCACTAGATTCGGCTCCCGAAGTAAAGGCAACACCTGATCCAGGGTATGTACTATATCCCCCACTGATATGCCTTAAGTCTATAGAATGACAGGCATATGGTGAGATATCGTCACCGAACTCTACCCGATGACATACCACTTAAGCCCTACTTCCTCAAACTCTGGCTTTACCCCTAAGTAGTGCACGAGGAGTTGGCATCTCCTCGTCAGCAGGTGGTCCCTGCTCCCCATTGTTGTCCATATAGGGTGGCTCATGTACGCCCTCCTACTATGGGTAGAGGATAAGTCCACTACGCAGCTTAATGAAGTCAAGTGCTCCATCTGCAAAACCCAATGTTGTAGGAAAGTTAGGTGCTAGTTTGACACTCCTTAGCGAGTCCACTTAAAATAAGTAAAGAAAACAGATGTTGGTATATATGATAGCAAGTATAAATGAATGAAAAATAAAATAATGGACGATTTTATATGTACGTACTAATCAACCAATGATAGCTTCGTGGTGTGTAATATAACGTCGGGTGATCTGTCTATACTACTGCTAGTAGCTCTCATCGACCCCTCAAGGACCTTGGATATGTACTAGGAATCTGTATCTTTATCCCCAAGCGTGGATGTAGGAAGAGTGTATGCTGATCTAGTCAACATCTGTCTTACCTTAAAGGTTTAGCTGGTGGAGCTACTATAAGGTGTCGACCTCCTATGGAATGTACTGATATCCACCAAACTATCGGACGACAAGGTTTGGAAAGTACCACTCAATGATGTTGAAACATATGAATGGTACCTGGGTAGTCTAAATGTGTCGCTTGACAATACAAAAGTGAGGCAGCAACTATAACAACTCCTCTATATAAGGCTCCTAAACAACCTAAAGGGCAAAAGAAAAAGAAAAAGAAAATAAACAACCAGTCAAACAACGATGGTTGCTACTTACGGCCAAGAAAAGGACAACAAAGAGGATAACTTATCATATCATACCTGCTGCGTCGTCTACATGTCAAAAACTATGTGATACGTATCTACGATATGCATTGGATGCTGAGTCGTATCCTACACTACCTTCTATCTGGCCGCCAATGGCTTATCCCTATCGATAATAAACCCATATCGACTGGGGGGGAGGTGGCAACATGTGGGAATATATCCCAAGCCTAGACTTGTAGTAGAATCACGGCCCCTCCTAGCTCGTGCACGTTAGATGATGAGGCAGAGCATAACTGTCAGTACAACCATACCAAGCACGCGTTGTCCTAACTAAACTGCCTAGTTATTGAAAAGTCCTCCAATAATGATAGGAACATCAGGTGAATAAGGTTAAAGGATTTATTCGTAAATATGAATCCTCCTATCAAGCTGAGTATGTACACATGCGCATACTGTTGGACAGTCTTGTTGTTTGCCCTACGGGGAAGTATCCAGAAGTGCTCCCGTAACCATGTTAGAGATAAGCGAGCACCCTTCATCCAAGCAAGCCTCATGCCCAACAGCTTCTCTTTTGCATCAACTCAGCTTTCCTCATCATCCGCCTCTGTTCACCCCGCCACTGCGAACCCCTCAACTAAAAGTCGAAGCTGGACTTTAACATCCTGCAGTGTGATGGTCACCTCTCCAGTGGGAAGATGGAACATATGTGTCTTGGGCCTCCATCTCTCAACAAGTGCTGTAATTAAGTACTGTAATCAGATGCTAATCCAACATAATAAATGGGAGCTATGCAACTCTCCAAAATCAAGCCTCCTATATGTACAGCTCTATCTTATGATGTATAGGGATATCTTGCTCATCCTTATGTAATGATATCTCACTACACCGCACTCGTAGTGTATAGGGCATCTCCTAAACAAACATTCAGTTAAGTTAGTAAGTAACACATTATTAATAAGAGATAGTGACATTACTTACCCTGCCTTCCAAGATGGCCTATGAACAGTGATTGGCCTGCTTCGCAAGTACGCGTGGATCAATAGGTCTCGGCTCCATCTATACTGCGATCACATACAAACATGTTTACTACACAAAAAAAAAAAAATAATAATAATATAATCATTACAGCTACGAATGTATTACAATGTAATGCTTAGATAGAAAGGAATATGTACCAGCCCTATTAATCTCCGGACATCTCCTCCTATTATGTTCTTGCCGCCCACATGCGCTGCATCTAGTTTTGTTTCACCACTCTTGAACATTCATCTCCATGTGATATTGCTTACACCTTTCTTTCGTAGTAAGTCAATGTTCGAGTGTAGATAAGGGAAGCTAACTTCTGGCTAGTTTAGTTCGTCACCAATTGGGTAAAAATGAGCTCGATAACAATTCATTCGGTTTGCTCACTTATACCATAGTCTTATTACTGATTTGCTATCCATCTTCATACTCGTTACAGCAGCATATGCATGGGAACAAGTGATCTTATATATTTGCTACTTCTGACAAGTGCAAGTGTGGCCTCTAAAGTTAACTGTATGTATCCTTCCTCCTCCCTTCAATTTAGTCCTCGTCATTTGACTATCAGTTAAAACCTTGAAAATATCGTTCTGGAAGTTAAATGAGATAACTTTAGGTGCACTTGCCCCCCCTCCCCCTCTCCAGGTTTCATATATCTTTAGGGCGTAATTAGTGCACGTCTTGCTAAAATCAATTACTTCCTTGGCGTCCTTATGCCTCTGCTTCCAATAGGCGATTCAGTTGTAAAATATCTTCTTCACTAATACAATGACAGGTAATCTATGCGCTGATTTCAAAACGGAGTTATAACTCTTGACAATGTTTGATGTCATGTATTTAAAACGGTAACATCCATCATTTGCAAGAGTCTACTTGTCCAAATCAACATTGTCAAACCACAGGGAGCATTCTCTTTAGCCTGGGCCAACTTCTTCATGAAATATTTGAATTTCCTTTGTTGTGCCTGTACACTTGCAAACTAAACAAGTTTTTTACACAATTGGTTTTTGTGGACCGTATTGAAGTTACTAACAATGTACCGTAGACAGTATCTTTAAACTATGAACGGTGGTTACCAGTCTACTGATGGTTCTTTGTACGCAAAATCAATATCGGATGCCCTGTCGGATATAAGACATAACGTTTCCCCCTTCTGGTTGACTATATGCACTTTAAGCTTACGTAAGAACCACTCCTATGTTTCTACCAATTTTGTGTCAATAAGAGTAAATGCCAATGGAACTATTGAATTGTCTTCATCTATGCTACAAGCTACCAACAACTTATGCCCATACTTTTCGTATAAAAATGTGCCATCGATACATACAATAGGTCGACAGTATTTGAAGGTTTCTACATACGGCCCAAATGTCCAAAGAAACCCACTTGAACTGGGATTGACCTTGCTTTGGTGAACTACTCCAACTCTAATCTACTTTTGTCCTTGGGTTTGTTAACTTCATTGCATTTAATAGTCTTGGCAACTCATTATACGATTTTTCCCGGTTACCATATACCATCTTGACAGTCTTTCGCTTTGCCTCGAAAACTTTTCTATTGCTTACTGTGTACCTATACATAGTTTGCACGTTAGTTGCAAGATCAGGTATCTTAATATTAGGGTTGTTCCATACACTATTGGTAAATAATGTAGCCATTATGTTGCTATCGAGTTGAAGGTGATCTTAGTTCATCATCAAGTTTACATAAGTGTGCAAACCCTCTAGAATTGTTATTTTGAAAAGACCTTTTACTTTCTTCAAATAAGCCCGTAGCTTTTACTTACAACCCTATTTTTTTTTTCTTACAATAGACTGCGTATACAATCGGTTTCGAAATATCCACATGGAAATCACAGTGGTCCCTTAAGTAAAACGACTTAACTGCATCTATGAGATCCTTTTTTATGTTGAAACGCATGCTAATACTCAAGTCATCAGAGTTAACAATGTTACTATACATTTGATTAACATCTCTCTCAAATGTTACATAGTTATTACCATCATACCGACTGTTATAAAATGGGGTAGGATCTCTCATAAGTTTATTAACAGGTTTGTTATTTGTGGAAAGTCTTGAAACTGTTTACTAGACAATACTTCACTAATTCAACAGTAGGGCTTGCTCGGGCCGTCGTCATGAAGTGCTCGGATCGGTACATTACTCCTAACAACATGTGGTATCACTTGGGCCTCTCCTAAATCCTCAGCATGGTCATCTTCGAGCCCAACATCATCTTTATCCCCATCCCCATCATCCTCATCGCTATCTACATCTGCTGCAGTCTCCTCATCATTGACATTTATATCCATATGCATTCTCTCTACATATAAATCATAAGACTCTTCATGTTTGACAATGAAACCCAATACTTCGTCAAGTTTCTCTTCTGTGATATTTACGTGCTTGTGTTTAGAGAAATCTATGTGTAATTCATTAGATTGATTCACATTTGTTTGCTTTATATCGATCATTGTTGAATACACATTGGGTCCTGGAAGGATTGGATTGTCTGGCTCATGTATTTTATGGTCACACCGGGCACTCGATTCCCCAATGTATCTTATGTACACTTTTTTAATATTTCGTTCCCTAAAAGATTTTGTCATCTTAATGAAATTCTCAACATCCTCATGGTTTCTAATGGCCATTAACTTATAGACATCTCTAGTATTATGGAAAAAAAGGGATGCTTGTGTATGAGTTCAACACCACTCGGCTCAACTTTAGCACATCTATAAATTCTCCGATTGAAATGAGAAAAGTTCAAATCCTTTTTAATTTTTAACTTCTTAACGGGTTCTCTATCATACTCTGGCCTCCAACTACTCATCACTATATTTCTGTTCGTATAGACAATAACTTTCACATAATATGTCATTTGCACTCTAGTAATGGCATGATAAATAGAATATTTAGATGACATAAAAAAACTTCATCTACATACCAAGCGATAACTTTACAAAATGCATTTAGTCGTCTTGTTAAGATACGTCGCCAACATAAATACCTAACTTTGATTTTTTAATTCAATTCAACATAATAAAAATGCCAAATATATATATTAATATATATATATATATACACACACACACACACAATAATTTTCACCTACATTTTAACATTATTTATATCTATATTCGTATAATTTATGTACCGCAATACAAAAAATTTCTAAATTTAGTAACATAAAATATATTATTATTAAATATTAATAATTTATACAATTTACAGTACATCTATAATTACAAAATCTACATCATTAAGTAATAAGTTTTTTTTCTAAAAAAAATTACATAATGTCAATTATTACTAAAATAATAAAAAAAATTAAATAAATAAAATTCTTATAAGTTATAGATTGTTATCTGTTATAGACGTACATTCATATTAAGAAATGGTTTAATACTCCAACTATGGCCTTCTTCGATTTTTCTTTATGTTTTAAAAATTTTAAAAATTGATATAAACTATAATAGACTCTAGCTGCATGGATTAGACCTTATATAGCTGATATATTAAAGGTATATGCAGTATGTGTACATTTAGTTATAATAAATTACATTATAATGAATTACACCAAAGATTCATCCACTGTATATGTCTTCAGTATAAAAATCATAAGATATTGAAGGTGTATTTATTTGATGCGCTTTCAATATACCATATTCGTAATTTTTTTTAAAACGAGTCTTTTTTCATAATATTTAAAAAAAAAACCCGTATTCATATAAAACTCTTTATTTTATTATGTACTTTTCTTTCTTTATTGATATCTTCCATATTATTAAAATAGTTAGCCTGCTTAAAATAAGGTTTCTACGAAAATAATCATAAAACTATCACCTTTTAAAAATATAAATTCGAAATCTACTTCAAACCGACTCTTAAAAAGCCCACTTCACATTGCGGGGCGGAAATCTTAGTGCCCTCATTCCTTTTACGTTTTATTGTGGTTGGTATCGGCTTTTCTTTCCTAAGAAAACGAGGCGCATTAAATACGATATATGTTAGAGCGTTAGAGAGGTAGAGAACCAAGTATGTCGTTGGTTTTTTTTTTTTTTTTTCTTTTTTATAAAAAAAAGGAGGTGCATTAAATAGCTAACAAATGACGTATGCAAGTCAAAGAAACAAGTGATCAGAGCTCGAGGCTCGGGAATGGATACACTAGCTTAAATATCAGTGAAATCGCTTTTGTTAGAGATTTGGCTTTTGAAGCCAATTTTATTGTATAGTGAAATTGACATTCAAAAAATCGATGTTGTGCTCGGAGTGTAAACTTGTTTTAAAAAATATTTTTAAAATTCAATTTTAACTATAGTATTTATGGAAGTTTTTCTTTGAAGAGCTTTATTTTAGGGTTTTTTCTTGTAATGCTCATTTTATACGATGATGTCTTAAGGATAGCAATGACAATTCATATATTTTAACTTTCCAAAACCGCTAACTGGCTTTTACTCTACTTATATTTCTCAAAAATTGATTTGTCCATGACCCCACAAAACTTCACTTATAACACACGGAGATTTCAATCCACCAATTTACTATGATTCACCACATATTGGCAATTTCTTTCTCAACCCACCCATTTACTCTTGTTTTGAAATGCTTCCTCCCCCTCTTCCGCGTTCTCCCTTTCGAAAGCTTGCATCAAATTAAAAAATTATTTAATCCAGTTCTTGATAGCTTGAGTTTTTAAAATGTGTTAACTTCTTATTTATTTTTGTTGTTCAAACCTTTTGCATTCAAAATCATTGCAACGGTTCAAGTTTGGAAGCCAGAAGAAAGCGATTGATGTAGAAAGCAATAGAAGATACTTTGTCAACTTCAAAGCCTCAGAACTGGCAAAGCACATTTTAAGAAGTTTGTTATGGTGCTCTTGTCATGCACAAATATATAGAGTTATAATAGTTTCATAGTATAAATTATCCTAAGATAGAAACTAACTCCATAACTATTATTATAGGTATAGCCTATAAAAAATGTATTCAATCTAACCTGTTTGAAATATTCAGCTTAGCACATATTACATGTAAAACTTATGGTATAAATTTTGAAAGCACTTTTCCTAAAAAACCACTAATACATTTTTTGATACTAAAGTAGTATTTATATGAGTATATTTATATAAAAAGTTGAGTTTTTAAAGGTAGTTTACAAAGTCCATATATTCCTAATATGTTTATGTAGATCAAAAGTAAAAAGCTATTGGGCTGCCTCAGGAGACCTGGTTAGTTTTCTCAAATGACAAAAGACAAAAAAGTCATCAACTTCCAACCATCTTTAGATATCTCCTCGTTCCCCAACTCGGCAGATACTAACCTATGAATAATTGTGATGTTACATCTTTAATCTTTATTTTACACTTGCAAAAGAGTCTATAGGAATGTGCACATAATTAGCTTAATAAGCAAGATTGAGATAGAAGAGTATAAAACAAACACAAACAAGGTTACTAATCATTAATCAAATGCAATACAAATAACCAAATGGAATGTCACATAATATTAATCGGTATATTGTAAAGTTATGGAAATTACATCCTCTCTAATCTGAATTGAGGAGTTTCAGTGTGACCCATAAACCAAATGGAATCCAAGTTTATACAATAGAGAACATTCTCCTTCCAAGACTATCTTTAAACCACTATCCTAACCGTACTGTAATCTTTTCTCTTATTACTTAGTTTGACTAAGGATGAAAAAATGACAATTTTAGCTATTCTTATCGAAGGGTCAGGTATTTGGCTCAACATTCCTTATTGTTTCCTTGGTGGATTCTAATACATATCAAGTTGGTTTTAAGGTTGGATTTTTGGTTAGTTTTAGTTAAAAGTGATCAACTAATTCTCAAAGCAAGCTTACAAACTTCATGTAGAATAGCACTTCATGAGTTCAACATCCAATCAACGATTCCATATCTCAATTGCACATTACATGTGCACAAATAGCTAACTATAACCTCAAGCAAATATTGAGGTCAGATTTTATACCAACTTTATCTTATGAGTAAGTCTTTAAGTCTAGTCAATTTTAAATCTCTTAACACTATATTCTTTGAAGTATCCTTTAAGTCCATCTAGCTTTAAAGTTCTTAAGAATATATTTTCTTAGTCTCTAAGATTCCCCTAATTATAGCTTTTATGGAAATTTCCTCTGATTTAGCTTATGAGTATGTATCTAGTAAGATATTTGCTTAATAAACCTTTTGAGTTATCATCTAACTCTGATTAAATTCCCTTCATCTATTTGATTTGATCACACTTTACTTTAATTCCAATTAAAAAAAAACTATATTAATAATACATTAAACTCAAAAATACTCCATTACTCCACAAGAGCTCCATTTACTCCCCCTTTACATCAATTCATAAAATCACATATTATAAAATTAAACCATAAAATTCACATATACATGAAATTGGTGACTTCCCTCTAAAAAATTCAACCGAACATTACCACTCCTCAGTAAATTACACCATAAATTGGTTTGACTCAAAATTCAAGTGAGACACTTGAAGAAAAATTCATTAATTTGCTAAAAAATACTAATTTAACTATAATTTATGGACTTAAAAATTAACAAAAGTATGCAAAATGGTTTTGCTAAAAATCTTTACGTACATTATTGTGTGTGTGTGTGTGTGTGTAACTTACAGAAAAATTTGGAGTTTAAAACTACATCATTAAGGTGTTCTAAAATATCTTTGAAATTTGTCCAATCTTAGTAATTTCCCAAGGATATAATATCTAGTTACTAAATTTCAACAAAACAATATTTTTTCTAGATTTTACATGTAAAAATACTTAGGAGAACCTAATTTTGTAATTTTTGGACATAATTTGATATTTTTAACAATTTGTTGAAAATCAGATGCAATTTTAACAGTCACTAGTGTTAAGCATTCCGATCACCAGCAAGGGGTAGGGAATTGTTGGGTCCCCTCTTTCAACTCTGGTGATGGTTCACCTCTAGTAGCTCTTTTACACATGAACTTGTAATTATCTAGATCACATTAGTTTTTTGTAATTTTTCTTTAAATTCCCTTACAACTCTTTTAGAACTCTAAACAATTTTCCCCAATTCTAGAATGACCAAAGAGTGTTTCAGAGGAGAAGATTAGCTTACATGTAAAGAGTTGTAAGGGGTGAGATTTTCCTAAATTTTATAAGCGTCAAATGTGACCTAAATTGCTATATTAGGTGTCCTAAACTCCTAGATTCCTATGCCCTCATGCTTGATTCAAATATTTTTCGCTTGTCACACCATATTTAGAATGCCATGATGCCACTTTATTTTTTTCCATTATTTATTATTTTATTTATTAATTTGGTATATTTTGCATATATTTAGGTATTTCAATTAATTATGTGTATATATTTATATATAAATATTCCTATATATTATTCCATATCATTTTACTAATTTTATTATCCATATAATTCATATCTAAAAATTCATTAACTATGGAAGCTTATTTTGTACAATTCTAATAATTATAGAATAGTATATTAAAATTAACTATTTTAGTTATATTTTTTATTATTCTATTATAATTTTCAAAATCTATGCCCATTAGGTCTTTTGGGCTAATACTTGTAACCTATTCGTAAAATCTTAACCTAACTGTACTATTTTCGTGAATGTCTTAAATTGGTAGTTTGAAACTTATTTGCTAGCTTACAAGGTTTATAACTCTCAAGCATACATGGCTCTTTCTTGATATTGTGCTTATGGGAGTTAGATGGCATAAAGGAGATAGAAGAGGAAGCGAAAAAAGATTAAGGAGAGTAGATACGATAGGTCCATCCTTATAGGTTGTAATCAATATAAGGTTGACAATTTAGGATATGGACACAATAGATCCGGATACAACACTATATGATTTAAATAAGTTGGTATATGAAAAAAGTTGACACTAGAGATAAATGAGTCAGACTCATTTAAACATGGTTCAATTCATGTATGCATTTGAACCAAGCTCTCAGACTTAGACATGAGATACGCTATATATTTTTCCATATTTGAATTTTGTTACATAAATCATTTCTTTCCAAATCAAGATCTCAATTAAAGATATGAAATTCGCTGCTTTTAACTATATATTCTTCTTACCACATTGTAATTTAAATGGACAAAAATTTATGAACTTATATGTAGATTTTTTAATTGTCTGCTCGAAAATCCAACAGATAATATAATAAATTTGGAAATTAATAGTAATAGTAATATTAATATTCATTTAAGTTATGATTTTACTTAATTTAGTGATGTTATATAACTTAAATTTAGTTGTGTTGTATATTCCTCTTACTGTATCTATACTGCTCCAGAACTTAAGAAATTACAATCTACCATGTATTCTTATAATCTATTGATACGTCAAGCATCTAGATTCAATCCACTATTATCTCCTCATAAATATCAATCATCAAACTTATAGTGTCTCCATTAAATAACACGAATGTTTATAACATTCTTAGTTCACTAACAATATAGAATGATCAACTTTTCACTTTATTTATTCAATGAAAATAAGTTCAAGCATAATTCATTAACAATTGTCTCAAGAAACCAAATAAACAAAACTTAACACCTCATACCAACCAAACTTGATAAGTAATATTCTACCAATGACACTGACTAGAGATATCTCAAGTGACTTCTTATGACCTAAGTGATAACATAAAAATAAAAACAATGTTTGACAACTCTTTTCAACATTTTTCATAATCATACTCAACTACAAAGATCCATTTCCATCATCGAAGTAGTAGTCATAGTAGTCCACAACATCGCCATAATAATCATGCTCGCTATAAAAGTCCTCATAGTCCCTATAACTTGTTCTTGCATCTAAAAAAATAGAAATCCTCAAAGGGGTGAGCAAAAGCTTAGTACAAAGTATCAACTACATACGTATGAACACACAATATATGCACAAGCATATACATTAACTAATTCAAACAACTTTATGCAACAACTACGGTTATTATCTTTTATTAAGCCCGTCAAGCAACATAATTTCGGTGTCTAAGAACTTGGAGTAACTCATTACTTCAGTATACAATATATAAATATATACATAAATATTGGTATTAGGTTCTCTCTAATACCCTAAGAGTCAAGGATCACCTAATCTATCCAAATCACTTCAAAGTGAGTCTCTAATCAGGGCAACATTGCACTAACATTATTGGGGTGTCACCCCAAGGTTTGGTCCTCCTAGTCTCTCAAGCTCAACCAAATACATGCAACACACTTCATTTAGGCGAAATATGTATTAGGTTCATTTTAACCATTACTAATCCTATACATACATAAGTAGCATATAAACCCTATACCTGATTGAAGAGTTTGCTTAGAGTCTAAAACACGTACCTTACAATCCGTTCATATGAGAGTAACACACTTACTTAATTTTTAGGTTCATCTAACATTATCTTTTAACTCAATAGCATAACGTTCACTCACTACAACTTGTCACTTTAGAAACCTAGGATTGTTAAGACGATAAGCTGGTTTAAGATACATTTAGGATGTTGATTCATGTTTATAAAAGCTTTGGGAAGGATATAGAATAAAAAAACATGCCCAAAAAACTTAGAAAAACCAAGAGAATCGTCACTATACATAATAGGGGTTATGGTGTCCAGATGCTATGATAAGTAGCGTTCAGAGCAGTCTACCCCATGGTGTTTAGATGCTAAGGGGATGACATCCAGATGCTAGGCTACAGTCTACACAATTTTGTAGACTACAGCAACATTTCATCCCTTGAAACTCCACTTCCTTTTGGCGATCATGAAAACCTCCACCCACGATTCGTTAACCCATTAACAACACAACTCCATATTGCTCAAAACACGAATTAAAACACTTCTACAACCAAATTATCATCTTAATTTTACCATTCAAACAGCAACTCAGAGAAATAATGTGCACAAGGCAAATTGTTGGTTTCTTACCTTTAGAGACCCTGAACTCACCTCCACCATTACTAATTTGTTGTAGAGACTCCAATACATGGCTTAGAATCCGTTTTATCTATTACCTTAAGGAGAAAAACGAATTTTGAGTGGTTTTATTCAAAACTTTTGATAAAAGAGATTGCTTACAACCTTACCTAAAGTTCCTTACCTTAAGCTCAATTAGATCACCAAAGATCTATTGTAGAACTCCTAAATAATCATCCTAATTTCATTTTAGTTGTTGCCTTATGAGGAAAAATGAGTTTTCATTAAGAATCCACTAAAATTCTACAATAAAAAGGCATTCCTTGGCCTTACCATAGTTTTTCTCAATCCGATCTTGCTAAATCTTGTTGTTTTCCCTTCTTTACTTGAAGATTTGCATGAAACTCTAGGTTAAAGTACTACATGTGCATAAGAAGAGTGAAAAAGGGTTTCTATGAGTATCAAATGGCTTCATATACTTAAGGTTCATGGACATTTGTTATGCCCAAATTGCCCTCATAGCTTTTAGTTAATATCGGCTTGTGTCCTTAGTGTAAAAATCCATTTAATTATTATTCTCTTTTTTATTATTTTTTTATTCAAGTTTTACAATATTATAATTTAAATAGGCAAAGTTACTAATTCATGTATAGATTATTTGACCATCTCTTTTGAAAATTTGACAAACAATATGATAAAATTGGAAATCAATAGTGGTTGCAATACTAATTAATTTATGGTTTTATTTAATTTAGTGAAGTTATATAATTTAAATTTTTAGATTTTTTATATTTGGTAAAATTTTGTTTTAGTAAAACTTTTATTTGGGTTGTGATTTTATATTAAATATGAAGATATCATGTCATTTCTCTTTATAAAATTTAAGTATTGTTATTGCTTTTTTTCTTTTATATCCATAAATATTTTATAAATTTAATTATAACTTTTTCATTGATAAATGATTTCAATTCGAATATGAGACACATCAAGTTACAGATTTAAATTTTATACATGCTTAATAAATGAATTATTTTATAAATTGAAGTCTTCTAGATATAAAACCATTTTAAAGGTAGAAAATAATCATAAAAATTGCCAGTGTTATATCATGTTTGTGCGGATTTGGATACTTGATAGAGTATCGGGAAAGTTTGTGTGATGAATAAGGGTTATGCAGAAAATCAAAGGAGTGCCAGTATTTGATTTATGTGGTATAGTCATTTGTACTTTGTGCCTTCAAATATACTCCACTATGTGATTATTTCATAATTAAAAACTCAGATGTCTAGAGCCTAGAGTCATTTGTATTTTATTAATATCATTACATTCTTAAAAAAAAAAAAAAAACAAAAACAAAGAAAGGCTTTTGTAATTTGTTTTGGAAAAATGATATGATTTTTTTTCCCCCTCTAGAAGTAAGAAAATATTTTAAATTTTGGTTTTGCAAAGAAGAGATGAGTTAGGGTCTCAGGTAGGTTGGTGAAGAAGAAGCTGATGATGACCAATGGACCTAATGCAAATGGTTGAAAGAAACAAAAACAAATGTGACTCTTCCTAGTTTTAGAAAAAAATACTGATATCAACTCCCGGTTTAAAACCAAAAAAAGTTAAAAAAAAATTAGAAAATCTCTTCCTACTCATGAAGGACAACAATCATCGTCATGGATGATCAAACTTTCAGTTTCCAAGAGAAAGAGGATAAGAGGCATGCGGTCCGGCACGTTTAGGCACGCAGGCGTCTTTAACTTATCAACCACTAAAATGTTAAGAGATGATTTAGCTTCCAGTTACACTTCCATGGACATGAAGTCAAAGCATTAGAAATGGAGAAGGGAGTGATAAGGAGAATAGTCGAAGTCTTCGAATAGGAGCATTCTCCTCACGTTCTCTCCTCCATTGTCTCTCTCTACGTGTCTTAGGATAAGAATGTTATCAAACGAACTTTGGAAGGCGAACCCTATTTGGTATTTTCTGATCCATCTCTCTCTTCAATTTGATCGATTTTATACTTTTGATATTGGATACTTGTTTAAATAAAATAATTTTGGGCGTGGTTATTGTGATGTACAGTAGATTTTTATGAGTTTTAAAGGTTAGAAGTTGATTGGGGAGGAAGTGGTGATGCCTGAGTGTGATCTTTTTATTACTCAATTTCTTTGTTATTTAGTTTTTGTTTTTTGATTTTAAAGAAACAACAATAGTCGCCTTATGATAAGAATGAAAGGTTCAACTTAGACTAATTGTTTCTTATTTTATTGTTTTATGTATTTTTCCTTTTACATTCCATTATTCTCGTAACTTTTTATTTCCTAAGGAAATATTAAATTAATGTTTTAATAATTTCTTATAGCAAGTTAAAATTAAACAATCGTGCTTAGAATTTTCTTGTGATACAACGACACTCTTTGTCCAAATTTCTCAATAAATGCCTAATGAACTACCTCACATTATAATTTGTTTTTTATTTTCTTCTTTTTCTATGTTAGGACTTTTATATCGTAACATTTTTCATTATTGATTATTTAATAATCTGCATTTAATTGTAATGTAATTGAAAAGGGCCAACTATTATTATTATTATTTTTTTTATTTACATTCACTTTCCAGAGGCCTTACTTATATTTAAGAAGTTATTTGTTTAATATAAGTTTTATTTTTGGTAAGTTTCCACATGATTTATTTTTTATTTCTCTAGATAATCAAAATAAATAATGTGTATTCCAATATGAATAACTTTTATATATCGACTCTGATATATACACTGTGAGTGTGTTAATGGTTAGTTCTTATTAAACAAATCTACTAAAAGCATAAAAATAATAAAAAATTAACAGAATATGTGAAAATTTTCAAAAAACATTGACCACTCATCAATGTACTTTTTATTCTTATTAAAATAATAATTTTTTTTAAAATTACAAGAAATTGTGCCGCAATTTTCAACGATACTTTAACATTTGCATAGTATCTTATTTTTTTTTATAAATTTTATATCACCGAAAAGTTTTTGACACATAATGGTAAGGATAGAATCGAACGGCAATTCAATATGCAAAAATGGATCTTAGGTTTGAAACATCGTAATAAAATATGTATTTTGTGGTTCTCAATGTGTTCGTAGATAAAAAAGAAACGGACATGGACGGATAGCTAATTGGATATGACATACTAAACAGCAACATGAACCAAGGTTGATTTTGGTTTACTGGGAACTAGAATTACAGTATCCCTAGCTATCCCATCAGTTAATTGCCTTTGCAACCCCTCCCTTATCACAACTAATGCCTGTTGTACTTTCTCTTAGTACATGCTATTAAATTTACCTTCCTTATACTTAGTAAATCAATAGAGATTCTTCTTGGGGTCATGTAAGACTGGTTGATGCAACCGTAATAGCTTGTCCAAACATAAACGACAATCATCCACAATGGCTGTATCTCACACGATCTATTCTGTTAATAGAAAAGACAACTATTACTTGTTTCATTACTCTGAATGACTTCATTATAAGGAACCAAATCATACAAAAACATAACTTTTCCACAATAAATTTTGAAATCAAATTACAAGGGTTGTTACTAATGAGCACATGGCATATGTATCCTTGAATTCTAAAAATGCTTGGAAACATTTTCCATTATTCTACCAATTGCCAAAAAAAAAATTTTTAAATTTAAGCAAACTAAATTTGTTCAAGGAAACAATATATATTAGTGTAATAATCCGATTAGAACTTTTTCTACAGAGATATTATCCAACTTAGTATGAAATGTTACATGATTTTATTCCTTAATGCAATAGTTTCTCAAGAGATCACTTATTTTAAGATTGACTCAATATGAATATACTTAACTTTGAAGTTTTGACATACTATGAGTTGTTACACTAAAAGACACATCGATAATTTAGAGTTCAGTCACTTAGCATGTAAGAGTTATTACAATCTACCCCCTTACAGAACTAATGTCCTCGTTAGTTTGGTTACATAAGTCTACAACCACTACTAGGCAAGGACTTGCCCTTCTGGTTGACAGAGTATTCTGATACCACTTGTAACAACTTGGTTAGAACTTCTTCCACCGAGATATTGTCCGCTTTGGTATAAAATACCAAACAGTTTTGTCTCCCAGTATAACAACTTCTCGAGAAGTCATTTGTTTTAGCATAAAACGCTGCACGGTTTTATCTCTTGGTGCAATGGCTCCTCAAAAGGTTACTTATCCTAAGATTGCTCTAGACTAAATACGCTTAATTT
This sequence comes from Lumnitzera littorea, assembly GCA_024138015.1. Classification (NCBI taxonomy): domain Eukaryota; kingdom Viridiplantae; phylum Streptophyta; class Magnoliopsida; order Myrtales; family Combretaceae; genus Lumnitzera; species Lumnitzera littorea. The sequence goes on along the minus strand of JAMXBB010000005.1, from coordinate 23,699,947 downwards.
TGAAGTTTCGATGTACTCTAATTCGTTACACTAAAAGGGGCCTCGATAATTTATAATTTAGTCATCTAGTATGTAAGAGGTATTATAATTAGCAATTTAGTTCCACCAACAATAGTCACTAATACATTCAATTGATTCCACAACAAGTATTTTGTTTTTCTTTTAACACATTCCCTAACTCTAATAAGAAATTGCTTAAGTCATCAATAAATAGCATATCACTCCTAAAGCTTTTTTGTTAATATGATAAGGACAAAATTCAATGATATTGGTCTAATATGAAAAGCAAATTAAGGGTTTGAAACAAAGAGACAATAATAAAATGTGTTTTTATAGTTTTTATAATAAATATGTGAATGCAAATGAAAGGGATATGGATGAATTGTGCAATAAACATCAAAATGAATTGGAGTTGATTAAATCTTATGAACAATATGATAAATGATTGTTGAAAATAGTCGGGTCATTGAAGAAGATATGTGATGACACACTTATCTCAATAATGGGTTGCACACTATAAGATTGATAAACACTACTTGTATTTGCTGCAAGCTATTAATAAATAGATGGGAACAAAGAACTAGGGGAAAGTTTCACTAAAGAGGGTATCAAAGTCCAAATTAATGTTTGGTGACAATCTAATGCCTTTATATAGGCTATAACAAGAAGCTATAACTAAGTAATAAAATAAGAAACCAAATAAAAGGAAAAAAAAAAAATAGAACTAGTAGAAATATGAGCGATAGGTCATCCATAGTCGACTTCAATCAAACACATCCTATGGTCACTCAACTACCTTCCTACACACGATCAATTGCCCTAGGTGGTCAACCATCTAACCTAGCAAGTTAACCTACTAATTAACCACCTACACTTTTTGGTTTCGATTGACCTTATATTACTCTAAATAGTCTTCTTTGTGTCAAAGCGTAGCATGAAAAAACAAGAATTATGTATTCATTAGAATTTTATCACCACTTACGTATGCTAATGTCACGTTTAGTATACGGGAATTGACTACAATGGAATCACAATTCCAATTTTCATTCTCTTTTCCCATGTTTGAAAGTGCATTTGGAAAGCTAAATCGCTATTTTGCAACTTCAAGAAGAAATTTTATTTTGCTTTTGGGAAGGCAAAATTGCGATTCCATTATTCCTTATTAATTATTATTAATTAAAATTACTTATTTAACTTTTAATCTGATTATGACATTTAATAATTAAAGATATTTTAACATTCGATTTCATTCCATCTCCTATATATTTTCAAACATAGAAATTTATCTATGATTCCAATCTTAATTTATTTCTATTTCATTCTATTACAAACCATCCCTCATACCAAACATAACATAAATAAATATTTGTGATCACTTTTTGTATCAAAGTTTTCTATGATCTATCATTTTTCATCTTAAAATCATGTTGGAAAAAAAATAGAAAAAAAAAAATTCCTCTTGATGTTATGTTGTTGTCAATCCTCATCAAGAAACAATCTTTAATCACATACGATATAATAACCATGGATATCCAAAATAATTCGGAACAAACAAGTAAAGGTTTCCTCGTAAATCTACGAGTAAAAGGAAAATTACTTAATCAAAATAAATTGATAAAAAACTTCGGAGGGTTATGGCTTGTCTACCTTAAGATGAGAAATCAAGCATCTTTTTCAAGGCTCCACTAGACACTGAGACATGATTAACCAATATGCCGATGCTGGTAAAACACGGAACCAAGCAATAGAAAATGGCAAAAGCACTTCTTTTTAGTTTGAAAATTCGGCTAGGTTTGGATTCTTTTCAAGGAAAAATATTGGGCCCTCTAGCTGAATATTAAGGATCGAGCTTGGAATGTCTTGTCTCTTAGAAGTTTGGCAAGAATGGTTTCTCAAATTGAACTAGGACTTTTCTATAGAAGGCAATCTAATGCTGTTTTTGGAATAGGACTCTTAGAGAAACGAAAGTGTGAATGTAAAATGGATCAAATAAGGTGACAAGATACTGAATTTCAACTAATTTTCATTTGCATTTGATTCTCATAGAGTCAAATCAAGTTAAATTGCTAGATTAATTTATTCAATCGAGTTTGAATTTTATAATATTTAGTCCAATGAGCTTTTGTTTGATACTACATTTGGAAGGTATAGAATGATGGAAATAGAAGAAAATTGGTGGAAATATATTGAAATGCTATATTTTGATAGCTTAAATATGAAGAAAAAATAGGGAAATAAAGAAGGAAATAAGTGAATATATTTTTACCAAAAACTCTAGTTTTAATTTCTTGAAAATTGAAGAAAATGGTTGTAGATGGATGAAAATGAGACAAGTAGCATTGTAACAATATTCATAAAATAAATTGGGATGATGTTGTTGAATACTAATTTCATCCTTTTATTCCTTATTCTAAAACCAACCAAATAAAAGAAAACAACAACTTTTTTTCTTTTTTCTTTTTCTTTTTTATCTATTTCCATTTCCTTCCTATATTTTAAATACAAAGTCTAAATTGCCTTTCTTTCCATTTCCATTGGTTTGAAATGATTTCTCTTATATTATTAAACATAGTTAAGCACGAATCAAGAAGAAATAAAACATTTTTTAAAAGAAATAAATAAATTTAAACAAGCTTAATCTAATAAAGGAGTAATTTTTCAAATACCACTTCAAACGAAGCTTTAGTTACACATTGTCAAGAGTAGAGTTAATCACAAAAGAAAGTCAAGAAACTCCGTTAATGACCATAGAAGAATTGTGAACCTTTATAAACGAAAATTTCTATTTTGAAGAAGATAAAGTGTTTTTTTGTTATTTCTCAACTAATTGAAGTAACAAAACATAAACAATTTATACTACTAGCTATATGATAAAAAGACTAAACTAATATCCAGTTGACATTTGGACTAACTAACAATGGACTAAAGTAATTCTAACTTGGATCAACAAAATAACTAAATAAAATGAATAAGTAGACTAGTACTTTCACATCCCTTCAAGTTGAAGCTATATGAAGCCTCAACCAAGACACAATAAGAGATAGTCATGCAACAAAATGCAACTTGGTTAGAAATTCAACTAATTAATTGACAGAGGAAATGTAAGGCCTACAATCAGGTATTCAGGGTTTTGTTCGTACAACTTAAAGCGATTAAGCAAATCATTCGATCCAATCCAAATTTTATGAGAAGTTAGGAATATTAGTAAAATTGATCTCGTGAGTTTGAATTTAGGAAAATAAAGAATAAAATAATTAATTATTATAATATTAAATTATATGTAAATTTCCTATTATTTATTGGAAACGTGTAAAATAAGTTTCGATAACTAACGAATCGACAGAGATAAATTATATGTACACTAAAAATTATAAAATAACATAAATAATATTTAGAAGTATTTATTTATAACATATATGAATTTACATGTAGGTAGAAATACGTGAAATTACTTAAAATACTCGAAATATGCTTGAAATAATGCTAATTAATTAAAGAAAATTCATAAATAATTAAATAAAAATATGGAAACATGAGGAAATGTCCCAAAAAGAAGCATAGAAATTTGGAAAAGAAAGATGAAAATACAACCAATAAAAATGAAACAAATATAAAGCAAATTTGGAAGAAGATATGGACATTTGGCAACTAGAAATTGGGAGAAAAAAATAAGGAAACTCTATAAATAGCCCAATTTTTGACTAAACATCATTTAGGTAATTAGGAATTCAGGAAAATTGAGAGAACACCAAAAAGAAAGAGTTAAGGTTCTTTTTACAAAATTTAGAAAAAATCTATATAATTAAGGCTTCGGAAGGCAACCTATACCTAACGGCGACCTAAAAACAAACGGCTACCACCACACCACCCTACCCTTATTGTTCAAGGTTATTGACACACTTGTAGCCATCATTGGTGGCTGGAAGCTGATCAGTTGGGTAAGTTAAATTTCAACCCAATTTTGTTTAGTTTTGTAAAAATATTACATGTCTTTAGAAAATTGTGAAATTTAATATTTTAAGGTTTTTAAGTATGAAGATTTAGGGAAAAATTTTATTTTGATAATTTTGTGTATACTGTTTTTACGAAATTATGCAAACTTGAGCTTTATTTGAATTAGAAATAAATGACCTTAGGAGTATAGTTTTGAACTCAATTTTATTATTATTTTTTAAATTACTTAGATGATATAGAATAGTGTAATGAAGCCTTTTTGCAAAAAATAATTTTTGAAAATGTTAAGTGATTTTTAGGCCCTTAAAATATGTATATAATTAGGGATTTTGGAGTTTAATTAATAGTTAATTGACTAATTACCTATTTAGGGTATAATTAGGGGTTTAAAAGTGTTCATATCTGATGTGGTATGGTAATTGTGATATTTAGAGTGTTAGATGTAATTATTATTGTATTATGTAGTAAATATATGTAATTTTGATAATATGAGGAATTGGAATTATGGTAAATATAAAATATTAGGTCAAAAGGGATAATATAATAATAATATTAATATGTGGTAAATCTGGCAAGAAACATTAATTTAGGTAATTATAGAAAAAATATAAAATTTCCTTACATCAAAAATAAATTCGGTACATAAATGTGAATTAGAATGCACCAAGTAGACTAGAATCCTAATTAAGGACAAAAAAATGATACTTAGAATACTCGAGCCTAATATAATTAATTTCACATTAGGATTTAGATTACTTTTTTAAGATTTATGTATAATACAAGTAGTTAAGACTGATTTAGAACGTAAGTCGAAATCGGATTTGGAAATTGAATCCAGAATTAACCTAAAATGAATCAGTAATAAATAATGTCTATATGAAAAATAGAGTTAAATCGTAACCTAGAGTGTATATATATATATACACTAAAGGTGTATTTATATTATTGGATACATGGAGATGAGTTGACCTGCGATAAGTTGAGTGAGCGACTTAAGGAGTCTAAGTAAGTTGGGATTAATACGTTACTGTATTTCTAAGTACTAATTTATAGTATTTAGAGGCTTGAGATTATATTTAGATGTACTTGTTAGATAGTTGGTTGTGTGCATGTGTTTGTGTCTAAGTTTGATGAGATGATTTTGATTTGCTGTCCTGGCTTATATTTGTGTGATTTGTTTGAAATGATTGAATACCCTAAATAGGATTTAGCTAAATATATGACTCATAAATCTAAATCGGACCTGCATAGCAACCTATTAAGAGAAACATTATAGTTTTTTGGCCAAATACCAACCTCTTTGAAAAGGATATCGCTGGATAGTATAATTGGTCCTTCTTCATCCTTAGTCAAACTAAGCGACAGGTGAGGAGATCATGGTAAGGGTGAAGTAAATGATTTGAAGGTAATCGCGGGATGAGCGGTATCTCCATTACATAAGCTTAGGTTTGGTTGTAAACTGTTGTATTAAATGAAAACTCCTTAACTCAGATTAAAGTGAGTATAATTTCTCTAATCTTATGATAGATCGGAAAATGTTATGTAATGGTATTTGCTTGTACACGCATTACATTTAACTAATTTAGCTAATAGCCTTGTTTGTGTTTGATAAATAGTTTTAAGTTTCCATCCCAACTTATTGAGCTGTAGTTCACATCCCTATAGACGTTGTTGTAAGTGTTAGTTAGGAAGTGACTTATATTTATCTTGAGGCTAGCAAACAGCTGGATTTTGAGGAGTGAGGAAATACATTTAAAGAACATATATAGTTTTAAGGTCATAGCTTTTATTTAAAAATTTTCCATTTGTAGATAATGTATTGCTTAGGAAATATAGTACAATGAAATCTTACAAACATTATTTGTAATATTTGAATTTTAATGAATATATATATATATATATATATTCACACAATTTTAGGTAGATAATTTATTTAATTCATGAATTGTTTACTTCAAAGCAGATTAATTGTAAATGTTTTGTGTAAATCATATATAAGATAGCGACTGTATGATTAGCTTTTATCTTAGAATGGTTTGCACGACAAGATTGTTACGACTTTATCGCTTCGAGGTGTGACAGGAAACATGTTGCAAGCATATAAAGCCTTGAGAAATAAGGTCACGAACAAAATGAATGTTAGTATCAATATGCTTAGTACACTAATGTAAGCATGGATTGTTGGCAATCAAAATTGTAAACTTGTTATCACACTTTAAAGAAATTGGTAAAGAAAAAGGAATCCACAAATCCTATAAAATGTAAGAAGCAATAGCCAAACTATAGTATTTGGCCTCTATCATAGAAGGCTAGAAGTGCTTGTTGTATTTAGTTTCTTAGACTTCCTGAAATGAAGGGATCATCCAACATGATACATGATGCATTGCCGGTCAGCGATCCCATTACTTACGCGTGCCTCCGAGGCCTCCGATCCTTCTCTTAAAGAATTTTCTCTTGACAACTTACTGATGATGAGAAACTATACATTGAAGAAAGGTGGTTGAACTCCCTAAGCTCCCCACATTGTCATACATTGATCCGTATACTCAGTAATGATAATGTTGACCATTCCCTTGTCGAAGACCCTATGCTAAGTACTCTGACCAACTACTGTCAAGAATCACTTACTTAATGACGAGAGACTCACTTAAACGGCCGAGAAGTTTTATCTCGGCATACAACCATCTCTCTCGTCCTGGTCCCTTTAGTGCAGTAACATTTTGACCCTTCCTACCTATTGTACTCAAAGAATATTCATATGGGACCAATGTTGCACTGCCAGCTGTCTACCTCATCTGACATTTAACTACTTTTCCATTTTTGGTTTGTTATCCTTTTTACCCTTTTCGTATGTACTAAGAATCCCCTTCTCGTAAATGCTTTCTTGTAATTTCTTTATTTGTAATATTGTCCTATGGACTTACTATAAATAGTCCTTTTCTCTTATAAGCCGGAGATAGCTTACATCTTAATACTGAATACTCTGTTCTTGTGAAACAATTCTCTCCAAGTCCATACCCCTTACCTTGACGTCAACTTGTGGGTTATATCAAGTGAGGTATTAAGTCGTGTTATGTTCATTGGTGAGTCACATCTTCCGAGTAGCTTTACGTCAGCTACTCTTGTTCGATTATGGACCATTTCCTTCTAATTTTTTTTGCTATCTCAAAGGACCCATTTCAATTCAATTCTGCCTTGGTAAGTCCTAGTGATAACTGAGCTCCTAAGCACACCATATATTCCTGGTATTAGAACTTGAGGTTGAGACTGAGAGCTATGTAGTGTCAGTTTACCGTGTCTGTTGTTTGAGATATTTGTATGTAGAAAGCATTTATATGAAGTATACTTACTGAAGCTTGTATTAAGAATGTCAAACTCTAATGTATAGGGAGAGATTCACGATGTTGAGAGTAATGCTCATGGTCGTGGTCGAGTTAGCTAACAAACACCACATACTACTGATGAGCAGATATAAGATCTTGCTATTATTATAGCCAACTTGGCTATTTTAGTAAATAGGGTCTTAGAGGCTGGACCGCGTGAAAGAGTTACTAAGCAGGGTCGAGAAAAGAGAGATAGGCCAAGGAGGCACATGGACGAGCGAGCTCTAGAAGCCTTTCTTGTGAACTAAGCACCATTGCAACATGCCGATAAAGTCACGAGAAGAAGGTTAGAGTTGGATGAAGTGGAAGAGTACGAAGAGGAAGAAGACCAGTATGATGGGATGGATAAGCGTGAGTTCAGAGCGCCAAGAGGTGCCGAGCATCTTAAAGTAAGATTCCGAGCTTCAATGGGTCTGATAGTGTTGATAACTACCTTGACAGGGAAGAGAAGATCGAAAAGATATTCAACTTCTATTATTACGAAGATGCTATCCGCATTAAGGTGGCTGCATTAGAATTTTCTGGTTATGCAGCAATGTCAATGTGGTGGAAGAAACTATAGAATGTTCGTTTGAGGGCCCAATGTGAAATCCGAACATGGAACGAGATGAAGAGAGTTCTGAGAAGTAAGTTCGTTCCTAAACACTATAAGCAAGACACTTTCCGACAACTTTAAGACTTGAGGCAAGGTAATAGATCCATAGACGACTATGTTCGAGAGTTTCAGTTGCTCATGATACGATGTGATGTCGACAAGCTTGAGACCAAAACTATAGTACGGTTCATCTCGAGACTCCGAGCTGAGATTGGTCATGTTGTGGAATTGTAAAGCCTTATAACTTTGGATGAAACCATCCATGTAGCCCAAAGAATTGAAAGGCAACAGCGGAACCAAGCTGGCTAAATGCCAAGTAACAGAATAATAATGTTGAGTAAGAATAGCCTACCGAGTAGAGTAGGGAGTGAAAGGGCATTAAATAGATCCAAGGTTGAATGCTGAGGTCACATGTTGAGCCGACTAGATGAGGGCCGAGGTAAAAGCAAGACCGAGGAACTTGAGATCTCAAGAGACAAGGGTCAAAGCTTAGGATGGAAAACCCGAGAAATCAAATGTTTTAAGTGTCTTGGCTATGGATACATGGCTAGTTAATGTTCGAACCGTCGAGTAATGACCATCAAGGGAGATAATGTCAGGCCCCGAAGCGATAAAGTCGTAACAGCCCTGTTGTGTAAACCATTTTAAGATAAAAGTTAGCTTTACAACCGCTATCTTATACCTGATCTACACAAGGCGTCTATGACTAACCCACTTTGAAGTAAACAGTTTGTAATTTAAATAAATCATTTATCTAAGAAAGTGAGAAAATATACATATACTCTATAATTCAGTTATTACAATTAACGTTTATAATGTTTCACCGTAATATATTTCCTAGTTATTACATTATTCAAAAATGAAAAATTCTAAAATAAAAACTTAGACCTTAAAAATATAGGTTTGTTCTTCAAATGTTTTTCCTCACTCCTCAAGATCTAGCAGTTGCTAACTTCAGAGTAGTTGTATGCCGCTTCTTAGTCAGCACATGCACGATATTTATAAGGATGTGAGCAACCACAGCTCAATAAGTTAGGACGGAGAACTTAAAACTATACCATAAACACAACAAGGTTATCAACCAACTTATTAGGTGCAATGCATGTTCAAGCAAATGCCATCGCACGACGTTGTCCAGCCCATTATGAGATTAGAGAAATTGTGCCCACTCTAATCTGGGTTGAGGAGTTGCTGTTAATGCAACAGTTCACGACCAAATGCAGGCTTGTGCAATGGAGACACCGCTCCTCTCGCGACTACCTTCGAACCATTGACTTCACCCTCGCCGTAATCTCCTCACCTGTTATTTAGTTCGACTAAGAATGAAGAAGGCACCATTATGCAATCCTGTGCTATCCCTTTCGAAGAGGTTGGTATTTAGTCGGAGAATCCTAGGTTTTCCCTAATAGGTTGCTATGCAGGTTCGATTATGATTACAAGTCGTATATTTGATAAAATCCAATTTAAGGTGATCAATAATTTTATATAAATCATATAATACAAGCTAGAACAACAAATATAATTATAGCATCACTCATAACCAAGCACATGCACACAATCAACTATCTAACATCGTATTAATCCCAACTTACCTCGACTCCTCGCTCACTCACTTGAGGTCCGACTCGCTCAGGCCATCGCTAATCATCCCTATAACACAAACGTGGTTTCAGTTTTTTATATAACTATTATAGGTTGGTTTTATCCTATAACGCTTATTGTTATCTTTTGTTTAGAGTTTAATATGTCCAATTATCTAAGTTCTCAAATCTTTTACAATTATTCTGGGTTTGGGGCCAGGTTCGGGTTTAATTTCCCTATTAATTTCTAAATTTGGTTCTAGTTTAATTTCTTAGTACTGTTTTATACCTGAACTCTAGAAACTTGTTTTAACTCATAATGTGAAATTAATCACCTTACTTCTAGATATCCTAAATACCATAATTACCCCTAGTCAGTATTTTATTATATCCGGTACACTTAAATCCTTAATAGTGTACCGAATTTACTCTTAATGTGAGAAATTTTTATATTTTTTATATAATTACATAAATTCAAGATTTCTATCAGATTTATTATATACCCCTATTATTTATATAATATCAATTTTTATTCTAATATCTTCTATTTATTATATTTCCAATAATTACATATTATGTATTATCACCTATTATGTTCATAATATACATCTAATATTTCTATCACTCTAATTACCATCTCCCAACATCAATTATCATTTCAAAATGTCTAAATTCATCCTAAATAAGATTTTACACCTAATTACCCTAATTTACAAAATTAACTTAAAATTTACTATTTTTCCCTATTACTTATTTACTACATAATTAACCTAATAATTACATCTAATACCCTAAATGCTACAGGTATCATACTTCATCAGATTTCAACATCCTAAAACATATAATTATTCACTAAATCAGTAATTAACCATTTAATTACTTAATTAACCCTAAATTACCCATTTTATGCCTCATTTTAAGGCCTAAAAATTATCCAAAAATTTCAAAAATTAATTTTTGAAAAAGGGCTTCATATCACTGTTCTATATCATCTAAGTAGTTTAGACAAAAATTTTGAGCTCAAAACTACACTTTTGAGATCATTTATTTCTAAACCGAAACATGCTCGGTTTTGCATGATTTCTTAAGTACCATATATCACAAGACATATTTTCATCAAAATAATATTTTTTATAAAAACTACAAACAAAAATATTTCAGAATAACAAAATTCATAATTTTCTAAGAATATTTACTATTTTTACAAAATTACACAAATTCGGGTTGAAAATCGAACTCACCGTTCTGGGTGGCTCCGGCCACCATTGGCCGCCGTGGCCTTGTCAGCCGGTCTAGGCGCTACCACCATTGTATGGTGGTGGTGGTGGCCGTCCACTCATAGCTGTTCTTCTGGTGTTGGTTCCCCTTTTTGGCCTTAATTACACAGTTTTTCTTATTTTTTTTCTAACTCTAATTTTTCTCTCAATTTCACCTCTCCCTATTTTTCTCACTCTCCAAACTGACCAAATGAGCTTCTAAAATTTTCTTGCTATTTATAGAGCTTTAGGGAAATTATTGTGTATTAATTAGACAAGACAATTGCCTTATCTCTTCTTTTTTCCACTTTCTATTTGTTGCATTTTAATTGGTTGATTTTGCTTTTTCAATTCCAAATTGCCACGCCTCATTTCTAGATTTTTCCTCATTTTTCCTTAATTAATTATGAATTTTATTTAATTATTTATTATTATTCTTGCACATTTTGCATATTTTAAGTAATTACGCGTATTTCTACCTACATGTAAATTCATATATAGTATAAATAAATATTCCTAAATATTATTTAGGTCATTTTATAATTTTTAGCATACATATAATTTATCTCTAGCGATTCGTTAATTATCAGAATGTATTTTACACATTTTCGATAAATAACGAGTTATATACTTAAAATTTGAAATTTTCATATTCTTTTATTTTATTGCTTATTTTCTTAAATTCGAACTTATATGATCATTTTTATTAATATTTCTAGCTTTACTTATAATTTAGGCTTAATTGGATCTTTCAACTGATCGAAACCTTGAGTGATTAGTTGTGAGGCTTACAAATAAGCCTCAGTTTGAAGTAGAAAGTGCGAGTGAAGGAAAGGAAGAAGTGGTAATTGATCAGATGTTGGAAGAATTTGAGGAAGATTCGGGAGCCAAGATGCCCCATGAGGGCGGTGCCTATATTGCTTTGTTGTTTGGCGATCTCTCAGTACTTTTGTAGCTAATGAGAACTAGTAGAGAGAGAGAACCTCTTTCATACAAATTGCCGGGTGAATGGCAAGTTATGCGATGTGATCATTGATGGAAGGAGTTGTACCAACGTCATCACACAAGGGATAATTAAGGCCATGAAATTGCCAACTCTTATACACCCCAAGCTGTACAAGATTCACTGGCTGAACGAGAAGAAAGGATTACACGTTTCTGAGCAAGTCAATGTACCGATCACTATTGATAATAGATACAGGGATAAGATGTTGTGTGACGTCTTGCCCATGTGTACATCTCACACATTACTCAGCTGACCACAGTTATTTAACTTAAGGGTATTATACGATGGATATAGAAACACCTACATGTTTCAAAAGAATGGGAGGAAAGTTATATTGACCCCGATGAGTCCTAGGGAAGTGCAAGAATCCCAGGAAAAGGTTGCGAGATCTTTGCAGTGGAAGTCCTTAGTGATTTCCTGAGCTTAGTCTATACGATAGGTTAAACCCGAGGACTATGTACTTCTCTTTGTCAGGAGACTCCTAAAGGTTAAAGAGGCCGAGGACTTACCTGCCCAAATGCTGTAACTATTTTAGGAATTTGCCGACCTATTTCCATCTGAGATGCCAAAAGGATTACCTTCCTTGAGAGGAATTGAGCATTGCATCGATTTTTAACTTGGAGCAGCCCTACCAAATTGACCTGCCTATAGACTCAATCCTGAATAGACGTCTAAGCTGAAAAAGCAAGTTAATGGGTTGGTAGATCGTGGATATGTTCATGAGAGCATGAGCCTATGTGCCATCCCAATTGTGTTAGTACCAAAGAAAGATGGATCATGGAGGATGTGCATTAATAGTCGTACCATCAACAAGATTATTTTTAAGTATCGATACTCGATCTCGTGGTTGGATGACATGCTTGATAAGTTGTATGGTGCAAGCATCTTTTCGAAAATATATCTAAAGAGTGGCTATCATCAAATAGGAATGAGACTGGGAGATGAATGAAAAACAACCTTTAAGACTCGAGGGGGTCTATTTGAGTGGATGGTTATGCCATTTGGTTTAACTAACGCCCCGAGTACATTCATGCGACTCATGAATCATGTACTTCAAGCATTGATAGGCAAATGCGTTGTGGTTTGTTTTGACGATATTCTGGTCTACAGTACCGACTTTCTTGTTCATATCGAACATTTGAGATTGGTGTTTAATATACTCCGTACTGAGAAATTATTCAGCAACCTGAAGAAATGCGTGTTCTGTTAGAGTGAGGTTGTATTCCTCGGATATGTCATTTCAGGGAGTAGAGTTCGTGTTGATGAGGAAAAAGTCAAGGCTATTAATGATTGGCCTACGCCGACAAGTGTAGCCAAAGTTAGAAGCTTCTATAGCCTAGCTTCTTTCTATCGAAGGTTTATCTAGAACTTCAGCTTCATAACTACGCCGTTGACTGAATTAACCAAGAAGAACGTTGAGTTTAAATAGACAGAAAAGGCTTAGAAGAGTTTTGAAGATGTGAAGTGTAAGCTGATGTCTGCTTTAGTACTTGCCCTATTAGATTTCGAGAAGGTTTTTGAGGTTGAATGTGATGCGTGTGGTGTTGGCATTGGTGTTGTACTTATGTAGGAGCGCCGACCCATTGCCTATTTCAGTGAAAAACTTTGAGGTGTTGCCCCGAATTACTTAGCTTATGACAAGGAGTTTTATGCCCTTGTTCGTACACTCCAGAACTGGTAGAATTACCTATTGCCGAGAGAATTCATCATCTATTCTGATTATAAATCTCTTAAGCATCTTTGCGGGTAACATAAGCTTTTTCGGCATTACGCCAAGTGGGTCGAGTTCTTGGAGACCTTTTGCTATGTCATCAGATATAAGAAAGGAAGTACTAATATAGTAGTTGATACACTTTCTCGTCATTATACATTCATTACGACGTTGCAAGCTAAAGTGCTTGGATTTGGTACTCTACTTGATCGGTATGTGCATGACCTACATTTTAGGTCTTTAGTAGCCAAGTGTAGTGATAAAGGAGCTATGGACGGATTCTTCTTGAGTGAGGGGTTCTTGATGAAGGGCAAGCAAATGTGCGTATTGAGTGGTTCTGCAAGGGAGCTACTAATTTGAGAAGCTCATGTTGGGGGTTTGGTTGGCTATTTCGGGGGAAAGAGAATGATTGAAATATTGAAGGAGCATTTTTATTAGCTTGGGATGATGAGAGATGTGCATTAGATACTTGAGGGGTGCAAGGTGTGTAACCATGCTAAAGGGAGGAGAGAACCTTATGGAGAATACACGCCCCTACCGATTCCCAAGTTACCATGGATCGATATAAGCATGGATTTTATGCTTAGCTTTCCCCATACGTCGAGAAGACACGATTCGATCATAGTGGTGGTCGATTGGTTTAGCAAGATGGGTCACTTCACTCCCTACCACAGAACTAATGATACTTTATTCATTGCTAACCTCTTTTTATAGGAAATTGTGTGACTACATGGAGTGCCGAGAAGTATTACGTCTGATCGTGATTCGAAATTCATGAGCTTCTGTTAGAAAACCCTAGAGAGGAAACTCGGCACTGAGCTCCTATTCAGTACCTCTTGCCACCCTCAGATAGACGACTAAACTGAAGTAGTTAACAGAATCGTCGGTATTCTCCTGTGCGCTACTATTGGAAAGAACTCTTGTGACTAGGATTTATGCCTACCCATAATTGAATTTGCCTGCAATCGCTCAACTTACAGCTCCACTAGAACATCACCATTTGAGGTTGTTTATGGACTTAACCCGAATTTACCCTTGGACTTTGTTAACAGTCCGTCTACACAAGGGGAGAGTCAATTCGGCCTATAGCATGTCGAAGAATTTCACAAGTTACACCAAAGAGTTGTTGAGCAATTGACTAAGACTGTAGCTCGATAGAAGGAAATGGGAAGCCATGGAAGGAAACGAATCATTTATGCTCTTGGGGGCCTTGTTTAGATCAATCTTAGTAAAGAACGCTTCCCTATAAGAGAATGAACAAACTATCGCCCAAAGCGGATGGACCTTATAGGATCCTGAGGTGCCTTAACGACAATGCTTATGAGATTGAGCTATCCGAAGGTTTCGGCGTATCTACCACATTCAACATTGCCGACTTAACTCCATATGTGCTCGATGATGACGGAGGCTAAGATTTGAGGACAAATCTTCAACAACCCTAGGAAACTGATGCATTGCCGGTTAGTGGTCCTATTACTTGCGCGAGCCTCTGAGGCCTCCAATACTTCTCCTGAAGAATTCTCTCTCGATAACTTGTTGATAATAAGAAACTGCACATCGAAGAAAGGTGGTTGAATAGCCTGAGCTCCCTACATTATCATACATTGATTTGTACACTCAGTGGTGATGATGCTGACAATACCCTTGTTGAGGACCCTGTGTCGAGTACTTCGACTAATTACTACCGAGAATCATTTGTTGAGTGACGAGAGACTCACTTAAATGACCGAATAGTTTTCTCTCAGCATACCACCATCTCTCTCGTCTCGGCCTCTTTAGTGGCACAACATTTTGACCCTTCTCACTTGCTGTGCTTAGAGAATATTTGTATGGGACCAATGTTGCACTACCAGCAGTTTACCTTGTCTGACATTTAGCTACTTTTCCATTTTTGATTTGTTGTCCTTTTTACCCTTTTCGTATGTACTAAGAATCCCCTTTCTGTAAATACTTTTTTTTATAATTTCTTTATTTGTAATGTTGCTCTAGGGACTCACTATAAATGGTCTTTTTCTCTTATAAGCCAGAGATAACTTACATCTTAATACTGAATACTCTGTTCTTGTGAGACAATCCTCTCCAAGTCCATACCCCTTATACTTTTATCTAATCTTGTTGAGTAGCTCAAAATTAGTGGTGAGTTGACCTTGACATCAATTTGTGATCATATCAAGTGAGGTGTCAAGTCGTGTTGTATTCGTTGGTAAGTCACATCCTCCGAGTAGCTTTACATCAGCTACTCTTATTTGATTACGGAACGTTTCCCTCTAATTTTCTTCGTTATCTCGAAGGACTCATTTTAGTTCAATTCTGCTCTGGTAAGTCCTAGTGATAACTAAGCTCTTAAGCACACTAATACAATAGCTAGATAATGAGTTCCTATCAAAAGACGATGATCCCTAAACAACATTAGAAAATGCTTCTAGCATTAGAGAATTAGTAGATGAATAGAAAAGCCTAAGTGCGGACGTACCTTTGAGATATTTTAGTAAATGATGAGCAACCTAATAACATGGAACTCTAGGATGTGACAAGAATTGACTAAGTTTGTGTACAAAAAATGAGATGTTTAGACAAGTAAGTGTCAAATATAACCTTCTTGTAATATGAAGAAATGGTTGAGGATCATCAAGAAGGTTATTGTCATCTCAATTAAGAATTGATGAAGGAAGAGGCAAAGAACTAGGCTTACAAGCAAAAAGCACCATATAAGCTAAGATATCTATGATGAATTAACGTTGATTGAGAAGTAATCCTAATGAAGTTCGTCATATTTCTATGCTAAGGAAAAACATATCTAACCTAAGATCCTTGATTGTAAATGCATTGTCTAAATTGGATTTAAGAGCACAAATAGCTAACTCATTTGTACTTTTTATGAGCATATCGTCAACATACAAGAGAACAACTAAAAAGCCATCAGAATGATATCGAGTAAATAAGGAATGATCACTTGATAATTGCATAAATCCTTTAGGAAGAAGGAAATGAGAAATCTCCTTATTCTATTGCTTAGAAGCCTGTTTAAGGCCACAAAAGGACTTCTTTAACTTGCAAGCTTAACTAGGACCAGCTTTTGAATAGCCTTGAGGAGGTATCATATATATAACTTCATTTAAGGAACTATGTAAAAAAACATTGTCTATGCCAATTTGATGTAAAGATCAATTATAAGTGGTAATTATAACCAAAAAAATCTAAAATGGTTTCTAATTTAGCACTAGGAGAAAATGTATCGTGATATTCTATTCTTTAGACTTATAGATGTCCCTTAGTTACCAACCTAGCCTTACACTTTCCAACAGTCCCATCAAGTTTATATTTTATTTTATAAACCCATTTTGGTCTAATAGGCTTCATATGAGGAGACAACTTAACTATCTCCCAAGTATAATTTATGAGGCTTCAATTTCCTTTTCCTTGTCCTTGGCCAACACCCATTCTTTATGGTTAGATGCTTGTGAGTAAGAAATTGGTTCTTGGGTATTGGGAACATTAGCCATAGATGATACATAATTTGGTAAGAAATTGGTGAAAGTATGCGTGGTCAAAGATGATAAGGAATGGATTTGTAAGATGAAGAATGGCTTTCAGCAATATTTAAGGTAGCGGTGATAACATTTAGCAAAGAGTGGACAAAATCTTAAAGCCAAACAATGGTTTTGTATGCTCTTTGTTATCTTTTAACATTTGATTGCATAGGAAAATAAGATTATACAAATTTTGATTGGAAAAAAGAGATGAATCGGATTAAATAACAATGTGAGGTGTAGATGTAGATTGAACAAATTGTGGAGAAGAATGAGAAGGAAAATCATTAGAACTAATTGAAAGATGATGAAGTATAGGACAAGATTGTGGAATTGATGAAGGAACAGATGAACTATTTGCTTGAAAAGAAAAGGTAATTTCATGAAAAGTTATATTGTTACTAACTAAGCTCTTATTATTACATAAATTATACAGTTTGTATGCTTTTTGACCATATACATATCCTAGAAATAGACGCTTAATGGTTTTGGAATCAAATTTATCTTCGTGAGTAATGTGTTTATAGGTAAAGCATAAACAATCTATGACTCTCAAATGATCATAAGATGGTTTCTCATTAAACAAAATTTTATGAAGAGATTTCTAATTCAATTTGGACATGAGCATAAGGTTTATAAGGTATGTAATAGTAAGAACATACTCTTTCAAGACCATTTAAGCAAATGGGCTTGGATTCTTAAGGCTCTTCAATTTCTATTATATGTCTAAGTTTCTTCTTAACTTTACCATTTTGTTGTAGTGTATATATGGTAAGCTTTGAATATATGATCCCTTGGTTTTGTAACATGATTTGGCAATTGTGTGATAAAAACTCGGTTCCATTGTCAGATCTTATGAATACATTAAAGTGATTTTTGATATGTTTGAAGAACTTATCAAGGACTTCAACGCCTTTAAACTTATTATTAAGAATATAAGTCCAAGTGCAAGAAGTAAAATCATTGAGAATTGTCAAAAAAATAACTCACACTAGAATAGAAGGGGTAGAATAAGGGCCCTAGATATCTACATACAATATATGTAACAAGGAAGTGGATTGATTGAAAGATCTAGCAAATAGAATCCCATGTATTTTGGCTTTATAACAAACACCACAAGTGAAGTCTTCAGTGTCAAAGTGTTGGATCAACATGTTGCAACTTAGACAAAGAAACATGTCCTAATCTCCTATGAAACAAATGAGAGGAATATGTGCTATTATATGTATGATTAATAGAGAATGAAACAAATTGTGCAAATTAAATAGCAAATAGGGGCAACCCAAAGCTTTGGATTTGATTAGATAAAGTCCATGTAACTCTTTGGCCATAACAACAATGGCATTATTTGTTTTGTCCTAGAAAACAAATGAAGATGGATTACCTTTGCAAATAACATGTTATCTTGTAAAGATAATGAATAGACAACAAATTATATAAAAATTCTAGTACATAAAAAACTTTTGTGAGAGTAAGGGAAGAATTAATGAACATAAAACCAACAAGTTGATCAAGTTTTATAATGCCATCTAGAAGTTTAATAGAGATAGGGTGTAGTAAAGAATGTGTGTCAAAAGGGATTGAATAAAAAAAGGTTATGTGATTTATCATGCTTGAATCAATAATTTAAGAACAAAATTCATTATTCATAACATTAAAGCAAGGAAAATATCAGAGTTTACTAGCAAAGGGGACTATATGAACAAGTACACCTTGATTTAGCTTCCCTTGCATCGATTTCAACATCTCTTGGTATACTAATTATAGAAGTTGAGGACTTACTTCATTTGAACTTGAAGTTATTAAGACATTGAATTTGACAAGCTCCTTCGACTATCCTTCCTTCTAATGGTATACACATACAACTCGAATTTGTTACATAATTCACCATTGATCTTGTTGAATTCTTAGTAGTTGCAACTCTCTTTCCCTTGAACCATTTCGGATGACTAAGCAATTATCAATTGCATGGTCTTTTGTCTTGCAACATTTGGAAATAGATCTTTTCCCTTTCTTTCTTTCATTCAAATTCTTGTTACTTAAGATGGGTTGGTTCTAGATAGTTGATAAGCTAATGCATCAAAATCATTACTACCTAATGAAGAAATTTGTTTTTGTTGTCCACTTATTGGACTAAATAGAGTTCTTTATTCATGGAAGGCAAATGATTCATGGCCAAAATTTGATTCCTCACGATTTCATATCCTTCGTTTAAGCTTATAAGAATTTAAATGACTTCTTTTGGCAAGAATCTTCCACATGAACAAGTAGGATAGGCATGTACTATAGCTTATCTTAGCACTTGTTCAACCTATTATAATATACTCCAACCGATTCAATTGCTTTAGGTTACTTATCACATGTTGAAGTTAGAAAATAAGAGCACCAATACTTTGTCTATATTGTTTAAGAATCTCTTTCCATAAATCAAACAGAAGATGTATACAATAAATTTTGTAATAAATCACTTAACATAAAGTTGAGTAACCAACAACGAACTATACAATCACTTCTTTTCCATCTAATATGATCAAATGAACTAAGATTATATTTTGTCGCATTTCTACTTATGAAACATAATTTGAGTTTAGCTCTTAATCTTGTTTTCATGGATTGACTCTACGCTAGTAGTTTAAACCATTGAAAATTATATTTCTTTGACCATACTAAGACTATTTGAGCTTATAATAGACCTATAGGAGGCCTTGCCTACTATCTCTCTCTCTCTCATGTGTAGAGAAATATAAAAGGGGAAAAAAACTTTGACTACTCTCTTTCTCTCTCTTCTAATTGGAAAGTACTCTCTTCTCTCTTCCTCTCTATATTTCTCTCTCGAACTTTCTTGTTTCACTGTGAAATTTAGGTTTTCAAGATACATGCAGTCTTGCTTAGATTCTAATGAATCAATTACAAATCTTTATGTATCTTGAATAGATCTCTCTAATGGTACTAATGTTTTTCTTGTTTAGTTGTGATTTGTCAGGTTCTCATGAAACGAATGTTAGGGTTTGCAAGTGCTGACATTTCGAGTGACTAGTAACTCCTATCAATTGTGAGAAGCAATTTTCAAAGGGAAAAACTCTCATGCTCTCCCTTTCTCTCTTTGTACTATTTGTACTTTTTATGTTGTTGTTAGAGATAGTTACACTTTGTTATATACAAGTAAATTTGTTATATGTAGCATCATCTATGTAACTAATTTTTATAGTTGTAAAAAATGATTCCTAAATACTATGTTTCTAATATCTTTAAGATTTATGGGTTCTCTTATGTTTCTCCTTGTCCTTTTTGTAATTTGTTGCTCTTGTTCCTCTATCGTAATAACTTGAAAAATATAAAAAATCCATAGTATTTTGCTTTGTTGTATTGTTTGAGTCTAATTTGGTAATAAACTCGTGATGTCTAATTAACCGATTGCAAAACATTAAAGATTAAGTATTTTAGATCTTATCATTTGTTTGATACCATGTGAAAAGTGGAGTTAGTTCGGAAAAGACGTCAAGAAACTCCATTGATGACCCTATAAGAATTGAGAACTTTTATACACAAAAATAGCTATCTTGAAGGAGATGAAGTGTTTTCTATTATTTCTCAAACAGCTGAACTAACAGAGCAGAAACTATTTATACTACTGTTAATTTGTAATACAAAGACTAAACTAATATTTAGTTGATATTTGGACTAACTAACACATGGACTAAAATATTTCTTACCTGGATTAACAAAATAATTAAACAAAACGAATAATTAGACTAATACTTTCACGCCCATGCTCCACAGCCCTTCCTCCTCCACTTCATTCTCTCGACTTTTTTACATTTCCCCCTTTTTTTTTTTTTCTTTTGTAACATCTTTCCCTCTCTCTCTCTCTCTCTCTCTCTCTCTCTATTCCCCCATAAAACAACAAGAGAACTAACACACTTTCTCTGAAAATAACAGAGCCAAAATTAAAGTACAGCAACCACCGTTCTTTACTAATATGGCGGTAAACCCGTCGACGTTTCACTCTCCCTCTCCTCGCACTTCATTCTTTCATCGTACCATCCCAAGGAAGATCCTACCACCTTCGGTCTCGGTACGTTCCCAGAAAGCGTCCTCCGAGGGTTTCGGGTCCTCCAAAAAGGTTGGGTTACAAGAATCCGCAGCTTCGAAGCATCAAAATTCGGCTGCTAAGGCAATCGATTTCCTCACATTGTGCCACAGTCTTAAGGTAATCTCGAAAATTTTGTTATTACATAATTTGATTTTAGGCCTGTTCTTGTTATCCTGATCATCGAGTATATGCTGAATTATGGAAATGGTGATGAATTGATTGCATGAGCAATAAATGAATACGAAGACCATTTTTTGTGTACATTGTCTAGTAATTAAGACTGTATGAAAAGTTTTGGCAAGTTAATAGCGAAACAATGTCAGAACATGAGAGAATGATTGGCATTATAGTGTAAGCTTACGTTTTAGGAAAAATGAAATTCACCTTCAAAATTTTACATCAGGGTAAACTCTAAAATGGTGACTTCATCTTTCGGTAATCTCTGAGAAAATATGCATTTATGTAAACCATTAACTAAGTTTAGACACTAAGTGTGGATACAACTCCTATAATAACTGTTCGTTAGTTTTGTTGTGGTTGTTAGTTGTATTAGTTTAGACGATTATTAATACTTGTTTCAATTTGCTCTAATTAGTTTGCTTGCTTTGTTGTACTTCTGGTTACTTCCAGGAAGCTCTGGAAGTCTCTTGAAATTGTTAGTTATGTTGGATAGGCTATAAATAGATGATGAATTAGTCTTGCGCTAGAAAATATCTTGTAGAATCCTTTTGGATCAAGTGATGATGCTCTTGTGAACTTCCATAATTGAATGTTGTCTTCTTGTTTTTCATTACTAATTGTGGGGGAAAAGAAATGTTGAACAACATGACAAGTTTGGAATCTCGTATTGATTCAATGGAGAAGAAAGTGAATGATCTCACAGATGAAGTGCAAGGGAGTTTCATAAAGTTACAAAATAGGCATACTACTAATCGAAATTATAAGAATATAGAAGGTACTGTATTTGCATCGCAAGGTATGTTGCAGGATCTTTGGAACGATAGCGTGGAAGTGTAAATTCACAAGGAGGAGAATCTTCTTCCGTGATCTTTTTGGATGAAATTCTTCCATGATTGATAAACGCAAAGTTGAGCATAATCTTTCTAATTGTGAACCAAAAGCTGAAGAAGGGCTCGATGAGGAGTACTGAACTTTATCTCAATATGGGGAAATTACCTTAATGTGGAAAAAGGAATTCAATAATGGAATATCTAATCCTAATTCTACTTGTCGAGTTGATTCATTTGAGAAAAGTCAAGTATAGTTCTAGTTGATATTCTCAAGCAACTTATGTAACACCAATTTGAAGGAGTGAAGTTCTTTTCATAGCTATGCTTGTTTAAGTCTTAGTCTTGGTGAGAGTTTTGGTGATAAGATTTGGGTCCTAACACATTGTCGATGGCCCAAAAGTCCTTGTGGTAGTGCACGAAAAGGAACCAGGTAAGGAAGAGGATGATAGGGTTGAAAGATTGGTGATGGACATGCTATTGGTGTAATTTTATGGTTAGGACTGTTGGTCAACAAATTATGCTTCATGAGGTTTCTACTTTCTGCTTTCTCAATATTGATAGGATATTTTAGATATGAATTCCTTGAGCTCATGTCAACTCATTTAAACCTTGGGCCGATTTGTTTAGGCCTGTAGACAAGGTGTTTTCCCCTTATTGAGGCCCACAATTTAGGTGCTCTCCTTGATCGACTTGTTCAGCTCTATATCTGACCATGTACAAGGATTCAAGAAGCTAAGAACAGAGCACTGCTCTGCTTTCGGTCTCACCCTAAGTCAGGTATAATTGGAAAATATTAGTGGATAAGGCTCCTTACTCGGTCAACAATAAGATCCTTAGATTCTTGGTAGATGACTACTTGCACAATGCCTCATCTCCATGTGTAGTGGACACCTTAAAATGAAGACGTGCTCTTATATTCTCTTTGGCTATTCTTTATAAATAGAGGAACTCTACTAATAGTAAACTACCTTCGCTTACACTTTGACTTCCGACATTATAGCTCTCTTGCTCTCGCTTCTCCAAATACTTTCTAGCTTAAGTATCGAAGTTATTATGCCGGATAATATCCTGACGCCCATCACTGCATTCTATATTACAGGCCTACACCTAGCTATTCCAAGGCTCAATTCTTCCTACTTTACCGATTGCATCTTATATATTAACATTCTTTGCCTATGACAATTTGCCATATCCATCACTTGATAGTTTTCATTCCAGTTTTTTACCTTGACCTTGAGGACAAGGTCAATTTTGAGAAGGGATATATTGATTCAACTCCTAATAATAATTGCTGGTTTATTAGTTTTGTTGTGGTTGTTAGTTGTATTAGTTTAGATAGTTAGTAGTACTTGCTTGTATTTGTCGTAACATGGCTAGTTAGTTTTCTCTGTTGTATGTCTGGTTACTTTTAAAGTTTTAGAAGTCTCTAGAATTTGTTAGATAGCCTATACATAGATCATGAATAGTAGAATTGGTCTTGAGAAAGAAAGTATCTTGTAAAGTCCTTGGGGAGAAAGTGATGCTCTTATGATCTTTCATAACTGGAAGTTGTCTTCTTGTTTTTCATTACTAATTCAATAAAATTATCCTTTTGTCTATTTTTAGAAGCCATGGTTCATATCAAGAGGCCTGCATTTTGGGTTTTTCAGTTTTCAAAATTTGCCATTTCTTTCTTTGCTTCTTTCCTTCTCTCTCTCTCTCTCTCTTTTTATTTTATATTTTTTTAAATAGTTAAATATCAGTACATCAATATAAGATAATGAGCAAACAATTAAACTTAAAAAAAAAAGAAAATATAAAAATAAAAAGAACTGGCTGATCAAGTTCAGTTCTTTGTGGAATTAACCAAGTTCCATCAGTCTTTCCCATACTTCCTTTGCTTTCCCAACTTATCAGCTGACCTTGGTAAAAACCTGTAAACCATATTAGCTATTGTCTGCTGAATCATGAGAAGTTTATGAAATAAAATTGAAGTTCTTTTCCTTGGGATGGTACAATGTAGCTTTTTGTGATGTCATTGGAAATTTAGATCCATGTATAATTCTTGTTAGTGACATGATGTTGGGGCTTGATGTTTGATTTTTGTAACTTTTTGTTTAACTTCTCTGATTTTCAGACTACAAAAAGGAAGGGATGGGTCAATCATGGGATAAAGGGACCGGAGTCGATTGCAGACCATATGTATCGCATGGCATTGATGGCTTTAATTGCAGGCGATCTTCCTGGACTTGACAGGGAAAGGTTGAAATTTCAGTTGATGCACTAAAAGATGGTCTTTTTCATGATTTGTTTCTTCATGCTATATGCTTTATGGTATTTGTTAAGAGATAATTAAATAAAGTGAAACAGATATTATATATTCTAAATCCATGCACAGTCAAGGTTTGCCTAAATATTGGATGTCTTTGATTGATATTTACTACTGTCTACAATGACATAATCCATTTCCTAGTTGGTGATCCAAGGATAGTCTTAGATATCATCTCTTATATGTAGATATATTCACTAGTAACTCAATCATGGTGATGCCTTAATTCTCTTGATATTAGTGACGTTGAAGTAAAATATTCTGTCAGCTAAAGTTTTCTGAGTTGTGCCAATCCTGATACAAGCAAGCATCATAGAGAATGAATTGATTTAAAGAGTGTTTGCTAAGCGATTATTTCTTTATATATTGAATTTACCATTTCTTCCTGTTCATAGACAGTGGATTAGATGGTTTTAACAGAACCTTCAGCAATTCTTTCGTGCATGGATTTCAACTTTCAACAAAACTTGAACCTGCTGTTTATGACTTTAGACTACTTTGAATCTTACCATGACAAAATGACTGCAATACCTTGGTGTGGAATCTTCTGATTTGGCTTTCGCTGCTAATTTGCTAATATTTGATTTCATCATGGATAATTTTCTACACTTGTGATTGGATGTAAAACTAATGAACTTAAAATAAAGGAATTTTATTGTCTGTTACACCATATTTTCTCTTCCAGTGGGTATAAGGCCCCAGTGTTGTTAGTATTGTTGATAAATCAAATTTCTCCATTTAATAAACATGATTAAAATTTTTTGTGTTCACTTTTCTGGTCATGCAGTGCACTAATAAAATTATCATGTTCTATGTCAATCTCCACTAATCTTTGTGCTTTTGTCCACGTTCATGCTGCTGATTTTTGCTGAGTTCTCTTACTTTTTCATTGATATTTACCCCAGAAAACTTCTTTTGTTGCTCATATGATGTTGATCTCTCAATCAAACAGGTGCATAAAGATTGCAATTTTGCATGACATTGCTGAAGGTATCTTTTACCATCAAATATGCTCATTGTCCTTGGTCTTTGGTTCTTGGATATAAAGTTACTGTGAAAACATATATACATGTAATTTGAAAATTGTGGAAGTTTTGTTCATCGTTTTTTTCCCTGTGTTAAGTTAACATGTGATGAATTCAGCTTACCAAATGACACATTGACTTCTCTATATATATGTTTCTCATCATTTTACTTTTGGACTTCTTCATGTGTTTAATGCCTTGTGGACCTAAATAATAGTCAAGTTCTTTCTCTCATGGAATGTATTTCTTATGAAAGCTATAAGTTGAGATGACAATCTTGGTCACCAGGTAGATTTTATTGGTATATTGAAGGTTTTGTTGGCATAAGTTATGCCACACAAGCTATTGCCATTTTCATGGATTTATAAAAGAACTAGGAAATGTCAAACCCTCAAATTGAACTACCTGTGCCATGATCAAGTGAGCATGGCGACTTAAAAAATTCGAATGCCATGCTGCTGCTTTATTTTTGAAGAAAACAAGGTCCATTCAGCAATGATGGAGCAAAGCACATAATTTTGTCAGCCTTTTCTTTTCCATTATTCCTATTTACTAATCAAAACCCTTTTACAGCAGAAAAATGCATATACTATTGTTGCTTTGTTATTAGTGGTGAGCTGAGTGGCATTTGTGGTATATTGCTAGCTATTGTTGGAGATATAACACCATCGGATGGTGTTCCTAAAGAAGAAAAGAGCAGGAGAGAGCGTGCTGCTTTAAATGAAATGTGTGAAGTTCTTGGTGGAGGGATGAGAGGTGTGTTTCCATCTCTCTCTCTCTCCCTCTCTCTCCTTCTTATGGATATACAAAGAGATTTTTGCATTTCTTATTGGGTAAATTTCCTTCCATCCGCAGCTGAAGAAATCAAGGAACTTTGGGCTGAGTATGAGAACAATGCATCCTTAGAGGCTAATTTGGTGAAAGATTTTGATAAGGTATGTATTCTGTGATATTGCTGATTTCTATCTATTTCCTGGGGGAAGAATTTGAAAACCTCTTCTTATACAAGTCTCATTAGTAATTGCTTCATCTATCTATATTTGGAAATCAGTTGTGGGAGTGTTTTGTTACCTTTATTCTCATCATTGTTCTGGTCATAAACTATCCTGCCAACTAAGTGGATTTTTAACAAAAACGAGAAACCTGCCTTACCAAAGCACTAGAGCTCATGAATATGACCATGTTGATTTCCTCAGAACTCACACTTTTGGCTGAAGTTTTTATTTCTTATGTTTTTTTATTGTAATCGATGCATGGGATTGCTCACTTGTCCTCTTCCAGGTTGAGATGATTCTGCAAGCGCTAGAGTATGAAACAGGTACTGTTTCTCTCTCTCTCTCTCTATATATTATATATATGTGTGTGTGTGTGTGTGTGAGCATGTGCGCACATGTGTCCACCTATCTATGCATGATATGTGGATGTGGGCAATGCATTATGGGACTGTAAGTAGGATCGAGTCACAAGTTGATTTACTGTGCAATCTAGATCAATGGTTTGTGTTTACTAGTTCTTCTCCTTCTTGTTGGAACCAATGGTGATTAGGGTTTGGAGCTCGATAGAGAGGGCTTGTGGATTTGATGAACAGATTTCCTCCCTAAAAATAGACACAGACATTACCCTAATTAGGCTTCTAAACAAACAAGTTATCACTTCTACTCAAATTATTCCAAAAATAAATTACCAAAAGAAAAATAAAATGTAAAAAATAAAAAGACAACTACAATATATCTTATTTATAATAGAATACATTCTCAGACAAGATAGATGGTTATTTATCAATTATCATCTATTAGCAGTGGAATTAAAAAATAAAAAAACAACTACAATATATCTTATTTATAATAGAATACATTCTTAGACAAGATAGATGGTTATTTATCAATTATCATCTATTAGCAATGGAATTTAGATGATCAAATCATTTAATGTTTGAGATTATAAATAGCAATACATATACAAGAATGCTTCCGTGCTTTAAGGTGTCAAAAAGTATTAATAAATTCCTTAAATAACTTTTAATGGATTTTATTTCCCATAACTGAGCCATGTCTATGTCCTTTTTCTTTTTTAAGTTTACTTCTTCATGTCCATATGCTTTTGCATAAGTGTCCTCATATCCGTACTTAGATTTCTTATCACATGAGCAAGCTTTGGTATAACTAGTGAAACTAGCATTGATTTCAGACTACTTTGCATAGAGGTTACTTTATGAGTTACTAGATGTGGTTAAGTAGGGATGATGTTAAAATTATTGCTTGAAGTTTGCCTTCTTGTTTTTTTTCTTTTAAATTTACACTAAAGTTTGAAATTGCTAAATATTATATTGATTAAATTTTTACTTGTCAAATTTGACATCTTAATTTTGAAGTTACTAAATGTCTTACTTCCTTTATCATCTTTAGTAAGATGGCATGCCAAATATGCATTAGTTAAAGAGTGTAAGTATAAATAAGGTTGTAAGTTCAGCAAGTAAAGATTTGATTGAATATGGTATGTAGTAGCTTAAAACTTCACTGGTAACATTAACTAGTACTCAAAGTTCAAGTAGTGATTTTGATATTTTCTGTGGTTAAGTATGTTATGTTTTTGATGTTGTTCATCTCCCTTGCCTGTGTGCCTAGATCCAAAAGGTTAGATCCAAATACAACGTGATGAATTCCTGGAAATTAAAGGGTGTGGGGACAAAGAAATTGTAGAAGTTACCATTTTTTTTTTATCTAGTATCAAATCAACATTTTGATGGTAAGGATCGGCTTAGGATGGAAAAATCGCTAAATAATGAAAAACAAAAAATTCAAACAATAAGTCTGGGGAGAACACTACTACTAGACCCTATGAACAATAGATAATTTGAGGATTTTAGGAATAATAAGACACAAGAAATAAAAGGATTTGAGCGATACTCTCCTTGGATATGACTCACCATAAAAAGCTTGAACTATGCTTAACCTATTTGATCTGACTTACAAAAAGACTAAACAGTTTGCTTACTTTAGTCAAAGAAGAGGTTGACAAGAATAGGTTTTTAAAAGAGACAAACTCAATCAAAGAGTATTGATGATCGAAAATTCAATATCTCCCCATAAGATTCCATGTAATCATTTATAAGCTAACCCAATTATAATCTTGAAAAATTCATATACAAGGAAATAAACTAGAAAATAGAATATATGAAACAATGGAAAGAAAGTATGCTATTTCCTAAGTTATCGAGATATGTATTTTCATGCAAATCTTCCAGTATCTTCTTGCATTCTGAAATTAAGTCTTCTATCTTCAATTTGAAATCCTCTAATGACTTGCTTCTGAAATAGAGCTTTGAATGGATTTTGACTCAGAAACCTTCTCTGAATAAGAAGCAATAACTCAGAAACAACTTCCTTAGAAGCTGATATGCGTAAACTTCTTTCAAAATTCATTTGATGGATCATGAAAGAATTCTTGAACTTGGCTTCTTTTTAATGCTGAAGAATCTCCTGACATTTTTCGAGCCAAGAAATTCAATCCTTTTGTCCTCAATTTAGTCATTAAACAGTATAATCACAATTCTGCTTCCACTTGTGATCTTCAACTTGCTCACATCCTAGCTTCTGATTCTGATTCCCATTGATGCTCGTGCAAAATATACTTGCACGAGCCAATGTTACTGAGAGTAGCTTTGGTGGACTCACTCATTTGAAATGGGTCATGTGCAACTTTTTCTGAGATACAATACAATGATGATGCAGTAAATACAATATTTGTATTTTAACAACCTCCCAGGAAGTTGGCAAATACATATGTACCAGTAATTTAGTGCCCTTAGCAAAGTGCTTGTCCTTATTGCTCAATAACTTACCTAGTGCGAGTAGATTGACTTCTTCAATTCAGTTTGGAGGTTGAATTTAACTCACTGTATGTATTTTTGTCCAAACTACATCTCATCTGCTACTCTTTCTATGTTACTACACTGTTTTGCGAACTTTACCTTATACTTGATAAAGCCTGATATTACTAGGTAGTACATCTGAAAAATATATTCTTGTTTTCAAATATTGCATTGAGCCATTCTATTCTTGGTATTTAATCTTGTGTATGCAATCATGTAGAGCATGGAAAGGTGCTGGATGAGTTTTTCCTTTCTACAGCAGGTAGACCATCTTTGTTTTCATTCTGGGTTTACAAATATGTAAACGTGTTAACTACAAAACTTGGTGCCTTCTTGCTTTTGTTTCTTGCGTTAAATTTGCAGGGAAGTTTCAGACTGATATTGGAAAAAGTTGGGCTGCTGAGATTATTGCAAGAAGAAATTCAAGACCGAGAGATCGCCTAAATTGATCTTTGTGACTCATCTATTAACTTGTTCTTTCTTCATTGGATTTGACTGGCTTTGAGTGAAAACCATTGACGAATGGCTAGTGCCCCTTGTCCTTAGAGGCCAAGAAATTGAAATCAGATTTGTCTTGGCACCATAAAGCTACCAAGATGGGTTAAACTCCATACGTCAAATAAACAAAAATTGGCTTCCATTGGAGGTGAGCTGCTCAATATGGTTTACACAAAACTCAACCATATGTCTTCTGTTTACACCTTGATTCAAGGTATACTTCTGATCATCCTCTTTTGGCAAAAGAACTTTGTAGAGTTTAGTTTATAGAGGATTAAAACTTTATGCAAAAAGATCTCGCTAGTTCTTCAAGTGGCTGTTCAGGAACCTTTGTTCTCATAACTTTCAGGTACTTGTTAGTTATATACAGCACTAACTGACTCATCAGTGTTGGCACGACTACGTTTAGTCAATAAATTTTTATGCATCAGAAAGTATCGAAACAGATGTTTTATATCTATATTATACTTGCTGTATTACCTTTTGTTGCGCTCATATTTATTAATAAAGTAATCATTTGAATTTTTTTTTTTGTCGAATGTTGCCTTGAAATATGCTCATTAGTTTCACAATTAACAACTAGACATAGGAATAAGCGGGTATTGCCGATTTATTCTAAGCCGGGCCGTTCTGGAATCAGCATTGGACCTGCATATGGTTGGATCTTTTGCTTTGGAGAAAAGGCCATGCTGAAAGCAATTTGATACTGAAGGTGGAGAGGTAAAAATTGGTGAAATTGCCATGCTGCCTAAAGCATTTTGCTTTTTCTAAAGGAGAACATAATTTAAGGTATGGATGACTCCTGGATCTTTCTTCCTTTACGGATTTGACTGAGGCCTTCTTTTGGAAAAAACTTACACTGCTGATTCAAATAGGAAAAAAGAAACATGTAAAAATTCAAAATGAAAAGCAGTTCTATAGTGGAGATTAAGTTTTTACGTTTTCATATATGATATTAAAAAATGTTGGGCCCCCCCCCCAAAAAAAAAAAAGATATTGAAAAAACTCAGGAACTGCCTATCATCATCACTACGATGCTGGATTACCTACTGTTTTATAGTTTCTTTTGTGGACTGAAAAGGAAAACGATTCCATCGAGAAGGATGTACTGGTCTATATACTAATCTCCTAATAGGATTAATTAGGTTAGACTATCCCCTCTCTATGGTTGTACACGCAGAAGTCCTCTGTAAAGATGAAGCCCCTACAACCCAGTGACTCTAAATTGAAAAAAAAAAAAAAACAAAAGAAAAGAAAGAGAGTGAGAGAAAGAAAAAGGGCAATGGGGATTTAAAAGGAATAAAAAAAAGAAAAAAAATACAGGCCCACATCTTAGTCGGGCAATTACGAGGGCACGTTTCATCTTTATTCTTGCCTGATATTGTTAGATCTAAGCACGTTCTCATTTTTACTTTTCTTTTTCAATTTGTTCTTAATTTTCTTTTATCTATAATAGATGTACTTGTTTACGAGTTTTTCTTTTCATTTTATCTGATTCTTAAATTTTTTTTTTAAAACCTTTTCTGATTCTAAAAACATAACACAACAATTTTTAAACTTAATAGGAATGGTCATTATAGTTCACCTTAAGGATAGAATTCGAAGCTCAAGCAGACCATGGGCTTGGAAAACCAAATACTTTGGAATATGGAAAATTCGTCTAGGCTAGGCTTGTGCCTCGTCTCCACTCCAACGTCTAAGCCAATTGACATTTTGAAATACTAACGGAGAACACATCCGATGAAAAATAATTACAAACAAAATTTATAGTATTGAAGCATCTAATTTGTTTTTCTTGTTTTCTTTTATTATCTTAATTTTATTTGTATTTTTAATTACAAAACAAATCCATGCAACCCATTGTTCTTCATTTGATGTCTTAAGCAATTTAATTTTATTGAAACTTCTAGATATTAATAATATATGAATGCACACTTTTGCATTTGTTTTAAAGAACTTTGTATCTGAATTCAATTTTTACATTCGACTAATGAGCAATTTATTTATACTCATGATTAACTTCACAAAGATATTGGAATTATCAACACCCACGTTTTTATTAAAAATTTTAATTATTATAAATATGTGAATACACACTTTTGCATTTGTTTTAAAGAGTTTTAAATTTAAATTTAACTTTCACATTCAACTATAGAGTGATTTATCTAAATCAACGGTTAATTTTCTACAGATATTGAAGTTATTTATGCCCATGTTATTATTAATTAAGAAAAATTTACAGGAAAAACTAATGGAGAGAGATGGGAAGAGAAATTGAGAAAAATACTAATTTTATCTACATATAAAGCCTTTAATAAGTTATTCAAGTGTTGGTTTTCTTGATATATAATTTTTAACTGGAAGTTTAAATAGTAATTTTAAAGAGATAGTTACTTAATACTTTTAGGCTTCAATAATATATATATATAGATGCTATGAGAAAGCAGCTTTAAATTGAAAAAAAAAAAAAAATAACAAAAACAGAAACCTCAACGAAGTCCCAAGTAAGCAAGATAATGAGGTATAAATGTCTTTACTCAATATAGAATTACAAGATGGAAAACGTAAATAAACAAAAATACAAATACATAGATAAATTTTTCTGTTTTTACATTTTCAAAGAAGATGGAGGAGGTCGTAATGTTTTGCTCATTCAATTGGTACAACACGAGGATGAAGCATTTATGTTTTCAAATTTTATTTCATTAATTCTTTAGTTTTAGGGGAAAAAATATATATATATATATTCTCTCTTTTCCTTAATGGTTTGGTTACGTGATTGGTACACTTCG
This sequence comes from Lumnitzera littorea, assembly GCA_024138015.1. Lineage (NCBI taxonomy): Eukaryota > Viridiplantae > Streptophyta > Magnoliopsida > Myrtales > Combretaceae > Lumnitzera > Lumnitzera littorea. The sequence continues at coordinate 23,667,335 of JAMXBB010000005.1, read as the reverse complement.
GTTTACGAATTTTTATGAATGAAACTATAAAAGGAATCTAAGTAAGGTTAAATTCAGTTTGATGCAATGCAATTTATGGTTTGACTTGATTTAGTCCATCCCCATCAAATATTAGCATTATAATTTTGTGTTTATTTTCCATTTGTTTTCCTTCCACTTTTTTTTTTTTTTTTTGTGTAAATTATTCTCAAATCCGTAATATCATTTTCTTAACAAAGCCTTTGTTTAGTAAGAGGAAAGAAAGAATGGCAAGGGAAAAAAAATAGGGAGGAAAATAAATAATATCATTGTCTAATTAAGAGAAAATTATACAAACATGACATGTGTTATTGGATTTTTGTAAACAAGTAACCTTGGTTTTTGTTTTTAACAAAGACATTACATCTGTTTTGTAAATATTTGCTAATTTAAGGGGCACATATCAACTTTTGATTGGTGCTTAAATAATATAGAATTATTGAATATATTTAAATAATTAAAAAAAAGGAAAATTGAAAGAAAAAAGAAAAATGGAAAATTAAGGGGAAAAAAAAGAAGATCCCCTAAGGAGTAAGGACTAGGCCAAAGGATTGTAGGCGACAACTTAAGGAGTTATTGTCATGCCTTAAATTTGAAGAATCGTAATAGTCTCGTCATATAAATTAGTTTAAGCTAAAAGTTATTCATCTTAACTACAAACGTAAATATAGTCTATACAAGGCGAAATACGATTCAATTAGTTTTGAAGTAGTCGGATGGGCACTTATAGTAAATAAGATCTGTAGAGTAACACTTTACAAAATTTATTTTCTCATATCTACGGATAATTTAGATTTTTTACATAGCTTTATAAACGTAAGAAGTTTGAGAGTTTTCAAAAGACTTGTACAACTCTATAGGAAGACTACATTACACATACGAGGTATATTAGTGAGCTAACGAAAACTATAAGGCCTCCTTGAAAGATCGTATAATCTTTCTATAAAAGAAAAACAAAAGTAACATGAGCATTATTCTATTCATTAGTTTTCAACTCTTCACTCCTTAGCTTGTTGGAATTAACCTGCAGATAATTGTAACAAGGTATTTTCAGGTACTACTCTATACTTGTAAAATAATTTATTAGGATGCGACCTTAACTAGCTTAATAAGAAGGGACGGAGTCATAAGAGTACATTAACAAATATTGTTATTCAATCATAATTTAAATGTAAATGCAACAAGCAAATGATAGATCATTGTACAATGTTTAACCGAGCCATTGTGAAGTTAGAGAAATTTCATTCACTTCAACCTAGATTTAGAGGTTTCAATGCGACATCATTAGACCAAATCTAGACTTGTGCAATGAAGAATACCTATCTCCTTAGATAACATTTGAACCATGGTTCTCAACTTTGCCGCGATCCCTTTTCATGTCACTTAGTTTGATTAAAGGTAAGAAAAAAACTATTTCTACTATCCTTATCGAAGAGTCGGTATTTGGTCTGACAATTTAATTGTTACCCTTATTGGGTTACCATGAATGTTAGGTTAGGTCTTAGTCAAATTAAGATTAGTCCAAATTATTAGGTGAGTAATCGTGTTCATATATGCTAAACATGACATGTTCAAGCAGAAAGTAGCACTCGGAGTTTAACTCCTAATTATTAATCAGTATAACCAGCACATACATAAACAATTTAGCTACAATTACAAACAACTACTCTTAATTCTTCAAGTATCTTGTAATGATACTCCGATATGCCATTAAGGATCGATCCTAACTTACCTGCACTTACTGGTAATTACTCCTAACCATTGCCTCTTTGCTTTTCAATTATCCCTAAAAATACATAATATATTAGTTTTTCAAGCTTTGAATCATTAGCAATTAGTTTGTTTTATACATTTTTTGTTATTTCGTCATAGGTTTTATAAGTTATTTTCATTTACCAATCATAATTCCTTAACTAATTAATGATTTTTATTAGTGACACTAAACTACCAAATCTTTTAAGTTAGGTTTTGAGTGGTATTATAATAGTTTTCTTTAGTAAAAAATCCTCTGAATTACTATTTGAGCTTTATAAGAGTCATTTGTAATATCAATTTTATTCTTTGAGACAGCCTCTAAATTTCTCTAGATTAAGCTCCTTATTAAATTACTTTTTGACTTTAGGAAAATTACCCTTTAAATAAGCTTTTGAGTTCATTGTTTTTACATTTTACTCATAAATTTTGCTTCTGACTTAATCTCTGAATATCATTTTAGTAAATAGCTTATTCACAAAACCTCTGAGTTATCATATGCCTTTTAACCTTAATTTACTCACTTTTCTTCTAAATTGCAATTATAGGATCAGTTTAAAATGATAAGTAATACTTCAAATAACCTTCCTCAACTTCATTACTTCTTAACTCCTTATACGTTACATCCTAGTTCATCAATTTATCCAAATCAAACAAAATAATCAAATTACTAACTTTACTTTTAAAGACTAATGCACAATTTTATATGACTCCTCACTTCACTACACAATTCAACCACTCTAGAATAGTGTAAGTACTCTAATGATTAATTAAGCTTAGAATTTAAGTGAGGTTATTAGGAGAAATATGTTTTTTTTACTAAAAATACTATTTTAAGCATAATTTAGGGCTAAAAAATCAAATAAAAATTTAGAAAATAGTTTTAAGAAAAACTTTTACATAGAAATTTAATATTGGTTTAGGATAGTTTCTAGAAAAATTTTGAAGTGAAAACTACATTATTAGCTGTATTTATTTTAGTATTAAAAATTGTTCGGTTTCTTTGATTTGTTAAGGATGTATATGGTCGTTACTAAATTTGTAAGAAATAATTTTTTTTTTCTTAATTTTTTGGGTATATTTTATATTTTTATTGAATTTTACAAAATCAAATAGAAATAAACACCCTCTGGAAAACCTAGCTTTAGCCACTAGATCTGGCCACTCTTGTATCTATAGCTCTAGTTGCTGGTTGCTCCTTATGGTGGGGTGATCGGTTGACTTCTGACTTCCCTTTACTTTAGTGAACTGTCGAATTACTTAAATGGTGTGCCGATTTTGAAATTTTTTCCTAATTTTCTCCTTTGATTACTTTAGCTCACTCAAATTTTTCCTAAATCATCACTTGAATGTATGAGATGTTAGAGAGTGTTTTTGAATTTTCCTAAGCCTGTAAAGTATGTAAATTGATTTTCTTTCTCTCTCCTCACAATTTTAGGCTTAAGTAACATGTTTCTTTTGCATGTAATTTCATCCCCAACTCCAACAGCTGTCTCTCTCAATTATACACACCCTATTAAGATATAATCCAGTTGCCCTAAGTGTTCTTAATATTTTTTTATTAATTTTCATGAATTTAATTAGCTCAATCTTTGTTAAAAATGCTATTTTTTAGGTATTTTAATTAGTTTCGGTTATATATATATATACATAAAAATTACACATGACACATGTATATATTTCACATGTTATTTTATGTTTTATAATAATTTTATTATATATATAATTTATCTTTAAAAGTTTACGAATTATCGAAATTTATTCTATACGATTAAAATAAATATACGTAATATAGTTAAATTATATTATTTTAGCTATATTGTTATTATTTTATTATATTTTTAATATTCAAGTCTATGGGATCTCTTCAACTAATGCCTCGATCCTATTCGTAAGTTTTTAGATTAATCAGGTTAATTTCACCAATATCCTAAATTTATCCACTCAATCCTCATTCGCCAAATACGGGGCTAATATTTTCACCTCTCTTCAAAAAAGTTTTGTTCTCAAAACTTTAATTATCTACTCTACTAATGCAACATCTAAGTACTCCAATATTTGTCCAGTTATCAATAATCAAAATAGGGAAATTTACTAACCTGATCTCTAAAATAACCATGAGTATCTCTTCTACATCACCCTTTTTGGTTCCTAAGTCATTTCTACTTGAGGGCCACTTTCCCAATGAACTTTTACATATTTCACATCTCAGTTTCGTAATTTCTGAACTCATTTATCAAATATTTGAATAGGTCTCTTTTCCATTATGTAATCCTTTTGGAGATCTACTGGCATTATTTCTACTATCGTATCTAGATTCTTCACAAACTTTCTTAACATAAATAAGTGGAACATGTCATGGTATCCCGATAGAATTGGGGGTAAGGTGAGTTGGTATGCTACATTTCCCACTCTTTTCAGTACTTCAAAGGGTCCAATGTAACTGGACTTAGCTTTCCAGTTGTACCAAATCGCTTAAATCCTCGAAATGGACTTATCTTCGCATATATATGGTCTCTAACTTGAAATTCCAAAAATCTTCGCTACATATTTGCCCAACTCTTATAACGATCTTGGGTTACTTTCATCTTTTGTTGAATAAGTTTCACTTGTCATTAGTTTGTTAGATCAATTTAGGTCATATCATTGCATGTTCCTCACTATGCTAATATAGTGGTGATCGACACTTCCTTTTGTATAACGCTTTGAATGGTGTCATTTGTTTGGTTGCTAGATAATTGTTGTTGTAAGCAAACTTTGCTAGTGGCAAATATTGATTTGAATCTCCTCCGAAGTCTAGTATATAGCCTCTAAGCATATCTTTTAGTATTTGAATCGTTTTCTTCAATTGACTATTTGTTTGTGGATGATAGGCTATACTAAAGTGCAGTTTCGTTCCCAAAGATCGATGTGAGCTCTCCCATAATTTTGATACGAACCGACTGTCTTTATTGAAAACGATACTCTTTGGTACATTATGCAATCAAACAATTTCCCACACATACAACTTAACTGATTTCTTTAACAAGTCACCAGTTCGATAAGCTAAGAAAATATGCACTTTTCGTTAACCCATCAACAATTACCCAAATAGAATCATGTCTAACCTGAGTTTTGGAAAGTCTTACCACAAAATTCATTGTAATATTATCCCATTTTTACTAGGGGTACTTCTAATGGCTACAATATTCGACCAAGTCTTTGGGGCTCAACTTTTACCTGTTGGCATGTAGTACAACCTACCACATATTGAATCACATCTTTTCTTATTCCCTTCCACTAGTATATGGTTATCAAGTCTCTATACATCTTATTTCCTCCAGGGTGTAATGTATATCCAGTAACATGTGTTTCATCCATGATCTCTCGCTTTAGTTTTGCATCATTAGGTACATAGACTTGATTTTTAAATCTTAGTAATCGTTTTTCATCAATATGAAAATATGATACTTCTTCCAAATTCAACTTTTCTTTCACCAATTTTAAACTTAGATCTAGTTCTTGTTACATCTTAATTCTCTCTAATAAGATTAGTTAAACAATTAAGTTCATCAATTGCACATCATCATCATGCCACTTAAACTCAATTCTAAATTTCTTAAATCCCTGGATTAAATCCTTTTGGATGGTTGATAAAGAGGCTACTTGCTCATGATTTCTACAACTTAAAGCATCAATCAACACATTTACTTTGCCAAGTTGATAATTAATAGTTGGATCATAGTCCTTGATTAGTTCAAACCATCGCTTTTGTCTCAGATTTAATTCTTTTTGAGTAAAGAAATATTTCATACTCTTGTGATTGGTATAAATCTCACAATGTTAACCGTATAGATGATGTCTCCATATCTTCAAATCAAATAAAACAGCTACCAATTCCAATTATATGTTGGTTAATTCCTCTTATGAGGCCTTAACTACCTAGAAGCATAAGTTATTACTTTGCCATCCTACATCAAAACACATCTTAACCCATTTCGAGAGGCATCATATAAACATAATAGGACTTACTCGGATTAAGCAAAGGAAGTATTGGACCTGAGATCAAACGATCTTTTAACTCTTGAAAAATTTGCTCTCATTCCTTAATCCATTCATACTTAACATCTTTTTGAGTTAATTGAGTTAAAGGTTGTGCTATTTTCAAAAAATCCTTTATAAATCTTCTATAATATCCTATCATCCTTAGAAAACTTCTTACTTCAGTAACTGTAGTAGGTTATTTACAATTAGCTACAACCTTAACCTTTTCTAGATCTACCGAAATCCCTTCATTGAATATTATATGACCTAAGAACTTTATCTTCTCTAACTAGAAATTACATTTGCTTAGCTTTGCATATAACTTATTATCTCTCAACTTTTGTAATGCTAGTCTCAAATGATTAGCATGTTCCTTTTTCATCTTCGAATAAATTAAAATATCATCAATAAACATTACTATAAATTTATCTAAGTAAGGTTGATAAATTCGATTCATTAAGTCCATGAAAATTGTAGGTGCATTCGTCAATCTAAACAACATTACCACAAATTCGTAATGTCCGTATCGTGTACAAAACGCCGTCTTAGGTATATCTTCTGATTTAATCTACAGTTGATGGTACCCTAACCTTGAGTCAATCCTTGAGAATACCGTAACTCCATGTAACTAATTGAATAAATCATTAATTCTTAGTAATGAGTACTTATTCTTAATTATTATTTTATTGAGTTCTCTATAATCGATACATAGTCTCAATGTTCCATCCTTTTTCTTTGCAAACAGTACAAAGGCTCCCGACGGTAACACGCTTGGCTTGATAAATCCTTTATCCAAAAGTTCCTGTAATTGTCGCTTTTGTTCCTGTAACTTCATTGATGACATTCTATATAGAGCTTTAGATGCCAAACAAATCATTCGGAAATACATTAGGAAATTCACAAACTATTGGCATTTTTGACACACTTGGCATTTCCTTCTTCCCTTCTAAGGCAAATATTAAGCAATACTACCAGTCTCCACTGTTCATTTTCCCTTCCTTAATTACTTCGATGATAGCCAACTTCATACTACGACTCTCAATCCTATAAGTAAATATAATGATTCCTGTTGAACCAAAGGTTCACTAATTGATTTTGATGAGAACAAAACAAAAATAGATGATTAAACTAATTATTATTTGACTATATTGAGTTATTTGAATAAGAACAATTAATTTACTTAATAATTGAAGATATCAATTAATTCTACAAGATATTTAATCTTTTGAGTGATGATCAAATGGTCTTGAAGATGGATTGTAAAGTGTATTTGTTTGTTGTGTGTTAAAGTTGATTTTAGGAAAATTTGACCTATCGGCTTAACAACACAAGGAAAAACTAGGCTGACGGTGTAAAGCCCTGGATAACAAAAAGAAAAGGTCTCTAACCTTAAAGAGCAGGCATATCGGTACACTTGCTGGTGTTCATGCTGGTAGTACATTTGCTTATAGTCATGCTGATAAGAGTAAGGTATTCAACTAGCCGTTGAAGTATTTAATGCACTATAGTGACAAGAATTGAATGGGATGATATAAATGCTCAATAATCTAACCAAGGACAAGAGAGAGCTGATCCTCTATTATAATGTTTCAACATTCTCTTGTATTCTTATTCTCCATTATTCTCATTGTCTCTTGTATCCTAATTTACTAATATTTAGAGAGATTTGAAGTATAGTGCTTGTAAGCTATTAGTTGCAAAGTATTGCGAGTTAAAAACACTACACTAATAATTCTTGAGATTGAGTTTTGTGTTGTGAGTTGAGATTTTGATTTGAGTTAAGAGTTGTTAGTGTAAAACTTGTGTAATGAAGTTTATGTTTGTGTAGCTCTTGGAGCTTGAATTAAGAAATCAATAAAATGGCGTGAAGTTCTCGATTGGAGGCATTGTGTGTTCATAGAGAGTAGAGAGTGGTCCGAACTTTACGTTTAATTTAGGCTTGATTTTTTTTATCCTTATCTCTTTTAATTTTCGCACTTATTATTGTTTAATCATTATCTTGATTATGCTTATTGTTACTTTTAGTGCTTAATTTAAAAAAAAAATTGCAATTTGTCCTTAAAACTCAATTTACCTCCCCTCTTGAGTTTAGCCTAGTATTCTACATTTCCATCATCTAGTATCATTGCCTTATTCCAACAATCCACTTGCGCTTTATGCCTAGATAACCAGTTAATCTCCATAATAACATCATAATTGTTTATAGGTAATATTATTAATTTAATTGGAATTTCCCTTTCCTGAATCATCACTCGCCCTTCATTTACTACTTTTTTGCGTTGATGAATGCTCTCCCATAGGGATTCTTATTTTATAAGTAGCTTTCGTTTCAACTACTTCAATTCCACGATTCGTCACAAATTCCTAATTGATAAACGAGTGAGAAACTCTTGTATCAAATAATGCATATACAGCTTGTTCGTTTATGTTCACATGACTTGTTATACTATTATTATAGTTACTTACAAGTTTTAAAAACCTATTATGATACTACTAATTATTGCACTACTTAACACACATGGTTATCTCATCAAGCATAATTTATGCTGTAACTCTTAATTAGTAGTTAATGTTAGTGCACATACCTATTACTAAGCTTGGTTCGCCTCTATCTATACCATTATCATCATTGTTTGAACCTTTATAGAAATATTCCTCCATTTATTTATCAAATTCTTAAGTGTCCTCATCCATACTTTCTAACGCAAAGACAAGTGCAGGGATCATTGTAATATCCGTTCCTCTAGCATTCTTAGCTCTTGGTCCAAATTGCGTATAGTATCTCGAAAAGTTTTTAGCTCATCTATAATGATAACATTTCACATTCTTCAGCCTTGGGCACTCTTTGATATATGATTTTGATTTCTACATAGATACCATTTTCCTTTCAATTGTGCACACTAGTGAGGATAATGTTGGTCACCACATTTCCAACATTTCATATTCCCATCCTTGTCATAGAAACTTAATCCTTTGTTCGATTGTGTTGTTCTACCAGTCATTGTGGCTAACTTCTTTACTTTTTGACTCAAGTTGTTACTTCCAACATCAGGGAAGGATCTCTTAAAAGTAGGTCTAAATCGATTTACCTTCCTTAACTTCTTGCTCTACTTTAGCCACATCAGTATTTAGTTGTTTTTAAGGTGACGTGCCTTGTTTGTTACCTCATTACACGTTTTAAAACCATAGTCCATAAGCTTACACCTCATCGTAGGATCAAATCCCATGAGAAAAACATCTTTCTTAAACTTCGGGTTTTCTCAATACGATTGTGGTGCATATTAAATCAACTGGTTAAACTCCAACTCATATTGCATCATATTCATCACATCCTTTTTTAAACTCATTAATTCTTCAGTCATTTGGTTTTGGACACTCATGGGGAAGTAATCATTCTTGAGCTCTTCTCTAAATGTTTGCCATGTAAGTAGTCCCAGCAAAGTTCGTGCTTTTGAGTCCCACCATATTCGGGCTTACAACTTCAACAAGAAAGTTCCATATAAGAGCTTTTGTGCTTCTAGTACTCGAAAAGCTTCAAAACTTTGCTCAATCTAGGCCAGCTAATCATTAGCCATGGTTGGTTTTCCCATTTCTCTTTCGAAATACTAATTAGCTTTGATAAACTCTGTGAGCTTACCAACTTTTGGTGGTCGAGGTTCTCTTGTCTCCACTTTGGGTTGCCTTCAACTTCTGGCATTTCTTCCCACTATAAGTTGTTGAATTAAAGCTCCTTATTATTAGATCATAGCATGCATATTCATCATCATTTGTCTAAATTGAACAAGATCCAACATATTAGGAATAAGTGGAGGTGGTAGTAAATTGTTCCTTAGTGGATCTTATGGTGTAGGTGGAATTGGAGATGATTCTCTATTTTTAGGTTGTTCATCCATATTCTTATTTTCTTCCTCTACCATGTTCTCTTAGTTATCACAATATTTCACTTAACCTGCACTCAAAGTCTATTTACTTATTGTTTAGCATAAGTTTCCGAAGTCTCTAAAAAATTCTCTAACTGCACATTTCCTACTCATTTTAACACGACATAATTCCAACTACACATCTTTTGGTGACAATTCATATTCACAAATTGCCTAAATTAAACATATTATATATATATATATATGTATGTAACGATATAGACATAATTTCCGATAACATCTAAGTTTCGGTTCAATGAAAAATTGCATTGAATTAACACCTGTAAATGTAGTATCACTTATATACGTTTATACACTATTGCATTACCTATAATCACCTGTATACATGATAATAATGTGTAATAACCTGTCATAAGTCACATTTACATATCGGTTTCTCTTGTTATTGACTTGCTCAATCCAATCTCCATACTTATTTGCAACTTCAAGTACATTTAATATTATACAAAACTTTACACATACTACATTACCAGCTTTCATGATACAACTTTACAACTTAAGAGTATACATCATAACTTAAACTTTTACATAAGAAATGGATTATATCAAAACTTAACTTTACATCAAGATAAATACATTAAATTGAACCTTTTTACATCACTAGTTACATATAAACATAGTTATACAAGCAAAAATTTCATCAAAACTTCCTAGTATATAAGTTCCAAATACATCATTCTTGCCTTGAGTACAAAAGTATATTTACAATTCCAAAATAATATTTATATAAAAAAGAGACCATATCATTTAGATAACAAAGTGCATAACATAAACCACATAATCTGAAAATTTTGAAAATAGTCAAGGTTATAGGAAATTATAGAAAAGGATTTCTACTAGCTAGGAAAAGGGGGAATAATTTACAGAGGTATTAATGTAATCGTACCAAAAGAATATCCTTTTATTAGAAAGGACAGTGTGTACGTAATTCTGCTCATTTTGTGGTCTCAATAATACTGCGAGTTAAGTAGGGGTAGGCCTCAATTAGGTTCGATCGGCATCGGTAGTTTTAATTGCTGGGACTAGATAAAGGTTAACTCACATTCAGGTCAACCTCAGATGGTTGTGTCCTGATAATTATTAGTTCGATCTCGATACTATAGGGTTTGGTGCATCCTAATTTAGTGCTTAGACTAGTGTGTTGCTGAGGGATTGGCTCAGTATGTCAGCTGATAACCTCAGTCGTCCCTTGGATGGTATGGAGAGTGAAGTAGCTCGACAGGTCAGATTGGGGTAAGCATTGCTCTTCGACGCTTAACTCATCTCGAATAGCTCGGCGAACCATCTGAGCTACCCTCCAGGTTCGAGAGTACGTGATCAGTCTTCGATCCTTATCATCCCCTCTGGGTTGATTAAGATTTGGGATTAAATCTAGTTCAGCTCTAGGTTGCTCATTCTTAGGAGTGTAAGGTTAGAGATCAACAATGTTGAAGGAGTTCGAGACTCCATATCCTTCAAGTAATTCAACCATATAGGTATTAGGATTGATCTTTTGAAGCACTTTGAAAGATTTGTTAGCTTTGATAGACAACTTGCTCTTCCTCAAGTTCGGGTATCGTTCCTTATTGAGATGTATCTAGACTAGATCACTTGGTTGAAATCCTCTCTTTTTCCAATCCTCGTCCTTGGCTTCACTTATCGAGCTTAATAGTAATTCAGCTCAATTGCTCTATAAGCTTCTAGTACATGGCTTTAATGGCTTCAACTCTTTCTACGGCTAGCTAGTCATCATTGGGTCTTGGTTGGGGTGCTTGGTCCATTGAGAGCTCAGGGTTAAGCCTATAGACGACCTTGAATGGAGACATGTTTGTTACGCTATGGTTGGTCTTGTTGTATGTAAATTCAATGATTGGTAGATACATATCCCAATTAGCCATGTTTCGTCCGACAGTAACTTGCAGCAAAGTTCTCATGGTTCTATTGACTACCTCAGTTTTTCCATCTGTTTGTGGATGGCAGGACTTGTTGTACAATAGCTTGGTTCCCATTTATCTCCATAGCATCCTCTAAAAGTGGCTCATAAACTTTGGGTCTCGGTCAAAAATAATGGTTCTGGGTATTTCGTGAAGCTTGATAATTTCTTACAAGAAAAGAAAAGAGATAACCAAAGCGTCATTAGTTTTGGAATAGGGTATAAAATGTACCATCTTGCTAAATCGATCTACGACCACCATGATGGAGTCTTTCCCTCGAGACATCTTCGGTAATGTTAACATGAAATTCGTACTTAGCTTAGACCATTATTTGATTGGGATAGGCAAGGGTAAATAGTGTCCTTACTCGGTTCGGATTGGCTCTTTGCTTTTTGGCAGGTTGTACACCTTTCCAGTACAGATTGCAGATTTTTCATTATTCTTGGCCAAAAGAATTTCATAGCTAGTACTTCATGAGTTCGGCGTTGGCCAAAGTGTCCTGTCAATCCTCCTTAATACGCCTCATGCACTAGTAATTCTTTTATGGAACAGGTTGGGATACATGGCTTCCTTTTCTTGAATAAGTATTCGTCTTCCTTATGATAGTCGTCCAATATCCATCCTTCCTTACATCGGGCATAGATAAGACCAAAGTGTGGATCATAAGCATACAAATTATTTATGGTTGAAAAACCAAGTAGCCTTGTTTGCAGTTCGGTTAGGAGGGTATGCCATCTCAATAGGGTGTCAGCCACTATGTTGTTCTTCTCGTTCTTATATTTCACTACATAAGAAAAACCCTCTATGAACTCGACCCATTTGGCTTGTCTCTGGGATAACTTAGTTAGCTCTTTAAATACCTCAAGGATTCATGATCAGTGTAGATCACAAATTCCTTAGGTAGTAGATAGTGTTGCCATACCGTTAGGGCTTGGATTAAGGAGTAGAACTCCTTATCATAGACATAATAGTTGAGTATAGGTCCTCAAAATTTCTCATTGAAGTAAGCAATAAGTCGGCCTTCTTATATCAGCATAACACCTATGCTTAGTCTGGACGCATCACATTCTACTTTAAACACTTTATCGAAGCTTAGCAAAGCTAAGACGGGGGCTGTGGTGAGCCCATCCTTCACTTCCTCAAAAGTCATCTACTCCTTCTCTCCCCATTTGAATTTAACATTCTTCTTTGACATTTCAGTAAGTGAGGCCACAATCGTACTGAAATTCTTTATAAATCTGCGATAGAATGATGCCAGGCTATAGAAACTTCTCACATTGGCTGGAGTGGTTGGCACTGGCCATTCGGTGATTGCTTTAATCTTCTCTTCGTTGACTTGTATGCTTTTACTAATTACAACAAATCCCAAGAATATCATCTCAGATCAACAAAAGTCACACTTTTTCAGATTGGTGTAGAGCTATTCAGCTTAGAGTTTCTCAAAGACGCTTTGAAGATGTTGTTGGTGAGTCTCTTGGTTGGGACTGTACACTAAGATGCCATCAAAATAAACTACGATAAACTTCCCTAATAAGTCTTGAAGTACATGATTCATTAGGCACATGAATGTACTCGGCGCATTGGATAGTCCAAACGACATTACAAGCCATTCATATAATCTATGGCACGTTTTGAATGCAGTCTTCCACTTGTCACCTTAGCGAATTCGGATCTAATGGTATCTAGATTTGAGGTTGATTTTGGAGAACACTCTTGCTCTACTTAACTCGTCTAGCATGTCATTAAGCTTGGGTATGGGATACATGTACTTAATGGTGATTCAATTAATCATTCAGCTATCTACATACATCCTCCAAGAACTATCTTTCTTCGGCACTAACAAGGCCGGCACTGCACAGGGACTAAGGGAGTCGCATACATACCCCTTCCTCATTAACTCATCTAATTGCTTTTGTAATTTGGTAACTTATTTAAGGTTTAGCCTATATGAAAGTTTGGTCGATAGGGCGGCTCCTGGCTACAGGTCGATTGCATGCTTGACACCTCGGATTAGGGGCAGACCTTTTGATAACTCCTTTGGAAACAGTTCGAAAAATTCCTCTAGTAAGGTTTTTACCTCAGCAAGCAGCTCCTCCTCCTCGAGTCTCAACTCCAGAATTCTTTGGACTAGCAAATAGGTCAGTCCTTCAAGCTCTATCTCTCTTTTTAGTTTGGCTCGGGTCAATACCAAAGCCTCTTTCTTCAAGTTTAGGCTTAGTTGGGACTGCATGACTCTTACTTGCTCGGCAATCATTGGACTCAATTTCACCCTGCTGCCTTCAAACTTTAAGGAACAAGTATTCCTCCTTCCATCATATATCACTGCTTGATCGAATATTCACGGTCATTGAAGTAGAATGTGAGATGTACTCATGAGCAGTACATCATAGAGCACTTAATCTCGATATTTGCCAACGCAAATTGAGACAGACACTTGTTTGTTCACTTATAGGGCTCTCTTATCATTGAGCCAATGAAGCTTATATGGTTTTGGGTGGGGCTTAGTCAGCAATTTCAATTACTGGACCATAAATGCAGAGGCTACATTGGTGCAGCTCCTACTATCAACTATTAAGGCACATAATGACCCATTTACCTTGCATTCGATGTTGAAGAGATTTCCTCTTTGTTCATCTTCGGGTATAGGACTGACATTCATTATCCTCCTCAACATTAGAGTAGTCGGCATACAGTTGCCTTCCTTACTATAGATAACTTCTTCTTCGGACAGCTCTGTCTATCTATCTTCCTTTAGCTCCTCTACTTCCTCATCAATGTTGTCCACTTCGAGAGTCGGCATCTCGCCTTGGATTACCATAGTCCTTCTATTCGGATACTAAGCGATCACATGTCCAAATCCTTAGCATTTGAAACACTCGATCTCACTCATTTTCCTACTCGAACTTTGGCCTTTCTAAAACTTCCTTGAGCGTTTCTTCTCCTCTGTTCGAGTAGTTTGAGCAAGTTATGTCTCAACAATCTTACTTGGTTTTGATCATATAAGTTTGCTCGGAACAGTTCGGTTATTACCTGGTCGACTAACTAGTGGTCGGAACTTTCCTATTTGGTACCTTTCTATCCTCTGGGTAACTCGAATCACATTGTCAAGTGACTTAATTTCCATGGTTTCTTGGATATCTCTGATCTCATATTTCAATCCATTGATGAATCGAGATATCGTTCGATCTTCAGGCTCACTTACTTCACATCGGATTATCAACATCTAAAATTCTTTGACACAAGCTTCAATGGTTAATCCTCTTTACCTCATTTCCTATATCCTTTTGAAGGTATCCTGAATATAGTAGCTTGGCACAAACCTTCTCTTCATAACTCTCTTCATTTCATTTCATCCCATCTCCTGATTTCTTGTTCTCCTGATTTCTCATTCTCCTTTTCTTTGTCGGGTGGCTTGCAAGTTTTTCCTTGATAGGGCGACATAATCAGTAAATTCCAACACAACAAGTCTAACCTTTGCATTATCAGGCACTTCGTGGCATTTAAATTGCTTTTCAATCTTATCTACCTAATCTAGGTAGTCTTTGGCATCACCACTTCTAGAAAAACTTGGGATACGCATCCTCAATCCTTTAACTCTAAGGTCTCGTACATTCCTTTCTTCAGCTTCATAGTACTCCTCTACGTTGTCATATCCTTCCACTTCTTCCTTAATCTCTTCAAGCACTAGCCTTTGTCTAGAATCCCTATCAACTCCTTTAGCTTAGGGCAGTTGAACTAGGTCATTAACTCGGCCAAATTGACCATTGCCTCGCTATTGCTGCTCATGTTTTCTAGTAGGGCTATTTCTAACTCATTGCTTATCTTCTTAGATAACATTCACCAAACTAGCTACTAAATTGGTAAACTTATCTAAGCGGTCATCTACTGACTGAGGTGCAAAGCTTCCTTCTTGCCCTTGGCCATGTCGAGTATCATTTTCTTGGTTTCCTAAAGTTCCTTGAACGCTTGAATATGACATTGATGGTTACTCTACAAAATTGATGTCTAATAATACTACTTGAAGTTCTTTTCGTAATTAACAATGGTAGATCAATAACTAATACTTCCAACACCATGACAACTACACAACAAACAAACAGTTAACTACACTCTATTTTGCGTATCGGAAATAGGGGAAAACAAAGTAAAGAACACTTCTCAACTACCAAAGTCCAATGTTAACAATTGAATCCTTACCATACGAAAGCAGTAACAAACTACTTAAAGAACACAGTAGTAGAAGCCAGCTTCAAATGTAGCTAGGCTTTGATATTAAGATGATATGGACTTATGGATGAACACAAAAGCCCAATATCATGCATAACTAAAGGGGATGGGTTCGAACTATGAGATGGTCCGAAAGATAAATGGCAGTTAAAGGATAAGTAGGGGTTCCCATGCATTGATGATGGATATGATGCATCAACGCCTTATATGAGCTCGAGTTACACTTGATATGATGCACAAGTATGACCAGAAGGCACTCACCACTAGTTTACACTCAATGGGCTAAATAAGAATAGCTCAAGAGTAAGCAGAAAGAACACTTAGCTTTAGAGAGTGAGAAAGTTCAATGTATTCTCTATGTATGTTGATGTTGCGACTATTACAATTTGCAAGTATTTATAATACCTAATTAGGGTAAGTCCTAAGTTATAAGAAATTACAGAAAAGGATTTCTACTAGCTAGGAAAAAGGGAAATAATTTATAGGGGTATCAATGTAATCATGCCAAAAGAATATTCTTTTGTTAGAAAGGACAATATGGATGTTAGAAAGGACAGTGTGTACGTAATTCTGCTTATTCTATAATCCTAATAATACTGCAAACCCAGTAGGGGTAGGTTTCGACTAGGTCTGATCGGCGTCGGCAATTCGAATTGTTAGGATTAGACAAGGGTTGACTTACATTCAGGTTGGCCTCGGATGGTTGGCTTTTGACAATTGCTAGTTTGGTCTTGACGGTATAAGGTCGGCTACATCTTGATTTAGTGCTTGGACTGGTGTGTTGCGGAGGGCTTAGCTCGGCATGTTGGCTGATAACCTCGATAGTCCCTTGGATTATGTGGAGAATGAAGTAGCTCGGTAGGTCAGACTGGGGTAAGCATTGCTCCTTAGCACTTAACTTACCTTGGACTGCTTGGTGAATCATCTAAGCTAGCCTCCGAGTTTAAGAGCTTGTGATTGGTCCTCAATCCCTATTGTTGCTGTAGAAGCCTGATACGTCTGGATGGATGGTGAAGTATGCGATGGAGTTGAGTCTATATGAAATCCAATATTAACTATGGATGGCCTATAAGGCACAAATCCTGGCAAACTTTGTAGTAAAATACACAGGAGAGAAGAAAGCACCATGACCGAATGAAAAGCCAGTATGGACCCTCCATGTTGATGGATCATCTAGCTTGAGGGTTAGAGGTACAGGCCTAATACTTACCAGACCATACAAGATCACTGTCTATTATGCCCTTAAGTTTGGGTTCGACACTAGCAATAACAAATTCGAATGCAAGACATAATATCCTCTCTAAATTTAGGGTTTCATATGCTCTCATCATAGATAACGAGTGTTAATTTGACAACTTTAAGTATAGAGAATTTTGTGCTAAGTACCACTTCACACCTTACTTCATGTTGGTTGCTTACCCTTAGTCGAATGGTCAAGTTAAAGTCACTAATCAGATCATCCACGAGAGCTTGAAAAAGAGGGTAAACACAGCTTAGGGTGCCTAGGCAGACAAGCTACCCAATATCTTGTAGGGCTACAGGATCATCTACTGTACCTCTATAGGTAAAATCCCATTTCACTAGGCGTTCGACTTAGGGGTAGTCCTCTCCATTGAGCTAGAACTCCTTGACATCCCAACTCAAAGTTTCAATGCTATCGTAAACAAGTCCCTACTATAGGCCAACATTGACATTATAGAAGAAATTAGAAACCTTGCAGTGGCTTAGTTAACTGCTTATTAGCACCGAGCAGCCAAATACTATGATTAGAAGGTTAGACATAAAGAGTTCAAGGTTAGTGACCTGGTTTGTTAGAAGCTAGAAGTTACAGGCTCACAAGAAGGACAAGGCAAGTTGGCCCCTAATCGAGAAGACTTGGTTAAGGTAAGAGAGAGTTTGGGGAATGGAGCATATAGATTAGAGAGATTAGATGGCAAGCACATTCAATGCACTTGGAATGCCAATAACCTTAAGCCATATTTTTGTTAATGTACAAATTCCTTGTAAATTTTTTCATAAACATTAATGAAAGTTCTATTCCTCATAAGTGTTGTATATATTTTTACTTTTCTTTCTCTCCTTCTCTTGCTATAGTGCTAAGTCTTAGACTTCAAAGGGTGAACGAATACACTATTTGGGGAAGTCACAATGCCACCAATCTAACTCCCCTAGGGTAACCTAGTAAGAGGAAACGCCCCTTACACAATTGAGGAACTCCCATTACTTAGAAGGTTGGAACTCCATCAACTTGACTCTCCTTTAGTAACCTCGGCTAGGAGAAACACCCCTTGTACAACTAAGGGACTCCTACTATTAAGTTGGAACGCCACTAACCTAACCCCCCTCGAGTAACCTTAATAAGGGAAGAGCCCCTTACACAACTGAGGAACTCTTACTACTTAGGCAGGTTAGAACGCCACTGACTTGATCCCCCTTCGAGTAAACTTTGCAAGGGGAAATATCCCTTATACAATTGAGGAACTCCCTTATTAGATGTGCGTCTACCCTACCCCAAATAATTCTAATTATATAAGTTAACTCTATGACCAAGCAGTTGAGTATAAGTACGCAATGACTAAGTGTCAAGCTATGTTACCTAGTAGGCATAACAAATCAAACAAAGTCGTAAGAGTATTGATAGAACTTGAAGAACAGAAAGCAAAGCGAATGCACTAAATGCAAAAGCTCAATTCCATCACCAAAGAAGATATTTACAAAATTAAGGTTGGTATCCTAACCAACTATACAGTTTCTCCTACTTAAGTATAGGAAAAATAAACAAGTATAAAAAAAAAGGAAGGGGGATAATGGCTCATTATTTTAGATCAATAAGCTTTGGGAGCTTTGAAAAGTTTAACTCTTCAATCCGTTCGAAGGGCTAATCTGCTGGTAGTCCTTACTATTAAGATGTCTTGTCTTGAGTTGTAGAAGGAGGAGCTAAGACCTACTGGCTTGGGTTAGCAAAAGGATCACCTTGATCTTAATTAGTTTAAGAAGCACTTTTAGGTGTGACCCTTTGTTATGCTGCTAGGTAGAACTAGATGGAGGAAAGGGCAGCCTTGACTACGTTAGTTGCTTAAGCAGCAGTCATTTCTACTCGAAGGGCCTCCCTCTTCTGTCACGCCCCAAAGCGGTAAAGTCGTAACAGTCTCACCGTGTAAACCATTCTAAGATAGAAGTTGGCCTTACAACCGCTATCTTAGACCTGATCTACATAAGGCGTCTACGACTAACCCGCTTTGAAGTAAACAGTTTGTAATTTATATAAATCATTTATCTAAGAAAGTGAGAAAATATATATATACACTATAATTCAGTTATTATAATTAACGTTTACAACATTTCACCGTAATATATTTCTTAGTTATTACATTATTCAGAAATGAAAAATTCTAAAATAAAAGCTTAAACCTTAAAAATATATGTTTGTTCTTCAAATGTTTTTCCTCACTCCCTAGAATCCAATAGTTGCTAACTTTAGAGTAGTTATAAGTCGCTTTTTAGCTAGTACCTACACATGTCTATAGGGATGTGAGTAACCACAGCTCAGTAAGTTAGGATGGAGGACTTAAAATTACATCACAAATACAAACAAGGTTATCAACCAAATCATTTGGTGCAATGCACGTTTAAGTAAATGCCATCGCACGATGTTGTCTGGCCTGTCGTGAGATTAGAGAAATTGCGCCCGCTGTAATTTGGGTTGAGGAGTTGCCATTAATGCAACAGCTCACAACCAAACCCAGGCTTGTGCAATGGAGACATTACTCTTCCCGTAACTACCTTTGAATCATTGACTTTACCCTTGCCGCGACATCTTTACTTATTACTTAGTTCAACTAAGAATGAAGAAGGGACCCATTATGCCATCCGGCGCTATCCTATTCGAAGGGATCGGTATTTGGTCAAAGAATCCTAGGTTTCCCTTAATGAGTTGCTATGCAGGTTCAATTTATGTTTACAAGTCATATTTTTGTTAAGTTCAGTTTAGGGTGATCGATCACTTTATACAATGCAAGCCAGAATAACAAACAGAATCATAGTATCACTCATAATCAAACACATGCACACAACCAACGATCTAATAAGTATAACCAAATATAATCTCAAGCCTCCAAAGTACATCATCGTATTAATCCCAACTTACCTAGACTCTTCGCTCACTCACTCGAGGTCCAACTCGCTTAGGTTATCGCCGATCATCCTTATAATATAAACGTGATTTCAGTTTTTCATATAACTATTATAGGTTGGTTTTATCCTATAACGCTTATTGCTATCTTTTGTTTAGGGTTTATATACCTAATTATCTAGGTCTTATGTTTTTTACAATTTTTCTTGAATCGTGTTAAGTTTTGTTTCAGTTTTCACATCGATTTCTAAATTAAGTTTTTAACTCAATTTTTAGTTAAAGATTTATATGAACACCCTAAGAAATCATTCCGATCCATAATGTGAAATTAATTGCATTATCTTCGAATATCTTAATTATCATTTTTAGTCTCTAACTAGTGTTCTAGTTCATGTGGTATACCCGAATCCTAGTTTAATCACTAAATTTACCCCCGTTATGAGAAAATCTTCTATTTTTCATATAATTACCCTAATTTAATTTTCCTATTAGATTTATTGTATATTTCTATTATTATCATAATATCAATTTTTATTTTAATATTTTCTATTTATTATATTTCTAATAATTGTGTATTATGTACTATTACTTATTATGTACATAATACATATATAATATTTTTATCACTCTAATTACCATCTCCCAATATCAATTATCATTTCAAAATGTCTAAATTCATCCTAAATCAGATTTTACACCTAATTACTCTAATTTACAAAATTAACTTAAAATTTACTATTTTTCCCTATTACTTATTTACTACATAATTAACCTAATAATTGCATTTAACACCCTAAATGCTACAAGTATCATACTTCATCAGATTTCAACATCCTGAAACAGATAATTATTCACTAAATCAGTAATTAACTATTTAATTACTTAATTAATCATAAATTACCCATTTTATGCCTTATTTTAAGGCCTAAAAATTATCTGAAAATTTCAAAAATTAATTTTTCAAAATGGGCTTCATAGCACTATTCTATATCATCTAAGTAGTCTACACAAAAATTTTGAGCTTAAAATTACACTCCTAAGATTATTTATTTCTAAACTGAAATATGTTCGATTTTGCATGATTTCTTAAGGACCATATATAACGAGACATATTTTCATCAAAATAATATTTTTCCTAAAAACTATATACAAAAACATTTCAGAATAACTAGTTTCATAATTTTCTAAGAATATTTAATATTTTTACAAAATTAAACAAAATCGGGTTGGAAATCGAACTCACCGATTTGGGTGGCTCTGGCCACTATCGGTGGCCATGGGTGTGTTGGCCTACTTAGGCACTGCCACCACCATATAGTGGTGGTAGCCATCCACTCCCAACTACTCGTCAGGTTTAGGTTTTCCTTACAAGCCCTAACTATATAGATTTTTTCTAAAACCCTAATTTACTCTCAATTTCGCATCTCTTTATTTTTCTCACTCTTCAAACTAACCAAATGAGCTTATGAAATTTTCTTGCTATTTATAGAGCTTTAGGGAAATTATTGTGCATTAATTTGATTAAGCAATTATCTTATCTTCTTCTAATTTACCTTTTGTGTTGTTCTAATTTAATTGGCTAATTTTTTTCTTATTTTCCCTAACTGCCATGACCCAAATATAGATCATTCCTTATTTTTTCTGATTTTTTTTATTTTTCCTTAATTAATTATGAATTTTCTTTAATTATGTAATATTATTTTAACACATTTTGCGTATTTTAAATAATTTCAAGTATTTCTACCTACATGTAAATTCATATATAGTACAAATAAATATTCTTAAATATTATTTAGGTTATTTTATAATTTTTAGTATATATATAATTTATCTCTAATGATTTGTTAGTTATTGAAATGCATTTTACGCATTTTCGATAAATAACGAGTTATATACTTAAAATAAAATTTGAAAATTTTATATTCTTTTATTTTATTGTTTATTTTCTTAAATTCGAACTTACGGAAGCATTTTTACTAATATTTCTAGTTTTACTTTATAATTTAGGCTCGATCAAATTTTTTAGTCGATTGGAACTTCGAGTGGCTGGTTATGAGGCTTACATCTTCTCCCTATGAGTTGGAGTATCCAGTTAGGCTAGGAAGTTGAGGTTAAGCTCGGGATGATGTGTAAGCACCTCATTTCAAATATTCTGACCACACTCAGTGGAGATATCCTTTAGCACCTCGATCTACTGGTCCATCTTATAGAACTTTTTGATGGCATTGTCCATGATGACCTTATTAAGGACCTTACCTGTCTCCAGCTTGGAGACGATTTCCTTCATCCCCTTAGCTTCATCTTAGAGCTTCTGGACCTTCTACTCCAATTTAGTCTTCTGACCGGCCAGCTCGATCGGTGTTTTCTTGGCAATCTCACAATTGGTTGCCTTCATCGTCAACTTAGTTTCCAACCATGAGATCGATACCCTTAGCTTAACTTTGTAGCGGTTGAGCTCCTCCTTAGCCTTTCTCTCTTGCTCCAACATCTTTAAGAGGTCAGCCTTGGACTTCTACTCCTACTTTAGTTGAGCTTTGAGCTCATTGACCTCTTGCACAGTCATCTCGGCATCAATTTAGTCTTGCTCCTCCTCTTGCAGCCTGGCTTTTAGTATGATCATTTGCACATAAGAATGATGCAGAAGCTAGTTAACCTTACTAAATTTCTCATAATACTTTTTAGAGGAGGCCTTCGCCTCTTTTAAACCCCCGTTTGCTTTTGGTACCTCTTTGCATAGGTTTGTTACCTCATTAAGCAAGGTGTTGTGGTCCATAAGCAAGAGTAGCACTTGACCATGGTATTGTAAACAAACATGTACATTACAGTTAGTCTCGATAAATTTTTGAAACTACATTAGAAAAGATGAATACTACTTAAAGGAAATGAAAACTTGCTTAACGAATGAGTAAGCTCAAGGTGACTTGCCATTTCGAAGGGGACTTCACTTGGGTCCTTCACAAGTCTTTGAGGAAGGCTTAGTTCCCAAGGGTGAACGACCCTATTGAGGCTTGGAGATTGAGCGTTCGATGGTGCAATGTGATGTCATTGGCCCGGATGTCCCACTTTGGCTTGAGGAGCCTCCCTTTAGCCTTCTTGGCTTCGGCCTCATTAGTCTAACTGCGTAGCTCCTCATCTTTGGACTCATATAGCACATCTTTAAAAGAGTCTGGTGTTATCCCCATGCATCGGAACTTGTTTAAGAACTTGTAAAAGGCTTCCTTAAGGTCATTAGCACACATGTACCGGTGGCTCGAAGGCTAGTCGTAGACATTCAACCCTTTAAGGGCTCCTTCACCTTCTTCATCTTGGGTTTGGAAGCCTTGTCCCTATTAGTCTTTGGGGCCTTTCTCTTTTACCTCGCTAGTTAGGCTGAGGTGATGGAGGGGGGAGCATCCCTACATTCGGCTAACTGGAGTCAATGCTCGCATCTATTATTGTGATGGGTGAAGAAGTGATAATAGAAGCAATGTTGAGAAGAGCTATGCTCATAGGGTCGTCGACAAGTGGCTCGGTAGGGGTATTGCTAAGGGGAATCCCTTATGGAAGAGTCATAAGGGCAACCCTACTTATCTCTTCTAGCCCTCAACTCAGCTCCATAGCTTTGCCCTTAAAGGCAGTGGTTTGGGAGGGCAGATGTGTTTTGCTAAGGCGAGGCCTCATCGGCTCAAATATAGATGGACAGGGTATCTCCTTGACCAATTTCTTGCCTATAAAGAAACAAACAAACCTTATTAGTACAAAGGAAAATACAATATGATCATTTACCAACTCCATTGTGACTAGCACGAGTAAGGAGGATCTCCACCTCTCCTTAAAAGGACATCGGACGAAGCATAGTTCTATATAGGCTCACGCTAGCATGATGAAAGAAGCTGTTTGTGAAAAGTGAATCTCTACCTTCCGTTCATTTCTTCACTATGGTCTTCTTCATGGTAAGGAAAAGCTTGGATATTTGATACTTGAAGTATCTCTCCACTGTATCCTTGGTATTTATCTCTTGGTCGTGCCTCAAGGCTATAAAGGTTATTATTTCTCTCACGACCTTAGCATCACTGGGTCCAAGCTTCTTTTGACCACTAGTTCGAACTAGTATGGTTCATCGTGATTAGAAGTCTGCTTGTTCAAGTAACTCCACCATTAGGAACGCATCTTGCCAGCCCTTCATAGAATCTGCCAGGCTTCTGAACAGCTTCCTCTACAGATGATTTTAGAGGTAAGTCCATCCATTCAAATTCTTCCATAGGAAGAAGTGGTTGAAGAGTTGTAGAGTAGCCCATAGCACCAGATATTCGTATAGCCCTTGGAATGCCTTTAATACCCTCTTCTTATTGGGAGGGATTTGCCTCAAATTGCATTGGTGGTAATCAAAGAGTTCCTTTTCGAATTGACTTAGGGGTATATCTCATACTCCAAGCACTTTTTGAACACTACAAAGTACCTCCCTGACAGTAAAGGTACTCTTTCCTCTCTTGTTGGCAGTAATATTGATTAGCTCGAAGTTGGTCAAACCATGAAATTACCTAGGACCTGGTTAATGGCGGAGGATTTACTCTTACTGATCCAACTACTTAGACCTTTATTTATTTTAGGCCTAATGAATAGGTTTGTAGCCTTAGGTTAGGCATCATCTGCATAAGCATCCCTAGGGATGGCGTTAATGAGCCCTACTATGTTTAGCACCTCTACCGCCTTTCTTGATCTTTCGTCCAACTGTGCTAGTGACAAGGCTTCATCCTCTCTTCCATAGGGAGGGTCACTCTTTATGGCTTGAGAGTCAGTTATTAGATTGTATTTAGACACATTAGAGGGAATCTCACTTATATTTGCTCTACTGTTAGTCAACATTTTGTTGATGAGGAGTGAAGCTTGAAAAGAAGTTGGAAATGAAAAGAATGAAGAGTTATGAAAGTAAGAGAATTTGTTGAGAGTGTTTTGGATAAGTGTACATCGAGAAAAAGATGCGGAAGCACAAAATCTAAGGAAATGCATTGCCGGTTATAAGGATCTATATGAACGATGATCCCCCTAAGGAAGCGCGATGGTGATACCTGTTAAGGGTTTTGATTAGACAGTTGAATTTTAAAGGCAAAACATTTGTGACTGCATGTAAGTCTACAAAAACAGGATACCCATTACATCACATTAAATGCACTATGAAAGTGCGCGATAAAGTGAGAATTTGAAGAGTCTAACTTTCCCTAGAAGCTTCTTCGGCTTCCACATCTACCACAGCCCTTCAATAACATTACACCTTAGCATGGACATATTAATTTGGTTTAGCTCTATTGTTGTCTCCTCAAACGTTTTTGCCTTGACTAAGCGAAGCTCCAACTATTTAAGACTCCTTGTTGGTGCAAAGAGTTGGATTGCCCGTGCTCTACCTTGATGTTTGACCACCTGGTTCAGCCTAGGTGATAGATTGTTTGGTCCAACTTGGCCCCTAAGTCATCTAGCTCAGACACTCCCATTTAGTATATTCTTTGCTTGACCTTTGAGTCACCCAGCTCGAGCATCTTTGCCTCGACCTTTTGCTAGTATAGACCTTAGCTATGCCACATCGGTGCCTTTGCTGTGATGACAGCACGACAACATTATTGCTATGTCGCCTAGACAACATAAGCACCTCAGGACCAGATTGACCACACACTTGAGAAGCCCATCTTTTTCCTCTCTTGCCTCCACAACAACAATGAGACTGGGTGGGTAGGTGGGCATAAGTGTTGGTAAAGCCTTTTGGAACTAAATCCCTCAGACCTATGTCGACTTAATTGGGCTCATGGCCTAGTTGTACAAGTGTTCATAAGGCTTTTTAGACTTAAATCTCTCAAACTTATGCCAACCTTATTGGGCTTATGACTTAGTTGTGCTTCTCTAGACTTGGCCTCCTTATCTTCATGGGGCCTTAACTTAAGCCCATTATACGGCTTATCTAACTACAACGGTTACCAATAGCTATAACATTATGGATAAGGCTAAATGATCGATTCAATAATTGCCTTCTATAATTAGGGACCACATCAGACTTTGCAACTCCACTACCTATTACTTATAGATGTGGTTTCTGCTCACTAACGACTCTTTAACCATTAGCTCTACTACTTTATAAATACAAGGCTACCTCCCAACAGTAAATTGTTTAATACTTTACACACTTAAGCTATATACCACTTCCTTGCTTCCTCACATCCTTGTTATATACTCACACTTTTCATTGACTTAAATATCAAAATTGTCACGCTAAATAACACCCTAACACCTCTCACTTGTTCTTGATTTTTAGGTTCACATTGCTTTACAAAGTCTAAATCACTTCAAATCTCTATTGGCTAAAACCTAGGGACAGCATTATCCAAAAAATAATATTCAGTATTATAGTCTCTATCATTGATGGTATAGTGCACGTCCTTCCAATATGTCATCGAATAGAGGTAAGTGATCTAATATTAATGAAGCATGTCTTTTGTGCTATTGGATAACGGCAAGGAGTTAATGGGCTCAATTTGAGCCATTGTAGGTAGCAGGAAAGAAAAAATAAATAAATAAATAAAAGAACAAATTGAAAGACTAAATAAAATAAACTAATAAAAAATAATTGAAAAACTAATTAAAAAACTATGAAATACACTTTTTTGAATAACTTGCTAATTAATATACTAAATAAAAAACAAAAACCAATTAAAAACTTATTAAAAGCTACTAATTTATTTTAAAAACAAGTATATTAAAAAGTTTACCTTTTCTAACATATTAGCCATATGGTAAAAATAAAGAATCGGTTCTTCACGAAGCATTTCTCTCAAGTTAAGTAGCTGTTCACCGGTACAAAGTGTAAAGGAAGAGGAATGTTTGCTAAAGATATTTGTGTCAAACAGCATTTTATAAACATGCTAGACCCTAATTCACTCCCCAACTCTTTCACTGATTAACTTATATAATTAAAATAAAAGACAAACCCCACAATTATTTTGAAACCCAACCCAAATCGAATATTCCTCGTCTGACCAAATACGTTCTCCGAGTGATTAAGATATCTCAATGGAAGTCCCCACAACAATACCATGCAGTCTTTATCCAACTTATAAGTCTTAGATATATATGCTGCAATGTCGACAGAAAAAGTGACTTATCAAATGAAGTAATTTTCTTTTTGGCGGAAGACAATCGAAACAAGTTAAGCAACTCCATGGTACATCGATAGTAGTATTAAGGACCAACTAAAAACCATGCTACATGGAACCAGATTTAAAATCAAGTTAAAATTTAATTAGTAATATATATGGGTGTGTATGTAACATGTACATTCTTTCTTTCTAACTGAATTTTTTTCCAAGCTTCGCCGGCTGGGGCCCTTTTAGCCCCCTTTGGGTTTGTCCCTTCTATAACATGAGAAGAAGTCCGATACATAAAATCAGAGACTTGTTTAGCAGATTTACAAAAAGATTGAAATGGAACAACGGAGGAATTGGGTCCTCCATTTAACTTCGTTGAATTTTTTTTAATTTATCTTCTATAAAAATATTGTCACATATAACCAACGATTATGATTAATAAAAAAAAAAAAGATGATATTATAATAACGTTATAATATATTTAAAAAATATAAAGAATTTCTCTTGATTTATCAATCAATGAATGAAATTATCTAAATTTTTAGAATTGATCATGATGCCTCAATTTCCTGCAAAATTGGATGGAGAAGCCATAAGCATGACTACTTCAAAGTTCAAACTAATCAAATTCAAACCACGGTACCAAACTCATTCCTAGGACTTGGTGGACATATATAAAAGGAAAATGTTGATGTTGATGCATGGCTATGGATACACCCTTAGGAGTTGGGAGCCAAAATGGTTGACTGAGGAGCCGCAGGCAGTAAAGGAACTTAAGCCCTAGACTTACAAGGGTGATGCCTACTGCCTAGGTAAAATCCGTCAAGTTTAGTGTTGCCTAACATGCGTGGACGCGTGCACCAAATTCTACAGGGTGTCTTCCGCCGACACTTTGCTTGAGGTCAAGTCAACATAGGACATATTCCATTTTTTATGTTATCTGTTTATTGTGTTTGTTTACCTGACAGCCAATACATACATACATACATACATATATATATATATATTGTCGCTAAACTCAAAAGATATATCTTTAGGATTTTATTTACCCTATCATCACGTAAAATGGAATTATGTCACATGAGGACGAGTAGCTTGGAACATACTCTTTACTTCTTTACTATTATTACTCCGACTAGACATTAGCAGAGGAAAATAGATGCTGCTCAAATCTTCTTAACCATTCCTTGATACTCCTTCATCCTAAGAATTGAAAGAATCTAACTTCATAAATAAATGGCCTCACTTCACCCGATATGAGATGGGACAAGGTGTTAAATGGATTGACATATCTTTACATTTTCTATAATGAGAAGATCTTTCAATCCAATCTTATCCATTATGAATTAATAGATTAAGCAGTTCAATCTATCGATCTAATTTTTAAAGATTTGGTAGGATAAACAAGTTAATCCATAGGTAAGGGTGGTTTTTTTTAAATAATTTAATAAACCATGTTATGTTGGATGATCGGAAGAAATATGAGTTAGTAGATAAACGGTTTTACAGGAAAAATACAAATAATCCCCGTAAACTTTGCTTTAGGTATTGATATAATTTTTGAAGTTTGAAAATAATATCCATTGAATAAATTGACAAATAACCTCAAAAACTATAAATAATACTTTGTAAACTTTAATCTTAAAGCTAAAAGAACCCTTAAACTTATTAAAATATACTTTAACATATACAAATTTTCAAATTTACTGTATTTTTTTTAACTAAAAAAAGTAAGCATGTCTCTCGTATAATCAATTTATTAAAGTTTATAGAAGTTATTTACAACATTTAAAAATTTAAAAGTATATCTATATGTAACTCAAAGTTTAGAAGAGTTTTCTTATAATTTTCCCCATAATCTATTAAGAAATGAGTTAAGTGAACTAATGGGCATGTATAAAGATCTAATGGCGATAGAATAAAATAAGAGTTTATTGTAGGGAGATGGTATTGCCAAAAATGATTGAAACATTGAATTGGAGTGAAGTGAAAACATGTCTAAATGGGGAGCGGCATCCAGCCAAAAACTCACGGGCCGCAATACATCTGACAGATACTAAAACGTTAGAACCCACGTCGCATGTCCCAACCACCAAGGTCTTTGTCATTTCGTAGGACATTCTGTGGTTAGTTGGCTGGTTTTAATTAAAATTTTTAGGTTAAACCGTCTACACCCTATAATATTATTATGATCCCAACTGCCATAAAAACAAATTTATGAATTGAGTTAAGCATCATTATGTTTGGATAATGTGGACATATTTATGAGGCACATAAATAAGAATATGTAGAGAATGTTTTCAAAGTCATATGTTATATTGAATTGGATTAATACTATACAAGAAATAATGATACAAAATAAGGACTTAAAGGCTGTGTTACGTCAAGGTTTTATGATTTGAATATTGGTAAAATTGGATCTCATGCTTTAGCATAATTTGAGCCATAAGATGCGCATACAATAGGGGTTTGAGAACACGGGATGGATGATGGTGGGACCTTTGCCTCTACAATATTCTATAAGTGCAATCCTAACAAAAAAGAAAAAGAAAAAAGAAATGATGTATCTTACAAATCTACTAGTTTTAAGGTAAAATGTGAAACTATGTATTTTAAAATCTACACAATTATGGTACTCTGCTTTTTTTTTTTAAATTAAAATAATATTAAGCATTAATGCCCAAAAATCATAGTATTCAAAGTCACAGAAATAGGTTAGTGCTGCTGTTAAGGGCAAATTACAGCAATTCTAAAACATATGGAATTTCAGAATGTCACAAAAATAACAACAAAATACAATATATATAAACCACAATACCAACTTAAAAAGGAAATGTGTAACATAGATGAATTATCTACACAAGTATTAAAAAAACTCTGGATACTAAATTAAGCATGCTTAGTTGAATTTCCATTATATTTATCAAATGCAATTGTATCTTTTAATGATATTCTACAAATAGAGCATGTGTAATTTGAGATATTTTGAAAATCTAAAACCTGCAATATATACTATACAAGTTTTATGATAGTTATAAGTTATATCTCGTGCCCTAGCATGTGAGCATGGGTCAAGAAATTCAAAATTGAAACATGACATCTAATATCTAGCACCAACTTGAAACTTACTTGACTATATTGGGCTTAGCGAATTCTCAAGGTCAAGCAGCTTTAGGCATTCAGCTTTAGTATATAGTTAAATTGAATATGGGTTTGAATGAACATGTTAAACAAAATTGTATTAAAACAGAGACTAAGTAAAGAGGATATATTGGATGTAATTCAAAGAATTCAGAATAATTGCTCATACTACTTCAAAGGTTAAGTGGATGAGGAGACCTATTGATAATGATTTATATGAGTAATTCAATTCAAGTATGTTTGTTAATCTAGGGATGCAAGTGTCACGGGCGTATTCCTCTCAATGCTCTCGTACAACACTTAGTGCTCATAAATATACTAAGGAGCATTAAGTTCAGCTTGAAAACCACACATGCAAGATTTTAGAGAGAAAAAGTAGATAGAGAAACTCTAATTATCAATTGAATTCTACTAAATTTTTAGATGAATACAAATGAGGGGAGACCTCTTATATATATATAAATGGCCCTTTGTAATGGATAGTTGAGATTTATTTCATTTAATGGTTACAATTGAATCATATCTACCTACCATCCACCTACCATATCTACTATTATACATTTAGTATGGAAATCTCTAGAAACTTTTTAAAACCTTCCAGCTTTTAAAATCTTCCTTGAGTTTGGGCTTGGGCATTTCTCTTCTAATGGGCCACAGGGACCTCTTTCCTATATCTCCTTTGTCTTGTTTTTCATTATTAAGTTCATATTGAATGTACCTCTAAGACTTTGAAAAATTAGTCTGTGATATTTTACCCCATCGAATTCAGCGGCGTTTTCATTGTGACTTCCTTCTTGAATTCTGATCCACTAGATACCTTAACCTTGGTTTTTTACATGTGCTTATATCATGAGAATACTCAGTAACCTTCCTTCTGTGCTTATATCATGAGAATACTCGGCAATCTTCCTTCTTCCAACCCAATGTAATGCCTCACCATTTTTAGTCATATCCTTAGTGGTTAAGGCTTCATCCTGCCCTTTTGAGTCTACTGGGTTTGAACTTTGTAAGATCTTATCATCCATCTTTTCCTCAACCTCCCCCACTAAAGTCGAATTATCTCTTTTGTTAATGCTACCTCCTTTATTGTAATTTCAATCAATGTAATAAACTTTATTGCTTGCTCTGTTTTCCTACTTATTGGAATTATGCATTGAGAACCTTGATTAGGCCAAAAAATACAATTAGATTGGGGAACAATGATGACATTATTCCTATCTAAGAAGTCCATCCTAGTAACAATCTCAAAATTGTTTATAGGGACTATTTCAATATTCTTCCTTTTGCATTAGTCTTCGATGCTAAATTCTACATTCTTAGCAACCCCATAAGTTGGGAGTTCGTTGAAGTTAACCATCTTGAGTCGGGTTTTACTCTGTTCAACCTTTAGCCTTAGCTTAGTGGTAGCATCCTTGGAAATAAATAAATGTGAGGCCCCTATATTTACCATCGCATTTATCTTCTTTCTAGCCACTTTATTGTCTACATACATTAAACCCTTTCTATCATTCGTATCTTGAGACTTCATGGCCTAGAGGAGATGAATAGCACTAAACTAACCCTTATCGTCTTCATTGGCTGTATCCCTTATAAGGAGAGCATCTAAACATTCCCTTTTCGAACAATCTCAAGCATAATCTGATCCATCACAAAAATAGCACTAAGGTTGTTGTATTCTTCTTTTATTCGCAATCCTCCTTCTTCCTCTTAGAGAACATAAAGATCTCTTATCTTCGATATCTTCCTCTTCCTCCCATTTACTACTTACGGAAGGCTAGTCTTCCTCTTTTTCTAATTCCACAAGGCCTTCTGCTGTAATAATGGCTTTTGAGATATTCTCTACCCCAAGATTGCTTCAATTCTAGCTTAGCCCATGATTTTAGACCATCCAGGAACATAACAAGAGCATCATCTGGATTGAGGTTCGGTATCTCCAATTTTAGTTTTGAGAATTCTTGGACATATCACTTCAAACTAATCCTTTATTTGAGATGTCTAAGTTAAATCTTGGCTTCCTGCCTCGTGTTTTAGGGAGAGAATTGATCTCAGAACTCTATTATAAAGTGTGGCCACAAGGTAATCTCATTCGTTCTTTTTCTTCACCAAATAATTCCATATCCCTCAAGTATAAGGCTATTGCTCTTACTTTACTCTCATCATCAATAATCTCCTTCACTCTAAAGTATTGCTTGACACCCTACAAAAAGTTATCTACCTCTCTTGCAGATTGTGTCTCCTTAAAAACACTTCAGTTTTGGCACTTCTACCTTCGTGATTAGCTAGATGTTGTTTTCAACTACAGATGACGATATTCTCCCTTTAAAAGCTTATTCTGATACTTCTTATTAAGGGCATAATCCTCTCAATGCTTCCATGTGGCGCTTAGCACTCCTAATAACACTGTAAGGCTAAGTTCAACTAGAAAACCACACACATAAGATTTTAAAGAAAGAAAATAGAGAGAGAAACTTTGATTATCAACTAAATTTTTCTTAATGTCTAGATGAATACAAATGAAGAGAGACCCCCTATATATATAAATGGCTCCTTATAATGGATGGCCTAAATTTATTTTGTTTAACGATTACAATTGAATCACATCTACCTACCTTACCTAACATTTACCTACTATACATATTATTATACATTAAATCTATACATCTTTGAAATCTTCTTAGAACCTTTCAGTGTCTACAATCTTCCTTGAGTATAGGCTTAGGCCTTTCTCTTCCCATGGGCCATCAGAACCTCTTTCTTATATCTCCTTGATCTTATCTCTCGTCTTTAGACTCATGTTGTGCATACCTTTGACTATGACACAAGTGGGTAGATTTTTACAAGGTACTTAATTTGTTGAAATCTAATGTTTACTCAATAAGGTAAGATCCCATGGGTATGGGATGAAGTTCAAGTAAAATGCTAAACCTCATAAGGTTTTTGGATTGGATTTTGGGATAAGGCTAATACCTGATAGGGAACTTAAACTTGCTAAATCCTTTATATTATTCATTATTTTATTCTACATTTATAAATATATGATGGAAATATTATTATCAAGCGTATGGTTTATATTGATAATAAATAATATTATAAATTACTTGTAAAATGAATAATATTTTAAGCTTAACCTTGTAATATATTTATTTTATTATTTTTGATAATTACTTTCTCTTTTTCTTGAATAAAAATCATGAAAATATGAATTTTAAAATGTTTTAGTAAAATTGTATTAGTTAATCAGATAGATCTTAGGAGCCTGTAGTTTTTCTGTTAGCTCAGTAAGCTTTTACAAGTGTCTAATAAAAAACCTTATAGAGTTTGGCAAGTACTTTAGGATACTTAATAGGGTAATAGAATCATTTAGATTTTTTTATCATCTATCCCAAACCTGCTCTAGCTACGTCTTTAGTTGATCTTATGTTTAAGGGCTAAATTTGTGTATTATTAATACAGTTAATGATGGACCTAACATTTCATCAAGGGGTAGCAAACTGGAAGGTTTGATTCGAAGAATAAAAATATATTATAAGAGAAAAAGCATATAACAATAAATAAATAGGTGTAGTTTAAAAATACATATCAAAATTTTTCGAGACAAAAACTCTAAAATTGCATTACTGGTTGTAGCTATGGAGCCTCTTATGAAAATGAAAAACATGTCTTTTTTATTTTTTTAAATAATCCCACAAGTATGGTTGGTTAGTAAATAATTATGAGAATAAATCATTTGAAATAGTGTGTAGCCTAAAATCATGTGTTAAAAACATGATTTTAAGCACCTGTGTTGAAATCTTGTGCTAAAAACACGTGTTAATAATAGATTTTCTGCTTAGGCCTTAAGGCCTAATACAGGTGCAGCTTAATTGCTAAATGTAAACAAGCTAAGTGATACAGGGCATGTTTTGAGCTATCTAACATGGACAAGCTGAGTTGTTTGGGGTATTATTGTCTCATCCTTCTCACCTTGTGATCAACCCTTGAGATGCTTGATAGTAGAGCTAAGCCTTATAAATAAGAGGTCACATACCTGATGAGTTCTTATTTGCATATATTTTATATATTGATTTTTCGTGATTTTTTTTTTAATTTGAGTTTATTTTTAGATATTAATACTTAATTGAATAAAATTTTATTTTCTAGATTTTGAAACGATCTATACGAGAACGGAAAGATAAACATAAGTTTTACTCAATTCGAAGCTAAAATGAACAAATTATGAAGGTTTAAAGGTTGACACAATTGAACAATATGACTATATCATTTCTAAGCAAATTTGGAGCTTATTTTCAAGTATTATAGTCTATTACATGACTAAACGACACGACCATATCCTTGGTTGCATCGTTCCTAGTTTTGAAAAAAAAAAAAAAAGAAGAAAGAGAAGCAAAACTTGAATTACAGTCAAGGATACAATTGGGTCCCCAGTTATGTTCTTTTCAGTTGACCTAATTTTTTTTTATTACTTTCTATATAAGCCTTATTAGGGTTTGTTTTGGGTGAGAACTTTTTGGTACGACTTTTTGAGAGTTCCTTAAGTGAAGAATATTCAAGAGAGTTAAAAAAAGAGAAGACTTTAAGATTAAACTTTTTGTAGATTTCATGACTCTTATTTCTAATTCTTTCTATACTTTGATTTTAAATTCTTATTTTACGATATATAGAGAGTAGATTTAGGTCTTGTAGAACCTAGATCTACTCATGTGACATGATTATTATTTGATTAATTTAATTGTTTAGTCTTTTCTTGGTTCAACTAGGTATGCTTTCACGATTTAGGTTCTTATTTCTACAAGTAGTAATTTAGAATTTGATATCTTATAAGAGAATCGAGAGATTTTTTATAAGATTAAATCTAAGCACAATTGATGATGATTGTTGTAAGATCAAAAATAATTTGCAAAATCCTTCTGAAATCTTGAATTAAAGTGTAGAAAATTCATTGTATAATAATGTAATCTTAGGTTCTGTTATCTAGAAGAAATTCTAATTTGTGATTTTAAATAGGTGACTTTAAGGTTAAGATTAAGGTTAATTGACTTGAAAAAGTGATTTTATATACTCTATGTAGTCAGTCGTTTAAACCATAATTTAAGTTCGAGTGTTCTAAACGATACTATGAGTCGATAAGACTATAAATAATAAAATTTTTATAAGATTTAGAAATTGAATATAGTATCAAATGTAAAAACCATAGAAAATTGATTAAAATCTAAATTGTGTATAAAAATCTTAAATCTGATATATAGGAAAATACTCGAAATCGAACCCAAACTTGACTAAAACACTAAAACTATAACTTTAAATTTATAAAATGAATAAATATTACTTAATAGTAATATAATTATAGTTGATTGTAATTATCAATTAAATTGCGTAATCGCATATAAACTCTAACGAAAACATTAAAATAATCTGTAAAAATTATAAACGTAACGAGTACCAATTAAATTAATAAATTTTCATAAAAACCCTAAAATTAAATTATAAATGTTAATTTTACGATTTTTATGTTTAAAAAAATTACATATTTTTATTTTTCTTCCCTTTTTCTTTTCTCTTTCCTTCTTCTTTTTTCTTTTCCATGTGAATTCTTTGTTGGATCATAGCAGCCCATGTGATTTGTTTGTTTCTTCCAAGTGTTGAGAATTTGTGATCAAAATCAAATGTAATAATTATTATGTCCCATCTCCATTAATGCATAGATTTGGGAATTGCTTTTACTTTTTATCCTTGTTTTCTACTATCTTCTACAAGTTTAGATCTTCGAAGCTTAAAAAACGAAAACAAAAGTGAAAGAAAAAGAAAACCAAAGCTAATTACATACACAGAAATGAAAACAAAAACAAGGGAAAAAAGAAAAAAAAAACCAAACAATTAGAAAAAGAAGAAGACCAAGGAGATTTGATCAATTCGGTTACTAAAGAATTTTGGTAGGTTATTATTTAATTTTTGTATATATATATATATATACTCTATAATATGTACATGTATATTAGGTATTTGTTATATTTATTATTTTTGTTTTATTACATGTATGTATGTGCAAATGTATATGTATATTGTATATAGTATAAAGTATGTACATATATGTGTATATAATATATATATATGTATTTCCTCATGTGTGTGTATGTACATGTAACCATATATATACATGCGTTTATGTACATAGTATTTTTCTTTTAGATATATTATGTATATGTAAATTGGTATATCTATGTATATATGTACATAATAATTATTTTATTATATGAAGTATACATGTAAATATACGTATATGATACATATGTACATGTAGTATTTATTTTTATGTTGATATACATATGTATATTATTTCCTTTCTGTGTGTGTATATATATATCTATATATAGGCGTGAGGTTGTATATGTATATATATATATAGTATTTTATATTATATGATATATATATGCACATGTATAATAGTAGGTATATGTATGTATATTTATACTTAGTACTTTGAATTTATAAAAGAAAAATTGTATATTAGTTATATATATATATATATATATATAGTTGGATGTAAATGTGTATATATATTATTGTTAACAATATTTTGTATTTTAGTATATATACACATATATAATACAATCGTATATGCACTTATGTAAATAAAGTATAAATACGTGTATATTTTACTTGTACATAATGTATAACTAAGGTTAGAATAATTTATTATATAAAGTATAGTATACGTATAAATATATACATATGAATAGCGACGTATACGTAAAAATACGAGTATAATTAAATAGTGTATATACAATATACTATATTAATAAGTTAATAAATAAAGTAAGTTAATATATATATATATATATATATGAGAGCATCGTAAATTAAGAAAAAGAATAATATTTAAGTAAATTAGAAAATTTAATAAAATATAACAATAAGTATTTATATATAAATATACTTATACCATAAAATACAAGAAATGGGAAAATAATAGAAAATTATGAAACTTGTGTAAGTGTGACACGTAACACTCTTATGTGTTACTGCATCATCACATATATATAAATTAAGTAATTTTTTGTAATTAATAATAATAAATAATCAATTAATTAGCTAGAAAAATAATAAAGTAGAAAATTTTGAATTAATAAATATTACACCCCATAAATGTGTAATTATAGTAAAATATACTTAAAATAAGAAAATTTCCAATTGTACAATCTAAATAATTATTAAATTGTAATTATACTAAGAAAAAGTTAAATTAATATTTTATAGTTTTTTAAGTTAAAATAATGAAATTTATGATATTTTTATATCATAGTTAAAATTGAGGATTACAACGTCCAAAATAGATCTTGCTATCAGAAAGTATGCTTGAAAATGATCAAAATGGATCATAAATTCATAAAAATTTGAGCTAAATCGAAAAAGTTATACATGATTTAATAAAAAACTTGAATCGATAATTGTACATTAATCGATAACTGAGTTAAGTAAACGGTACAAATTATGATATTAGTTTAGTTATTTCATTTCCAAACTTACTAATTTTTATATTTCCTATTGTTAAGGGATCTCGATTTTGACCCTGATTTGCCATCAGGCTATTACAACCCTTGAGTTGAGCATGGCCGAGTGTATTTTTCTTAATGATTCTATACTTACTTGTGTTTGTAATTAGTAAATATAAATATAAATTTTTATTAATAATTGAATGTTGTGTGGGACTGGGTTGTATTTATGTATGATATTGTTTGTTAATCATGAATTTACTTTAAAGTATAATAATGTATTGGTTGTTGCATAGTAAATTCGATAGGAACCAATTTGCCTGTGACTTTGTTGATCATTGAATAATAAAACCTAACATTATCTAACTTGAAAGAACTTAATCGAAATACGTATAATTATGTACTGCATAGCTAATTCCGACCGTCATATCACACGGAGGTAATGAGAGACCATATATGGATTGATAATTTGTTGTTATAGATTTTGTATGGTGTATACATGCGATATGACTTTACTTGAATCTACGGAATCACTGGGCGTTGGAGGCGTCAATCGCTTAACTAAGGGATGAGTTCAAAGGCCTCTATTTAGGGGTGAGTGAGGGTTGTGTGAACCTACTCACAATCATACGTAGAACTCGATTTTGATAAAAACTGAAAATGGATATACAATTATATTTTGAATACGAAATGTAGAGTTTTGTTATTATATAAGTTTTAGTATAATACTCGGATTTAACTATTGCTGATATATCTTTAACCTTGACTTTGGAGAGCATTAAATTTGAGTTGCATGTAAAATCTGATCACTTGCATGTATTTATATGACATACTAATTATTCATGCATTTATTTAATTGAATTAATTATTGTATAACTTGTTTATTATATGGTTGAGGAAATTATCTCACTAAGCTAATTAGTTTATATCTATGTAGTCTACTTTCGTAGGCTAAGCTATTTATGGAGCTGGGCCGTTGTATGCCCGAGGTTAGTATTACTCCACTAGGTGGATGCGGGCGTGAGGTTAGTGTTATGAGCAGACTCAGGAGTTTGTATTTAAACTTTGAACCTTATTGTGTAATATTATATGATAATAATTTATAATATGAATTTTTATCATCTTCTCATCTGTAAATCTCTATATATGTGTATGTTATCGATATTTAAATTATTGTAATTATTATAATGTAATGATATTACTTATATCTGCCCAACTTTAGGTTGTTAGTTTAAGTAGTAGTCTTGTATGTCGCATGAAGAGTTATTGATTGAGAGGGAAATCAATCTATAATTCTTTGTATGGTATACGGTGACTGTCACAACTAGTCTCCTCAAGTCATGATATATTTACATTAGTAAAGAATTCTCTCGATCAAGAAAGATTAATGAATAAATTATTTTTAATAGAATTCACATGTTAGGTTTGGGGGAAGCAAATATCTAGATATGATTTTTGAATCTGGAAATAGTTTATACTTTTATTGCTTTCTTACTAAGTTGAATAATTCTTGACTAGTTGTTAATTTAGTAATTGCTGCAATTGATTTAAATTCTTTAAATTTTCAAACTCAAATTTGTAGGTTAGATAATAAAAATCTAGTGAGTATTAGTAATCAAAGTTCTTGAGGGATCAATACTNTTTCTTTCTCGTTGGGGATAATCCATTGTAAATCAAAGTTGTTGTTTTGAATTTCTTTTGATTGGTTGAATTGTTACTATTTTTTTTTTTAAATCTTTGCATTTTTTTTATTTAGGAAAAAGCTTATATTTTTATAGACACTACATTATCTCTAATACTATTACTCTTATTCATCTGTTCATGACAATTTAATTAACCAATTGTCAAAATGAATTAAGTTTTGTGATTATAACATAACAAACATAAATTGTGTCTAAATGTAGAAACATTAGCATATGCATTGAGTTTTCAATTATTTATATTCATGCATTCTTATAGGTAAGATAAAATTGAAAGAATTTTATCTTTTTCATTTTGTTCTAATAGAAAAAAACGCTATTTTAAAGAAGGAATTATGGGAAAAGAATTTTAAGATAGCTTAATAAGAAAAGAAATGACATAACATGATTGATATTGATCGTCAAGAGGAAAAGAGAAGTAAGTTATGCAATGTATTTAGAAGAACAATAGAAAGAAATGGAGAAAGAAAGGAAATATGTGTCCATCAAATCTATGTATTAAGGGGAAGAAAACATATAGCAAAAAAAAAAGAAAAAAGTCTTTTACATATTAAACAAATCAATTATAGTTGATTCTATATGATCTACATCTAGAAGGATGTAGACATGAATTGGAATATTATTACTATCTCATGATTTGAAAATTTGTAATTTGAATATCCATGGATGAAAAGGTACTTTATTTGATATTATTATTTCATATATTAAATCAAACATTCATAGATTAAAATGTTTGAGGTTAGTGTGATATGTAATGCTTATGAAAATATTATGGATAGGAATGATGGAGTGCATCATAATATATGCGCTCGGTGACAATGGTTATGGTTCTTGAAGTTGTAAGGTTTGAGCAAATGTTGGTACCATATGCCATCTTCGAATCAAGAAGAAAATCTAGAGGGTTGAATTGATCCATATGTACTCCCTTATAGGAGCCAGTTAGGATTATTATTATGCAGTGTCCATGAATGATGATTATGACATCTAGTATTTATTGATGTTTTTAGAAAAACGTAGTGAGGTTAGTGCTTCATTGTAGCTATTTATTCAAATGC
This sequence comes from Lumnitzera littorea, assembly GCA_024138015.1. Lineage (NCBI taxonomy): Eukaryota > Viridiplantae > Streptophyta > Magnoliopsida > Myrtales > Combretaceae > Lumnitzera > Lumnitzera littorea. The sequence continues at coordinate 23,626,834 of JAMXBB010000005.1, read as the reverse complement.
ATTAAATTGAACTGCTTACATTTGAAGATGATTTAAGACATAAGCCTAATGATACTAATCCCATTGAGACCCAGGTGTTTAAATCACATTTTATGCCTACAACTTAAGAAATAAGTAGCATTCATAATATACCAAAATAAATATTTCTAATGTAATCAAAGTCAGTAGGAGGACTTACGATGAGGTTAAAGTAGCTCTTTAAGGGCCCTTTGATGATTGGTGATTTTGATGAAGTAATAATAAATATAGTGAAGAAAGCCAAAGATTAATTACAGACACTTGATGAGCCACATGGGTTGTAAAGGAAAAATGATTGATGTTATGGGTTTTTGATGGATGTAGATGCTGTTGAGAGTTTAAAACTTGTATAATTTTTTATGGCAAATGTTAGTACTAGAATATGCATCATTTGAGGAAAACTAGATTATGCATAATGATAATTGGAGCTTTAGTGTAGATTTATGGTTGGTATATAGTTTGAGAAGAAAGAACACTTGATACAAGCAATGAGAATGTATCATTTTCAAAATCACCATAATTATGTTGTAGTTAAGTCAAAGAATAAATTTTTGGTCTACAAGAAATGCTAATAGGAATAGGGGCTGCAAGTGGTGCTTCATGCATGTTTGAAGAAATATGTCGCATATTTTTAGATCACTAGGTTTGAGTGTCCACACGTACGTATGAATGCTGTTATCAACCAAGATTATTCTCAATTGGATTTTATTGATTGTAAATTTTTGCTCCATGATATGGTTACTTGCAAAACAGAAAAATAGCTTCGGAGTGGTGTTGAAGAATACTTTAGTGCGGTTGCCCTAATGCTTAAGTTTGCATAAATGATGAGGGCTAAAGAGTAAAAGAGAGAGAATAAGAATCCCCTTACTTAGGTGATGATATTGAGATATTTTAGGAAAAATATCACTTGTCATATTTGGAGTTGAATATTTTAAATTAGCAAATGTATCTAGTTAAATAGATATATGTCTTCCAAATGCTAGCCAATTTTAAGTTTAGGGTCTATGTTACGCCCCGAAATAGTAGAGTCATAATAGCCCCGCCGTGTAAACCATTCTAAGATAGAAGTTGGTCTTACAACCGCTATTCTAGACTTGATCTATACAAGGCGTCCACGACTAACTCGCTTTGAAGTAAACAGTTTGTAATTTAAATAGATCATTTACCTAAGAAAGTGAGGAAATATATATATATATATACACTATAATTCAGTTATTACAATTAAAGTTTATAATATTTTTCTGTATTATATTTCCTAGTTATTACATTATTCAGAAATGAAAAATTCTAAAGTAAAAGCTTAAACCTTAAAAATATATGTTTGTTCTTCAAATGTTTTTCCTTACTCCCCAGGATCCAGCAGTTGCTAGCTACAGAGTATTTATATGCCGCTTCTTAGCCAACACCTGCACGATGTCTATAGGGATGTGAGTAACCACAGCTTAGTAAGTTAGGATGGAGGACTTAAAACTATACTATAAATACAACAAGGTTATCAATTAATTTATTAGGTGCAATGTATGTGCAAGCAAATGCTATCACATGACGTTGTCTGACTTGTCGTGAGATTAGAGAAATTTTGCCCGCTCTAATCCGGGTTGTGCAATGGAGACCTCGTTCCTCCCGCGACTACCTTCGAACCATTGACTTTACTCTCACTGGACCTCCTTACCTGTCACTTAGTTCGACTAAGGATGAAGAAGGGACCCTTTGCAATCCTACGCTGTCCCTTTCGAAGGGGTCGGTATTTGGTTGGAGAATCCTAGGTTTCCCTTAATGAGTTGCCATGCAGGTTCGATTATGATTACAAGTCATATATTCAATTAGGTCCAGTTTAGGGTGATTAATCATTTCATACAAATCGCACAATACAAGCTAGAACAACAAACAGAGTCATAGTATCACTCATAATCAAGCACATGCACACATCCAACTATCTAACAAGCATAACCAAGCATAATCTCAACCCTCCAAAATACAGCATCGTATTAATCCCAACTTACCTCGACTCCTCGCTCACTCACTCGAGGTCCGACTTACTCAGGCCATCGCCGATCATCCCTATAACACAAACATGATTTTAGTTTTTCATATAATTATTATAGGTACATTTTATTCTATAACACTTATTGTTATGTTTTGTTTAGGGTTTAATATACCTAATTAACTAGGTCTTAAGTCTTTTACAATTATTTTAGGTTTGGGTTCGGTTCCTGCATTAATTTCTAAATTAGGCTCTAGTTCAATTTCTGAGTACTGTTTTATATTCGAACCCTAGAAATTCGTTTAAACTCATAATGTGAAATTAATCACATTACTTCCAAATCTCCTAAATACCATCATTACCCCTAGTCAGTATTTTATTATACTCGGTATACTTAAATCTTTAATAGTGTACCGAATTTACTCTTGATATGAAATTTTTTTTACAATTTTCATATAATTACATAAATTCAAGTTTTCTATCCGTTTTATTATATATCTCTATTATTTATATAATATCAATTTTTATCCTAATATTTTCTATTTATTATATTTCCAATAATTACATATTATGTATATAATACACTTCTAATATTTCTATCACTCTAATTACCATCTCCCAATATCTATTATCATTTCAAAGTGTCTAAATTCATCCTAAATCAGATTTTACACCTAATTACCTTAATTTATAAAATTAACTTAAAATTTACTATTTTTCTCTATTACTCCTTTACTGCATAATTAACCTAATAATTACATCTAACACCCTAAATGCTACAAGTATCGTACTTCATCAAATTTCAACATCCTAAAACATATAATTATTCACTAAATCGGTAATTAACCATTTAATTACTTAATTAACCTTAAATTACCCATTTTATGCCTCATTTTAAGGCCTAAAAATTATCTAAAATTTTTGAAAATTAATTTTTGAAAATGGGCTTCATAGCATTGTTTTATATCATCTAAGTAATCTACACAAAAATTTTGAGTTCAAAACTATACTCTTAAGGTCATTTATTTCTAAACTGAAATATGCTCGGTTTTGAATAATTTCAGAAGGACCATATATCACGAGACATATTTTCATCAAAATAATATTTTTTCTTAAAACTACATACAAAAATTTTTGAAAATAACAAAATTCATAATTTTCTAAGAATATTTATTATTTTTACAAAATTACACAAAATTGGGCTGAAAATTGGACTCACCGGTTTTGATAGCTTTGACCACCGCCGGCCGCCGTGGGCTTGTCGACCGGTCTGGGTGCTGCCACCACCGTGTGGTGGTAGTGGCCGTCCACTCTCAGCTAGTCATCTGGTCTAGGTTCTCTTTTAAGGCCCTAACTGCACAGTTTTTTTTTTATCCAAATTTTTTCTTCCAATTTCAATGCTCCTAATTTTTCTCTGATTTCTAATTGTTCAAATGAGTTCTGTGATTTTTTTCCCTATTTATAGAGCTTTAGGGAAATTATTATGTATTAATGAAACAAGACAATTGCTTTATCTCTTATTTTTTCTACTTTCTATTTGTTGTATTTTAATTTGTTGATTTTTTTCTTCAATATCAGATTGCCAACCCCACTTCTAGACTTTTCCTCATTTTTCTATATTTTTCCTTAATTAATTATGAATTTTTTTAATTATTTCTTATTATTTTAGTACATTTCGCATATTTTAAGTAATTACTCGTATTTCTACATACATGTAAATTCATATTTAGTACAAATAAATATTCTTAAATATTATTTAGGTCATTTTATGATTTTTAATATACATATAATTTATCTCTAGCGATTCGTTAATTATCGAAATGTATTTTACACATTTTCGATAAATGACGAGTTATATACTTAAAATTTGAAATTTTTATATTTTTTATTTTATTGCTTATTTTCTTAAATTCAAACTTACAGAATCATTTTTACTAATATTTCTAATTTTACTTATAATTTAGGCTTGATCGGATCTTTTAACCGATTGAAATCTTGAGTGACTGATTGTGAGGCTTATAACCTATATCCTAAAAATGCCTATCAATAGATTTAACTGATGTATCTAGATGTATTATTGAAGAGGTGAAAATTTCTCAAATGTTAAGATAAAAAAACTCCAAACAGCCATCCATAAACAGTTTTAGTACATTATTCACATGAAGAGAGCTTAGGAAGGAAAACAAAAGGTCATTGCACAAGTATATGGCATACGGAATGAATCACATGTTGTGCTTCAACACATATTGAATACTAAATAAGAGTAATCCAAATACCAAGATTAAGTGGAAATGTCTAAGAACCGACCATGTGAGCCATGTAATTTTCGACAGTCTTCTAGGCCTTTGGATCATGCTTTAAAGCATTCATCCCTTGTGGTATGATATCAATATTTTTCCTTATGTTATTATTGTTTTCAAGACATGATTTGGACAAGCAAAGACAATGATTTCAACCTGACAAATAATAAAAGCGCCTACTGTTATTTTGTCATCTCAAAATTAAATAACCTTCAAAGAAAAGTTTGCGAACAATAATAAAGCTCTTTAATTGTAATCCTAATAAGCAACATAAAAAAAAAAAAAAAAATCCTCATCCATACAATTAGTTACATATATGTTCTACTCCTACTCTAAACCCAACCATAATGAGATCAATGAAAACTCCAAGAGAAATAGTTACAGCCCTCTAACTATTCATCAACAACCCACTACCCGTGTTTTAAGCTCTCCAACCATAACAAATATCTACTAATAAGAACACAAAACAAAGAAATAATGCATTCTTAACCATAGTGAAATTTGATCTTGAAGCCTAGCTATATGCTTTACAAATACAAATTGAACGAGTGAATTGGTATGCTTTCTAAACGAGAAGACATAAATATGTGACACCTATGTGTCATATGATGTCCGAGTCAAGAACCTTCCCCTTCCTTCAACAAAGGGGTGCTCAAACCAATCTGTCCTCCTTTTCTATTCCATGTAATAAGTTAAGAAGTATAATTGAAAGAACTTATCAAAGTTTTCATTAGTTGCTCAATTAATTTATACAAATACAAGAAACTGTGTCTAAGAAATGATGTGAGAAAAGAAGAAAGATTAAAAAAAAAAAAAATCTAATTCTATCATCAAATTAAAATCCAAATGGAGGGTATTATACCAAGGCTACACTGTCTAATCCATATCTAATAGTGTGCTCTATGTGTTATTTCAACCTATATCTAGTGTTACTCTTTCCTAACTTATCTTTTTATTTGAACATCTTATACTCTTAGCTTTCTTTAATTAACCAATACTAACTTCCCCAATTTTCTTTTCATCAAATATTTTGTTTGTATTGCCATTACTTTTGGCACTACCTTCCTTAACCTCTATAGGCTTATTTTATTGATGTTGATTTATAACATACCCACTACATCAAGAAGAAAAACAAAAAAGGACTTAATTCCTTCATACTGTTTATGATACTTGCCATAAGAATTTATAATACGGATGCACCGTCCGGTAACCAGTAGTTTATATACTAAATACTTAACAACGTCTGACAACTCATTATAGGCACGTGAATTGAAAAATGAATATATTTGGAGACAGACCCAATTGCAATATTTTATACTTTTCCATCCAAGTCAGCATTGATAATCATAGATGCATCATATTAGTATGGTACGGGAGTATTTTGTTCTGAACGAGGACCGTATACATATATTTTACGTATTAAACAAATGATACGTTTATTCTAAATTCATTAAATGATTAATCTAAGAATTTCTTATAAAGTAAGCTGCTGTCATCACATAAAAAAATTCCAGAGCAAGACAAGTTCCAAAACGAAAGTCCAATTTTACAGATAAGAATTACGCTTCGTGTTATAAAGAATCAAACGATGTCCAAGCACACAATCAACATTTGACTACTCTGACAAGTCAGTTTTGATTTTTCTTATATTCACATATTAATAGTGATATTGTCCTCACTCCTCATTACTTATACCCAAATAGACTACTAAATTTTTCAGCACAGATTGAATGCTAAAAGGACATAAAGAAAGGGCAAATGTATAAAATAATTAAGGTAGTTTACTAAGGTATGGCAAGGCAGCTAAACCTTGCGGGTGTAGCCTTTGTTTTTTTTTCAATGAAAATCTTATGAGATTAAACAGATAAAACAAGAAGTCTGTCCGGGATATAGATCCGGATTTACAACAACAGTACACCAACTACAACAATCCTCCAAAATCAAAGACAAAAAGGTCCCTCGGGAGGTACTCAACAAAAACTTCATCATCATCAGCATCTAGACTGACTTTGCTAGGATTTTGGAATCGATACAATATAGTTCTTGAGCTCATCCGAAATAAGAGTTGATTTCAATTAAGCTCATTCAAATATTGTTTTTCTTCTAATTAAAACAATATCAATAATTAAACTTGATTCAAACTTAATTAATATTCAAATTTTATTTAAGTTTAGTAAGGCTCGCAATGCTATCCGACTAAATATGAAACTCGAATATGACTTGATAAACTATTCAAATAATACATGCTTTAGCTCAATAGGATTGTTATCAAATCTATTTTGAATAGGTACAAATGAAACTCAAATAGCTTTCGAATAGGTTCAACACTTGGGATTAGTACCTTATTTGATTAGATAGGTTCAAATTAGATATTAAGAATGATACCGTAGTTCCATATACATGTTATCTAGAACCTACTCTTATAAGGTATAGGTAAAAAGTTTTTTCACCTTATATTTACCTTAAAACCTGTATCTAAGGTATAGACGACACATGCTCTAGGGTGCTCTAAAAATTATTAAATAATATTATATATTTTAGTCAATAAACTTTTTAGTTAAAAAAAAGGAAGAGAAAAAACCCAAAACCCTAAGTTAATAATCATAAACGGCTAAACTTAATGCCTCTTCTCTCACTTTATAGTTTTTATTCTTCCTCCTTACTCTTCCTTATTTGTTAAGTAGTAAGATCACAAAATTTTAAAATAATGAAGATAGAAAAAATTACTTCTTCTTTTTATTTTCACAAAATTTGCTACAAGTTTCATAAATTTTAAATATAAAGAACTTATAAATCATATGTGGATTACATTTTTGATATCATATAAACTTGAAATTTATAAGAAGAAAAGTAAAAATTAGAGGTTATAGACACAAAGTTACGAGGTACAAGTTTTAAGATTAGGTGCTGAAATTTGGAAATTGTACCATATAAGATAAGGTATATGTAGAGCTTCATAATTTATCAATCTTTTACGCGCTTACCCATATTTGACACATTTATAGCCATAACACTCCTAAAGTTATAAAAAAAAAAATCCCAATCAAACCTATTTATATTCGTTTTATTAGTGCTTAGCCCTTTAGTTTTGAAATAATGTGTTTACATATTTAAATATTTGAAAAATATGTTTCCAAACTCTCTTAGTACTTCTGGTGGAAAAAAAATAAAAAAGACCGATGATATTTGAAAATACAAATTATATTATTCTTCTAGGATATTACTTCTTTAGTGAATATATTCGTTTATCCTCAATCATTATTCTAGATTAATAATTAAAAAAAAAAAAAGGACACTGACAGGTTTAGGCCAATCGAACTTAAAATGGAAATAAAAAAAGGGGTTGAATTAATTTGACATGGTACGGGGAAAGAACACCCATTGCATATGGGTTTCATTTGAGATTATTATGCTCTAATATTATATATAAGTGTACTGCTAAGTCTTGAAACATTTTATAGTATTCAAATTGTTGACGGTGAAATTTGGATTGGATCCCGACGCTCAAAGGAGACCAAAAGGCTCAACTAGGACAATTCAAGCCTAGCGCATAAATGAAACGCTTCGGATGTTAAGGAAGGTGCTTATACGTCGAGCATCTTGTCAACATATCCCTTGCCATGTCGGGATCCTGGAGCTTTGCTATAACATTAGGACGACTAGAAAGTACCCAAGCCCTCCATTTCCAATAGGGCCTAAAAATCAAAATGTATTTAATGTGATAAGATAATCCACAAGTTGGATGCAAGCAAGCTTAGTATTAGAACATTATGTCAAGACCCGTGTCCTATTTGATAAGACTCGTTAGGCCCTAGTTTAGCTATTCAAGTTTGATCCAGCCCCATCGATGCACAACTATAAATAACACCCATCTAGGTATTTAGAGGAGGATCTTAAGACTTTTCATAAGAGTTTGAAGACGATTTACATATATATTCCGCTATATACGTTGGCTTTCTCTTATTGGTCGGGAACTTACATATACATTAGACTAGTTGCGTTGGAGGAAACTCTAGTGCCTAACCTGATACATCTACTGTTTTGTAGGCCTAAGAAGCCTAATAAGGGCTAGGCGAAAAATTACCTACACAAATTAATTTAAAACTCTTGGTTGTCAACCTCTATTTTAAAATTTTTGAGAAATACTACAAATTTACTCTCAAATATATCGATTAAATGTGATAATTCTTGAACATACTGAAACTCTTGAATTTTAAGAGGTTGAAATTACTCTCTCTCTCTCTTAAGTTTACATGATACATATATATATATATATATATATATATATATAGACATATACATACTCAACCCTACAGTTTTAATGTGAATTTACAATTATTTCAAAAGTTAAAAACAATTCATAGTTTATACATTTGTTCTTTATATATGATATACGTTAAAAAATTGATAGAATCACATATATTTTTTAAAGTTTAATATTCATAATGGTTGATTGTGGTTGAATCAATTGGGATAAGTGGGCTTGTGTGGAGTCCAAGTGAGATGGACTTGGGCTTCATCTCTTACTCCTTAGTACTTGCAAAAAGCCTTTGATGTGTGTGGCTACGAGGACCCTCTGACACTCAAGTTAATAAGGAGGATTAAGAGGAAGAGAGAACAAGCATTAAGGACCTAAGGGATAGTGATTGCCTAAGGTAAGTGTAATGTGTATAGTGTATTGACATTGGGTCGGGAAGAAAGGGGGAGAAGAGGAAGGAGAAAAGGATAGAATTATAGGAGAGTTAAGGAGAAAGAGTGTGATGCCTTACTTCTCAGCACTTGGTGTCTTTGATGCAAGTCACTTGGACACGTAGCAATCTGGGTTTCGTTCATACTAGTTACCGACAAACAGGGTTCTCTACGGTAGAGACTAAGCAACACTATGGGTGGTATGTTGTGGTAGATTAGACCACCAAATCTGCAACCTAGAGGTTTGATAGCTGCAGGGGTTGTTAGGTGATGAACTGCCGACCAACGATCCCATTACTCACGCATGGCTTCGAGGACTCCAATCTCTCACCCGGCGAATTCTCTTTTGGCAACCTACTGATGATGAGAAACTTTACGCTGAAGGAATGTGGTGGAACTCCTTAAGCTCTCCGAACTGTCATACGTTGATCTGTACACTCAATAGTGATGATGCCAACCATTCTCTTGTCAAGGACCCTATGCTGAGTAATCCGGCCAACTACTGCCAAAAAGTTTCTATCGAGTGATGAGAGACTCACTTAAATGGCCGAATAGTTTTCTTTCAGTATACTACCCTCTCTTTCGTCCTAAACCCTTTATTACCATAACATTTTGACCCTTCTTACTTGCTGTACTTAGAGAATATTCGTATGGGATTAATGTTGCACTGCCACCTGTCCACCTTGTTTGACATTGTACTACTTTTTCATTTTTTATCTTTTGTCCTTTTTACCTTTTCTTGTATATACTAGGAATCCTCCTTTTGTATATATTTTCTTGTAATTTCTTTATTTGTAATGCTATTCTATGGATTTACTATAAATAGTCCTTTTCTGTTGTAAGCCGTAAATAACTTACATTTTAATACTAAATACTCTGTTTTTGTGAGACAATCCTCTCCAAGTCCATTTTGCATACACTCTTATGTAATCTTGCTAAGTAGCTCAAGATTAGTGGCGGGTGGACTTTGACATCAACTTATGCGTCATATCAAGTGAGGTGTCAAGTTGTGTTGTGTTCATTGGTAAGTCATATCTTTCGAGTAACTTTATGTCAACTACTTTTGTTCGTTTGTGGACCATTCCCCTCTAATTTTCTTTAATATTTTGGAGGACCCAATTCAGTTAGATTTGCTATGATAAATTCTAGTGATAATTGAGCTCCTAGGCACATCATATATTCCTAATATCAGAGCTTGAGGTTGAGGTTGAGACCGAGACCTATGTAGTAATAGTCAGCTTGCTGTTCAGGATATTGTGTGTTGTAGCCATCTGTATGAAGTGTAGTTACTAAAATTTTGTGTTGGGAATGTCGAACTCTAGTGTACAGGGAGAGATTCATGATATCAAAAGTGATGCTCATGGTCATAGTCGAGTTACCTAATAAACACTATGTACTACTGATGAGTAAATACAAGATCTTGCTACTATTGTGGCCAATTTAGCTGTCTCAGTAAACAGGGTCTTAGAGAATAGACTGCATGAGAGAGTTCTTGAGCAGAGCTAAGAAATGAGAGATAGGCCGAGGAGTCAGATGAATAAGCGAGCTTCAGAAGCCTTTCTAGTGAACTATGCACCACCATAACGTGCTCATAGAGTTGCGAAGAGAAGGCTAGAGTTAGACGAAGTGAAAGAGTATAAAGACGAAGCCCAGTATATTGGGATTGATGAGCATGAGTTTAGAGCGCCAAGAGGTGTTGAATATCTTAAGGTACAGATTCCAAACTTCAACAGGTTTGGTAGTGCTGATGACTACTTGGACTGGGAAGAGAAGATCGAAAACATATTTGACTTCTATGATTATGAAGATACTGTACGCATTAGAGTGACTGTGTTAGAATTTTTCAAATATACGGCAATGTAGTGGAAGAAGCTACAGAATATCCGCCTAAAGACCCGACGCGAGGTCTGAACATGGAACAAGATGAAGAGAGTTTTGACAAGTAGGTTCGTTCTCGAACACTATGAATAGGACACTTTCCGATGACTCCAAGACTTGCGGCTAGATAACAAATCCATAGACGTCTATGTTCGAGAGTTTCAGTTGCTCATGATATGATGTGATGTTGATGAGCTTGAAGCCCAAACTATAGTACGGTTCATCTTAGGACTTCGAGTTAAGATTGGTCACGTCGTGGAATTGTAAAGCCTCACAACTTTGGATACCATCCATATAGCCTAGAAAGTTGAAAGGTAACAATGGAACCAAGTTAGCCGAATGTCGAGTAATCAAATACTGATGCTAAATAGGAATGGCCTATCGAGTAGACTAGGGAATGACAGGGTGTCAAATGGTTCCAAGGTGGAATGCCAAGGTCACGTGATAAGCTAACCTGGCGAGGGCCAAAGTAAGAGCAAGACCGAGAAACTTGAGATCTAAAGAGACCAGGGTCAAAGTTCAGGGAGGAAAACTTGAGAAATTAAATGCCTTGGCTATGGACACATAGCTAGTCAATGTCCAAACCGCCAAGTCATGACTATAAAGGGAGATAAGATCCAGTTTGAAGTAGAAAGTGTGAGTGAAGAAGAGGAAGAAGTGGCAACCAATCGGATGTTAGAAGAATTTGAAGAAGATTAGGAGGTCAAGATACCCCCTGAGGGCAGAGCCGAGTATTGCTTTGTTGTTCGGCGATTTCTTAGTATNAAGGAGTAAGAGATGCATATAGTTTTAATGTGAATTTACAATTATTTCAAAAGTTAAAAACAATTCATAGTTTATACATTTGTTCTTTATATATGATATACGTTAAAAAATTGATAGAATCACATATATTTTTTAAAGTTTAATATTCATAATGGTTGATTGTGGTTGAATCAATTGGGATAAGTGGGCTTGTGTGGAGTCCAAGTGAGATGGACTTGGGCTTCATCTCTTACTCCTTAGTACTTGCAAAAAGCCTTTGATGTGTGTGGCTACGAGGACCCTCTGACACTCAAGTTAATAAGGAGGATTAAGAGGAAGAGAGAACAAGCATTAAGGACCTAAGGGATAGTGATTGCCTAAGGTAAGTGTAATGTGTATAGTGTATTGACATTGGGTCGGGAAGAAAGGGGGAGAAGAGGAAGGAGAAAAGGATAGAATTATAGGAGAGTTAAGGAGAAAGAGTGTGATGCCTTACTTCTCAGCACTTGGTGTCTTTGATGCAAGTCACTTGGACACGTAGCAATCTGGGTTTCGTTCATACTAGTTACCGACAAACAGGGTTCTCTACGGTAGAGACTAAGCAACACTATGGGTGGTATGTTGTGGTAGATTAGACCACCAAATCTGCAACCTAGAGGTTTGATAGCTGCAGGGGTTGTTAGGTGATGAACTGCCGACCAACGATCCCATTACTCACGCATGGCTTCGAGGACTCCAATCTCTCACCCGGCGAATTCTCTTTTGGCAACCTACTGATGATGAGAAACTTTACGCTGAAGGAATGTGGTGGAACTCCTTAAGCTCTCCGAACTGTCATACGTTGATCTGTACACTCAATAGTGATGATGCCAACCATTCTCTTGTCAAGGACCCTATGCTGAGTAATCCGGCCAACTACTGCCAAAAAGTTTCTATCGAGTGATGAGAGACTCACTTAAATGGCCGAATAGTTTTCTTTCAGTATACTACCCTCTCTTTCGTCCTAAACCCTTTATTACCATAACATTTTGACCCTTCTTACTTGCTGTACTTAGAGAATATTCGTATGGGATTAATGTTGCACTGCCACCTGTCCACCTTGTTTGACATTGTACTACTTTTTCATTTTTTATCTTTTGTCCTTTTTACCTTTTCTTGTATATACTAGGAATCCTCCTTTTGTATATATTTTCTTGTAATTTCTTTATTTGTAATGCTATTCTATGGATTTACTATAAATAGTCCTTTTCTGTTGTAAGCCGTAAATAACTTACATTTTAATACTAAATACTCTGTTTTTGTGAGACAATCCTCTCCAAGTCCATTTTGCATACACTCTTATGTAATCTTGCTAAGTAGCTCAAGATTAGTGGCGGGTGGACTTTGACATCAACTTATGCGTCATATCAAGTGAGGTGTCAAGTTGTGTTGTGTTCATTGGTAAGTCATATCTTTCGAGTAACTTTATGTCAACTACTTTTGTTCGTTTGTGGACCATTCCCCTCTAATTTTCTTTAATATTTTGGAGGACCCAATTCAGTTAGATTTGCTATGATAAATTCTAGTGATAATTGAGCTCCTAGGCACATCATATATTCCTAATATCAGAGCTTGAGGTTGAGGTTGAGACCGAGACCTATGTAGTAATAGTCAGCTTGCTGTTCAGGATATTGTGTGTTGTAGCCATCTGTATGAAGTGTAGTTACTAAAATTTTGTGTTGGGAATGTCGAACTCTAGTGTACAGGGAGAGATTCATGATATCAAAAGTGATGCTCATGGTCATAGTCGAGTTACCTAATAAACACTATGTACTACTGATGAGTAAATACAAGATCTTGCTACTATTGTGGCCAATTTAGCTGTCTCAGTAAACAGGGTCTTAGAGAATAGACTGCATGAGAGAGTTCTTGAGCAGAGCTAAGAAATGAGAGATAGGCCGAGGAGTCAGATGAATAAGCGAGCTTCAGAAGCCTTTCTAGTGAACTATGCACCACCATAACGTGCTCATAGAGTTGCGAAGAGAAGGCTAGAGTTAGACGAAGTGAAAGAGTATAAAGACGAAGCCCAGTATATTGGGATTGATGAGCATGAGTTTAGAGCGCCAAGAGGTGTTGAATATCTTAAGGTACAGATTCCAAACTTCAACAGGTTTGGTAGTGCTGATGACTACTTGGACTGGGAAGAGAAGATCGAAAACATATTTGACTTCTATGATTATGAAGATACTGTACGCATTAGAGTGACTGTGTTAGAATTTTTCAAATATACGGCAATGTAGTGGAAGAAGCTACAGAATATCCGCCTAAAGACCCGACGCGAGGTCTGAACATGGAACAAGATGAAGAGAGTTTTGACAAGTAGGTTCGTTCTCGAACACTATGAATAGGACACTTTCCGATGACTCCAAGACTTGCGGCTAGATAACAAATCCATAGACGTCTATGTTCGAGAGTTTCAGTTGCTCATGATATGATGTGATGTTGATGAGCTTGAAGCCCAAACTATAGTACGGTTCATCTTAGGACTTCGAGTTAAGATTGGTCACGTCGTGGAATTGTAAAGCCTCACAACTTTGGATACCATCCATATAGCCTAGAAAGTTGAAAGGTAACAATGGAACCAAGTTAGCCGAATGTCGAGTAATCAAATACTGATGCTAAATAGGAATGGCCTATCGAGTAGACTAGGGAATGACAGGGTGTCAAATGGTTCCAAGGTGGAATGCCAAGGTCACGTGATAAGCTAACCTGGCGAGGGCCAAAGTAAGAGCAAGACCGAGAAACTTGAGATCTAAAGAGACCAGGGTCAAAGTTCAGGGAGGAAAACTTGAGAAATTAAATGCCTTGGCTATGGACACATAGCTAGTCAATGTCCAAACCGCCAAGTCATGACTATAAAGGGAGATAAGATCCAGTTTGAAGTAGAAAGTGTGAGTGAAGAAGAGGAAGAAGTGGCAACCAATCGGATGTTAGAAGAATTTGAAGAAGATTAGGAGGTCAAGATACCCCCTGAGGGCAGAGCCGAGTATTGCTTTGTTGTTCGGCGATTTCTTAGTATTTTTGTGCCTAATGAGAATGAGCAAAGAGAGAACTTCTTTCATACAAACTGCTAAGTGAATGGCAAGCAATGCGCCATGATCATTGACGGAGGGAGTTGTACCAACATCATTGTGTAAAGAGTAGTTAAGGCCATGAAATTGGCAACTCTTATACACTCCAAGCCATATAAGATTCACTAGCTGAACGAAAAAGGAGGATTACACGTTTTTAAGCAAGTAAGAGTGCCGATTGCTATTGGTGATAGGTATAGGGATGAGGTGTTATGTGATATCCTCCCCATGTGTGCATCTTACATATTACTCGACCAACCGTAGTTATTTGACTTGAGAGTGTTACACAATAGGTATAGAAACACCTATATGTTTCAAAAGGACAGGAATAAAGTTACATTGACACTTATGAGTCCTAAGGAAGTGCAAGAAGCCTAGGAAAAGGTTGCTAGATCTCTACAGCGGAAGCCCTTGGTGATTTCTTGAGCTTAATTTGCATGAGAGGTCAAGATTGAAGACTACGTACTCCTTTTAGTCAGGAGATTCTTAGAGGTTAAAGATGTTGAGAACTTACCTATCGAAGTGCAACAGCTACTTTAGGAATTTGCTGACCTCTTCCTTGTCGAGATGCCTAAAGGATTACCTCTCTTAAGAGGAATTCAACATTGCATCGATCTTCAACCTGGAGCAGCCCTATTGAATTAACCTACCTATAGACTCAATCCTGAATAGGCAGCTGAGCTGAAAAAGCAAGTTGATGAGTTAGTAGATTGTGGATATGTTCGTAAGAGCATGAGCCCATGTGCCGTCCTAACCGTGCTAGCACTAAAGAAAGATGGATCATGGAGGATGTACATTGACAGTCGTACCATCAATAAGATTACTATTAAGTACCAATACTCGATCCTGCGGTTGGATGACATGCTCAATGAGTTGTACGATGTACGCATCTTTTTGAAGATAGATCTAAAGAGTAGTTATCATCAAATACGAATGAGATTGGGAGATGAATGGAAAATAACCTTTAAGACTCGGGATGGTCTATTTGAGTGGATGGTTATGCCATTTGGTTTAACTAACGCACCGAGTACATTCATGCGGCTCATGAATCATGTGCTTAGAACATTGATAGGCAAATGCATTATGGTTTATTTTGACAATATTTTGGTCTATAGCGTCGACCTTCTCGTTCATGTCGAACATTTGAGATTGGTGTTTAACATACTCTGCGCCGAGAAATTATTCGACAACTTAAAGAAATGCATGTTCTGTAAAGCGAGGTTATATTCCTCGGATATGTCGTGTCAGGGAGTGGAGTTTAAGTTGATGAGGAAAAGGTCAAAGCTATTAATGAGTGGCTTATGCTGACTAGTGCTGTCGAGGTTAGGAGCTTCCATGGCCTAGTCTCGTTCTATCGGAGATTTATCCGAAACTTTAGCTCCATAATTGCGTTGTTGACTGAATTGACCAAGAAGAATGTTGAGTTTAAATGGATAAAAAAGGCTTAGAGGAGTTTTGAAGATGTGAAGTGTAAGTTGACATTTGCTCTAGTACTCACCCTACTAGATTTCGAGAAGGTTTTTGAGGTTAAATGTGTTGTATTTGGTGTTGGCATTGGTACTGTCCTTATGCAGAAGTACTAATCCATTGCCTACTTTAGTGAAAAACTCCGAGGTATTGCCTTGAATTACTCAGCCTATGAGAAAGAGTTCTATGCCCTTGTCTATATACTTCAAAACTAGCAACATTATTTGTTGCTAAGAGAATTTGTCATCTATTCGGATCATGAATCTCTCAAGTATCTTCGTAGGCAGCAGAAGCTTTCTTGGCATCGCACCAAGTGGGTTGAGTTCTTGGAGACCATTTGCTATGTCATTAGGTATAAGAAGTTAAGCATCAACACAGTAGCTGATGCACTTTCTCGCTGTCATACCCTCATTACGACATTGCAAGCTAAAGTACTTGGATTTAGCACTTTACCTGATCGATATGAGCATGACCCACATTTTCGGTCTTTAGTAACCAAATGCAGTGATAGAGGAGTTGTGGATGGATTCTACTTGAGTGAAGGGTTCTTGATAAAGGGCAAGCAGATTTGTGGGCTGAGTAGTTCTGCAAGGGGGCTACTAGTTCGAGAAGTTCATGCTAAGGGTCTGGCTGGCCATTTTAGGGAAAAGAGGATGATTAAGATATTAAAGGAGCACTTTTATTGGCCTGGAATGATGAGGGATTAGCACCGAATACTTGATAGGTGTAAGGTATGTAAGTATGCAAAAGGGAGGAGAGAGCCTTACGGAGAATATACACCCCTACCAATTTCCAAGCGGCTGTAGACTGATTTAAGCATAGATTTCATGTTCAGCCTTCCCTACATACCGAGAAGACATGATTAAATCATGATGGTAGTCAATCAGTTTAGCAAGATAGGTCACTTCATCCCCTGCCATAGAACTAATGATGCTTTATTCATTGCTAACCTCTTTTTATAGGAAATTGTGCGACTGCATGGAGTGCTAAGGAGTATTTTGTCCGACTGTGATTCCAAATTCATGAGCTTCTTTTAGAAGACCTTATTGAGGAAACTTGGTACTAAGCTCCTATTTAGCACCTCTTGCCACCTCTAGACAGACGGCCAAATTGAATTAGTTAATAGAAACGTCGGTAATCTCCTGTGTACCATTGTGGGAAAGAACTCTCAAGACTAGGATTTATGCTTACCCATGATTGAATTTGCCTACAATCGCTCAACTCATAGCTCTATTGGAATATTACCATTTGACGTTGTTTATGGACTTAACCCGAACTTACCCTTGGACTTAGTTAACAATCCAACTACACAAGGGGAGAGTTAATTCGGCCTGCAGCTTGTCGAGGAATTTCACAGGTTGCATCAAAGAATTGTCGAGCAATTAGCCAAAATTATGGCCCAACAAAAGGAAATGGGAAGCCACAGAAGGAAACGAATCATTTATGCCCTTAAGGACCTTATCTAGATCCATCTTAGCAAGGAATGCTTCCCTAGCAAGAGGACAAACAAACTATCTCCCAAAGCGAATGGACCTTACAGGATCCTAAGGTGTATTAATAATAATGCCTACGAGATTAAGCTACCTAAAGATCTTGGCGTGTTTACCACATTCAATGTCGCTAACTTAACTCCATATGTGCCCAAAGATGACAAAGACCAAGATTTGAGCGAAAATCTTCAACAACCTTGGGGAATTGATAAACTGCCAACCAACAGTCCTATTACTCGCGCACTGCTCCGAAGACTCCAATCCTTTACCCTGCGAATTCTCTCTTGGCAACTTACTGATAACGAGAAAGTTTACGTTAAAAGAATGTGGCTAAACTCCTTGAGCTCCTCAAATTGTCATACGTTAATCTGTACACTCGGTAGTGATGATGTCAAAGACCCTATGCCAAGTAATCTGACTAACTACTACAGAGAAGTTCCTACTGAGTGATGAGAGACTCACTTAAACAGCCGAATATTTTTATCTCGACATGCTACCATCTCTTTTGTCTCAACCCCTTTATTGCCGCAACATTTTGACCTCTCTCGCTTACTGTGTTCAAAGAATATTTGTACGGGACCAATGCCACTTGTCCACCTCATCTGACATTGTACTACTTTTCTATTTTTGGTCTTTTTTCCTTTTTACCTTTTTTCCTATATACTAGGAATCCCTTTTTATATATATTTTCTTGTAATTTCTTTATTTGTAATGCTACTCTAGAAACTTACTATAAATAGTCTATTTTTCTTGTAAATCGCAGATAACTTACATTTTAATACTGAATATTCTGTTCTTATGAGATAACTCTCTCCAAGTCTATTTTCCACACACTATTATCTAATATTGCCGAATAGCTCAAGATTAGAGGCGGGTAGACCTTGACATTAACTTATGCATCATATCAAGTGAGGTGTCAAGTCGTATTGTATTCGTTGGTGATTCACATCTTTTAAGCAGCTTTATGTCAGCTACTCTTGTTCGTTTATGGACCATTTTCCTCTAATTTTCTTCAATATTTCGAAGAACCCAATTCAATTAGATTTGTCATAGTAAATCCAAGTGATAATTGAGCTCCTAGGCACACCATTAGGTATGCTGGTTGTACCACGGATGTCGGACGTTCATTAATGAGTTATAATAGAAAGCAAGCGCTAAAGATAGAAGTCAAGTCAGGATGCTGAGGAAGGCGTTTACTAATGCTTTGATTGAGGGTAAGCTGAGCCTCAAGTTCATACCAAATGGTCAATGGGTACTAGCTCAACGATCGAGGGAACTCACTCAAGCTGGCATTATACGACTCATTGAGTAAGTCGCAGTATAGGGGATACGTTCGCCGATGACTTGCATCCTTCTTAGTGTAATTGCATAGCTTCGTAAGTAGATCATGGTGTAAAGGATGAGCTCGTTATTCACCCACGCACGCACTTCGATGTCTTTCATGATAAGCTTCGCTTGTTGGGCTTTGGTTTGAGCAAGAATTGGGTATCAACATTTGTCTCCCTATTCTCCTTTGTGTCTGAAGTGCAAGGAGAGTAATCCATATAAGGCGGTTAAGCCAAGGTTAGGCTATTTATTCTCTAAGCAAGGGGGCCAATTCTATTGCTTGGCATCATGATCGACAGTGCTTTTGGTTAGTCCATTTTCCCATATATTAGCTTCCTATGTAATTGATGTGACCAGTAGGTTGTTCGATGTGTCATAATAGGAGTCCTTAGGAAGTGTAGCGTGCATTGATAATTTATGAAGAATGGCTGTGCATGTAGGGTAACCCATTGTCAAGCTACGTTATAGATCCATGTATGAGGATCAATCGAAGCCTTTAGTTGAAGAAGTAGGACATATGGACGACTAAGATTTAGCACACGCCCTTTCATAAGTTCATGCTCCAAGAGTAGGAGAAACTATTCACCTTCTCCCTTTGGTTATCTATATAAAAAGGGGATGTAAATCCTCATTTTTCACTTTACTCTATCTACTTAGAGTAAACTCTACCAAGATTTTCACTTGCAAGTTGCTTGCTTTCTCCCATATGCTTTCTTTCTTCATCAATCATTTGCATTAGCTGGTCAAAGCACGTCTAACAATCAGAGTAAATCTTCCCATCTATCTATTTTGAGGGAAGTGGATGAAGGTTACGAAGGTTCGTCCCGAGTGAGGGGTGATAACCTTATTCCCTTGGAAATAGTAGCAATGACAAGGGAGGAAGATGGGGTGATATTATCTTAAGAGGAGAGAAGGGAGTGTGTAGAGCGATGTCCTTGTAATGGATACCCCTTGAATGGCGAGGAGGGTAAAGTTAGTAGATTGCTGTGGACGGCTAATATGAATGATCATTAGTATGCTTGTGTTGTGTATGTGGCAAGTAAGAAAAAGATGAGGCTCATTAGTTGAGCAATAGTAGGAGTAATTGATGGAGGGTGGAGGTGCCTATGGATAGGCAACGGGCATATGATATAGGGGCGACCGATCATTTGATATTCATGTGAAAGCATTCGAGCTCAGTCTTTGCCTTACTTTTTCAAAGTTCTTATTAGAGTTCTTTTGACACTTCAAAGTTGCTCCGGGATGATGCAAATCATGACTAAGAACAGATAAGTTCAGTCACTGAATGGGTCTAAGTTTGCTAAAAGCTTGAAAAGAAAATGACGGAGAATGTGTAAAAGAACAAAAGCAAATGAAAATTAAGCAAAACCCGCGAACAACTCCAATGGATATGACGTACCAATAAAACTTCCAAGGACTTGTGGCATAACTCGATATGATGCACGAATTGGTCTGATAAGGTTACTTGCTACCTAGCCTTGCTTATGGGTTAAGATAAGAGTAAAATGAGAGTAAACAAAATAGTGTTTACGAGAGGATAAGTGTCAAGTATATTAATGTCAATCTAATTATGGCTATAAATTCAAGAGGTATTTATACTTAATAAGTTAAGGTAATTTGCCTAAAAGGAAAAAGACAAAAAAGAGTATTACCCTAAGAAGTAACATATAAGAATACAAAAGGGTAAAAGCAAATATTAAAAAAAAAACAATGATTAGTATGGCAGATTCTATACGCGGCCCTATACACAAGATACATTAGCAAGGCCATTGGAGGATTTGGACAAGAGCACATGATCAAATTGCTTGTCTAAGCAAAGGTGGCTAAGGATTAATTTGGGCTCTCTCTCTCTCTATCTTAGCCTCTCGGCAAGGGTAACACTAAGTAATTAGTCAACTCAGATATGAGTGAGTAATCATGAAAGGTTTGGCTGTTGTCTTGGTAATCTACAATTCAGCATACTTTAGAGAGATGAGTAGTCATTTGGCTCGGCATATAGAATGACTCATCAAAGAAGTACTCAGCTTCAGTAGGAGTTGGCTAAAGCAGAAGGATCTACCTTACCAACCTTTCCAAACTTTAGGCTCAGCTGTAGGTCAAAGGCCCGGTAGCCTGATTCTTATCATTCCCTTTAAGTTGATTTGGATCTAAAATCAAATTCGAATGGTCTTTGATCAGCTCTTCGTCAAAGCAATATAGACTAAGGTCAGTAATGTTGAAGGTGTCAGAAACCTTATAGTCTGTGGGTAACTTTAACTTGTATGCATTGTCATTGATCTTCTAAAGGATTCCAAAAAGTCCTTTAACTCTTATAGATAACTTATTCCTCCTCTTATTCGGAAACCTTTCCTTGTTGAGGTGCAACCACACTAAGTCTCCTGGCTGTAATTGCTTAGCCGTCCTACCCTTGGCCTTCTCTTTCATTCTTCTAATGGCTTGGTCGATATGCCAAGTGACTTTGTTGTAGATGTGCTGAAGGGACTATGTTCAGGCTCTAGCATTAGGCTCTTCTTGCTCAGATTTAGGTATAAGGGTGTGATCAAGAGGTAATTTGGGATTGAAACCATAGATAACCTTAAAGAGTTCTACTTAGTGAGCAAACGTCTTAATTGGCCAAGTTCTTGCCTACTGTACTCGAAATAGCGATCCCAAAGTGCGATTGACTACCTCTGTTTGGCCATTCGTTTGGGGGTAACAAGAAGTATTAAATAGTAATTTGGTCTTCATTTGTCACTACAAAGTTCTCTAAAAATGGCTCAAGAACTTTGGATCTCTATCTAATACTACACTTCTTAGCACGCCATGTAACCTAACAATTTCTTGCAAGAAAGGAGAAGCAATAGTTGAAATATTGTTAGTTTTGGAGCCGGGCATAAAATGTGCCATCTTATTGAACCTATCCACGACGACCATTACAAAATTTGTGCCTTGAGCCATTCGTAGTAGTCTGAGAACAAAGTCTATGCTCAATTCGACCCATAGTTTCGTTGGAACAAGCAAAGGAATTACTTTCCCTTATTCGACTCAGTACTTAGCCCTTTTGCATACGGTACAACCTTCTACAACTTAATGCATGTCTCATCTCATTCTTGACCAGAAGAAACGGCCATTCAACAGTTCATAAATCCTTCTCTCTTCAAAATGCCCAAAGATTCCTCCACTATAGGCTTCCTTAAGAAGCAATTCTTGTAGAGAGTAAGTAGGTATGCATAATTTCCCCCCTCGAAATAAGTACCCATCCTCCATATGGTACCATCTACTGTCCTTTTGTCAATACGTCACGCAAATATGGGTCTAAAGTGTAGGTCCCTAGAGTAATGCTCCTTATTGTTAAAAGTGCATGCCTTCTCAAAAGAGCATCTGCAACTACGTTGCCCTTCCCTTATTTGTATTTTATTACAAAGTTGAACCCTTTGAGGAATTCGACTTACCTTGCCTGTCGCTTCAACAATTTCGTTTAACTTCGAAGATACTTCAAAGACTCATGGTTAGTGTAGATGATAAATTCTCTCAGCAATAGGTAATGCTGTCATACTTGCAGTGCTCGGATTAGTGTTAAGAGCTCTTGATCATATACGGAGTAGTTTAATTGGGGTCCCTTGAGCTTCTCACTATAACAGGCATTTAGTCGACCTTTCTGCATTAAGATAGTGCTTATTCCAATGCCTAACACATCATACTCCAGCTTAAATATTTTCTCGAAGTTAGGTAGAACTAATACATGAGCGAAGGTCAATCTTTCCTTTACCATAGCAAAACTTCTTTCTTCCTTTTTTTCCCCATTGAAAGTTAATCTTTGTCAACTTAATAAGGGGTTTAGCTAGGGTGCTAAAATTTCTGATGAATCTTCTATAGAAGGAAGTAAATCTATGGAAACTTCTCACTTTAGCACAAGTAGTAAGGATTAGCCACTTAACGATTGCTCGGATCTTCTTGTCGTCCACTCGTAAGTCTCCTTCACTTATTACATAACCCAAGAGTATCACTTCCTCCTGGCAAAAACAATACTTCTTAAAGTTACTGAATAATCTCTTAATACGGAGAACATTCAGTACACCTCAGAGATATTTACAGTGACTCAGCATGTCGACATTGTAGACTATCAAAGGGCATGACTATCCATTCATAAAGTCCATGTCAAGTTTTGAATGCTATTTTCCACTTATGTCTCGACCTCATGCGAATTTAATAGTAGTCAAACTTGAGATCAATTTTGCTAAAGATCTTGGCTCCACTCAATTGATCCAACATATCTTCTAATCTCAGAATAGGATACATGTATTTGATCGTAATCTTGTTCATAACTCAGCTATTTACACACATCTATCAGGTACCATCCTTTTTTGGCACTAGAAGTGTCGGCACAATACAAGGGCTGAGACTTTCCCTAACATACCCTCTCTCTAGTAACTCATTGACTTGATGTTGGAGTTCAGAAGCCTATTCGAGACTCATTCGATAGGCTAGCTTATTTAGTAAGGCAGCATCGGGTATTAAGTCAATGCAATGTTCTATGCCTTTGAGTAAAGGTAGTCTTTCGAGTAACTGTTTTAGGAACAGGTTGGTGTACTCATCTAGTAATTCATTTACCTCCTAGGGTAGTTCACCTCGCTCCTTCAACTCTAATAGTCACCTAACCAACATAAAGGTCGGTGCATCAGTTTTAAAGGCCTCTTGAAGCTTAACTTTACTCATCATCAGAGTCTTCCTCGATTCGCAAGCAATTTTTATTTGTAGTTTATTTACTTCTTTTGGTAGCATCGGGTTTAGCGTAATCTTTTAGCCATCCTTCTCAAACATATACATGTTCTTGTATCTATTATGAATAACTCTTTTATCAAATAGTCATGGTCGGCTAAGCAATACGTGTGAAGTACACATAAGCAGCAGGTCATAGAGAATTTCGTTGGAGTAATGTCTGATAATGATTAGCAGTAGTACTTTCCAGGTGACATGCAGTGCCCTTTTCTCCCTCAACCAATGTAGCTTGTATGGCTTTGAGTGTGCAATAGTTGGTAGTTTTAACCTTATGATTAGATCGATTGATGCTACATTGGTACAACTTCCACTATCAAACAACTATGGCCAACTGGTCTAAGTCCTTGACAAACACATCCTCTTCAAACAGTTCTTGCTCAGCAGTACTCTCCTCCTCCTTAGGTTCTTTATTAGTACTTTCCACCTCTAGCTTCAAGATATCTCCTTTGATGACCATAGTCCTTCGGTTCGGCCATTAAGCAGCCATATGTCTGAACCTTTGGTAGTGGAAGCACTTGATTTGGCTCATCTTCCTAATAGATCCTTCCCCTTTCTCACAAATTTAGGTTAGTATGTCACTGTTAGGTCGACCTTTCTGTTCGGCTCAGATATCCATCTTTCATACATATCAACTCGATACTTAACTAAGCTCGGTGACTTCCCTGTCTTGGTCGGTTAGTCGGCAGTCTGGTTGGTACTTGGCATCTTCTTTGCCTTTCTACTTGTTGGGCTATTTTAATGGCTTCATCCATTGTGGTAAATCGTTGGAGTTCCACAATGTCCTAAATGTTACCTTTCAACCCAATAAGGAATCTAGAGATTGTTTGTGCTGGTGTTTCATCCACTTCACATCGAATCATGAGCATTTGAAATTCCTAGACATATTCGTCAACTATTTAGCCTCCTTGCCTCAGCTTTTAAAGCAAAGTAAAAGCATCTTGTAGATAAGTATCCTGCACAAATCTGTTTCTAAGTATTCTCTTAATTTCTGGCTAAGTATTAATCTCTCAATAGCCTTCTTGTCTCCTCATAGCCTGAAAATTATTCCACCACATGGTGGCATATCCAGAGAACTGAACAGTAATAGTTCTCACTTTCTCATAATCCTTATACTAGTAACAGTCAAACATATACTGCACCTTCTCTTCCCATTCCAAATATTTATCTGCATTTATAGACCCATTGAAACTTAGAATTCGAAGCTTCATATGGTTAAAGGCTTTAGGTGCTCACACTTACTCCTCTTCTTCATAATATTCTTCTTCGTCTTCTTCTTTCAATTTCCCAAGTCAATCCTTTTTTTTTTACTTATTCGCCTACTCCTTCACCTCGAACTAGTCAAGTAGGTTCTGACCTTTAGCAGGTCAAGCAGCTTGTAGGGTGTTAAGTGCAGCTTTAATAGGTCGATAAGCCAATGCATGAGCAGCTCAGGTTAAATCCACTAGGAGGTTAGTCACCTCATCAAGTCTCTTGTCAATGCTCTTAGGGGTTCCTTGAAACTGTTCGCCATGATGGATAACTCTATTATTGTCATCTCCAACACTAACATTTACACTTGGGTCAGTCATTTCTCCAAACCAAAAACTAATAAGATAGCAAACATAGTAGCTAAGATGAACACGGTAACTCGCTCTATTTTACATAAGCAAAACAGAGTATAAACGGAACTTTGAAAAACAACTACAACTCAAGCAAAACTTTTGCTTTAATACTAAGATAATACGAACCTAAGTAAGAACAAACAAGATTGGTCACTGAATGGGTGCAGGCTTGCCAAAAGCTTGAAAATAAAATGATGGGAATGTGTGAAAGAACAAAAATGAATGAAAATTAAGCAAAACCCATGAATAGCTTAAATGGATATAATGCACTAATGGAACTTCCGAGGACTTATGGTACTTCCGAGGACTTATGGCACAACTCAATACGACGCACGAATTGATTCGATGAGGTTATTCACTACTTAAACTTGCTTAAGGGTTAGGATAAAAGTGCTTAAGGGTTAGGATAAAAGTGAAATGAAAGCAAACAAAACAGTGTTTAAGAGAGGAAAAGTATCAAGTATATTAATGTCAATTTGATTATGGCTACAAATATAAGGGGTATTTATACCTAATAAGTTAGTAATTTACCTAAAAGGGAAAAGATAAAAAGGGGTATTACCCTCAGAAGTAACGTACAAGAATACAAAGGGTAAAAATGAATATTCAAGAAAAGCAATGATTAATGTGGGAGATTTTATACGCAGCCTTGTATACATTGCAAAGATACATTGATGAGGCTATTGGAAGATATAGACAAAAGTATATGATTGGATTGCTTATTCTAGTAAGGATGGCTAAGAATTAGTCCGAGCTCTCTCTCTCTCTCTCTCTCTTGGCCTCTTAACAAAGGTGACGTTAAGTAATTGGTCAGCTCGAATGTAAGTGAGTAATCGTGAAAGGTTTGGCTGTTTTCTTGGTAATCTATAATTCGACATACTTCAGAGAGATAGGTAGTCATTCGGCTTGGCATATAGAGTGACTTGTTAAAGAAGTACTCAACTTTGGAAAGAAATACTTAACTTCAGCAAGAATCAACTAGAGTAAAAGGATCCGCCTTGTTAGCCTTTCCAGTTTTCGAGCTCGGTTACGGGTCAAAGGCCCGATAGCCCGATTCTTATCACCGGGAGTCTCATTGCCAATGCTTGGATTCAACTGCTTATGTTTAAGGTATTGTGCATTTAGGAGTTATGAAGGTTGATTGTATAGTTGTTTAGGCATTTCTTTCATGTAAAGAGGGTACCCAACGGTTGGATATATATTGCTACCCTAGGCAAGGTGCTAAGTATTTTTGATAAACCGCCGAACAAGGTTAAAGGTTGGAAGGAGTCCTTTTATTGTGTTCATGCTCTTGAGCCTCTTAACTTCTTAACCTAATGGAGATGTCCTATTCAAGGCAAGAAATTGAGTAGTTTAGGAGATAAGGATGTGATGACCAATATCAAGCTACTAAATTTAGAGAGTTAGAAGAAACTCAATCCTTTGTCGATATATTAGAAATATAAGAATGACTTACTGTTGTTTTGGGTGGAGATAGGTATTTGTTGTGTTTTGTTGAGGAGGGGCAGTTAGCTGTTTGTTATGCCGCATTATCTTGTCGTCGAAGTAGGGGACATTGGGTTGCTCTCTTACAACTTTAAAGATGGCTACAAAGAGGATAAGGGTAAAGCTTCTCATTATACGGAACAGGCGACTAGAGAGTGCTTTAAGGCCTGTCAAGAAGAGGAAAAAGCTCGTATTAGAGAAGGAAGGGGAAGCCTTACGATGCCTTTCCAAGAAGTTAAAGAACAAAGGTAGGAGGTAGTGGACGCTTCTCAAGGTTGTGTAGTAAGGTAGTGGTGATATGCTGATAGGTGTGCCATTGGGGACTTCAAGGGCAAGTCAAGTGGTATTTAGTGGTGGTTTGGTTTAGGAGGGTTAGACCGAGGTTGTAGTTGCTGTATAGGGGCCCCCAATAGCAAGTGCTCAGGTAGACATAAAGCGAGAGAGCTCTAAGTGAACTCATCAAAATGCTCGTGTGCATGCCATAGAGATCCCTAATGATGAGGATGTCCATCCTTTAGTCTGTTGTAAGAGAAGAGCAGCCCTTGTTTAGTTTATAGATAGGCCAGCATAGAGGTTTAAGTAAGTACAAGCATGGTTCGGACGACTGGTTGCATATAAGAACGATTTATAGGCCTTAGCGAAATTGCTACGGAGGCATAATGAGGTAAGCTACTTGTATTTTTCTATTGAGTCTTGGTTTGATTACTAACTGTGTGTTGTGCTTGCAGTTTCATGATGCATACCATCAATTGGAGGGGAATCGGTTAAGGGTTGAAGTGGAGAGGCTTTAGAAGGCGTTAGAAGAGGAGAGACAGGTACGTGGTGACTTGGTAGTCATGTTTAGAAATTTGAAACACCAACATAGGGGGCTTCTTAGGTAAGTGGGTAGGTTGAAGGATGACTTGAAGAGGGTCAAGGAATCTGGCAAACTTAAGGAGGATAAGTTGATTGTTGAACTAAAGGCTAGGGAGGAAGAGTTGAATAAGGTACAAGTTGAATTGTTGAAAGAGAGTTCGAACTCTTAAAGGGGAAGGGATTGGCACCTAAGGTCAAGCGGGATATTTTCATGGAGACCTTGGATGACCCCTTGATTGAGAAGGCCATCACTACGGTTGGTTGTGTAATGGCAGGGGAAGTTTAGAAATAGGTTCGCTAGAATATGCCTAAGGCAGACTTATCCTTCTTAAATTGGCTAGATGAACTTGAGGGTACTACTGGAGGTAGGCTGGAGGGCGAGTTGTTTGGTGACTCATCTAGAGCTTCCAGCAATGGTTTTAATGTAAGCTTCAGGGAAGAGGGTAGATAGTAGCAGCAACTGTAGGTTGTCGTGAATAAGGACGCTTAGGAACAACTTAATTTTTTTTTCTTTTTAATTGTTGGTAGGGTAAGTAATGTGTACCCATTTCTAATTTTTTTTCTTTTTATTCTTCTCTTAGTAAGGTTAGGGCATCAACTTCCCTTTGCTGAATGTAATTGCTGAAGACTTTAATAGATAAGATTTCTATAATTGTCTCCACTTTGGTTTTTGTTTTCCCTTAGTTGCCTTTTCTTGCATTTTTACTGTTACTCTACACTTAAACTCCATTTATTTTTCATGTAAGTCTTTTGCACTAATGACAATCCTTTTTAGGTAGATTGGTGCATCTCGCTTCCTTACAAAATTTCTTAAATTCCTTATCCTTAAGTGGGGGGCCTTGACTTACTCGCCGGTATTCCTTTAGGGTTCCACTCCCTTGCCTGTATGCTATTGCTCTGCATTTGTGTTTCATTTTTTGTTTAAGTGTTTTGCACTTGTGATGATACTTTCTAATAAGTCGACATACCTTGCCTTCTAAGTAAATTGTACTTTCTTGGGTTCTTGTAAGGGCTTATCGTCATGGGATAAGGAGCTTGCCCGAGTAGATCTTATGATGGTGTCACGAAATCTCCTTGGTGAGGTAATTTGGACAAGGTAGATCTTTTTTTATAACAAGATATCTCCTCGACAGGGTTCATTTTGAGCAGTATGCATACCTAGTAAGTGAATCGTTTAGGGTAGGATGCCCTCTTGAAGGCATTTAATATGCATTCGATGCATCATTATTACTTAAGCATTGCTTGGGTTCCTAAGGTGTTTAGGTCATTCGATGGTTGCCATGTATAAGGTTAGTGGTGTTCCACAACTTCTATATTAAGAGTACATGGGTCTTTGCTTTGCCATGCCAAACACCTAAACAACTTAGTAGAGTATAGATGAGAGATGACATGAATGTATCTAGGGTGATCATGCTGAAGGATAGAGTGATTAAGTTGAAGAAGGTATCCCCCCTGACCCTTCTCTTTGAGTTATGATCATGAGGTGTAGATAGCTACTTAGTAGTGGAAAGTGGCTCCCAAGCTGTGACTGGGAGGTGTATGTAGCCTTTGGGTCCTCCTCTCTTTTTGCCTTAATAATAGTAGGTAAAAAGGGGGGTTCAAACGCTACCCATCACTTATCCATAACAACCTCACTATAGAGGCGCTTGTTTGTAGGAGGTTCTTGGTGGCTTTTCCATGCATTGTCCCAGATGAATCCAAGGAGGTGGCAACGGTTACAATGATTATGGTGGTAAAAGAGGTCTTTTCTCCACCCTAACTTACTGATCAAGGTAGTTAGGGGGAATCTTCTACTTCATGAGTACTCTAATTCATTTGGGGTAGAGCATTGACCTTACTTTAACATTAGCAAGGCCTTTAGAGCTTGGTGCTTCAAGTGGAGCGGCTAGATCAGTTATCCCTATTGCTATTTTTGTGGAAGAGAAGCCCTGTAAGGTAGAGTAGGGACCTTCTCTTAGAGGTTGAGTATCACTAGGAGCCTTACAGCTTGGAGCTTGGCTTTGCAAGAGTCTAGGGATGTTGTTACAACTACTTCCTTCAAAGCTCATGGGCCAAGTTGAAGTTGAAAGCAGTTTTTTTAGAGAAGAGTTTGGAGCGAGAAGTCGAGTTAGAATTGCAAGCGGTTGTTCAGGTTGGACATATAGCTATAGCATCAGACGTGGCTATATGCCTTTGTGTTCCTACTTTTTCTTCTAAATATAATCGAGGCTTATATGCCAACCCATTAAGCTTTGTACTTTACTTCATCAATGAAATGACATGTTCTTTTTTCACTTATCACTTCTTGTTTGCTATTTTATCTTCCTTTGGCCTTCGGCTCTTATTGTTTGATTTAACCTAGAGTTGTATTTAGTACTTGTTATAATAATGTTTAACTTAGGCTAGTGCTTGGCGATGAAGATCAACCTAAGGTTAGAGGCTTGCTATAAATCAATGGTCGAGAGATGTGCCTATAGTATTAGTGTAGGAATTAACTTGGGTAAAGCTTGGGGATAAAAATTGACCTAAGGTTGGAGGCTCGATATAGATCGATGCCCAAGGGCAATGCCTATGGCGTTAATGCAGGGACTAACTTGGGCAATATTTAAGGATGAAAATTGACTCAAGATTGGAGGCTCAAAGTATATCGTTGCCTAAGAGAGGTACTTGTAGCTTCAATGCATGGACTAACTGGGGCAATGCTTGAGGATGAAAATTGACCCAAGGTTAGGGGTTCGATGTAAATCGATACCTGAGAGAAATACCCATGACATTAGTATAGGGACTAACTTAGGAAATGCTTAGGGATGAAAATCAACCTAAGATTGGGGGCTCAATGTAAATTGATGCCTTAGAGAATTGCCTGTGACGTTAGTAGAGGGACTAACTTGGGCAATACTCGAGGATGAAAATCGACACAAGATCACGATGTAGTGTGGGCAAATTCTATACGTGTACTCAAGGAATGGGAGAGAAGAAGAGACAAGTGTAGGAAACCTTGTCAATTTAATACATTCAACTACAATTACATGTGCTTTTGGTTCTCATCATTACAATTAGTGGGAATAAGGTCTTAGACTTTGGGCATTCCATGGCTTAAGGATAGTTTGCCCTTCCAAGGTCTTGAGATTATAAGCGCCATTTCCTACATCGCCAACTACTCGTATAAGGTCCTCCTAATTAGGGACAAGCTTACCTTACCCTTCTTTTGAACTAGTAGCCTCTAATCTTTTGTACACCAAATCTTCGAGGTAGAAAACCCTATATTGGATGTTGCAGTTATAGAATTAGGTGGCTCATTACTAATAGGCCACTATGTATGGTTGCGTAGTGTCATACACTTTCTTAATGGTATCAAGGCTTGCTTGCAAGGTTATGTGGTTAGCATTTACGTCAAAGTGTTGGGCCTTAATGGTAGGTAATTCTAATTCAATTGGGAGAATGACTTTTGCTCCAACCGCGAGACAGAATGCGGTTTCTCCAGTTGAGGTCCTATGTGTTGTGAGGTAACCTTAAAGCATGTCCGAAAGTTCGTTGACCCATCCGCCTCCTGCTCATTCTACTTTTTTCTTCAAGTTATTTAGGATTCTCTTATTGATAACTTCAACTTAGCTGTTGGTCTGAAGGTAGGCTACTAAGGTATCGTGTAGCCTGATATTATGCCTATTATAGAATTCTCTAAACCGATTACTATCAAATTACCTCCCGTTGACGATGATCAACCTATATGGTACTCCGAAGCGAGATAGTATGTGGGTGAGTACATATCCCTCAATAGCTCAAGCTGTGATGGTGGCTACGGCCAATGCCTCTACTAACTTAGTGAAGTAATCCACTACTACTAGAATGAATTGTCAACTTGATGAGGCTTTTGGAAAGGGGCCAAGGATGTCTAATCCCCATTATGCAAATGGCCATGAACTTGTCAAAGGGTGTAGCTTTGAATTAGGGGCATAAGTGATCAATGCATGCTTTTGATACGAATGGCACTTCTAAACTAGGGTCTTGGAGTCTTCCTTCATTGTCGACTAATAATAGCTTAACCTAAGTGCTCGGAAGTATAATGCTTTCGATTGAATGTGATTGTTGCAAATTCCTACATAAAGCTCCTCGAGGACCCAAGTGTCCTCTTCTTTTTAAAGGCATCTAAGGAGGGAAGTACTTGGTCTTTACTGGTAGAGTACATCATTGATCAATGGTAAGCCTGAGTGAAGGCTTGTTTGCTTTGGTTTATTCAGTTCTGAAGTCTGTAAGGACTTGTGCCTTGATTGCTTGTCTTAGATGGAACTGGACTCTATGAGCACTGATCTTGAGAAAGTACTTTATCATTTGGCCTGAAGTGTCGAGTGTTTGTAAGGTAGTTATGAGTGATACGTTTATTAGTTTGATAGTTGCATATGACTAGAAGTAGAGCTTGAGCTTTCAAGCAACGATGACCACCACAAGGGCAAATTTTTCTATTTTTGTGAATCTAAGCTCTGACCCTTAGAGGATATGACTACCATAGTAGACTAGTCGCTGGTCATGGTCGTTGGCTTGGATAAGTATCGAGGATAATGCCTTATCACTAATTGCAAGGTATAAGTATAATTCTTCTCCAGGTATTGGTTTGGGGAGTATGGGTAGAGTCTCTAAGAAGTTCTTCAAGTCTTGGAAAGCTCGTTGACAATTGGGTGTCCACTTGAACTTAGCAGGGTGTTTGAGAAGGTTAAACAATTCTATGCATTTGTCAATGCTTTGAGATACGAAGTGATTGAGGGCGGATCCTTCTTATTAGTTTTTGCACCTCTTTAATTTTGGTAGGAGCTTCTATGTCTTGGATAGCTTCAATTTTGTTAGGGTTGGCTTCCATCCTTTGTTCTGTGACCATGAAATCAAGAAATTTCCTTGATGCAACTCCGAATACATACTTCTAGGGGTTAAGCTTCATTTAGAACTACGAAGGGCTTAGAATGTCTCCTGAAGGTCGTCAATGTAGTCATTTTTGGTTTTGTTCTTAGCAATCATGTCATTGACATAAACCTCAGTGTTCTTGCCTATTTATGGCTTGAAGATGTAGGTAACCAGCCTTAGTATGTAGCTTTAGTAAACTGAAGGGCATTACTTTGTAGCAATAAGTCCCAAAGTCTATAACAAGGGATGCATAGACATTATCTTCTAGAGCCATTCGAATATGGTTGTATCCAGAGTAAACATCCATGAAATTAAGAAGTGCATAACTGGACATTGAGTTGATGAGCTATTCTATATGTGGTTGGGGAAGCAATCCTTAGGGCATGCTTTGTTAAGGTTAGTATGATGTACATGCACTACTTTCCATCTGCTTTCTTGACGAGTATTGTATTAGGAGCTAGGTGGGGTATTTTTCCTATCAAATGAAGCCTGTTTGATGTAGCTTTTACACTTTCTCCTTGATCAGGGCCTAGCGTTTTAGGGTGACGAGTTGTTTCTTTTGCTTAACGGGTTAGACAATGGGTTAGACATTAAATGTTAAGTAGCCTTAGGTAAGTTGATGATCCTAACATCTCTTCTAGTGCAAGTATAAAGACATTTCAGTTTTGCTTAAGGAAATCTGTGAGTTTGGCCTTGTTGTTGACTAGCAATTCGGCCCATATTTTGGTAATCATTCTAGGGGCATCGAATATCTTAACTTCTAAGGTCTTTTTTGTAAGCTCTCCCTATATTGCATAAGTAAAGGAGTTGGTTGATTTGATGTTCATAACATTTTTTCTGGATTAGACTTTGAGGTAGAGCACTTTGGATAAAGTCTAATTGCCTATGGCCTCGCTTATATTGCTAAGTGTTATGAACTTCGCTCTGAGGCATTTTATGCTGATGAGCATATTGAATTTCATGATGCTTGATTTGCTAAGGATAGCATTGTATGGTGACCACACATCGACAATGATAAAGTTTATTAACTATGTGGCAACGTGTTCGTTGTCGCCAAGTTGAACAGGTAGGGTAATGATTCCCTTGGCGAGCATTGTTCTGTCGCCCTTAACCCTATGAAGCTATGTTTGTATTGATGAAGGGGCTCATTAAACTATTCTTTCATTTGCTCGAAAGCTTTATAGAAGAGTATATTCGTTGAACTTCTGCTGTTGACAAATGTTCTGGAGACGTCAAAGTACCCGATTTTGGTGTTTATGATGATTGCATCATTGTATGGTAGGTCGATTCCATGTTTATATGTGTTGATAAAAGTAATCACCATATTGGTCTTCAGCTTCTTATTTCTTACGATATGCACCTTATGTTTGGCTGTTATAGTTGTATTGTTTGAGAGGAGATCGAGTTCGTCGAATATGGTGTTAATCTAGTCTCATTGTCCCCTACAGTTTTATTCATCTATAGGGGCATTGGCTTACTGATTGTGATGTTACTGTTGGTGATCTACTCGACAGCACTAGGTCAGCTGTTAGATTTGGATTTTCTTGTCTGCAACAAAATGGTTGATGCGACTTTTGTGAATAAGACCTTCAATTTCATTCTTTGGTGTTGTGTCTATATGCCTTGTGGTAGTCACAATACTTCCCTAAGTTTGCTGCTTCATGTGTTTCATAGATGTTGGGTAGTTATGGGAATTGCTCCCTAACCTCATACATGATTTCATCAAGTGGTTTGCTAGAGGGTGTATATAAGGTATAGTCTTGAAATTTTAGCCTTTGCTTATCACACTTTTCTTATGTGAAGGGTTATGGTCTAGGATCGTAAGGCCTTGGGTGGTCCTTTGCTAAAATGCACATATTGTTTTCTACTTTGAAATGACTTTGATTGCATCCTCTTGAGTTACGTATTTCTTAGCGAATTTCATGAATTCGCCCAATTATTTAGGTTTGTCTAATGAGATTACATTGAAGAGCCTTCTGTTAAGGTCTATGCCCATTAGTAGCACTTTCAAGGCCGTTCCTATTTTAAGGTTAGAAACTTGCAGCTTTGTTCAATTGAAACGCTTAAGATATACTCATAGGGTTTCGTTGGGATGCTGCCTAATGTTATAGAGTATGGAAAAGCCTTTTCATGGGACTCAGGAACTAAGGAAGTGTTATTGGAATCTACTTCCTAGATTGTTAAATGAAGTGATAGATGTCTTGGGGAGAGTGTTAAACTATAGCAAAGCGACTTTTGATAGCATGATGGGGAAGGCTTTGCACATGATGACATTTGAGAAGTTATGGAGGCTCATCATTGTTTAAAAGTGGATAAAGTGATCGTTTAGGTTGGTAGTGCCATCGTAAGTGTTCGGATGTGGCAACCTTGTACCTGTAGGGAGCATTTCTTCAAGGATGGAAGGGATAAATGGGCTTTTTGTTGGCATAGAGCACGATACTTGCGGATGATTTGACTTTTTCTAATCTTGTATGCTAGAGGTATAGTAGATATGTTCATTTAGCTCATCTATGTTCATGTCTTTGTAGCCTTTTGGTGATTGTCTTGGTGATAGGATGTAGATTGATTTACTTGTCTCTGTGTACTTACCTTCCACATGCGTTTTGTTATGGTTACAGTTTAACCATTCATGCAAATCTTTGCAGGGTTGGTGATCATGCTAAATCTGTTTGTGTGAACGCATGAGGTGTGTGGTGTATAGATCATCATTCTTAGTTGGCTATGAGAAGGAGTTGACAGTTCCCTCCTCATTTGGGCATTTTTTAGATGCATTTTTAAGTAACGTAATATTTTTGTGTAAGGTTGTAGTGGATTCATGATATTTTAGGTTTTCTTTAAGTGTTTGTTGGATAAATAACCTAAGCTGTTAGACTTCAACATTTTCATTTTGAGGTGGTGGAAGTGTTTATTTACCTCCATAGTGTTGGGATGTGTTGTATCCCTCATATAGGAAGCTTGTAGATTAGTCTTTTTGCTTTTAGCTATTATTCTTGTAGTGGCATGAAATGGTGGGCGCCAAAATATTAATTGTAGTTGAATTAATTATGATAAGTGGGCTCATGTGGAGTCTAGATGAAATGGACTTGGACTTGGGTTTCATCTCTTACTCCTTAGTACTTATAAAAAGCCTTCGATAGATATAGTCACGAGTGTTCTTTAATACTCAAGTTAGCAAGAAGGATCAAGAGGAAGAGAGAACAAGCACTAAGGACTTAAGAAATAATGCTCGCCTAAGGTAATTGTAATATGCATAGTGTATCGATATTGGGTTAGGAAGAAAAGGGGACAAGAGGAAGGAGAAAATGAGAGAATTCTAGAAGAGATAAGGAGAGAGTGTGTGTTGCGTTACTATATGGTGCCTAATGCCTTTTATGCTAGTCACTTGAGCACATGGTGACTTAAGGTTCATTTGTACTAGCCATTGGCAAACAATGCATTCCATAGTAAAGACTGAGCTGTATTGTAGGTGGTATGTTATGGTTGATTAGACCACTAAATCCGTAGCCTAGAAGTTTGATTATTGTAGGGGTTGCTAGGTGTACTTGGTATACTATAGATGTCAGATGTTTATTAATGAGCTACAGTAGAAAGTAGACGCTAAAGGAAAAATTTTAGTTAGGACGTTGCGGAAGGGATCGGTTGATACTTAATCGGGGGCCAACTAAGCCTTAAGCTTATGCCAGATAGTTGGTGCATGTTAGCTTGACGATCAAGATGACTCGCTTAGACGAGCATTATATGGCTCACCAAGTTGGTCACGGTATAAGGGTGGACTAGTCGATAACTCACATCCTTCTTAGCATAATTGTAGGGCCTCACAAATAGCTTACGGTGTAAGGGATGAGCTCATTATTTGCTCGCACTTCGATGTCCCCTACGATAGGTTTCACTCGTTGGACTTTGATTCGAGTGAAAATCAGATATCAACAATAACAAAATACTATAAAAATTTAAATATATTACTCTTTCTCATTTATATAAATCACATATGGTATAGAAAAATATTAATAAATGCTCTAAAATGTTTATTAAAAGTTAAAAAGATGGAACTTTTGTGTATAATTTTATTTTATGCACTTTATTTTTAAAAGTTTTGAAATCACTCTCGAAAATTTTTAAAGTTTCTCTTTTTGATGCTTCTTAATTATTTAGTGATTGTAGGAGCACTCAATATAATAACCTACATATGAATATATTCTCTGTGGTTGACTCGACTCCGAGTCGTTATTATGGTTGATAAAAAAAGTAATCAACATAAAGTAATTCAAAAGGAGTATATATTAATATTCTGTTGCAAAACAGGATACAATTGGGTATAGCGGACAACGTTTCGTTCAAATGAAGCAAAACAAGACGGAAGCATGTTACACAGTCAATCTTGAATTCTCTCTCTTTTTTTTTTTTTTTCTTTTTTTCTTTTTTTGATAATGACATGAAGAATAATATCTGATGGCTTTATTTTTAGTAATAAGGATTCCTAATCTCGTATCTCCTTTTGATTTATCAGCTCTCCTTTTTGTTAAACGAAAGGAGGGCAATCTCCAAAGGGATCCTCTTCTCTCTCTTGGTGTGTCGTTTTCAGCTGAGGTTTTTGCACTGTGGACCCCATAATCCGTGTACTCGGCCTGAGAGTCTGAGAGAGCGATCTTCGTATGCGCTAAGCAACTATACACAACAGAAGAAGACAGCTGAACTTTGTAGAAAAAGACATGGAGAGAGAGCGAGAGAGAGAGAGAGTGTGTGTGTGAGTATGTGAGTGATCAGCACCTGTAATTCCATAAACAAGTTGAGGTAAAGTTAGCTTTTGGTGATTGACTGAGTTTATTAGTTTCCTGTGCGAGTGTCGGTCTTTTGGTACACTCATTTTTCATTTCTATTTTCGTTTTCACACTAACATTTCGATAGAAAATTAGGAAACAAAATCTGGTTAGCTTTTTGAATTAGCCCGAAAGTGGTGATATTAAGCCTGAAGGTCTGGTGGTGGTGTGGAAGCAGTTTGTGAAAAAGGGTTATTTTTTGAAAATTTTCTTGTAATCGGGATTTGTGTTTGGAGTGGAGAAAGGCCCTGATTTAGTAGTATTCGTTACTTTTGGCGGTTGGGTATTGTTTTAGGGATTGATTTGGTAACTGGGTTGTGCTCAGAATTTGGTCTTTCTTGGAAAATGTGGAGATACTGAAGTGTAATGAACGGTTATGTAGATTAGTATGAGTGATTCGTATTGGAGATTGATTAATCTATTGCTGTTATTATCTCTAGTTGATTACATTTTTGCAGATGGCCAGTACATCACCATCTCCAAGTACTCCCCCGTCCACCGTGCCCCCGGTGAGTTCCATTAGTTCCCCACCGCCTGATCTTACAACTACACCACCCCCACAGCTATCATCAGTCCCACCTGCGGATCCACCACCTGCCTCCCCACCCTCTCAGCCCAATGCAAGTCCACCTGACACCCCAACCACCCCATCCACTCCCTCTCCATCCCCACCAACTCCTGCTCAAACCCCTCCACCTTTGGCACCACCTCCTAGTGATCCCTCACCACCACAGGCCCCAACCAGTCCCCCACTCCCCCCCGCGGCTCCACCCCNAATGCAAGTCCACCTGACACCCCAACCACCCCATCCACTCCCTCTCCATCCCCACCAACTCCTGCTCAAACCCCTCCACCTTTGGCACCACCTCCTAGTGATCCCTCACCACCACAGGCCCCAACCAGTCCCCCACTTCCATCAACTCCCCCTTCCCCACCTCCTCCAGACCCACCCATCGGTTCTCCACCTCCAGAACCTGTTGCTCCTCCCCCAGAATCACCAGTAATATTACCTCCTCCACCACAGCCTGTTGGCAATCCACCACCACCCCCTCCTGATCCTCCAACAAGCTTTCCCCCTCCACCACCAAACCCAAAGCCGCCCCAAGGTGCTCCTCCTCCATCCCCATCCAAACCACCTGAGAGTTCACCACCCCCCAAATCACCATCTAGTGCCCCCAAAAGTTCACCACCCTCACCTCCCCCAGAGTCACCATCTAGTCCCCCAGAAAGTTCACCACCACCACCACCACCTCCACCACCATTGACACCAGCACCAACTTCACCTGAGAAATCACCTACTCCACCTACATCTGCACCAACTCCTTCACCTGCTTCTCTAATTAAATCACCTCCACCACCTCAGCCTAGTCCTACTCCACCTGTGTCTCCCCCTGCAGTGTACCCTCCA
The DNA here is from genome assembly GCA_024138015.1 of Lumnitzera littorea. NCBI lineage: Eukaryota > Viridiplantae > Streptophyta > Magnoliopsida > Myrtales > Combretaceae > Lumnitzera > Lumnitzera littorea. The sequence continues at coordinate 23,588,032 of JAMXBB010000005.1, read as the reverse complement.
ACTTCTATATCACCACCATCTCCAACTTTACATATGTCACCACCACCTCCTTCGGCTAACCCCCCTATCATGTTTCCACCTTCATCTCCTGCCAGAAATGGGGGAATGGGTACTGCTGGTGCTGTTGCTATTGGTGTCATAGTTGGGATAATAATTCTCAGCATCATTGGTTTTGCTGTGTGTTGCATGAGAAAACGCAGGAAAAAGGTGCCTGGACTCAATGGAGTTTATGTAATGCCATCACCTTCAAGCTCTCCACCTACATCAGGTGACTTTCAGACCCTTTGTTATTGTCATCATGCTGTAGTTTGACTTCTTCTGTTTCCATAGAGTTAGTTGGATGGTATTTGCTAGATGGCAACGTCCATCAGCAACATGCAATTTCTGTGTCTCCAGAAAAATTGTGACGGAACAGATGGCAGACATGAAATTTTCTGAATTGGGTTACACCTATTCTATTTAGAATAATTGGAGAATTAAGCATATCTGTAGTATAGTGCATAAGGATGCAGTGCTTCTTACGTTTAATTGAATTTGGTGCTTTTTTCATCTTTGTTTTTTATGCAGAAGTGCAAATTTGAATTGAATGCCCTTTCTTTTTCTTTTAAGTGATGAATGATGGTGGACTTGTTGGAGGAAAGTGTCCTTGTTTTGATGAATTAATCATAATGGTTAACAGTTGAAGATGTTTACAGATTCAGCAGCTATCAAGATCCATTCTTCTGCACCCCTCATAGGAAGCAGTTCCAGTAGTGATGTTGTGTTCTCTCCAAAACAGCCAAGTGGTATAGGACATTCAAGATCATGGTTCGAGTATGAAGAACTCATCAAAGCTACAGATGGATTCTCAGATGAAAATCTTCTGGGAGAAGGTGGCTTTGGTTCAGTGTACAAGGGATGCCTACCTGATGGTAGAATGGTGGCCGTTAAACAGCTAAGAGTAGGTGGGAAGCAAGGGGAGCGAGAATTTAAAGCTGAAGTTGAGATCATTAGTCGCATACATCACCGTCATCTGGTTTCATTAGTTGGTTACTGCATTGCTCACAGCCGAAGGCTGCTTGTATACGACTATGCGCCCAATAACACCCTTTACTTTCATCTTCATGGTAAGACAATTTACCAATTTGTAGTTTAGTTTTTTTTTTCTTTTTATTTGTAGTAATGCTCATGCAGTTTGCCATCTCTCCTATACCATGTTTCCAATTTTTCTCCTCTTCTTTCCTGTAGGTGCGGACAGGCCAGTTCTTGACTGGGCAACACGTGTCAAGATTGCTGCTGGTGCTGCTCGTGGAATAGCTTATCTTCACGAAGACTGTACTCATCTGCTCTTTCACTTCTGATGTTAAAAGCTAGAGCTGATGCAATTATTCCTTTAATATTACATAAGTCATTATTTGCACACCAATCACATTACTTTGACAGAATTAATGAAAATTAAAAGGGAAAGATGAGTTAGAATAGTGTACTCATTTGCTATCCTTGGACCTCATTAATAGATTTAAGAAAATTTTGTTAATACTTTGTTCTTGTGGTTGGTATGGATTTGCTGAAGTATTTCTTCTAAACTTAAGTTTCTTAGCCAGCATAATTTATTTAAAGGTTTTGATATTTCTGTGTACTTAAGATGGTAAGATAATTATGACTCAACATAATCCTAGTGTCCTTCAACAAGCCAATCTGATGGGAGTCAAAAGGAATGAAATAACTTTATTCAGGCATTTTCTATATTGTTTGGCAAAACCGTGGGAGCATTTTGATGTGCTATGAGTTGAGATGATTTAACCAATGGGCTCTGAGCTTAGTGGTATTGGTACTTTGCTATCGCTGGGAGGGGATTCAATTCTTCTTCACCCTCTGACCTGTAAAAGTAAAAAAGAAAGAAAGGATTTGATAGTAGACAGAAGAAGCCAAATATGAATTGCATGGATGAATAAAGAGGTAGAAAAACATTGAGATAAATAGTTATTGTTATAATAGCTCTTGGCCTCTTAGATACCCTTAGAATCCTTCCCCCCCTCCTTTTTCAAATGTATTTGCACTTCTCCTCAATGCTTATTTTGATCTCCCTTGATAGCAAGTAATCAAGTTGCTTATCAAAAAATATATTGCTGATTTTTCTTTCTTTCTTGGGCTGGTTGGCAAGGGACAAAGGAATTGCATCACCCTTATTCAAAAGGCATTGTAAATTGACATGAATTTTAGTTATCCCCAACTGTAGACTTAATCTTCAATGCTGCAAACATCTTCTTCTGTCTACGTCTGATGAAATAAATTTCTTGTTAGTTAATTGGTTAATATATTTCTTTATTAGGCCATCTGCATATTAATAGCTATGATACTGATGTGAAGAAAAGTTGGGCATTTGTGTCCTGACCTACTTTCTTTTGTTTTCCATATTAGGCCATCCGCGTATTATTCACAGAGACATTAAGTCATCTAACATCCTTCTGGACAATAATTTCGAAGCTCGGGTCTGTGATTTATTTCTTGTAGCTATTTTTCATATTACTAAGTTGTCACTCTATGAGATGGAATTACAGCTTCATGGCATTCTCTGACAGGTATCTGATTTTGGGCTTGCCAAATTAGCTTTTGATGCAGATACGCACGTAACTACTCGTGTTATGGGAACATTTGGGTATGCAGCTTCTGTAATATTCTAATCCATGGGAATCATGAGCCTTATGGATACATCTTGTTGACATTGAGATCATGGATACATCCTTTTGACATTGAGATTGGACATTTTGAGCAACACATTCTTACTCTCTTGATTGTCATAGTTCCTTCTTAGCATTGATAGGAAAGGATAAGGGCATCAATATTTCTATACTTTTTATGTTTTCTGGATTTAGTCCTAAGCCTTTCAAAAGTGTTAATATGGGCCAAACCTTTCTAAAACATGTTTTTTAAGCCCTTTTTGATGATGTTTGCACCATGTCAACCAAATAAAATAAGTTTTAGACTTAGTACTTTTGAAAGTTTTGTTTTCAACAGAAGAATCCTAGAAATGCATGGGACTTGGAATGCAGTTATCCCCCATAGGAAATCATCTCATCTTAATTTCATATATGATATTTTTTGGGCCGAATCATTGGTTATATATTCACTTTAACTATTTGGGATAACTCTTTCAGATATATGGCACCTGAATACGCAACAAGTGGAAAATTGACTGAAAAGTCTGATGTTTATTCCTATGGAGTTGTCCTTCTAGAGCTAATCACTGGACGAAAACCGGTGGATGCATCACAACCATTAGGAGATGAAAGTTTGGTTGAATGGGTACACACTGATATCTCTTTTTGCTTAGCTTATTTATTTATCTTTTGTTTTTTGGTTCATGTGATAATAAGGCTTTCTTATATTTCCTTTGATGATAGAATATTTTGATTTTTTTTTTTTTTTTTTCGCTTTCTTTCTTTCTTCTATTCGTTGGTGGAAAATGGACATTCCAGGGAGGAATTTTCATTTTTACCTATCTGCTATTAAATTAATTACGTAAATACCAATTACATGCTTCCTTCAATTTTCAAATCTATGATCAATCCCAAAATGCGCCCTAACCACTGAATCATCACATTGATTTTGTCATGTATTCAATGCAAATAATAAATAAGGTTAATAAAATTGTATCTATTAAATGTAATTTAGTAATAGTACCTAATTCATTAAATCGTAATTTATAAATGCAATATCTTTATAAATTATGGCATCACATCTTATAGATGCGATTTACCATTGATATTTATGTAATTAATTTCATATAATTCATATATTTTTTTTTTCAAAAGAATCGGTAAACATGTATTACACTTGCATTCCATGCTTGATTTTGAAACTAAACTGAGATCACATTTTTGTATTTGCTGTACCTAAGATCACATTGGTATTTATGTAATTAATTTCATGTAATTCATATTTTTTTTAAAAAGAATTGGTAGACATGTATTACACCTACATCGCATTTCATGCTTGATTTTGAAACTAAATTGAGATCAAATTTTTATATTTGCCGTACCTGTTTGTATAAATTGGATCTAATGCAATAAACTTGGGGAGATCCTGCTTGTAGGATTTCCATAGATATATTATCCACCACAAGGACCATTTCGAAGAACCTTATAGACATTGCTACAGCATATTTTCTAAAATCATCATTGAAATTTCGTTAGCTTGATTTGCCTAGGTATTGGAGAGCAAATAGAGATAATCTCCTTATGATTATTCAAATAAATTCTCATTTATGTTCTGAAAACCTTTTTAATTGCTTTCTTGACTTTGGGGAGTGGGCTCTTGTTTGATTAAGAAGTAAAGATCGGCCGCATTTTGTTAACAAGTTGGTTAGATCTAGAAGAAGATTCAATGAGCTACTGGTCTGAGTCATCACATTCAGTATAGATATGGTGTCACTATCACATTGATGGTGTTTGTATCGCTACTGCTTCGTTACCAATCGCAGAACACGGTATATTATTTTATCATTGTCCCAATGGGTACTTTGTAAAATTCTAGTTTAGACTAAAAATGCTAGGAAATCTTTCCATGTTTTGAGCACCTTCAATATTATATGAAAGAGCATCTAGCAGGCATTGCCAGTAAGACATCTTCCCAGTCCACTCATAGATTATCTTTTGACAAGCTTTCCTCTTTCTGATATTTCCGTCAGTGATCTGTGTTGCTACTATATACCCTACCCAATCTAGTGATAGTGCCCATGCTCGTAGTAATAGGCCTAAGGTTCAATGCTAGTGACTTCAGCCGAAAATGAAGAAATTTATTGGGATAAGCTCATTTATTTTGCTGCAAAATGTTTAAAGTGGGTTTCACTGGGCACATTACGGGGAGCTGTTTTGGGTTGTTAGACATGCTCTTTCAAACCAGGCTCTAAAAAAACAAAGAAAACAAATCAGGATAGAAACGGGTAATTGCTTTTTGCTGTGCCTCTGAGCTCAGCGTCACCTATAGATTTTTTAATTATGCAGGCTCGACCATTGTTGAGTCATGCTCTTGAAACAGAAGAATTGGAAAGTCTGGCAGATCCAAGGCTTGAAAGAAATTATGTTGACAATGAGATGTTCCCAATGATTGAAGCTGCTGCAGCTTGTGTGCGACATTCAGCTGCCAAGAGGCCACGTATGGGACAGGTGATGCTTGGCCCTTTAATTCTTACTTTACTGACTTAGCACGGTGAACTGCTAAAAATTAACCTCTCTTGTTATTCCTCTCAGATTGTCAGAGCATTTGATGGTCTGGCTACTGCTGATCTTATGAATGGAATGAGGGTAGGAGAAAGTGAGGTATTTGATTCTGCCGAACAATCTGCTGAAATAAGACTATTTCGGAGGATGGCATTTGGCAGCCAGAATTACAGTACCGATTTTTTTGGCCAACATAGCTCGAGTAGTCAAAATACAGGTGGATGAATCTTGTGAGGAATTTCTTTTCAACCAAGAGAAATTTTATCAGGCCAATATCTTGAAAGATGTTCGTGCCTGTCAAAGCATCCGCCCAGGGAGATATTAAATGAGTCCGTCTGCCCTTGGAAGGAGGATTACTCTTCGGTCAATTCTCACTTTCGTTCTTGTAATTAAGCTTTCTTTAGCTTCTTCTCTCTTTATTGTTATTTCATTTTTCTTTTCCTAAAGTGTAATGCTCTAGGTTAGCTAGTCCATAGAAATTTTGTATGATTGCTGCCACTGGTGTGGATGGTGATGATATCCAAGCATCTATTCAATTTTGTTCTTTATGTGAAAATTTCAATTTTATCAAATGCAATTATTACTACGGGCTTTTGGCAATTTCATTCAGGTTTTGGGGTTTTGATATACATAAGGTGTTTGGGGAAGTTCTTATGATATTTCTTGAATATATGATGCCAAGCTACTCCAACGCTACCAGTCCACTTTCAAAGTGGTTTCAACAATTGTCGGATGCATCATAACAACTGAGTAATGATATTATTACTGCTTTTACTCGTGCATGAAACATGTAGTGTAGCTAATGTTTCTAGCATTGAATTTTCCTGTGGGAGCAGTATTGCCATCACTTGCTAACTGCAAGATATGCTTCTTGGTAGGTGAAGCAATATAGTGATGGTCTATTATGGATTGAAACTCTGTAAAGAAGATAATATGTCATGGGTCTCCTTTCCTGTGTTGATTTTTGGGGTGATCCTATGCAACATGAGGTTGTGATTCATGTTGCTCCCATGGTCACTTGCGATGTTGAACATCTTATTGACTCATTTCAAGTATGGCACTTTAGTAGATACCGATTGAAGCTCTTTAAAGCTTGTCCTCATGTTCTCTTCTGCGCAGTTTTCTCTTCTAGTAAAAGGGTCTATCCCCACTTCTTTGTGACACCTTTCTGCGAGCATGAGTGAGCACATTCTACACTTAATCTTTGCCGGTGCATCTCTTTAGGTGCAATGCTTGCTAGAGTTAAAATTAGAATTGGTGTTTTCTGCTGCACTAAAGTCTTACGCCGGACTCAGTTAGAGTCCATTTGGTATAATCCTGCATCGCACTCTGTGGCTTTACTCTTTGGCAACAGATGTATTCATGCTACATGTCAAACTCTGGCTTTCTCAAGTCATGTCAAGAGAAGGATCTGTCTTGCTTTCCTTGGACAACCTAGAACAAATCAGTATGCTGACAGTATCGATTGTTTTGCAATAAGCTACAAATAATATGTATAGTTCTCCAATGTGCTAAAATGGCATTGGACCAGTAAGCCAGAAGTGGAAAATATGTTGAATTACCATAAAATCTGGCTTAGCAAGGGAAGAAAAGGGCTGCTTGTGGCCTGTGGGGATATAAACTTTTTTATTTTTTTTTTCCTTTTTTTTAAAAATATTTTTCCATGCAAAAGGAATCGATGGAGAAAATAGTTGACTCCAAAGCAAAAAATGAAATGAAATAAAATAAAATAAAAAAGAAATCCACTCAAGCTCAATTTACTCCACAAACAAAACTTATATTTTATAGGGATAATTCTTATATAGATGAGGTTTTTGTGAACTAAATTAAGACAACAAGGCGTACATAACGTAGTCAAAGGCTACACCTTTATTAGTTTTTTTTCACTTAATTGGCTTGGGTAATTACTGTATTTGAACAAAATTTGTTTATTATGCATAGAAAACTCATTGCGAAAAACAGTTGAAATAATACCAAAAAAGTGGTAAAAAAGGGGAAAGGAAAAAAAAAAAGAAAAAGAAAAAACCTACCGTGTTTGACATTGCATAGATCTTATAATAAGGGCTAATCATGTCTAAAAAATTATTTACATTTTGGGTTTAGTTTACGCATAGTCTATCTAAGGCTTTTCAAAGCATTAGGGGGGGCATCATCCATGTGAATGAATTGACGATGAAGGAAGCCTTGTTCTTCTAAGAAACCTTTTCAGCTCCAGCCTGAAGAGTAGATTCTAAGATATACCAGCTGATCCTGACAAAAAAGAAAAAAGAAGTATCTTTGCTTCATTAGCAGACAAACCATATTCCATTCCACACACATTTGATGCCAAAACTAAAAGCAATTACACAATTTCAAGCCATGACTCAACAATTTCTACCTTCATCATCTTTTCCAGATCTTATATTCTCTTTGCTTTACCGTTCCTGATAACCTCCTAACTGGACAAGGAACTTGTTCCTTTACAAGACATGTCTTCTGTTAGCCTCTTTCTTCTTCACCTTCTGAGGAAAAAATCATGGAAGACTTGAATACCCTCGCAGCAGATTGCATTGTAGTGTCATGTTGCTGCCAATGCTTGGTCCTACAAATCATAATCCTAGTTTTCCTAAGACTTCCTCGTAAACTAGTTAAGAAGACAAGGGAAATTGCCAGGAGAAAGTTTCAAAGTGCAAAGCGGAAATGGAAGAAAAAAACCGAAGATAACGGGATTTCTTGCGAACGGTACCTAGGAAGCCCGATGGATAGGTTCTCCTCCATTTCCCTCCACAGTAGCGATGGATGTCGCATGGAGGACGTTGATAAGGTTTTAGAAGAGTTGTCGGAGAAGGGCTTGTTCGGATTTGGAAGTTTCTGGGGTGGGGATGGAACAGGAAGTCTTAGGATGCCAGCTGATCAACAAGAATTTGATTATGGTCTTGTAAAGTTTCATTTGATTGAAATGTGTGAAATTGGTTGTTTTAGTCCCTCATGCCATAGACATTTGCTCCCAGTGCATTTAAATGCATTTGGTCGGATTCAAAGAAATAGCTTATCCGATTGATATAAAGCTTTTGTTGTATATATACTTACCATGACTGATTGAAGTTAGGCATTCATATGACAATACCTAGGTTCAGTTGAGCAGCAACATGGGAGAAAAGGGGAACAAAATCGGGTTTTGCTCAATTAATTCGCACATAATAGATATTATTTTATCACTTCTTAGATGATTGTTGGGTAGCTATCGCATTTGCTTTAGTTTTCATAAAGGGAGTATATTATCACAATTAGTGATAAATTCTATAGCATATTTTTGCATTTTTAAAAAGTAATATACTAACTATTAAACTTTTATTTTGACTATTAAAAAGTATTAAACATTTTAAAAAGTTCATTTTTACCACTGGTATATCCTTCCAATCCCATTGCAGCCAAAAATCCTATATAACATATAAGACGTCTATTTTTCCTAAATATACTCATTTGTGAAGTTGATTAGCAATATATCCACATCTCTCTCTCAATATATATATATATCCACGTCTTCATTTACGTAAAAATAAAGCAAAGCATTTTCCGTAAACTAATCGGTATTTAAACAACCATCAAAATGCTTTTTATTAAAAGCAAATGAGCCAAGAATAAAAACAAACATAGACAGAAACAATTATATGAAAGATAATCTATACATGCCACGTGGAAATTTTTGCTTATCATGTGATACAGAAGATATCAAAGTAATATAATTGAACTTTTTTCTAGAAGCTCGACAATTTTAATGGTTAAATAAAAGTCTAGTGGTTAGTATGTTACTTTTGCATATAGTGGTGCCTCATAAAATTAACCATCCTTTGCTTAAAAAAAAAAAAAAAAGAAAGAAAAAGAAAAGGAAAAAGATTTAACTATCATATAAGTAAAAAACAGCACAATCTTTTAACTCTCCGGTTTTAAGTTGCTTTTAAGCCAAATTTCTTCTTGTAGATGATATTTGGACTTCAATAATAGATGAACGACACAGCATTTGAACTATTGAATGATTATGGAATGCTAGACTTAGGCTTTTGTGGGCCCGTGATTTATAGGGTCAAATAATCCCGAAATCTTGCATTATTACTATTCTATTAATTAAATTCTATTGGCCCATCCACAAAAGATTATTTTGATTCCAACCATATGGCTCAACCATGATGATATTAAATCTTTCCTCAAAATCGGAAAAGAGTCCTAAAGAATGAGGAGATATTGTGGAATATAACATAAATTCTGGATTCTAAAACAAATTGGATGGAGGAAGCAGAGAAAATTCAAAATATTATCGCCAAACCAGTGGCAAGAAGAAATGAAAATTGAATCCTTGGGATGTTTGGCAACAATGGTAATGGAGCTTTCGGAACCAATCATGAGTCACTTCCATATCACAAATTTGAATTGAATTTCATTCATAATTAATGTTGGTGGATCAAATTGATTATGTTTTGCATTACAACTGCAGGAGAGCATGGGGCCATGGCCATGGCCTGGCTCGATCCAGTTGAATTGAAGCCGTCGGATCATGTGGCTCCAAAACGGCAAACCTGACCAACCCTCCTAAGGTCAGTTTGGGGCTAGGTCGTCCAACTTAGCGATTCGCTTAAGACTCATGAGGAGACTCAAACTATTTTTTTTTTTTTTTTTTTTTTGATGAAGTTAAAAGGATTTGCATTTCTACTGAACTACATTCAAGTACACAGTAACATTAGTGATGTAAGACAAGAAAAAAAAAAGAAAAAAGAGAAAAAAAAAAAACTAGAAAGAATATCAAAAGATAAAACTTAACCTTACATTGTTATGGAAAAAATTTTTGGATGAATAATATATATATATATCACACTAAATGCATATTTAACTTGTAGTGCCAATAGAAGCATACTCAATTCTTGTTAATAATAATATTAAATGTTGTAGACGAGAAAGAATCCTTCTTAATACATACAGAGATAGTTCTAAATTATCACTATAACTTACTTTTATATTTTATGTCTTAAACTTTTTATTTTATTATTTTGCACTAATAACTTATATTGGACCCGACGGGTTTACAGCTATAAGGAGCCCATTAACTTTGACTTGTGAACCCATCAAGTCCCAAGGTAGGCTAGAACTGCAAGTTACGCTAATTTCGGCTCCCTGGCTTAATGTAATGGTTGGTGCTAAGTCATGGGTTAAAATTGAAAATGGCAAATTTACTAAATGGTAGAATAAAAGAGCTTTTTTTTTTCTCCTTTAAAAAGAATAAGATAATAAATAATATTGTCAAATTTGGGTTGATTCCTATAGTTCAACCTTGCGAATCTAGTTCAACTCAAATTCATTTTTCAATCAAACCTGATTCTCTCCTTAATCCTTGACCCTCTCACATATTCACATTAACCATTCAGATCAACTCTAGTGATACCGATAAGAATCTCTAATCCTCATGTATCTCCACTCTTTCTATCGCATAGAGAGCTTGAGGATAAAGTGAAAGATAAGGAGTCAACACCTTTTAACACCAATAACACAAATTGCCCTCCTCATCTTTTCTATACAGATGATTTAATTTTCCTTTGGAGAGCCTTGGTTGATTAACTGGAATACATATATATATATATATATATATATAATGGATGTGACATAAGCTTTCTACAAATGCATAAACACAAATGATCAATCAACTAACATGAAGAGCATCTTCTTAGAAAGTTATTCCCAAATTTGCCTAGATAAAACAATGGAACTAAGGATTAAGGGAGAAGAGGAATACATGATGAAATTCATTGAACCGATAGACATTTTGAATTGGTGTCCTCAAACAAGAAGAGGAAGCTGCATCAGATCAATAAGGTCAATGTCACCAAACACCAAAGATGAGAGAAGTCATGAGTAACCAAGGCACATGAGAGAAACCTAACATTTGTGGCCACTTTACATTGAAAGTTAAAAGAAGAAAGATAAGGTCAAGTGATAAAATCTATAAAAAGCTAGATATAATCACTAGAAGTTCCTTACAAATTAAAAAGAACACCTTTTCCAGAATTTGGAGAAATAGTTGAATCTCAAAGAATTTGACTAAGGATGTGTTAGCTATTAGATATATTTAGTAGTATTAATATTTTAGGCAATATTAATGTTAGATATGCCTAACAATTCTATGTGGCACATAAATAAATGAATAATAGTATAAACATGCATAGGTAATAATGAGAGACTATTCAATAATTTTTTATATTTTTTCTTTACAGAGTAAGTGGAGCTATGAACTTTATATATGAGCAATTCACTCCATGAGTATATGTTTTTTACTTGATTCCATTAAATTAGGATTTTTAATTAATTTATGTAATACGATATCATTATTTGAACTTTCGAGTTTATGTCAATTGGTTTGACTAGTTGGATCCAAAGATGGGGGAAAAGGGGATAATTATGATGAAAACAAAAGGACATAATATTGCTAGTCCATTTGTCAAGAGAAGGAAAAGTAGAAGAAAGAAAAGAAACATTTGAGTCGAAGGAGAGGGAGCAAAGAGAAACAACATAATGTTTGGCAATATACAATAAAAGAGAAATTAGTGGAAAGGAAGAGAAAATGGTTGAAATGAAAAGAATTGTAATTTCTACTTTATGTTTGGAAGTAAAAAGGAAAATGAGGGAAATGGAGAGAAATGTTTCCATTTCTTTTGTTTAGTTAGTTTTACAAAAAGGAAATAAAGAGAAATAAAGTTAGTGTGTGATAAAACTACCCATATTTTATTTTTACAAATAATATTGTAAGGGATAATTTTGTAATTGTGTCTCATTTCCAGCCATGTTTACCCACTTCACTTTAGATTTGGAGAGAAAAGAAATTGATTACAAAGCAAAAGTGTTTCAACTCTCTCTCTCTTCCTTTTCCATGCATTTTACTCTTAACTTAAGTCACCAAACATGATATTTTTTCTTATTTCCATCAATTTTCTTCAATTTTGTCTTTCGATAGTATTTAAACATAGTGTAAGAAGTCAACAATAGAAGAGAGAGAAAACACTGATGATGGATGATTCTCAAATTGATGGACAACCATCTTACCAATCCTAGGTTTTCTTAACTTCTTTCTAAACTTATGCCAATACTTGATGAACCTAGCATTAAGTATTGAAGGACCTACCTTGCATAAACAAACCTACCACCAAACTTGTTGAAACCATCACCCAAACATTGATGAACCTACCTTCTACTAGTGAAGCACCATAGCAAACCCATTGACACTTAGAAAATTAGTGACTCAAAGCACTTCTCCATAAACGAGTATAACATAAACTACCATTGCCATCACAAACATAAGTTTACACAACCTAAACCATTGCTAAAAACATGAACATATGAAACCATAAACCCGTTACTCGATTGGCCCCCTTTAGCCACAACTACTCATCTCCATTTGTCCTAACACGAGTACTTCTTCCTTTTGAATGCACAACCTAATACCTAGTAATGCAACTTGCAACTGAACTAGTAACCTAAGCTCACTTGAAATCTCATCTCTTAGAACTTATACACTAACCAACCTAAGATGACTGAACTCCAATTAAGGGGGTCTTTATTAGTGAATTGAAACAACTTTTGGGGAAGTTGTTAAATATACTTGAAGAGGAAGAATTTAGTAAACCTAATTCCAATCATCAACCTTAGCAAAGGTGAAGATTTATTTATGGCATACAAAATCCCCATTTAATTATTTTTGCTCCTTCCAATTAGAGTTGTTGAGTGATCGAGTAAATCTACAAGGGCAAATAATAGAGAAGGTTGAGGAGGACACTTACGGTAAGACTTAATGAGAAAAATTGCTTGATTTCATCTATAAGAATGATTACTTTGACACAAGTACTCAAAAAAAGACATTCATACTTACTCTTAGAGCAAATAAGAACGAACAACCAAGGAAAGATCTTATTATAGCTGATCTTAAGAAATCATAGGAGATGGTTTCTAGGGAAGCAATTCAAAAGAAATAAGTGCGACTTTTTGAACATCAATGAAGATGATTTGATTAAGACACTAAATAAAATAAAGGAGGATTTTGCTACATGTGCAAATTTTAGTTAAAGTTGCCCAACAAAAATTGAGCCTGTTGTTGAGAATGAGACTACTACTTTGAGGTAGAGATAGTACTTGATGATGGGTCTTGACTTAGTATTAGAATATGATAAATCATATATTCAATGCTTTTAGAAGTGAAAAAAGCAACTTTCATTGATGTTGGAAAAATAAAATCGTCAAAAGTAATGAAGCTATAAGGATTAGCTTTATAGAGAAAGTGGAAGAAGGAGAGAAAAGATGAGGAAAAAACCTAGATGAGGGAGCTTCATGATATGAAAATAAAATTTCTAATAAATATGGAAAAAGTGTAAAATTTAAAAGACAAAGGAAAAAATTTATAGCAATTACTTGTCATTTAGTTTAATAAAAAGAAAGATTTGATCTTTGGGGGATAAAAAAATCATTTTTAGAACTACTTTACGGGTTCGTAGGGAAGAGTTTAGAAGATATTTTGAGGTTAAGCTTAAGGAAGAGAAACTTGTTGAAGGTATTATATGGTAGGGCTTATGAAACCTTTTAAATTGGCATTGAAGGGTATGAGGAGAAAGGGTTGGAATTTATGTTATTAGTTATTTGTCTTCTTTTTTTTTTTATGGAAGAGGTTTGAGGCTTGTGATGTTGTTGATTTCTGATTCATCTGAGTATCAACTTTCTATTCACGGTGAACGGTAGCTAACTAAAGCCATTACTTGAAAAGCTTCAATTACTTACCTTAAAGACAAGAAAATTTTAAGGGGAAGCATTGTTAGTTATTGGTATTGTCATATATGGAATTTAGGCGCTTGTGGCCTATGTAGCCACGATCTAGCTTGCTTATCAAAGAAGAATACTCTCAAAAGGGACATAAGTTGCTACTAAGCATGCCTTGGTAGCCTTGAAGAAGCCTAAAGGCTTACCATAGAAGTGAGGATCCCCTGCTACCTATCTAGATCTAGAAGGCCTTTGTACCATCTATAGGGCTTGTACCTACTAAAGGAGAATTGCCATCCATTGTCTTCATCTCGAGGGAATAAGCCTTAGCTAAAGAGGATCGTCCTCCATAAATGTTAGATCCTGGGATCTACTTCTACCCCATAAAACTAGTTGGATGCCTCCATAGAGAGGGATTAGACTTTTCAAGCCCAAATCTCCATATTAATTTTAGTGCACTCTCTATATCTCAAAATTCTCTTGAGTGTTATTATTGGAGATTCTCCATTCTACTCAAGCCATCCCATTGACTTGAGTATTGTAGTGTACACACTAGAGTTACCTCTTGCGCCCACTTAGTTCACATGTTTTCTTTTGCAAGCCTAATTCTAAACTCAAGTTTAAGCCTAAGTCCAAGCTATATGAACGAATCTTGAAGGAATCTTCAACTATCAATGGATATATTATGTACTATTAGTATTATAGCTTGTATTAGTATTAGATGTGACCAATAGTAATTTTTCGTGTAGCACATAAATAAAGGAATAATAGTATAGATAGAGGTGAATAAAAGCAAGAGAGTATACAGTCATTTTTCATATTTCTCTAATATAGAGTGAATGAGAAATTATGAGTTTAGATTAGAGTAGTTTGATTTGTGAGTGTATATCTTACCCTAATACCATCAAATTCGGATTTGTAATTGCTATATTACATAAAGTAATTATTTAAATTTATGAAGATGTCTTGAGGGTCTTCCTAAAGAATGGTAAAGAAAATTATTTTTAGAATGTTGACTAGAAAAGTAGTACTTGCATAATTTTGAAGAACAGTACCTAAACCCAAGATACTCCAAAATCTTAGGACTTATTCATAACCTTATCTTTAGACCTCTCATGGAAGAGGAAGATAACCTAATGATTAGCTATTTACTAAGGAATGATAAAATTTGGGACCTAACAAGAATTGGAATTCCGTTACCTAAAAATTGATCGATTCTTTCCTACCTTAATGGATTGATAAGAACAACACAAGACTTATGTAAAAATTTGGAGTTTGTCGAATGATCAGAACATTAATATAATATTTACTTATAAGCTAGGAACTTTGATGAAACAATTTATTTTATTATCTTTTTTTGTTTGAGTTCCAAGCTGTAGGCTTCAAAGGTGAATTAACTGTTGGTATTGACATACATGATAAAACTAATTGATACTTGTAACTGGTTGCAATAAAATAAGTATCTTTTTTGAAAGATAACAGGGAATAGTAGGGTTAGATATAGAAATCTAACACAAAACATGACATTTATTGTATAATCTAGAGAAAAATTAGGGTACTATTTCAAGAGGGGGGAGATCAATGTTAAGAGGGTTATTTTTGATCCAATCTATCCAAATACTGGAGTGATACTATAGCCCTATGCTTTGAGGGAGTAGCTTTAGGGATTAAAAAAAAATGAATTAAACAAAAATTTCAAAGTTCTACCGTTCAAGAGCTACTAGGAGCCTTACTTGGCTTAAGAGAAATAGGCAATCTAGAAGCAACCAAAATACTTTTGGAAATCGATGGTAAGTAGTTGATCTACTTCATAGGACATAGTAGACCACTAACACATATTATGCTTGTAAAATCTCACAAAAGTATCCTAACACATCCTTAAAAGATCCAAATTAACCAATTATATATAGAGAGAAGAAAATCAAACCATAGATATACTAGCCAAAAAAGGGAAAGACTAGGAGAAAATGTTTGGTATATTTATTAAATCCTTTAATTGAGACTCTATGTATCTTGCTCTGGATGCTAGACTTAGATAGTAGTATTTTGATAGACTTATCTAGCTATATATAAACTCAATTTAACTAGTAAGTGCTTTGGAATTTACATTTTCATAGCTAGATTTCTCTGTTTTCCCAAAAAGACATAACTGAAGTAAATATTTGTTGAACCTAAAGCCTTTTAGCAACATCTATGCAAACAGTATAAGTAATAAAAAAGGGACATACTTTACATATGTTATTAATTAGGGAATATGATCCCTTAATCTATAAAAGACATTTGTAAGATTGCTTTACTTTGGATTTTAGTAAACAAACCCTATTACCATGGTAAAGAAATATTTGTAATAGGTAGTTAACGAAGAATATTTCAAAGCTTAATAAACCTACCTTGATCCTACCTCAATTTAATTTTTAGTATCCATAGTCTATTACTTTGATTGGTTAATGATATCATCACTACTTCTAACATCTCAATCGATTTGCTAGGTGTATATTTCAACTTAAAGCCTCTTTTATCTATAATATTAAAGTGGGAGGCATTGCTTTAGTGTCTTGATTAGTTTTGATTATATTTTAATCTATACAATTGGTAAACTGTTTATCAAATTAAAATCATTCACTATCCCTTTAGATCCCTACTCTTTCAAAAGTTAGTTTTAGTAGTGTATAAAAATAGGAAACTAAGCATGAAGATATAAAACAGTTACTTAAAATTTTTTATTAACTTTTTTTAAAGCACACACATTGTAGATGTAGTATATTGCTAGTAAATTTTTAGGCACATACATCGTGTCCTCATAATACTAGCCTCATGGGTTCATTAATTTGCTAGAATAATTAATTTCATAAATGTCGATTAAAGAGGTGTAGTGTTTTTCAACATGAATCAGTGTATGATTGAACATAATTGATGTTTGATGCTTTGAGCTAAGCCATCATGTAAAATTATGAAACGTGGCATTCTATCGATGACCTACATAACTGCCGATCCACTATAATGTTATTTAATCTCACAAAGCTTAAATTACTCAAAATATAAACTGTTGATTGATGCATCAAACTCAAATTTGTAACTCCACTCTTGTGCATGGCTAGAAGACTTTCTTTTTTTTTTTTTTTCTTTTAAAGAAGAAAATGGTCATCAATATCATGATGCATTAAAGAAATATCATGTATAAGTTTTAATTAGAATTAGGATTGTGATAATTGCTCATTTAATGAGAGTTCTCGTTGACTTTTTCCTCCTTGTCTTTGGACATTCCCATGTTTCTACAATGGATGACTTTGAAAAGCAAAGTCAATATAAAATGCTCATAGTAAGCATAATTTAATTGTGTTGGTTAAAGTATTTTTATACTTTCACATGATATGTATTAGGATTTTTCTGACTTTGATAAAATACAATATGGTCTTAAGGCTAGGTTAATCAAGAAATCACCTACCAACAAAATCTTCCACCATTACCACCATCGCCAAACAAAATGCCAATCTTACATCCAATTGGAGTCCACCAACATCAACTCAAGGACCCAATACAAGAGAGTCTAGCTACCCAATGTATGAGTATCCTATCCAATTCTCCTATACAGTTAACCTACAAGGGGTGCTCATTAAAGGAGTTGAGCTCCATAATAGGAGGCCATGTGTTTAGGTTATATGGTGCCTTTGATGCATTCAATGCAAAGATATGGGCACATGTATCCAAATTGTATGGTGCCTTAGAATCCTTAAATGTGAAATGATGGGTGCAAGGCTTGGAGTTGTTGTAGGCTGATTATATTAGGATATCTTACAAATCTAAGCCTTAAAACCTAGGATAAAACATCCTATGTAGCAAGCTATCAACAAGTTTGAGTTCCAAGCTCTACCTGTAAATACTTTAATCTCCTACCTTAATGTAAGCTTAAAAAATTGGATGATTAGACTTTGTTGAAATTATTCCTCATTTTCCTTCTTGGAGCTAAGTTAAGCACTAGAGTTGCCTTTTCAAACAATCCCTTGACCATCTTTCTCACTCCATCTATTTTATTAAATACTTAAGGTTGTCCCAAGTTCATCCAACAATAAACTAAGGTCTCTTTAGGCCTAAGTCTCTACCAATAAAATCTAAAATCAACATTATAATGGATCTTGGGCCTAGAGCCTAGGCCTAACTTAGCCAAAGCCCAAGGACTTAGTATAAGACAACTACCTCCAATGTAAGAGTATCCCATCCAATCCCTCCATGCAACTGACCTATGGTTCACAATAGAGGAACCAAGCCCCATTATAGGAGGCCATATGTCTAGTTGTACAATGCCTCTAATGCATTAAATGTTAAAAAATTATCACAACTGTCTAGATTGTACAGTACCCCCAAATCTTTAAATGCTAAATAAAGGACACAAGTCTCGAAGTGGTCACATCTTGACTCTATTAGGATACCTTACCAATGTTGAGCCCCAATGCTTAGGATAATACAACCTAAATAGCAGGCTATCAACTAGTCTAAGTTCCAAGCTCCACTTGTAAATACTCCAATCTTCCTCCTTCTTAAGGTAAGCTCAAAAAAACATAAACCTAGACCCTTTTTCTTAAATTACTCCTCATTTTCCCACCTGAAACAATTTAAGCACTAAAGGAGTCCCATTAGACAACCCCCCAGTCATTTTTCCCACTCCTTCTGTCTTATAAGGTGTCTAATATTATTCTAAGCATGTCAATTATCAAATTGAGGCCATTTTAGGTAGAGTCTAAGATCAACACCTAGTATCTCCAACTGCTACCATGAAACTCTAGCATCTCCAGCCACTACTATAAAACCTTAGCCATACCTTCAAAATATCACCACCATAAATGCTTTCCTACTAAACACCAATGAAAACCTTTATTTTTAGAAACCTAGTTGCACCACCAATACCTAACTCGATTTATAACCTTCTAAGTGGCATCACTAACCCACAACCATGATACACCATCTTCTAACCTACACTGTAAAAGCACCACCGAGTCTAAAATGATTCATATAAAAACCCCACTAAGTTGACCCTTTTCATGCAAGACTTGGTTACTATACTTAAGTTTGACTCAATTATCCCAAATCTTAACCACTACATACCATGTCCGATTCAATTCAACCATCATAAGCATTTGAATATTGTACTTCAAAGTTTTATATGATGTTCTTAGTAAAACATGCAACATTTTTCCATTTAATTTATAACTATCAATTACTTGCTTCAGGGGAAAAAAATGAAAACATGAAAAGTTTTTCCATTTAATTTCTTAATTGTCGCTTCTAATGCACTTGTTAACAATTTCCTAACATTAAATATATGGGTAGATCATACATTATATAAATGCATTTTTAGAATTTCCATTTTTTTTTTTTTATTTTGTCTATCTATGCCTTTAACTATTTATCAATATCACTTAAATTGATAAGCATTAGTGCATTATTGGTACAAAATCATTAGTATAATGAAATATGGGGAAATTGCAAAAAAAAACCTCATAAACTTTGACATAGGTGTGAATTGACTCCTTAAATTTTCAAAGTGAAATTTTTGACTCCCTAAACTGTTAGAAATTGACAAATAACCCCTTTAAACTTTAATATTGATGTGTAAACACTCTTGAAACTTTGATTTTAGTGTATAAACACATCTTAAACTTTGATTTTTATGCATAAATACCTCCTAAACATCCCATAGCTTAAGGGGGTGTTTACATATTAAAATTAAAGTTTAAGAATTATGGGGGTTGTTTTGCCAATTTGTCAAAGTTTAAGAAGGTCAAAAACCTCACTTTAAAAGCTTAAGGAGTCAATCCACACCTAAGTCAAAGTTTAAGAGGGTTTTTGGTATTTTCCTCATGAAATATTATATATTCTTAGATAATATTAATGTCATAGAAAAATAAAAGAGAGAAGTAAAGAATAGTAGAAAAAATACAATCTTATAAACCTTTAAGGTAATTGGCGTTAATTGTTATGGCATGGTGGGTTGCATTTACTATCCTATGAGGGTGGTGTGTGATAGAAATTAAGCTACTGAGCCTTTGATCCGTAGCTAAGCCCAAGGATTGAAAGAGTTGGCAAGGCGATTCTTCCTGCTTTAGCTAACTCTTACTGAAGCCGAATATCTCATTATCGAGTCACTTTGTATGTTGAGTCGAATAACTGCCCATCTCTCTAAAGTGTGCCGAATTGTTGAATGTCGAAAGATCTACCAAACCCTGCATGTTTGCTCAGCTATGTCTGAATCGTCCAGTTTCTCGGCACCACTTTTACTGAGAAGCCAAGAGATAGACCCTAGGCTAATCAATTACCCCTACTTGGATAAGTAACTTAACCTTTTTGTCTACATCCTCCAACAATGTCACCAATGCACTTATGCTACTATATAGTACTACGTGAAGAATCTGCTACACCAATCATTGTTTTTCTTGAATATTCTTTTTTACCTTTGGTATTTTTGTGCATTACTTCTTTAGGGTAATACTCTTTGGGCAAGTTGCCTTAAGTTCTTGGGTATAAATACCCCTTATATATATAGTTGCAACAAATCAGACTACCATTAATATACTGAATATTCTTCTTCTTCTTCTTCTTCTTCTTCTTCTTGTAAACATTGATTGTTTACTTTCATTCCACTCTTATCCTAACCTTTAAGTAAAGCTGGGTAGCGAGTAACCTCATTGGTCTAATTCGTATATTATATCAAGTTGTGTCATGAGTCATCGGAAGTTCAATTGGTGTGTCATATCCATTGTTTGCTTACTTTTCATTAGCTTTATTCTTTCGCACATTCCCCATCACCCCCTTTTTTAGGCTTTCGGCAAGCTTAAACCCATTTAGCGACCGGTCTTATCAGTTCTTAGTTACGGTTAGTATCATCTTGGTATCAGAGCGGAGGTTTCGTTTGAGTTGTAGTTTGTTTTCGAAGTTTTGTTTCTACTCTGTTTTATGTGTGTAAAATAAAGTAAGTTACTGTATTCGTTTAATTGCTATGCTTATTAGCTATTGCTTTTCTAGTTTATGGAAGTGTTTACTAGAACACCCAATTAAAGAGTTTGAGCTTTGAATCTGCGGAGAGAATGACTAACCCAAGTGTGAACATTGGTGTTCAAGATGACAATAGTAAAGTTGTTCACTATGGTCGACAGTCTCAGGGAACCCCTAGAAGCGCTAATGAGAGACTTGATGAAGTGACTAACCTCTTAGTAGATCTAACTCGAGCTTTTCATGCATTGGCTTACCAACCTACTGAAGCCGTACATAACACCCTATAAGCTGCATAACCTGCAAAAGGTTAAAACCTAGCTCGACAAGTTTGAGGTGAACAAGTAGGCAGATGAGTAAGAAGAAGGATTGACTTAGGAAATTTAGAAGAAGAAGAAGATGTGAAAGAGTATTATGAAGAAAAGGAGTAAGTGCGAGTACCCAGAGCTACTGACCATGTGAAACTTCAAATTTTGAGTTTCAATGGGTCTAGAAGTGTTGATGAATATTTAGAATGGGAAGAGAAAGTGGAGCGTACTTTTTACTATTATCAGTACAAGGATTATGAGAAAGTGAGAACTACTACTATTGAGCTCTTTGAATATACCGCCATATGATTGAAGAATTTCTACGTTATGAGGAGGCGAGAAAGCTACCAAGAGATCAATACTTAGCCTGAAATGAAGAGAATACTTAGAAATATATTTGTGCCAAATACTTATTTACAAGATACTTTTACTTAGCTTCAGGAGTTGAGACAAGGAGGCTAAACAGTTTAAGAGTATATCTAGGATTTCCAAATGCTCATGATCCGATGTGAAGTGGAGGAACCACCAGTACGAACAATCTAGGTTCCTTACTGGGTTAAGAGGTGACATTCGAGACAATGTGGAACTCCAATAATTTACCACAATGGATTAAACCATTAGAATAGCCCAACAAGTAGAGAGGTAAGGGAGAAGCTGAGTATCGACTAACCAACCAGGACAGGGAAGTCATCGAGCTCAGTCAAGTATCGAACCAATTCAAAAGGTAGATGTTCGAGCCGGGTAGAAAGGCTGTCATGACTTGAGGATGGGCTATTCGTGGCAGGCGTCGTATATCATATAAAGAACTATAGATTAATTTTTCTTTCAATTGACAACCCTTTATGCAACATACAAGGCTATTACTACAATTAACAACCTAAGAGTTATGCAGGTGTAAGTAATATCACAACATAATTATATTCACATAATATCAAACTATAATTATCAGATATACATAATATAGATATTAAGTCTCTCGAAAAGCTAATAATACATAGAATCATCTAATAAATTTCCAAAGTCATGCTACAATAATAGCATTACACTCTTAACTCTAAAATCACACTCACACCCATTAGTAGAGGATTCACTGACTTCAGGCATCTTATGGCCCGGAACCATGAAGAGATCTTCCTACACAAATAATCTATGAGAATATAAGCTAAACAGCCTAGCGAAATCTTCCTTCAGCCATACAACAAACAAATTATATAACAATTAATTTCAAACACATAAATGCATGAACAATCAATATGTCATATAAATACAGGCAGGTGACCAGGTATTATATACAACTCAGATTTAACACCTTCCAAAGTTAGGATTGAAGTATACACGGCACCAATTAGATCCAGATATCATACTTGAACTTGTATACAAAGAAACTCCGTGTTTCTCATTAAAAAAAAAAAAAAACATAATAGTATATCCATTTTCAGTTTTAGTTAAAATTCAGTTCTAAGTATGATTGTGAGTAGGTTCTCGTAGCTCACACTCACCCTTAAACGGACGCCTCTAGACTCGACCCCTAGTCAAGTAATTGGTACTTCTAACACTTAATGTTCCCACAAGCCAAGGTAAGGTTATATCATATACGTATATTGTACTAAAACACTATAATTAGAATTAATCAACCCTATATGGCTTCTCGCTACCTTTGTGTGATGTGATTGCTGGAATTAGTTATGTCATGCATGATTATGCATGTTTCGATTTAGTTATTTTAGATCTGGTAATGTTAAATCCATTTATCGTGTGATCAAACAAAGTCACAAATAAGATAATTCCTATTGAGTTTACTATGCAGCAAATAGTACACTATCACAATTTAAAGTAATTTTGTAATTGGCAAGCAGTATCATACATATGCATAACCTAGTCTCTACACAACATTCAATTATTAATAACAATTAATTCTCACTATGTACATACACAAACATGTATGAGATCATTAGGAATACTTACTTAGCTATAGTCGATGTTTGGGATCGTAGTAATCTGTTAACAGATCGGTATTAATTTTATGATCACCTGACATTAAGAGAATACAAAAAATAATAAGTGTTTAAATTAAATAACTAAACTATTATTATATTTAGTATTATCTATCTATCTAAATTCGCTATTTGTTTATGGGAAATTCCCGAGTATTACGTATAACTTTTTCAATTTAGTTCTGACTTTTATAAGCTTATAGTCTATTTTTATCATTTTTAGATGTACTTTCTCGTGGTAGGGTTCGTTTTGGACATTGTAACATGCAGTTTCGATTATGATGTAAAAATATTATGAAATTCATTATTTTGACTTAAATAATTACAAAATATTATTTTAAACTTTTCTTTATATATTTTCGATTTAATAAATATCTAAACCTTATATTTTGTAATTTTCTTACTTTTAAGTCTATTTTACCATAATTTACTTATTTTTGCTAATCTTTAAGTTTAAGACTTATTTATTTCATTTTTACTACTTTATTAATTTTCTAATTAAGTAATTATTTATTATTTTTTAATTACAAATTTAATTAGATTTAATTAAATGTTGACGTTGCAACATAGGTAGATACCACATATCACTTTTGAATTTTTGTACATTTTCAATCTTTTTCTTATTTTGCATTTTTACGTAATATGCATATACTAATATTTATTATTATATTTTACTAAATTTTTCAAATTAGCTATTTTATATTTCTTTAAAGGTTATGGTACATATACTCATATATATTACCTTACTTTATTCATTAAATTACTATCATAGTATATTATATATGTACTATTTAAGTATACCTGTATTTATATATATATACTATTCATATTCATATTTTTATACATATAAATATACTTATGTAATATAATAATATAATCCTAAATATATTACATATGCCATATGTAGGTACATACCTATATGACATCTATACATATATACTTGTATTTTTATATTTTATACATACATACAAATACGATTATATTTACATATATATATGGATATTAAAATATGTAATACATAACATCATACATAAATACACATGTATATATATAATCACATACATATATATATATATGTATATTTGTATATATTGAAAATACCTAGTATAATTACTATTGTATACACACACACACATATATATATCAAACATATACTCCAATACATAAACTATACTATACTAATATTTTTATACTTTATACATGTAATGAAAATTATAAAAACATAAATATAGATATAGTATACACATACATACATATATAGATATATATACTCATAGTCTTTTATGCTACATATTAAATATAACATGTAGGTATATATGAACATACATTAGTATTTATACATTTATGAATATTTATACATAAGGAAATACAAATCCTATATATATTTCTAATACATAACCTTATATTACATATGTACATGAACACATAAAAATAATTAATACAAAATAAATATAATATACATACTAAGTACTCCTCCTTGAAGTATCTTGAATTAGAAATCCCTAAGTTATTATTCTTCTTAATTATTGTCTTTTGAAATCACAAGAAAATTGAGAAAAAGAAAAGGATGTTCATGATTTGAAAGGGAAATAAAACAATAGAAATTTGTGTTTTGTTTTATTTATTTATTTATTTTTTTGTTTCCAGACTTGTTCCACATAAGGAGGTCAATTGCAATTTATGAGGATAAAACAAAAAGAAAAGAGAAATTAAATCAAAGCAAGATGTGGCATTAATTTGGATAAGACATGATCTTATTTAACCTTTGATTTTTATCTCATTATTAACATATGGTAAAATTAACAAAGTTACACATGTCCACTGAAAAATTTCCAAAAGTTGGACGTATCAATGGAGGGGAAATAGGGAAAAGAAAAAGGAAAAAGAAAAAGAAAGGGAAAAGAAGGAAGAAGGAAAAATAAAAATAAAAATATTGGATTTTTCTAAATACAAAAATTATAAATTTAGTATGTATAAAATAACATTGAAATTTTATAAAAATTTATTAATTTAATTATTACCCATTATATTTATAATATTTAAAAGTTATCTCAACGTGTTCGTTAATAATTTTACGCGACTACGTGTATTAATTGATAATTATATTCGTTTAAGGTTTTATTACTATTAGGGTAAATTTATTCATTTTATATGTTTAAAGTTATAGTTTTAGGGTTTTTGTCAAGTTCGAATTCGATTTTGGATATTTACCCGTACATATAATTTAGGGTTATTGTACGCAATTTAGGTTTTGATCGAATTTCTAAGGTTTTTATTACTGATATTATATTCGATTTTATAATTTAATAAAATTTTCATCTTACTTAGCCTCATTAATTGGTAAGATTATCTAGAGTACTCGAGTTTAGCTTAGGATTAAGACCGATAACTTTATAAGGTTTATAATAGCTGACCTGACAGTGATGTGCTGACCCAAACTTATGAGAAAAGGCAAGGATGTAGTAAGAAGATGAGCTACATCAAGTACTTCAACTACCAAAAGTTTAGACATATGATTGTTCAGTGCTTGAACCGAAGGGCTATGGTCATTAAGGGAGACGTCTTGAAGTTAGAGGTAGAAAGTACTGATGAGGAACCTGAGGAGGAGGAGGAGAGCGCTGTCAAGAAAGAAGCTGCTGAGAAGGAATTGATTGAAGAGAATGTGTTGGTCAAGGACTTAAACCAATTAGCCTTAGTTGTCCGACGCGTAATGAACATAGCACCCTCACAAGAGGAGGAGCAGATGGAGAACTTGTTTCATACCACTTATAGGGTGAACAATCAAGTGAGCGTATTAATTATGGATAGTAGAAGTTACACCAATATGGCATTGACCGATTTGATCATAAGGTTGAAATTGCTTAACTATTGCACACCTAAGGCCATACAAGTTGCATTGGCTAAGCGAGAAGGGAGTACTATACATCACCTGGCAAGTATTACTATTAATTACTATCGGAAATTATTCCGACGAGGTTCTCTATGACATGCTACCTATGTGTGCTTGATACTTATTGCTTGGCCGACCATAACTGTTTAATAGGAGAGTTAACCATTATGGGTACAAGAACACATATATGTTCGAGAAGGATGGCCGAAAGATTATACTAAACTCGATGTTATTGAGTGAAGTTAACAAACTATAGACAAAACTTGCTTACAGATCGAAGAAGGCTCTCATGATGAGTAAAGCTGAACTCCGAGAGGCCATTGATGCTAACGAGCCGACCCTCATGTTAGTCAAGTGCCTATTAGAGATGAAGGAGTGGGGTGAACTAGCCCAAGAAGTGAGATCACTACTAGATGAATATGTCGATCAAGGCATAGAACACTGCATTGACTTAATACCTAACGCTGCCCTGCCGAATAAGCCAACCTATCGGATGTGTCCCAAACAGGCTTCTAAGCTCCAACATTAAGTCAATAAGTTACTAAAGAGAGGATATGTTAGGGAAAGTCTCAGCCCTTGTGCTGTGCCAGTGTTCCTAGTACCTAAAAAGGATGGTACCTGGTGGATGTGTGTCGACAACCAAGCTGTGAACAAGATAACAATCAAATATAGGTATCTAATCCCCAAGTTGGAAGATATGCTGGATGAATTAAGTGGAGCTAAGATCTTTAGCAAGATTGATTTGAAGTCTAGCTACCATCAAATTTGCATGAAGTCGAGAGATGAGTGGAAGACTACTTTGAAAACTTGGCATGGACTTTATGAATGGATGGTCATGCCCTTTGGCTTTTCAAATGCCCTGAGCACTTTCATAAGATCGATGAACCATGTGCCGAGACATCTAATAGGGAAGTGTATCGTAGTGTACTTTAACGACATCTTAGTCTACAATGCCGACATGTTAAGTCATTGTGACTATCTTCAAGCCGTACTAAATATCCTTCGTGTCAAGAGATTATTCGGTAACCTTAAAAAGTGTTGTTTTTGTTAGGAGGAAGTGATATTTTTGGGCTATGTAGTAAGTGAAGGAGGCTTACAAGTGGACAACGAGAAGATTGGAGTAATCGTCAAGTGGCCAACCCTTACTACCTATGCCAAAGTAAGAAGTTTCCATGGACTAACTTTCTTTTATAGAAGATTCATCAGAAATTTTAGCACCCTCAAGGTCTCCCTTACTGAGCTAATAAAGAAGAATATCGACTTCCAATGGGGAGGAAAGGAAGAGAGGAGTTTTTCCTGATAAAGAAGAATATAGACTTCCAATGAGGAGGAAAAGAAGAGAGGAGTTTTTCCAAGGTGAAGGAAACATTGACCTCCACCCCTATCTAGTTCTACCTAACTTCAAGAAAATATTTGAGCTAAAATATGACATGTCAGGCATTGGAATAAGTGTTGTTCTAATGCAGAAAGGCCAATCAATTGCTTACTACAAAAACTACTTTGTATATGACGAAGAGCTCTTAGCAATGATCTGAGTATTACAAGTATGGCAGCATTACCTATTGTCGAGAGAATTTATCATCTACACTGACCATGAGTCTTTAAGGTATCTCTAAAGTCAGACGAAATTATCAAAATAGCAAGTGGCGTAGGTTGAATTCCTTGAAGGATTCAATTTCATGATAAAATACAAGTGGAGAAAGGGCAACGCAGTTATAAATGCTCTTTCGAGAAGGATGCATTTCTAAATGAACTACAAACCAAATTGTTTGGATTTGTGAGTGCCAAATAACAATATTATGACGATCTACACTTTAGGCCCATACTTGCATGTTGTGTTGGTGGAAGGACAATGGACGAGTATCATATGGAGGAAGGATACTTGTTCCGAGGAAAGAAATTATGTGTATTGACTTGTTCACTTCGAGGGCTATTGATTAGGGAAGCCCATAATGTGGTACTGTCTAGACATTTTAGGGAGAAAAGGATGTATAAATTACGGAGCAGTCAATTCTTTTGGTCGAGAATGAGGCGAGATGTAGATCGAGTCTTTGAAAGCTATGCTGTATGCAAGAAGGCTAAGTGTAGAGCCAAACAAGGAAAAGCAATGTCTTTGCTTGTTCCACCAAAACCATAGACCGAATTGAGCATAGACTTTGTTCTCAGATTACCACGAATTGTCCGAGGCAAAGATTCAATAATAGTCACCGTAGATAAGCTTAGTAAGATGGTACGCTTTGTGTTTTGCTCCAAAACTAATGATGCATCGACTATTATTTCTCTTTTCTTGCAGGAAATTGTTAGGTTACACGGCATGTTGAGAAGTTTAGTATCAAACAGAGACTCAAAGTTCTTGAGCCATTTTTGAAGAACTCTGTGGCAATGAATGGGGACCAAACTACTATTTACTACTTCCTATCACCCCCAAATGAATAGCTAAACACAGGTAATCAATTACACTTTAGGATTACCACTCCAAGCTACAGTGGACAAGAACTTGGCTGATTGGGACTTTTACTTGCCAATGGTCGAATTTGCTTACAACCAAATAGTGCATGGCACTATTAAGCAAACCCCTTTCAAAGTGGTCTATGGTTTTTATCCCGAGTTACCCCTCGATCACTCCTTTGTACTTGTGCTCGTATAAGAGGACCTTGACGTAAAAGCAAGAGTACAATCCCTTTAGTACATCTACGACAAAGTCACTCGGCACATTGACCAAGCTACCAAACATATGCAAGAGAAGGCTAAGGGTAAGACGGTAAGACATTTTCAATTGAGAGACTTAGTATAGCTACACCTAAGCAAAGAGAGATTTTCGGGCAAGAGGAGGAACAAACTATCCCCAAAGGCTGAAGGACCTTTTAGAGTCCTCTAGGAGATCAGTGATAATGCATATAGATTAGAGTTGCTTGAGGACTATGGGTTTTTTAACACCTTCAACATTGTCAACCTTAATCCATATCATCTAGATGGAGAGCTGATCGAAGACCATTCGAATTTGATCTCAAATCTAAATCAACTCGAAGGGAATAATAGGAATCAAGCTACTAGGCCTTTGACCCGCAGCCAAGCTTGAGGATTGGAAGGGCTAATAAGGTGGATCCTCCTACTTTAGTCGACTCTTATCGAAGCTGAGTATCTCTTTGTCCAGTTACTCTGTATGCCAAGTCGAATAACTACCCATCTCTTTGAAGTGCCGAATTGCTGAATGTCGAGAGATCTGCTAAACCCCACGCGTTTGCTCAGTTATATCCGAATCGTCCAATTTTTCGACTCCACTTTTGCCAAGAAGCTAAGAGATAGACCCTAAGCTAATCAGTCGCCCCTACTCAGACAAGCAACCCGATCTTTTTGTTTACATCCTTCAACAGCATCATCAATGTGCCCATGCCACATGTACAGTACCACATAAAGAATCTGCTATACCAATCATTGTTTTTCTTGAATATTCATTTTTACCTTTTATATTCTTGTACATTATTTCTTGAAGATAATACTCCTTTTGTCTTTTTCCCTTTTGGGCAAGTTGCCCTAAGTTCTTGGGTATAAATACCCCTCATACATGTAGCCGCAATAAATTAAACTACCATTAATATATTGAATATTCTTATTCTTATTCTTCTTGTAAACACTAATTTTTTACTTTCATTCTACTTTTATCCCAACTCTTAAATAAGGTTAGGTATCAAGTAACCTCATTAATCTAATTCACACGTTATATCGAGTTATGCCGTGAGTTCTCAGAAATTACGTTGATGCATCATATCTATTGGAGCTGTTCATAGGTTTGCTTACTTTTCATTCGCTTTTCTCTTTTGCACATTCCCTATAACCTTCTTTTTCAGGCTTTCGACAAGCTTAAACCCATTCAACGACCAACCTTATCTGTTTCTTATCACAATTCGCATCAGTGTGACCTTATGGTGTAACGATGTAGCCACCATTACTCTCAAAAGGTGAAAAAGACTAATTGTCGTAACCTCTATTCCTATCATTTCATTAGTCTAAGGGCGGCAAAGAAACCATTTCTGCTATCTCTTTCAAATGATTGGTCCTTAGCCATAAAATCCTAATCATTTCATTAGCGAGTTACAGTGTATATCTGATTAGGATTTATGATTCGAAAGAAAGAAATGACTGAAAGGTTTTTTATCTATCATTAGTCAAATTAAGTAACAGAAGATACGATTATGGCAAGGTTAGAGGAGTTGGTTTGAAGGTAGTCACCAACATTTTTTCCATTACATAAACTTGGGTTTGGCTATAGGTTGTTGCATCAGACTAGTAACTTCTCAAATCCATACTAAAGTTGGCACAAATTCTCTTATCAAGATGGACTAGACGATATTGGGTCGATGGCATTTAGTTGTTTAGGACACCTATTGAGTGGTTAAGCCCTAATAGTTCTTTCTTAGTATTCCTTTTTTTTTTTTTTTTACTAACTTGTCTCATTGACAAACCGTTATTAAAAATAGCTATATAAATAATGAAAATATAGAAATATAAAGCTGAAAAAATAAAAAAGATGAGAACACAAGAATATGAAAAGTATAATTTGCCTTAAATATGATATACACTTTCTCTCTTTGACAGAAAATTATATATATGATAAATATATATGAAGATACAAAGATATATACTTTCGCTCTTATCAAATAAAATAATTTCCGCTGGTGCCTATTACGTTGACACCATAGCAATAATGCACCAACCTAACTCCCGACGATGATGATTACTTGTTTTGTCACGTTCTTCAATTTCCAAAGATTTTGTTTTACCATTATTGGTATCAGCATCTTACATTACAAGTTATGCGTGAACCCCATCGCCTTCGTGAGTTGTACGAATACTCGCACGTATGTATTATACGAGAATATCCATGGCTTGCCAAGACAAGTGGACTAAATTGCTGAGGACTTGTCTTACCCGGTTATAAGAGTATGTTTATAAATGGGATGTCTAAAAAGTTGTTTAAAGAGACGCATTAACATTTTTAATATCTTTAAACACCTTTTCATTTTATAAAGAAATATTTTAATAATTTTACTAGTTAAATCGATCTTTTACAGATCTCGTATTAATCATATTTTTCAAACCAATGTATAAGATAAAAAAAAAAATTATTACTAAATTATATTGATAATACTTATTTATGAATTACTAAAAAAATATAAAAAGGAAATGTGAAAATGCAAGGCCAATTTTTATTACTAAATTATATTGATAATACTTATTTATGACTTACTAAAAAAATATAAAAAGGAAATATGAAAATGCAAGACCAAATTTGTCTTGAAGCTAAAATGTCTCCCTTTGTCGAATAAAAGTAAAAGAGAGAATGGTGCTAAAATAATCACCCTAAGCCTTATAAGTACTCCATAGGTGTGTTTAGTGTGAGAATTTACACCAAACAACTCTTATAAACATAAATTATTAGTATACTTTTCATCTTATTTTATAATTTTATAGTTTAATAATATAAATGGTAATTTTGTAATACGAGTAGTTTAGTTGGAATCTCCTTTTCTGCGGTGATCGTTAAAAAAGAAGTGATTTATGACCAGGAACATATGCCGTGATTGTATCAATAATCGGGATGAAGACATCCAAACCTTTCCCTTTTTTTTTTTTTTAAAGAAAAAAAATCGAAAAAGAAGAGAATTCATGATTGCATCATTGTCCAGAGTTCAAGAAAGTTGGTTTTTTATCCTCTTAGTAGATAAAACCAAAACACTCATTTGACATTTTTCATGCTATATATAAGAGTAAATAAATATGCGGACAGCTGTTTGTTTTTATAGATTAAAAACATATTTCTAATTAATTCTTTAAAATTTCCTATATTTATTACTTAGAGCATGTTTATAGAGAAGTACTTGGCACAAATACCCATATCAAACACTTATTTCCCTTTATAATCTATACTTATAAACGGGTGTTTAACTTAAGAGAGGTGTTTTACGAAAAATTAATTTTTCACTTTACTTTTTCTAATACAGTTAGCCATGTGGCCAATGTATCAAGCACCATAATTAAATAAAAGAAATGATTGAGTACGAAATAATTAAATAAAGATGAAGAACCTTTGTTTAAAATAAGTCTTTATGAAGTAAAAAAATACTTAGAATACTGACGTGATATTTTAAGCACCCTTTTTAAGAACTTCTTTATTAACAGGCTCTTAGTTGATGAATAAGTCTTCCTAAATTGCATTTTATACAGCATCTTAACATCGATTAACCTTTTCTTCCATTTTGCTTAAGTTTGTTAGATTAAGTATCGAAAGCTCAACTCGTGTAGGGTTCTATAACGTTCAATATGGCTCTTAATCAAACTAAATAGTTGTTTAGTAGTTAAGACCTTTATGATCTGGTAGTATGAATATTGGTGTCTCAAGAGAATAGATCAGGTTTGATTCTCTTTGTTAATATATATTTACATGTATTATAGTCTTTAAGGGTAGATTAGTACTTTTACATATTACTAGGGTTACATAACCCTATACTGTATAAATATATGTTTGTATCAATGCATTACGAGCGAGCCAACACAATTACATTTATTCTAAACATATTCATGGTATCAGAGCCACCCTTCATAAAGAGATCAAAACCCTAAATTTTTTCCCAACCACCATTGCCTCCTCTCTCTCTCTCACTCATCTTCCTTACCGTGCTACCCTCAATGGTCTGCCTCTCTACTTTACACCCCTACTTCTAGTGTCTCTCTTTCCCTCTCTCTTACCTCATCCCTTTACCTAAGCACCACCTTTCTTCATCCACCACCATTCTCAAATACCATTAACCAACCCTTTCGTACCCTCCCCCTACTCTCACTACCTCCCCACCTATACCATCCTCTACCAATATCACCACAGTTGCTCCCCTTAAACTTATGGCCAATAACTATCAAATTTGGCTATCTCTCATGACATCTTATCTCATATGATCTAACTAGTATTGCTACATCAATGGAACAATAATAAATCAGAAGTTTTTCTTCATTTTAAACAATTCAAGTCATTTGTTGAGAATTGCCTTTCCACACATATTGCAATCTTCTACAGTGATGATGGTGAATATGTTAATCGTACTTTTCTTACCTTCCCTAGAGAAATTGGTATTCAATTTCAAATATCCTACTCTTACACACCCCAACAAAATGGGATTGCTGAACATAAACATTGATACATAAATGACCTTGCTCGAACCGTTCGTTTACATGCTAACTTGCCACAAAACTTCTAGGTTGATGCTGCTTTGACTACAATCTATAAGATAAATCGACTACCCTCTACTACTTTCGATCAAAAATCGTCCTTTGAATTACTGTACAACAAACTATACATTTCTTCTCACCTTTAGGTGCCTTTGCTATCCCAATCTCATACCTCTAGCTCCCAACAAACTATCTTAGTGTTCTATTCCATGTATCTTCCTTAGGTACTCTACCAATTACAAAGGATATTGTTGCCTTGATCCTCAGTCCGATCGTGTTCATATTAGCAGACATGTGATCTTTCATGAAACTACTTTCCCATACACCTTTTTCTCTTCCCTACACATAGATACACCCTTAGTATATCCAGTTACCTCATCTCCATCCCTTACCTTCACTATCTCTCCATCTATTGCTACCTCTCTTACTCCCTCAACCACCTCGCCGCTCCAAACAATCTCTCCAGAAGCTCATCCTAATATCACTCCTACCTCTACTCTTACAATCAACACCATTCCTAACTCCTCGACCTAGCCGACTTCCTCCCTACTACACCAAACCTTGCCTAACCCTTTATTGTCAAGGTATATTACTAAACTCGACTTCAACCACCCTCCCCTTCTCCCTCTGCACCCCTTCCCCCATAGCCCTCCATTCCCTTATCTTCACTCCCCATGCTTACTCGATCTAGATTGGGCATTACTAAACCTAAACAGATTCTTAACCTCCATACCCAAGCCCCTTCCTTTAAACCTAAACACTACACTAAGGCTCTTCGTCACCTTGCTTGGTCTATTGTAATGAAGGAAGATTTTAACTCTCTCCTTTAGAAGAAAACTTAGATCTTAGTACCCTTATACCCTTCTCAAAATATTGTTGGGAGCATATGGAAATTTCGTACCAAATACAATGTTGATAGAACAGTTGAAAGGTACAAAGCTTACCTTATTGCTCAAGGTTTCTCTCAATGTGAAGTTCTTGATTATACCAAAACATTTAGCCTTATTATCAAACCTACCACCATACACTTTATCTTCTCACATACTGTCTTTTCTCATTGGGTCATTTGTCAACTGGACATTAAAAATGCCTTTCTTCACGATTATCTTAGTGAAATAGTCTACATGAAATAAACCCTTAGGTTTGTTCATCCCCGTTATTCCAATCATGTTTGCAAGCTCCAAAAGTCCCTTTATGGTCTTAAATAAGTATCTCGTGGTTGGTTCTCTCACTTCAGTAGCTTTCTCATACATATTAGGCTCAAACAGAGTAAAGTTGACACCTCTATGTTTGTTTACTCTTGTGGTATTGATACACTTGTCCTCCTACTCTGTGTTGACAACATTATATTCATTGGAAACAACTCCTGTCTCCTCTTCCACTTTATCTCTATCATGTCCCAGTGGTTTGCAATGAAAGACTTGGGCAATCGACACTTCTTCTTCGGTATATATGTCCATTAAACCCCTTAAGGCCTTCATTTATGCCAATCCCAATTCACATTGGGCCTTCTTAAACGCCACAACATGCATCTCTCAAAACTAGTGCACACACCTCTTTCTCCCTATAGTCATCTAACTACTCTTAGCTCTCCTCCCCTCCCTAAACTCCCTACTTATCGAGAATAGTGGGTGAACTTCAATACCTTAGAATCACTCAACTAAATATCAATTTTGTAATCAATCAATTAAATCAATATATGTATCAACCAATAGCTCATTACATGTAGGTTATTAAACATGTTCTTTGCTGGGCCACTTTTACTAATGTTGACTAAGCTAGTTGTCTTGACACTCGTTGCTTCACCATTGGTTATGCAATCTTTCTTGGCACCAATCTCATTTCTTGGCGTTCCAAGAAGCAACTTACAATCTCCTACAGTTCTATAGAGGCTAAGTACCGAGCATTGGCTTATATAGTTGCTGAATCTACATGGATATATCATTTAGTTAAGGAGGTAGAAGTTTCCCTTCAACGTCCTCTCATTCTTTGCTGTGATAATTTTGGAGTTGTCTATCTCTCCTACAATCTGATTCAGTATGATCGCACCAAACATATAAACATTGACTATCACTTTGTATATGAAATGGTTGCTTCAGGTCAAATAGTTGTTCGATATATTCTTATATGTCATCAATGTGCTAACATCCTCATAAAAAATCTCTTCAAGACAACCTTCTCTAATCACTACACCAATCTCATGTTAACTATTGCATTTTGAGATTAAATGGGCGTATTAATGTACATTTACATGTACTATAGTCTTTAAAATTAGATCAATACTTTTATATAATACTAAGGTTATACAACTCTACATTGTATAAATACATGTTGGTATCAATGTATTATGAAAGAGCCAATACAATTACATTTGTTTAAAACATATTCACTCCTTTCCCTAAATTTTAACATAGTAGTTGACCCCAAAAAAAAAAAAAAAAAAGAAAAGAAGAGAGCAGATGTTTAGTAAATTACAAGACTTCTCCCATTCAATATCCATGTTATGAAATGAAACGGAGCCACACTTCCAATAAAACCAAATTATGATGATAATCAATGTTTCTTTTTGCTTTCATTTTACTTCTACTAACACAATGAGAGACCAAACTCAAAGGGAACAAGTGATGTAGTACTCTTATTTCTTCAAAATGAAGCAACTAATAAGGTAGCTGCTGGCAGTTTCGAAATAAAACTACAAAGCAAAGGAAGATAAAATCTAAGGTAGACAAAGGAAATATTATGCTGCATCAACTACGTATCATCTTCTTCATCAGAAATTCTATACACTATCCAGCTCCACGAGGAACCCTTTATCGCGAAATACACCTATCTGGGAGAATATATATGAAGCCTAAACTAGGAAGAGAAAACAAAGAATAGCCTGGAGTTGCCGAAAGCCAAAATTTACACTTCCAGGAAAATTTTTTCTTCTATGGGACATATTGTACAGATGAATAATAACATACTTTACAACATGTTCAGCAACAACCGCCAGCTTCTTTGCTTGCTCCAAGGAGCACTGCATTTCCCCTATCTACAGGTATTCAAGGGCTCATGTCCCGACTCAAAGGAACAGCGCCTCACTCCTGGTAAAGAGCAAATCTCCAATAGTGAAGTATGTGTAATTATCTGTGGTTGGATTTTTTATCGTTTAGATGTTTGACTCGTGCTGTAAAACGTGCCGTTGAACCTACTGTTGTTGGCCGAATCGATCGTTGTCTTACCATGTCACAGTACTCGGGATCATCTGCATGGCCCTCATGCCTTATCCATTGTATCATCCCATGGTACATGGGGAAGAAACGCATCTGGATTGCCGAGAATGAAAAGTAGGGAATGAGAGCTGAGATGACCACAAAGAGTGAGACAATCCAGTAGGATGGTGCTGGAGCAAGGGTCTCGATAAAGACTTTGTAGGCAGTGGTAGATAAATTAGGCGGTATTGCTCCATATGCCAAAAGGAAAAGATACCACACAATGATAGAGCCCCAAATGAATACGTGCTGTATCAGAGTGAAATAGCTAATTGCAAGTGCAATCTGCAAATTCACAACCCAAACCACACAAGTGTACATTGTAGCTCCAAAGATATCTCGTCCAGCAACTTGTCCATCACTATCAAATGCTTGGGGTTCGATTGCTCCCCTACAGAAGAAGAAAATAATAATGGCGCTGACAAGCCCATTGAACATCCAACTGAGGATCCGAAGCCAGCTGAAGAGTACATTCTGCACACCTTCTTGATATAGTATAGGAAACTGCAATGACAAATCGAAACATTTTAATTGAAAAAGTAAAGAAACTAGATCAAAACACAGAGCTTTTCAGCTTTACTTCTAAGGAGGAGTTTTACATATATAATCAACTTCACTGCCGAGAATCTGCCTGACAGTAGCATCCGTTTATTATTTTAGTAATGAGCAAAGTAGGGAACATACCTTGAGGCAAAACCGTGCTGAGACATCTTGGTCAAAAACTCCCAAAGCAATTACTGGAAGTGAGGTGAAAATGACATTATAAAGTGCGAGGAACCAATCATTGTATGCCGGTGTTGCAGAGAAAGATGTGTATATTTCATACAAGAAGACAGTGAAACCAAAGGTGATGTTCTTGTAGAAAAAGTAGCATATCTGAAAAAGAGAGAGAGAGAGAGAGAGCATTAATTGATAGATTCTCAAGAACAAAGAAGTACAAACTTGACAGTGTTCATTCCAATAAGAAGTTATGAATCTGTCCAACTATTTCTACAGGGGACTCACCATGGTCGAGATCCTTCTGTAACACCAATGTCCATGCACAAGCAGCAAACGCTCTAGGAATCGAAATTGCGCTATTGCAACATCACTAGACATCACTGCCTGGTAGTTTGTAAAAGGAAAAGCATTACGATAAGAAAGGTAACTTAAGAATAGGAATTTAGATTTTTCAATCAATCTTGCATCTTTCCACCATACCTGCATGCCTTCAACACCGCTTATTCCAATCCCAATATCGGCTTCCTGGAGCATGCCCACGTCATTGGCACCATCTCCGATGGCTAATGTTGTTTTCTTAGTTCCAAGTTTAACCAATCTTGTGACCTGTGAGTCAGTTTCAAAAGTTAAAACAAATATATTAGCATCTTGGAAGAAATGGGACCATACAAGCAGAATAAATTGCTTGAAGAATCAAAATGCAAATAGCCACCATGTGATCATAAACCCACCAAAGCCTTTTGTTTTGGTGACGAGCGGCAGCAAATTACAGATGCACAATTCATTGCGAGTTGCAGAAACATGTTCTTGACATCTTCTTCAAGAGCATATGCAAGTGATTTTCCATCAATTATCAAAGCAAATGCATCAGAGGCCCCATTTGATGCACCAGCCAGAGCTCTACCTTCAGTTATCTGATGCAAAACACTTTCCTTTGATGCCTGGAAGAACAATTAGTAACAATCATGCACTGTATAAATGCCACCAATTACCAACTCCTAGAATAATTTGCAAATTACTGAAATTTATTGTTAATAGTCAGGAATATAAGAGTTCTTGTATTTTAGGTGATTCCAAGGCTTAAGAAGAAGCATTAAATGAGTTCACTCTAAACCATCTCAAGCTCAGCATTGTGATGGCCCATTTCACAATCATGCAAAACTACTTAAAATTTGTAGTAAAAATTTTTTTTCATGGTATTAGAGAAACCGCATTCAGCCAATTTATTACAATTAAGACAGTTTCATACCTTCTTTATGGCAGACTTATCATCTGACTTTTCCAAAGAAATGATTTCTGGACTCTCCAAACTGATTATAATTTGCTTCATGCCTTGCCTTAACAAACTACAAGCAAACCTGGACAATTAAATTTCAAGATCAGAAAACTTCATATATGATATTCTCTCCCATACTAATTAAACAGATGATATTTTGAGCACATTGATATAGCTATTCATTGTTAAACATGTACCCTATATTGATGGCCGTCTCCATCTTATCGCCAGTCAAAACCCATATCTTAATTCCAGCTTGTGCAAGTTTGTCAATGCAATCGGGAACACCATTTTGCAGCTTGTCCTCAACAGCTGTGGCACCAAGAAGTATCAAGTCCTTCTCAACCATCTCAGTTGCTTCGTCAATCAGTGCATCACGATCTGCACTGACAGAATTCTTGGCCTCATTGAACTTCTTATTGAACTGGTTGTACTCTTCCTCATCAAGCTCACGATATGCAAGCAACAAAGTCCTCAACCCAGCATCGGCATACTCATGCACATGATCTTTGGTGTCATCTTCATATTCTCTACCATTCTTTGCAAGCCTATCAAACATGACACTGCACATAAACCAAAATTATTGGAATCAATAACATAAAGAGCAGAAACATGGAATAAGAAAAAAAAAAAAAAAAAAAGGAAAGAGAGAAAATGAAAGAATTTTAATAGATTAACCACAAACCTGTCAGCCCCTTTACAAAGTAAGAGAAGTTTCCCTTCCTCGCTCTTTACTATTACAGACATTCGCTTTCTTGCGCTGTTGAATTCGAGTACATTCAAGAGCTGATATACCCTGCAAAATAAGAATTGTCAAGAAAAAGAATAAAAAAGAGAAAGAAAGAACCCTAGAAAAATCAGGAATGCTGAAACACAACAATTTAGCTGGTTATACAAAACTCAACAGCTATATGGTAGTCCCTGTTTGCTGCATTTTGTATTTGAGATAAGCATGACATGCAAGATTGCACCATCTAAACTGACATACAATTGGCATACTAATAAAGGAACCTCTATGCTAGACAATCATATTTCTTGCTTTCTCCAGGAGTTGGGACAAGATACTGACCTATCAACTTTTTTTCCAGACTCCGGGTCCAACTCCAGCACTGAGATACTGGTCTGCGTCCTTTTGTAAAATTCAAAACCTATTTCTCTGGCAGCAATAACAAATGCAGCTTCATCTGGCGATTCAGCTTCATATGTGACCTTCC
The DNA here is from genome assembly GCA_024138015.1 of Lumnitzera littorea. NCBI lineage: Eukaryota > Viridiplantae > Streptophyta > Magnoliopsida > Myrtales > Combretaceae > Lumnitzera > Lumnitzera littorea. The sequence goes on along the minus strand of JAMXBB010000005.1, from coordinate 23,548,204 downwards.
CTGTTTCTTCATCCACTTCAGGTATAGCTGTGTGACACAGGGCAAGAATGCGAAAGAACTTTTGAATGACATCTGCATGCAGCTCCTTCACCCAATTTGAATTCATTATCCTCTCATCACTAAAATTGAAACCTTTGACAGCTGGTACATCATTAATTGGATGCTCAACATCATTGTGTCCATTCATCACGTTACCATTAGCCAGTGGTGAACCCTTCCTTCTACCAGTGGCCCTTTCAACCTCAGTAACACCACGTCCATATGCTGTCCCAGCTATGGAACATTTGATGAACTCCATTGAGTTGCAGGTCAATGTTCCCGTCTTGTCAGAAAGGATAGTATCGACTTGGCCAAGTTCCTCATTCAAATTTGACGTACGAGCATGGGCTGGCTTATCAGCTTCTTCATAATACATGTGGACATCTCGGTTGATGAAGATACTCTGAAGAACCTTTACAATTTCAATGGAGACATATAAAGATATCGGGATGAAGTAGCTGTAAAGCATCACTGCACTCAAGAAGTGAAAAATTGCAGCAGAAGGTGCTTTGTCTGGGTCAAAGAAATTGTCAGAGTCGTCCGGCCTGAGATACCACCGCTTCATTCTCTCATCATTTAAATCTTCTTTGGTCCAAATGCCAAAGAAAATAGATCCAATAAATGCCATCAAGAATAAAATGAAGAAAAGAAGGTAGATAATCTTATCCATCTTCCTCTCTATTTTACTTCTCTTGGAAGGAGGGTCTGTTGAATTTTGTATCACCTTGGTGTCATGACCTGTGAAGATAACGGCCCCATAAATGTAGTCTGTATTTCTTAATTTGGAGTCTCTAAGAAGCAGTTGTTGAGGAGTGAGCGGATTCTGCTGTTCTTCATAATCCATACTCCCAACAAAAGAATACAAATTTGCATTGGGGTCTTCGCATTTTACCATTGCTTTGAAGTCACGGAAATGTGCATCATCATGCATACCCGAGGTCACTTCTAAAGCTTGTTTTAGCTTCAAATTCGTCTCTCCATCAAGGTTCATGGTTTCCACATAGCAGATAGCATCTTCATAACTTGATGAAAGCAGGAGGAGGTCAGCTGGAAAGAATTGATCCTTCTCTACTTTCACTATGTCTCCCACCCTTAGGTTCTTCCATTCGGTATCATCGAAAACTCCCTCTCCTCTATGCACTTTAACCTCTCTGTTGTTGACCTCGATATCCTGAGAAATATTCCATTGACAATATGAGGAGAATGAAAGCCAGAAAACTATTGACAACAGAAGGAAGGGAAATAAACATCCTGGACTGAAAAAGCAACTTCAAAACTTATTTCCCCGAATCTTGGATTGACAAACAGCGTCTTGATCAGACAATATAGACCGTTACTCAAAATTGGCACCAAATTTACGAGGGAAATTTCTTTGAAAGCTATCGTTGTAATTTTTTTCTCGTTCCTGAGTAAATATGTTTGTCTCTTCGTCCAGAATTATAAAATCTAAAGTAAACAGCAGTCTCAGATTCCTATTACCAGATAGAATCACAAATTAACAAATAAAAAACGATTCCCTCAAAAGTAACAGAGATTTCTAAGAAATTCAATAATAAAAGTGGAATCCTTTTGTTGAGTAAAAGGCCACTAAAAAAGAAAAGAAAAATAAAGGAAAAAGCAACAGAACATAAATATTCCTATTTAAGCATGTCTAATTAGTAAAATTGAAAAGACTGCAAGAGAAAAACAATACCTGCTGTTTCCTCTGCCAGTCTTCTATTCCTTCCTTAATCATCGTAGCACCAACAACGATAACTAGGGGAAGGATCGCACTAACAGACGAGTACGGCGCAAGGTCGGTAAAAGACAAAATACCAGTAACAAGGAAGTAAAAATTTGCAACTCTCCTAAACTGCTCAAACAATGATTTAGGCAAGAAAGTTGCAAGTGTATACTTTGTAGTCCTAACATAATTATCCCCATAATTCCGAATTCCAGCATCGAAACATTCCGGTTCATTGCAGTAAACCACTCTAGAGAACCCTGGTCCCCCAATCTGTGAATGGTCATCTTTAAGAGAAGCTTTCCCACATTTAAATGAGTAGATCTTGCTAAAATGCAGCCTTTTCCTTCTTCCACCAGCCATTTCTCTTCACTTACCACTACCAAAAACCAAAATTCAGGTCCTTCTTCACAAAATGATAATGCAAATTTGGAGAAACAGAATGCAACACCCTCTAGTTTAGTTTCGCTCACTCTTCTTCAATGCAAAATTACAACTTCCTTAAAAAGAAATTTGAATAAACACAATCATAGATATAAATAGAACAACTTCTTCTTCTTCTTCTTCTTCTTCTTCTTCTTCTTCTTCCTCCTACAGGTACCAACTCCCCAAAATCACAACCGCACAGAATATGCTTAAAACATCATGGAAGTAAACGCTAAAAGCTGGTAATGAATATGGAATTCATCACTACTACTACAACATGTAAAATGAGAATAACCCAAAAATAGATCCAACACAAAAACTCCAAATAACCCAGTAATTCAATCAAAGAATTAAGTTAGAAAAGGACTAATTTCACCCTCCAAACACAAAAAAGCTCCAAACTTTATCCTGAAAACAGCTGAAAAACAAGTTTCAAACAACTACCCACATCACCAAAAGGACTCAACTATATGAATATATATATGAATACGAATTTGGAATTGATTTTGCTTGGTTCTTTCTCTATAAAAACACTGCAAAAAGGAAGACGAATGATAATAGTCCCATGGAGGACGTTTTGAACGTGGACTTGGCTTGGCTCTCTTATTTTGACTTTCAATGTCCTTTGTTTCTCCGTCATTTACAAGATACATTAACATTAAAATACAACAACTAGTACTCCTACGTCAAAATCTTAATATTACGCGTAGGTTGTGAGGAAAGAAAAAAGAAAAAAAGGGAAATTGTAATTTTCCAAGGGAAGAGAAAGAGGAAAAAAGAAAATTCCAACTTTTGTTTTTTCTCTTGGCAAAATAATAATTATGTTTTACATCGAGAAGAAAAGTCAAAATAATTAACGCAAAAATTGTGAAAATGTAATCTTAATGCAAATGGGTACGTAGGAATAGATAATACATACATGGTGAGACACATACATTGGTCTTTTCTTTGAGTATTCTTGTCCATTCTCCCTCCCTCCCCAACTCTCTCTCTCTCTCTCTCTCTCTCTCTCTCTCGTACCGTTTGAAGCTTCAAGGAAGAGGAAACAAACCCAGCTGATGTTAGAGTTTTTTCTTGCATTATTTTAACTGGTGTTGCTGTTAGGTAGTTAATTTTGTTAATGTCAGCAAGGGGAAAAAAAAAAAACAAAAAAGGAAAAAGTGATAAAAAAAGGTAAAGCAACAACTAAAACAAACAAATAATTAATAAAAAGATAAAGAGGATTACGGGCTGTTGTCCTGTTTTTTAGTTTAATTATTCATAAATCAGAGAAATGGTTTTCCTCGTTTTTTTTTTTTTTTTTTTGTTTATTACAAGCTTTTTGGTCTTTGATAAATTTAAAAATATTATTATTAGCATTTTATTAGGAAACCTGTCCAAACTTGTATTTTATATAAATAAATGTTACCACTTATCAATGAGTTATAAGAAACTGTTTGTTTTATATGTTTTTCCGTCTATATATTGTTCATTTATAACACGTACTAATTTTTTTTTGTCTGGCATTCAATCTGTGTCTAATTATTTATTATGTGTTTTTGTTATTTTATTTCTTTGTCCGAATATAAAATGCTGCCACAACAACGAGCCAAAAAGCGATAAAAAGAAATTACTTATCATCTTTAAATGTAAAAATGTTTTTATTTAAAAAAAAAAAACCGAAACCTTCGAATAAGATGACTGATGCTAAAGTTGGATAAATTCTAGATAGATTTTGTTGTGGATTTTGATTTCAGTTGAAATCTTTTACCATTACCTACTCTTTTTTTTTTTTTTTGTTAATTTCAGTGTTTTTTTGCTGTAAACGAATACGTTTATGTGCTGTTTATGAAATCAATTTTGGTTGGTATATTAATTGAAGTCAAATTGGTTTTTAAAGTTGTTTTGATTTGGGCTTCTAGATGGAATAAATTCAGAAGATTCGCAGTGGTGGCCTGGAAATGTAGCCTTCAATTTAATAAATTAATAAACTTGTATCCAATTAATTAATAAATCTCCAGCAAAGTCTTGTCTTATTCATCATTATTCTTCAATTAATATTAAAATTCTTTTTTTTTTCATTTTTCATTTTTATTTCAATATTAACACACACACAAAAAAAAAAAAAAGAACTCAAGCAAGATTAATTATCATCGTATATTGCATTATCAGTTCATGTCATACTAGAAAAAAGTATCGTAACTTCAAAGAAAAATATTTTAACATCTATTTTAATTCTATGGAGCCATACATCACTAGTTTAAAATTACACCCACAAATAGTTTTATAAAAAAATATATATTTTTATTTTTTAGAGGAAAGAAAATGGGAATGTATTAAATCCTGGATCTTGACACACTAAATCTAACTAAAAGAGCATCATTTAATCACATACATTTCCTCTAAATTCGAGGATTACTTCCGCCTGTAAAATTATTAAATTATGTATAACTTAATCAAAATCAAATTATTAAAATGACAACATGTTTCCTTAAAATAAGACCGAAAGAAAAATATCCCTTTACGGGAAAAAAAAAAAAGAAAAAAAAATTGTTAGATGTTATATATTATGTGGAGTGTTTAGCGGCAGATAATAAGATATTAAATTTTAACACATTGATGTACTACCATATTTAATTATAAAAAACTACTACATTCCAATCTTTTATTAGCTCATATTTACTAATCAGCAATTTCCGTGCTATGTCATCTCTACTTAAGCTTTCTTAATTACAAGAATTGTTCGTACAACGTTGGCAAAAAATGCGCTTATTAGACAATATTTTTAATTCATAAGCCAGTTGTTGAATCAAATAGCTTCCTCTAAGAATAAGGAAGGACAAATATAAATCATAATAAATACTTTCAATGATTGATTATATAAGTATAAAACATTAGATTATCAATTAAATGTCTGATGCTGCTGCAAGAAGAATTGATGTAGCAACAAACAACAACTGAAAATTATATATTAAAAAATAACCATTAAGAGCTGCACTCATGACGAAAACTTTAATTTAAAATGTTGAGCTTACTGGAGTACGATAAGAGTTCAGTAATTTTCTTGTGAATCTTTTAAACGAATATACATCCTAATGCCTTTTATTCACCATAACCAGTTATGTAACCTAGTTTCCTACAGTACTGCTCAAAGAAATTGTACGTAAATAAATTAATATGGAAAAGAAGAGTAAAGTTTTCAACGCCGTATATTAATTTCAAATATAAAATAATAGAGGTCATTGTTTAAGTGCCATTTGGTGTACTTTCATTATATATGTTATACCTAGTTATGAAGATATGTCAGCCACAATGGAAGGAAGCTTTTTCTGAGTTTATATATATATATATGTCGGATAATTTTCTTTCCCGTATAAACCTGAAATCAAAAGTCATGAAATGACTTTCCTTACAACTTCTAGAATTAAAATCCTGTTCTACATGACATTTATTGAATCAGTCACGTGCGTACGTGCGTGTCGTCTGTAATCTTCCATCTAGAATGTAAGAGACCGGCCTTCTGTTTATTGCTCCAACATGGAGACCATATGATACGATATGCTTTTAATTCTTGATCAAGAAAAAACGTGAAGATTTTGAGAAAATTTTGAAATTTTGTAGAAACATATCATCGTTCTTTTACTATAAAAGTTTTGTTACTATTTTCGATCATAAATAGCAAGCAATTCTTTAAATCTTTTTTTTATTTTTTGATAAATTTATATTCATTAATTTTCTTTCTTATATCATTATTTCCCTAACAATGCATTAATACATAATAAGAAGTTTTTGTGATATCAATGCTGGTCGACAAATCAAATTTAAATCGTTCCTTCTTATATTGTAATATATTATTGGGGAAAAAAAAAAAGTGTTAGCACATAGTATGAAATTTCTAAAGTAGCATATTATCCATCTATAGTGTTGTTTTGTTACAAATATCATGTCTGAATGCAAGCTATTATATTTATTAAGAAACCGTGAATACTAAAATACTTAACTAATAAATGATATTCAATCCAAAATAGGGACTTCCTTTATATTATTAAGGTACAACTAATCGTTGTAGAGGCAAGATGTATATCCTATAATCAGAAGTTTAGAGTCTATAAATAAAATTTACGATAATCATATAACTTGTTTGATTAAGTTTAATTTTTTCGACGAAACTAAGAATATTAGTAAAAGTAATATCATGAGTTTGAATTTAGAAAAATAAATAAAAATAATTAAATATTATAATTTTGAATTATATATATTATTTGTTGTTTATCGAAAATATATAAAATAAGTTCTGATAATTAAAAAATCAATAAAGATAAATTATATGGATGCTAAAAATTATAAAATAACATGAATAGTATTTAGAAGTATTTATTTATACTATATATGTATTTACATATATATAAAAATATACGAAATTATTTAAAATACTTAAAATATACTAAAATAATACCAAATAATTAAATAAAAATTGTAAAAAATGTGGAATTGTCTAGAATTGAGCGGTAGCATGTTGAGATTGAGAAGAAGAAAATTAACCAATCAAAATAAGACAATTAAAAATAAAAATAGGAAAAAAGAAGAGATAAAGGGCATTTGTCAATTGAAAATTTAAAGAAAAACCTAAACCGACCCTATAAATTAAGATCTTCCCTTTCGGACTTTATTTTGATCAGTTGCAAGTCTAAAAAAAATTAGAGAGAGACCAGAGAAATAGAATTAAGAAATTAAAAAAAATAGCCAAGTTAGTGTGCAATTAGAGCTTGTAACGAAAAATCAAACCTGACAATCACCTAAAATAAAATGGCCACAACCACCACATCTTAAAGCCATCGCCTAAGGTTGCTGCCAACTTTAAAGCCACCTTTGCTAGTTATTGGTTGGAAGCTGATTGATCAAGTAAGTCTAATTTTATATTAGATTTTGTTTAATTTATTAAAAATATCAAATTAATGTAAAAAATAATGAAATTTTGTATTCTAAGTTATTTATTTATATAGATTTAGCAAAAAATACCAATTTGATGAAATTAGATCTTGAAATATATAGTTCTTAAGAAATTCTGAAACTCAAGCTTGTTTTCAATTTATATTTAAATAGTCTTAATAGTATAGTTTTGAGCTCAAAATTTGTATATAAACTATTTAGAGTGTTTAAAATAACATTATGAAGAGATTCTCCAAAAAATAATTTTCAAGAACATTAGTTATTTTTTAGGCCTTAAAAATTATATATATAAAATGATTTTTTAGCTTAATTTGGTAATTTAATAATAAGTTGATGAAAATATTGATTTGATGTATAATTAGGTATCATGGGATGTAATTTGTTGTAGTATGATACTTGTGAATTTTGAGCTATTAGATGTAAGTATTATGTGTATTATGTAGTAATTATATTTAAATTAGTAACATGTAAAATTGGAAATTTAATAAGTAGAAAATATTAGGTAAAAAATTTGTGGTATTATAATATTAGGAGTATATTAAGAATTTGATTTGCAACTTAAATTTAAATAATTATAAGAAAAATATAATTTTTTTTCACATTGAGAACAAATTAGATAATTAAATTAAGAATAGTGTGTATCGTGTAAACCAGAATACTAGGTAAGAGTCAAATAGGAGATTTAGGTTATTTAAATATAATTAAACGAATTGTACATAATTGGCTTGGAAGAAATACTTAGGTTTACACATAGAAAATTGTAACTAGAAGTTGAAATAAAAGCTAATTAAAAAAACCAAGTAAAAAATTAAACCAAAAACTAGTCTAAGATTAGTTTGGTTATAAATAATACAAACTTAAATAATTTGGTATAATTATGATTTAAAAGCTTATATATAATAAGAGTATTTATATTATAGAATAAGTGGCAACAAGTTAACCCTACAACAAGTCGAGTAAGCAAATTAAGGATTTCGAGTATGTTAGATTCAATACATTGTTATATTTTGGAGTATTATATTAAAGTACTCGGAGGCTTAAGATTATGTTATTTGTGCTTATAAGTAAATGTTTGTGTGTATGCTTGTGTGTCTCTAATTATTGATCTATATTTTGATGCCTTGTTGCGTTAAATTGTTGTGATTTGTATAAAGTAAAATTATTTAATCACCTTGAACCGAACTTAATCATATTAGATGTAATACCTTAATTAAACATGCATTGCAACCTTTTAGAGGATAGTTAGGATTCTTTGACCAAATACTAGCACTTTTTAAGAGAGATAACATTGGATAACATAATAATCTTTTCGTCATCCTTAGCCGAACTAAGTAGTAAAACAGAAAGTCGTGATAAGGATGAAAGCAATGGTTCGAAGGATAGTCATTGGGGAGCACCTTCATTATACAAACTTAGGTTTGGTCATGAGCTATTCTATAAGCATCGAAACTCCTCAGCTCGGAGTAAAGTTAGTGAAATTACTTTAATTTCACAACAGATTAGATCACATTATGTGATGGTATTTACGTGTTGCATTACATTTAATTAAGTATTAAGAACCTTGTTTATATTTATTATGTAGTCTTATGTCTGTAACTGGACTTATTAGGTTATTGGTTGTTCCTACTTTTATAGATTTTCTTGTAGGTACTCATCTATTATTGTTCAAATAGCATTTCCTTAGTCGTTGTTATTTCTTGTTGAAATTCATGTCAATTTAAAATATATATGAAATTGAATAAAGGTAACATATAATTAGGTATAATATAATATTGCTTATTTGTGTTATAATATTGTCTTTCGCAAGTTAATTTTTTGTTTTCAATTTGAAACGTATTGTTAATTGTTGTATTTGAGGCAATATACTGTATTTAGCAGGAAATTACTCATATTAAATAAGTACCATATGGATTTGGATCATTATAATTTTCCTCTCTCAATTTACCCTAATTTACTAATTAATGGTCGAAAATACCCAAACTTTTTTAATACATCACGATGTTATCATAATATCATATTTTTTTTCATATATACAATATTATATATAGTGACTTTTTAAGGAATAAATTGAGTAAAATTGATAAAAGTTTAATTGAGAGGATTTATTTTTATGTTGTCTAACATTAATTTAAAGAAAAAGAAAAAAGAAATTCTAACATTTTCAGAAACTATTACAAAACTCACAAAACAGGTAAAAAAAACAAAAAAAAAAAGGAATTCACGTCGTTCTTGCATATAGTAATGAATTTTCACCAGTAATAAACAAATAACAACGTGCGAGCTTCGTACTCCATGGAAAAACAAATGACAGGTGTCGTCGTAATGTGAGGAGAGAGAGAGAGAGAGAGAGAAAGACTGACAGAAATCATCAGAAGCAAAGAAGGCGTCAAAAGTCTGAACGGTCAAATGGTGCAATGGGTGCGCTCTTTCCCTAGCCCCTCCGTGTTTTTCATAAAGAAAAATCGTAATAATGGCGGGTACACGTCATTAGAGAGCATCTTCCCATTTTCCACGGAAATTGCCAAAATTTCTCGTAACGAATAATTTATGACAGTGCAAAAAAAATTTATACGTGGGGGAGAAAAAGAGGCGGATGCTAATTTTAAGGATCTTCTAGAAACTATAAGCGCATCGCTTCTGACTCGACTGAAATTTCAGGTCTATCATATCTAGCATGTACAATTTAGATAGAGACATTTCCAGTCATATATTTTTATTTCTTTTTTTTATTTTTTAATTTGTTAGAGTTTGAAAAGGTTAGATGTACTATCTTGACAAATTCATTTTCAATATGAACTTATGTCCCGCAATGTTGTTATTGTAGCTTTGGGTATGAAGCGATTACCTTTCGTCGTTTGATGGTCCATTCTAAGAAGGAAAAAGAAGATGGGTGTGAAACGTAAGATTTTTCTTTTGAAAATTGCATCAGTTTTTTTTTTTTTTTTTTTAACACTATAGTTATGATAAACATAAAATTTTTATAATTTCGAAAAAAAAAACTCTATATATTATAGCAATTTTGATTATGTAAAATAAGGGTTTTTAAATAGGATATAAAACCTTCTCTTTTTTAGGAAATGATATACAATTTAAAACCTTGGTTATACACATTATCACGGAGTGGGTCAGCCCCACGACCCAACCTGATCTTGGCCTCTGAAAACTGGTCTCGACCTATGGAGGGATCCGTGAGGATCCTAATCGATCACAAGTCCATCTATAGACTTGTCAGGTCTCTATGGGTTTAACGACGCAAAATGCCTAAATGCCGTAATGACTGCAAAATTGCAACCTTGATGGTGAAGGCTCTTCAAGCTACTTCATGTAGCCTTAATCTAATGGGACATTATAACTAAGAAAAACTCAAGTTTTAATTTAAAATTAAATTGGAGGCTATCCATGCAAGCAGTCTTAGTTTACCCATGCCTTATTAACATTCGCTCAAACACAACTCTTATCAAAAGAGTTTGTAAACATCTATCTCTCTTCCTTTTCTTTTTTTTTTTTTTCAAATATCTCCTATTTTAATATTTTTCATACATTTTCTAATTTTGCAACTAGTCTATAATATAAGTATTGCAATAAATATGATAATATCCTTCAAATGTTATTTGTATCGTTTTTTTTTTTTTAACTCTTGAGATGTCCAAATAGTCGACTAATATCAAATAGAATGTAGAGATCAAGGATTAAAATTAAAAAAAAAAAAAAAGGAGATGGGTATCACTTTAGTGCAACGGAGATTTCACTTTCAACATTGTGTGGTACTAGTACACTTATGGAGGAGTGCACGAAAAATACCCAAAGTTAAATATGCATTGTTTTTTTTTTTTTTTTAGTGCTACTTGTATCGATTAAGTATAAGTGCTCATTGTCCTTGTCTTCATGAATTATCTCTCATTAATTTGCTCAAGTTCAATCACTTAGTGAAGATATATATCATTCAAGAAAGACTTAATTGATGATGAACTTCAAGCAAGTGATTGGCTAGAAGTAGATTAAATGGAAGGTGATTCATAGAGGATGTTGGAGCCAAATACTTATACCTTATTGATACAAATATGACTTCAAAAAGATATAGTAATATTGATTATAATTCACATTTAACTCTGAATATTTTCTGTGTCTTGCTCCATAATCTTCATCTTCATCCATTTTTTTATTCTTGACCTCTACATTTAGATTAATGCTAATTGCATAATTCAATGTTTAAGATTTCAAGAAGTATGAAGCACTTATTACTTTAATATAGCATGTACAAGTAACCCTATATAAGAGGACATTGGCACAATGTGTAGTATGATGGTTCCAAATATGTGAATAAGAAACTTGTATTAACTATTAATTTGAAAAAAAAATTGTGAATACAACTAAATCAAGGGTACTTATAGTCCAATAAACCTAGAATCAATAAGGAAATATAATAAGAAAATCAACAAATAAATAAAATCGAGATTAACTTTCTTAAACTATCAAGCAAATCTTTTACCAACTTGATGTTTTGTCATAACATGTAAATATGACTTCTAAAATAGTGTTGAAGGGTAAAGTAGTTTAATTTAAGAGATAATAAGCTCAAATAAGTATTTATCGACATAAAATAGGCTCTATAACTTTTATGTGAAAAGTTAAAACTTCCGAAAATTGACTTTCCAACAAGCTCAAAATCAAAACTAAAATCTAGAAGATGTTAATTGCTAGCTACTTTTGCTCATCTTTTGATTAAATTGTGGTTCTGACCTGTTTCTTCCTTTGCTTTGCTAATTTAAGTATTCCATATATTGTAAGCTTAACTCATTTGCATCATTAGTTGTTATTACAATATAAGTTATAGAGGTATTTGTAAAATTTTGCAATGTGCGAAAATATAAACTTTTATAACTTTTTTATTTTAGCAACTTTGTTATTTTCTCCTCTTATTATTTTATATAAGGTAGTAACACCATCTTATTTATTTTGACATTATTTTCACTTATAAAGGGAGTACTACTTTTGTATATGTGTTTTTCTTTAAAAAAATGAAGAAAGTTGTCTTTTGTACACTTGAATGAGATAATACTAATAATTAATCATTAATTTTTATTTTGTATTCTCAACATATTAAAAGTCGTAAATAACCCATTAAATTTTGTAAGGATGTGGTTATGAGTGCAAGGGTCACATACGTATGAGATGATCAAGAGAAAAATATAAGAAGAAGGAGTAAGTAATTTCAACAAGACTCCAATACTTATGGTGACAGGTGAAGGAGCCAAGAGATATCAAACTCTACAGTTGGTGAGGATCAAGGCAGTGTTCTTGAAATGTTCAAGTATTTGATCTTCCAAGGTAGGATTCTAATAGAGTAACGATGTTTGTATCAAGATCTTTCTTGTCCAAATAAGAGAAAGAGATGAGTATTTATAGAGGATGGCCATTGATGTTACCCATAAAATTGTGATGTTGATCAATAGTTAAAATCAATTCCTTTCCTTAATAGACCCCCTATGGGCTCCTTTTATAAGCTTAAGCTCAATGAGGCCTTATTTTCTTGTATGAGCTAAGTTGAGAAAAGTTAGATACCATGCCAAAACTCCCTTGATTATCCTAAATATTTGGACTCGACTCTTTAGGCTCCATCATTTTAGCCTAAAGAGTTAAACCCAATTAATTAATGGGCTTAAAGTCCAAGCTTAAATTTATTCCTCTATAAATTTAAAGAAATAAAAAAAGATAAAAAAAGAATTTAATTGCTTTAATAGGCCTAAAACTTTTGAACTGACACTAGAACTTGCGAGTCCTATGAACCCAACCAGAATAGGTTAAGAAAAGGCCATTCCCGATTCTATGTTCAAAGGCCATTTAATCTATTAATTCTTGATGGTTAGCTCAATTGTATCCCCATGACCATGTTTACTTAGTTTGATCTCAAATTGAACTAACGGATTGCAAACTATATTTTAAAGTAAGGCCTTACAAAAGCACTAAATTATGGTTTAGATTACAATTTAGTTTTGATTTATATTTAATTTTGATGTACAATTTAACTTGGTTTTTAATCTAAACAGATCAAACCATTTTCTATGACTTTGCTTTTTTGAGATAACACATTGTAATCTACAATCTTTTGTTATGAAGAAAAAAGATGCATTTGGTTGGTTTTTTTTTTTTTTTTTTTGCCTATCCTTACTAATTCTCTGCCATCAATTTGATTAGATATGATTAAAGTTTATGTTTGCCTCTACTGATCAATTTACCTTCATCAAAGGAAGCATGCTCTTTTTTCTTCCCCAAATACCATTTATAAAGCATTTTCAAAGAAACAACAACTAATGCTAGTGTAAAAGTTGCCCAATTTAATGTTTTGCAATTTTTTTCTTTTCATTTGATTTTAAATCATTCACGGGAACTTATGATAATGTTTCATTTTTATAAATAATAAGATGAAATCTTGCATAATATAATTCATTCACAATTCACATTCATACTTTAAGGCTTCTAATTATTTATTTTCAATATATACATTGCAAGAGCATAATTGTTCTATAGTTCTTATGATAGCAATAGATGGATAAAGGTTTCAAAATAGTCAACTCCATTTTTCTCTTCTAAAAAGAAAACAACATATATATAGAGATGTGTAAGTAGATTAAATGACCCAATTTGGTCCGATCTACCTTCGCTTGTGGGTTAAACAAGTCAAACTTATTTAGCTCGCTTTTTAAATGGGCAAAAAACACTTGGTCATAACTTTCTTTTTAAAGCGAGTCAAATGAGTCAGCCCATAAACCAAAGGCATAAGTAGACTAAATGGGTTAATTCAAATTAGCTTACTTTAGCTTGAGGGTCAAAGGGACTAAATTTATTTAGCCTACTTTTTAAACTAGAAAAAAACACTTGGCCTTAATCTACTTAAAAAAAAACAAGTTAAACAGGTTTGCCCATAAGCTAAAACCCATTAACACATCTCTAAACATGTATATAATTTTTCATGGAGATAATATCTTATTATTAGAAGTGTGCAAGTAAGTTTTGGCCTGTGAGTTAACCTATTTAATTCGCTTTTTGAGTTTAGGCTAAGGATTTTTAACCCATTTAAAAAGCGAGCCAAATGGATCCAGCTAGTTTAACCTACAGGCTAAAATTGATTGATTCGAATCAATCGTTTAACATATTTATACTTTCGGCTCAAGGACCAACTTGTTTAACCTGCTTTTACAATAAGTGAGGGTCAATGTTTTTTTGGCATATTTAAAAAGCGAGCCAAATGAATCTAATCCATTTAACCCACAGCCTAAAATGGACTAGCCAAGTTGGTTTTTTTAACCCACTTGCATACCTTTACTTATTATTACTCATACTATTATGGCCAGTTGATTAATCAAAAGAAGCATGTGCCTTCCATCTTTTATTGAAAATTAATCACATTAATATCATTTGTACCCATTATTATGCATATGTGCCATGTTTTATCAGTTCAAAATTGAAGAAAAATTTGAGATTAGCCTCTCAACTTTTCCTAACTTCATTTTTCCTAATGGAGTATCTCCAAATTTACAACATTTAAACAAGTGTTCTATGTCTAAATCTTAAAGTTTTAGGTTTGGTTATTGTGGTCTAGTGGTTTAAACATTGATCCCATAATAGGATAGATCAAGTTCGAATAGTACACTTCCCAAGTTGTAATGTAATTGGCAAAAAATAAATAAATAAAATAATTTCTTTTTTCCTGATTGAGTATCTCTAAATTTACAACATTTAAACAAGTGCCCCTTCTCTAAATCTTGAGATTCTAAATTTGGAGAAAATATTGTAAGCTACCCTTCTTCTTCACTAGAAAACCCTAACCAAATCCCAATCAAACATTAGGCTCCTCCTTAGAATCTCATTTGGTTAGACAATGGGCTCTTTAAAGGTTGACAACACTTCTACTTCTTTAGTCTTGTCTGCCCTGATTTCCTCCCTTCTACTAGCCTTTTCCTATCAATTCATCCTTGAGAAAGATAGGTCAACCCCTGAGCATTTAACAGGTTGGTGGAGTCTTGGAACAGGTTAGCCATGACCTGCAGGAGGTTGGAGGCCATTCCCTATCATCACCGCCAAGTCAAAAAGAAATCTTCCTTAACTTCAGATAATGAGGTCAAGCCTGAATACTGAACATGCTTCTTTTCCCTTTCCTCCTCACCATAGGCATTGAGCTATTCTAGATATCCTCAACACTCAGCTCCTCCCATCCTTCCAAACAGTATAAGTGTTGTGGAAGCCATCATGGTTCACTCTCTAGTCATATTCCTAAGGTCGGCTTAATATGAGATGAGCAACATTCATTGGCACTACGTCAAAGTCCATCTCATTATCATGTCCTACTCTGAAGGATATCTAAGCTCTTTTGTATATGTAGATCATTCCCTTGTCATTGAACCATTTCAGTCCATAAGGTCAGGGATGAAGGGAGGTTGGCAATTTCATTCATGTAGCTAGCTCGGTAGAAACACTGTTGGTGTAGCTTCCTCCATCAATTATTAAGGAACGAGTCTTCTCGTTCACCAAACATAAGATCTAGAACAAGTTTGCTCTTTACCCAAGGTCTTCTTTCGGGTCAGCGTGTTGACTCACAAAGGCTAAGAATTCTCCTATCTCAAGATAGATGTTTATGGTTCCCTCCTCATCTTCTAAGCTCCTGTCACTCTAGCTCTTTACTTGAGCATCAAGTCCCTTGCCTTTCATGACCAAGACTCTCTTGTTCGAATGTTAGAAAGAAATATGTCTGCACCTTAAGCACTTGAAGCATTTAACTTCTCAAGCCTTGGTACTGGAAACTTTTTCCTTTTTTACCTTATTTATCTCGACCAAGTCAGGTATGTTAAACTCTCCTTTATCTATCTTCTTCTCTAGCCTTTTCTTTTCGTCATATCTCTTGAGCTTAAGGCTACCACGTTGAGGTCGATAGGTTGGCCTTTGGTGCCTTTTTCTCCTTTGATGTTCTATACTCAAAGCTAAGTTAATCAACTCATCTAATGAATTGAACCGTTGCAGCTTGACTACGTTAACAATGTCATCTCAAAGTCCACTTAGGAACTTAACAATAGTTTGGTTTTGTGATTCAACAATCTTACATTTAGTTATTAAGGTCTTAAACTCTTGCAAATATTCCTCAATAGCGTTTTGACCTTATCTCAAGTGCTTGAAGGCATAAAGGATCTCTTGCTTGAAACAGGTCAACACAAATCACTAATTCATCAATCTCTTCATTAGACTCCAAGTTCTAATCGGCTCTTCTCCTTTGTCATCTCGCTTAGTAATCAACTCATCCTACTTGCATACTTAATAAGGGATAACAAAGCTAGCTTAACATTAGTTCTATTATCATACTCATAGCATTTGAACAGTTTTCTACTTGAGGAACCTAATCAAGGAACTCTTCAGGTAGCTACTCCTACTGAAGGTCGGCAGTTTAAGCTTGATGTTCTCAAGTCCTTTACTATTAGTTTAAGGATCATCCCTCTTATTTCGAGCTGGTCAATTCACCTTAAATCTGCCACTTCAATTGGAGCTCCGCTCGACCAATTCTCTTCTCTACTTTCGCTCTCTTCTTTGAGCCCTTTAGCTCCCCTCAAAATCAATACTCCTTTCATTATTTTGCCTTAGGTTAGGGTCAATCGTATCTTCTTCTCAGCTTAGTGACTTGGTAGCTCATTTAGGCTGATGCCAATCATTCTCAAGCTCATTTGATTAAATCTCATTAGTCAGGACTCGTTCTCTTCTTTCACCTTGGCTAGCACATTGACTGCCTCTAACTATTCCAGTCAGCTCTGTGATTGAGTCAAAGAGGTTTTGAATCTAATATTCAAGATTTAAACAAGTGCCCCCTCTCTAAATCTTGAGATTCTAAGTTTGGAGAAAATATTGTAGGCTACCCTTCTTCTTCACCCGAAACCCTAACTAAATCCTAATCAAATACAATCCCATCAAAAACATGTTTTTCCATTGCCCAAAACCCCTTTAGCCCTTAACCTAAACCCTTATGTTCCCCCTTTCCCTTTAGTTTTCTCTTCTCTTCTCTTTCCTTTCCTTGTTTGATTCTACTTCTCCTTACTTTCTAGTCCTCTTTTTCTCTTCTTGATGAGAGGTAGTGCTTCTAGGTGCCCTAATTAGAATACCTTAGGTGAACATTTCCCACCCAATTTTCTATTAAAAAAAAAAAAATACGTTGGTAGTAGGCTTATTGGCTAGCACGATTCTTAACTCTCTACGAGAAGGGAATAAGTCAATTCCTTTTTACCTTCTCTCTCTTCTAAAGGAAAGAATATGGTTAAAGAAAGTAAAGTTGAGCCTTGTGCTTTAAAAAGAGGCTAAGCCTCTATCTTATTGGGGTTAGGATATTACTAAGTTAAATCACTATCATCCAATGATAACCAAAAGTCGACTAAATGTGCTTCTTCCCTTAGCAATACTACTCTTGAGGAATTTAATGAGATATTAGACAATTGGAGAAGCAAAACCATCCTATGCTGAAGTCTTGCTGCTACATCAATTGCTTTGTCAATGTCATTTTTGTCTTCTAATGACTTTAATTTGTGTTTCTTCTCACCTGTTTCCATGGCCCTATTTCCTCATACACCTAAGTAATATCTATAAGGTAACTCATCTAATCCTGTCTTACTAATAGCCATCTTCAAGTTGTTTACTCTCCTTACATACCTATAAGCTTCCATCACTTTATGCCCAAATAACGTTATTTATCTACTTTGATAACCATACTTAACTATGACCATTTATACCTGTAATACCTCTTCACTCTTTCTAGTCAACATACTTTGAGTTATTATGCACTTTGTGGACCCTTAAGACTCTAAGATCATCTAAAATCTTTTCATTTTAAGAGTGAGTATGCAATACCTAAGTAAATTACAATAAACTTCTCCTTCTCATAACTAATGCACATTTTTAAATCATAGGCAGTAGTAGAAGTACTGGGATCCTTTACCTTAGAATTGACATTTTCAATAGAATAACTTGGGTTACTATCTCTTGTAGCAAGAACAACTTTCTTAATTGACATCTCTAATTACCATGAGGCCTCCATAGGATACCTTCATTTACTAAATTTCATTATATCACAATAATCTACACTATCTTGCTTTTATACATACCCAACATTAAATACTAAACCATTGTGCACTCTGAACTCATACTCTACCTACACCATCAATCTTCAGTCTTTGGCTATTACTCATTTGTGTAAGACTTATAGGTTTAGAACCAATCACTTCTAACTAGGAGTGCTCGTGAACTAACCAAACCACATCTCATGATTTTGTTTTCTTTTTTTCCCTTAATTTTAGTTCATTTTGTAGTTCTTCAACCATAATAGGAAATTCAGTGAATCATATCTCATTTAAAATGGTAGTTCTTGGCCAAATGAAAAAAAGTTAAATTGCCCTGTTCATGCAGTCCAAAATGGTAGTGCTTATGTTACCCCAAACATATACATGAACATGACTATAATACATGTCCATAATTTGATTCATCATTGTTTCTTGGTTTCCATGGCTATAAGCGAGTCTTAGTTCAATCAAGTTCCTCATTTACTTCAAACTACCGAAATGATGGACTTGTAATATTGTTTTAAGGATGTGAATCTTATAGTTTAGAATTCCTTAGGCTTTCAAGCTTTTGGATGGGAAAGGGTTCCTTAGATTAAAAATAATTCTAACTCAAAAGAATTAAAACATCAAGTTTTTTTTTTTTTTAACCAAGATTTTTGCATGACAATTAAGGATGAAAGAGTAGTCTTATTATACATAGTGCTCACCTATACCCCATTTAGTCAAGTAGGTTTCAAGTAAGTATTGAAAGGTATTGAAAGCCATCATGTAGTACCAAATAGCAATTTTTAGAATATCTTCTTATAGGATAAGGTATTAATATTGATATGTACATACCAGGTACCTACTGGGAACCTAAGTTTAAGGTATGCATGCTACATTAAGTAAGATATCCTATACCCAACTTTTAAAATTTACTAATTGATATAATATATATTAGTGAATGAAAATATATATATAAATATATATATATATATTCTTCAATCAACTAAAAGAATATAGAAACAATATTTACTTATATTTAAGAGAAATGGCTCAAACTCAATATAACCTCATGACCTAATCTATTAGTCAAAACTTAAAAATAATAACGTTAAACTTCAAGATGTAATATTGTTGTTAGTTATAAAGATCTTTTATCTTATTTTCTATTGTACACGTACAACCATATGATAGAGGCAATTTATAAAATTAATTTTTTGGCTAAAAGGAAAATATAACGTGAATTTGTTATAAGAAAACATGAATTTTATGGGGAAATAGAAAAAAATTTACAGGTTCCTTAAGATACACAATGCCATGTAAGCTTTATGGAGTACGGGTTCCAAAATGCTCTAATATTATAAGGTAAGCTTTAGTTCTAAAAATTCGGAAACTCATACCTATATGATAGAGTACAAGTAGAATCTCACATCCTATCTACCTTGTATCCACTCAGACCTTATGACAATGTTCCTCTTGTTAATTTTCCCTAAGTTTTCTTTCAATAATTGCATTTGAAATCAATCTTCTAACATTTTGCGATACATTCTACGATGCATAATGCACTATCACGTCTATGATACACTCTAGGATCTTACACATTTCATGTTGTATGTGTAAGTAGAATCATTATGAGGTCTAATTATATTTAGTTGCATTGTTGTAATTATTTCTTGTACTTATAAATGTTGTAATTTCAGGTGTCAAAGAAGCATGATGCAAACTCTCTTTTAATATATGTGGGATTTTTTTAATAAATAATATATAGCTCGTTCAATTCAACTCGATTTAGTTAGATTATCTAAATCGAAGCGTAAAGTGACTTATTAAAGGTGAATCAAATCACGAATTGAGCGAATTTGGAAAATAAAAGAATTTTCAATTAGGTTTGATTTACAATTGAATTGTTTTTTTCCCCTTACCTCTACTTATAGCATATGGTTTAAAGCACTATTAGAGTTTAGATCTCTTATCTGTAGATTTCTTTTGACCTGAGATAATAGTAATAGCTCATCATCCTCTATCTAACAACTACTGCATTAATAACCATATTACCTCTATCATCTTGCATTTAACCCTAGCACTACCAATTAAGGCACTATGCTCTCATGCGGCTCTTTATTTGCAACAATACATATATTACCCCGGCCTAAATATTTAGGTCTAAAACTATTGTTGCCACCAGATCCATGATCTCAAACATTTGAACTTTCTAACTTAACCATTTTGAATAATGCATGACTAAAATAAACATACCATGAGAGATAAGACATTAAATTACTATTCTATCCCTTGTTTGAGTAATTGTACTCCACCTCAACCTTGACCTTAGAAGGATAAGTTTGTACTTTCATGAATATAGAAAATTTCATATTCTAAGTTTTCCACCATTTTTGTTATGGGGAAAAAGAAAATGTTTTCATTGTTGCTTCCATCTTTCTCAATAACATGATAATAACTAGAAATAGAGAGATACTTGCTTTTCCTCTAAAATTTTCTTTCATTTTCTTTTCGATCACTTTCCTTCCCTCTAAATATTTTCCCTTCCTATTTATATAGTGAGTATTTTTCATATAAAGCGATAAAAACCCTAATAATGAAGTCTTCATTTACGTATTTTGCTTTATTTGCATTTTTCATACATGTAAACAACTAAACACACGTGCGCACACACACATAGAGGTGAGAGTCACGTACTTAACAATAAACTCAACTTTTTTTAAGGTGAATTTGATATGCTAACAACAAATCTGTCCTTTTTGGGTAAATTACATCTTCTTAAGTATCAATTAATCATTGGCTGAAGAAAAAAGTATAAATTTATTTTTTGCTAAGTGGATAGGTTAATAACAATAAAATTATCCATTTACATATAAATAGGTCAACAGTACCTACCTACCAATAAATTCGTCCTTTTCTTATGAGCTTAGTGGTAAAGTTGATTCTTGGAGCATTATATGTGTTTGATGATTTATCAATTTCAATGGCTGCTTATTTGGTTAAAAATTTGTGAAATTAAAAACCTATTTTTTGGTGTTTGGATTCATTATTATCTTTTTCTTCGTTTAAGCAATCTTTTCTAGGTCAAAATTTATGTTACCGATGGATGTTTTAATATGGTTTGTCCTGTGCAATTACGTTTTTTGAACTAAGGAATATAAATGCGTAGCCAAGATCACGTGCATATGCTTTTAAAAGTTCCTTGACAACGGCCACGTCGCAATGCTGCTGACAAGAACGAATGTTACAATATGAATTTCACATACCAACTCCCATGTATTTAGGAATATAAAATGTAAAATATCAACGAATTTATGACGTTATTGAGTGTTTAAATAGTATTATTTAAGATAATCTCTCGATACATCTCTATTAGATTAAACTATCTTACAACTAATCATTGATTATTATAAAAATTTCATGTTTTATATACATAACGTATTCGTCGAAATTAAGCAAATCTTTGTTTTCCTTTTTTTTTCCCCCTAATTGATAACCATTTTGCTTTTGTTTTATATGTGTGACGTCGACGTGGCGGTAGCAAAAGGACGAGTATCGTTAAAGTTTTTACTTCTATATATAGATATATATATTTATGTTAATCTTCTATTTCAATATTTCATGATTTCACAAAAATGAGAGAATGATTATGTTAATCTAACACAGAAGTGCATCACATTCAAAAGTCCATGTTTTGCGGCTTCAACAAACTCTTCAAAAATGATAAACTCTTTACAAATTATCCATCACGGGACTTAATGATAATCACTTGACTCATTATATGAACAAGAGATAATTTCTCGAGTGTCACTCTCCAATAAGCCACTCTATTTATTTAAATTAACTTGAATCGTGTCGTCTAGAATTTGGATGCTTGATTCGTCCTCGAATGCACAATAGCCATCACGGATAACTTCCTCCTTGTGGAGATATTTGCAACTGACTCATCGAGCTAGCGTTTTCCGTTCCATGTGAGAAGTCCATGCAAAATACGTCTACACCATTCCTTATGCAACAAAATGGGACCCAATAACCGAAATCTGGTGCCAATTCATGTACACTATCAAAGGACATCATATTCGGCTGTCAGACTCCCCAGTGATCGAACTCTTTAACTTCTTTGATACACTTGCTGATTTAATGATCAAAGAACATTGCCACCTCTCTCTCTCTAACATCCTAAACTAAATTGTCAATTCTCCAACATAAATCGTCTTTTTAACATTGTTTGATATAAATTTACAGTATTGACTTTTTAACACCTTTTTTTACTCCCTCTCGATAAGGTAATAATCCTTCCTATCCATCTATGAAACGTTCTCTAGGACAACGTACTCAGAGCACATGTGATGATGCTAACGAACTTCTATGTCAATCTACAACCATTAATCAAAGTATTATTAAATCCTAAATTACCCAACACGGACATCTTGACAACTGTGCTCGGCGATTTCTTTCCACACAAGAAAGCTATAAAAATTTGCATTGCAGTTATTCTCACATGGAGGATTAAAGTTCAAATCCAAGTGGCACATATATATGCATGCACGATTCTATCTTTTTTTTTTTTTTTTAATATCACAACTAATCCGTCATGTGCATAAAATTAAGCAATAATACATATAATCCCCAATATATATATATATATTTATCACGATCTAACCATCAATTGCGCATATTCATCCACTTGTTTTATTTTAGATTTTTTATTGTCAAAGCTCAATTATTAAGTCGATACAAAATACTTGTAAAATTACCATATCCATGCACTTACCGTTTTCTATTCTTTTAAACCAATGATAAAGGTCATACTTAACTTAATCTAAAGGTTTTAAAAAAAAAATTCCATGCTATAGGAATGGATTTCGCATATTACAAAAGTATAGTATTTATTAGGGGTAAGTGGACATAGAGTTGATAGAGCATGACATATTATCTGTACCCTATTTTATAAGTATAGGTTTTAAAATTTTTGTACTAAAATCTATCCTGTAGTATTTCAAAACTACCATATTCCCTATACTCTATAAATTCTATTAGGTACAAAATATCTTACAAAACTTTTTTTTCTTTTTTTTTTTTAAACTTTATCTTTTTTTGAAATGTTTTGTAGACACATTAATATCAAACTTGTAATTAAACTGATGGAGCAAATAATAATAATTTGAAAATTTTTTATATTTGCAACATATCTAATTGAACAATATGAAACTTTATTAGATAGAAAAGAGAACATTTCTATAATTGAAAATATTCAATTCTTGGTTGGGTCATGCTATTTTTTTTTTCTTTTAAAATCATCAAAATAAAATTTTTATCTACAGTGATGATGGTCAACTCTTGCCACCAAAGCTTCCAAGGCCCAAGCCTACTGAAATGTTAGGCCCAAGTCTTACAAATCACCATTCAAGCCCAATCCAAAATGTGTAAGCCCATGAGGTTGCTCACATGCACATCGGGCAAGTCCGAGCTACACTCTTACTTAGAGAATCTACGAACAACTTAGATGTGCTCGACCACTATCTATAGTGTTTACACAAGGCTCATCCTAGTCCCTTCAACAAATTGCAACCAAAGGAGCATTTGCTACAAGTCCATTTGTTGATTGTCTTTTCTCTCTTCATTTAATACTGATTCACAACCTATCACTTAGCCTAATGACTAGCCACTAAACTAAGGTAGCTACCCCCCCATCAATGGGACAAGCTTAATCCTTATAGTCTCCACCAACCGGTAGAGGGAAGGATGTCCTATCGGGTGTAGGCAACCCCATCTCGTTGGATCTCGTGCAGGCCAATCAGAATCCGCTACATGTCAACAACAGTAAGCACTTGTAACTTATTACTCTTCTATTTTCTATTAGGAACTCACTTCTATTACTTGCATTACCTCTCTCTCCCCTCTAACTTAAGCGTCGAAAAACCCTTATTAGCTTAGACATAGGGGGATTTTTGCAGGTTTCGCATTATCTATGGTTGAAGGACAACTTAGAGTTCACCTTTGAGATCTAATATGATTAACTGATTATCAACCATCACCATTTGGTGCCCACTATTTACGCGAACTTCTTACAATGGCAAAGACCAAAAACACATACTCATTCTCGGCACTAACAAGTAAGGGTGACCAAACCAACACAGACCCACCACCATCACTAATAGAACCATAACTTTCAGATATGGAGCAAGTAAAAACCATGCTCCAATAACTCATGGAGACTAATGCTAAAATATTATAGGAAAATGCACAACTAAGACAACAACTTAATTCCACTCAAAAACTAAAAGAAAAACTCAACCCTAACAATAGAGTCCACCTTGAAGACACAACCACCAACTCTCATACCCACCAAAGTAAGCACCCTAGGCGCTTATCCACACCACCCACGAACCTTGTGTGCCTACACAATGTCGCTCCTAATGAGCAATGTCTACTCCTAAACCTATGTGGACACCCTAACAACAAATTACGGCAAGGTGTACCTCCTTATCACTCATTCAAAAACAAGTTGGGCCCGAAGACCCCGTTCTCTCGAACAGTTGCTAAACACTTAAATGATATGAACAATTGGGAGCTTAATAAACACATATACCTTACATTCAATTTGTGCAACCACAAACACCTTGAGTCCCTTGCAAGGCAATTAGGCATAGTTGCTAGTAAAAGACCATTCATTACGAGCATCCTCGAAGAAACCCTACCGTAAGGCCTCCCTTACCTTAACAATTACAATGGAATTGGTGATCTGGATGATCATCTAACGCATTTCTGCACGATGATGAGCCTCTACAACTTCTTCGATGCAATAATGTCTAAGGCCTTTCCAAGTACCTTAACAAAGGTCACTCTTGTATGGTTTAATCAACTTTTAGGAAGTTGCATTTGTTCTTTTGACAACTTGACCACTAGATTTCAATAGCACTTCCCAAGTAGCAAAGTACTACACAGGGACTCATCTACCCTATACAATGTACGACAATGTCCCAATAAAGCACTCCGAGCATACTTAAAGTGCTTCAATTGTGCCAAGCTCCTCGTTCCAAAAGTGGAATCAGGTACAACACTTGAAGCCATCCTGTATGGCTTAGATCCAAGTAGGAAGCTCTTAGAAGCCATGGCACTGCACTGATCAAAGACCTTTGAAGAGTTCTTGACTTTCGTCGAGCAGTATATAGCATAAGAAGATGCCATCCAAGTTTGCCTTGAAAGTGATTGACAACACACCATGTGTACAAAGGACCGCCTCGGCCTTAGAGACAATTGCCCTTCCTCCTCCCAAGAAAGGCAAGAAAGATGCAAACAAAGATTTGTGGCTTTCCCTAGTTACACACCACTTATCTGCCTCCTTGGTGAAGTGTACTATGAAGCTTGTGAACGCCTTCCAACTGCACCACCCATCGAAGAAACACCTGAGGCTTCTACCTTAGGCAAATTCTACAATTACCACAGGCAAATTCTACAATTACCACAAAGCAAGGGACCATAACACTAACGCATGCAGCCACCTTAAAAACATGGTCAAAGGCTTCATTTGCAAGGGCCGCATCAACTACCTCATCGCTAATGAAAGGAACCTCCCCTATCCAACCTAAAGGTGTCGCATACAGGAACCTCAACAGCAACAACAACCATAGCCTAAGTAGAAAAACCAGTAAGACAACACGGAATGAAGAGGTTACAAGGGATAAGTCTAGACAATCAATGGTGGATCGGGCCTCTTAAACGAGGATCACCTTACCCAACCATAGCATGAGGTACTTTCAATCCAATCAAAGAAACCATGACTTGACATCGCCATATTGAATACTGAGGATGACCGAACAGGCATCTAGAATCCTCATATCGATCCCTTGGTCATCAATGCCGAGATAGGATATTTTAATGTCCCTAAAACATTCATAGACAATTGAAAATCGATCAAAATACTTTTCTTCTTGACCTATGAACAGATGAAGGATAAGCTCGACAAGCATCTTTACCCATATAACTAAAGCCTAGCAATCTTCGAATGAAAAACAGTCCTAGCAAAAGGACTTATTACACTCCTTATCAAACTGGGCAACGATGGCACATCACCTCACACCTTATTGACTTCATAATCATCGACCACTGGTCACCATACAATGACATCCTTAGATGCTCTAGCCTTAACAATTTTGACATACGCATAAGCCAAAGATGCCTCCTAATAAAGTTCGCCACAGCTAAGGGGATTAGATTTACATGTGAAAACCAGCAACTATTTTGAATCTTATACCTCAGCAACATCTCTCATAATAAAATCATGCATATCAAGTCCTCTTCAACGACTTCATAGGCCCTCGATGGTAAACTAGTCAAAAAGATTGAACACATCTGATATGGTGACTACTTCGACTAGACAATTCGAATAGAAACATCTTTGTCCCTTGATGAAGAGGAAGAAATGACTATGTTCCTACGTGAAAATTTAGACATCTTCACAATGTCCTTAGATGAAATGCTGAGATAATCAACATTCCTAAAGCGATACACTACTTAAGGGTCAACCCACATACCCGACCTATGAAATAGAAAAGAAAACACTTCGCACCAAAATGATAAGCCGCCATCGAATAATAAGTCCAAAACTTTTAAAGGCTAGTTTTGTTAGGGAAGAGAGGTACCGCACTTAGCTCACCAATACGGTCCTTGTCAAGAAGTCAAGTGACAAATGGAGAATGTATGTAGACTACACCGACTTAAACAACGCATGCCCAAAAGATTCCTTCTCTCTTCTTAGAATGGACTGGCTCATTGACTTTACCTTGGGCCATGCTCGATTAAGCTTCATGGGTGCCTATTCCAACTATAACCAAATCTGCATGGTCTTCGAGGACCAAGTTCACACCTCCTTTGTCATAGACTTTGATATGAAACATTACCTAAAGATCGAAGGTCATCGAAGCAAGCTCAAAATGCAACAAACACAAAACTATAAATGGGTCTTAAGGTTTGTTTAGGAGGTCGAAATGGATAGTGAAAGGGGGTTTTAAGTGTGAATGTGAATGGATATCACGCACCAATACACAAACACAAACAGAAGGTTAAGCTTGAAATAGGTTTTGATATGACTGATGAACACTAAATCAATACTTGGGTTCAAATGAAGATTAAATGCGACTTACTAACTCACTCAAATAAAAGGCTTACCATAATCTTTAAAATAAGATTGATAAGAACGTAAGAAAGATTAAAGAGAAAACAACACTCAATAATCTATCACAAGCTTAACAAGGTCATGAGAGACCGTTCTCTTAAATGTATTCTTGATATTGAAGATGAGATGATAAAAGGTTATTGCTACTTACAAAGTATTGTTATTTATAGTAAATCTTGAAACCCTAATGGCGAAACTGCAAATAAAATACAAGACCTTAAGCCCTAAAGCAAACTCACAAACTAAAGCTAGGAAATAATTTACAAACTGTACAAAATTGTGCATTTAACAAGAGGGTCGACATGCAGGTTATCTGAGATGTCCTGGAATAGGTTGGATCATAACTAGGTTAGGTCGGCAATTGGATGTCTAAGATTGAGGTATGGTCGTTGAAATCTTGTAGTGCTTAGCCGAGTTAACATTGATGTCGGCCTATAGTTGTCAAACTTGTAGGTTGGTTGTCGAGACGCCTTGGGCTCCTTATGAAGCCCCTATTTGCCAAGTTGCCCTCCTTCCTTAGAACCTCATTTGGTCAAACATTGGGCTCCTCAGAGGTTGGCAACACTTTTGCTTCTCTCACCCTTTCCATCCTAATTTCCTCTCTTCTACTAATCTTTTCCTATCAGTTTAGCCTCAAAGAAGACAGGTTGGCTCCTAAGCCTAGAACAGGTTGGTGGAGTCTTGGAATAGGTTGGCCATGGCTTAGAAGAGGTTAAAGGCCGATCACTATCACTACCACTGAGTCAAAAAGAAGTCGTCCTTGACTTTAGGTAATGAGGTCAAGCCTAAATACTAGAAAGGCTTCTTTTCCCTTTCCTCCTTACCATGGGCACTAGGTAGTTCTGGATATCCTCAACATTCATGGAGGTCAAGTAATAGCTCCTCATATCCTTTCGAATAGTATAAGTGTTATGGAAGCCATCATGAATCACTCTCCTATCATATTCCTAAGGTTAGCCTAATATGAGATGAGCAGCATTCATTGGCACTACATCAAGGTCCATCTCATCCTCATATTGTCTTTCTATAAAGGATATCCGAGCTCTTTTGTATAAATGGGCCATTCCCTTGTCATTGAACCATTTCAGTGCATAAGGTCAGGGATGAAGGGAGGTCGACAATTTCATTCTTATGGCTAGCTCGATAGAAACGATGTTGGTGTAGCTTCCTCCATTAATTACTAGGGAGCAGGTCTTCTCATTCACCAAACATTGGATCTAGAATAAGTTCTCTCTTTAGCTAAGGTCTTCTCTTAGGTCAGCTTGTCATGGCTAAGAATTCTCCCATCTTAAGATTGATGATTATGGTTCCTTGCTCATCTTCTAAGCTCTTGTCACTTTGACTCTCTACTTAAGCATTAGGTCCCTCACCTTTTAAGACCATGACTCTCTTGTTCGGACATTGAAAAGCATTATGTCCGTACCTTAAGCACTTAAAGTATTTAACTTCTCAGGCCTTGGTGCCATGCCTTTTTCCTTTTTTACCTTCTTTATCTCGACCGGGTCAAGTTGACTAGACTCTCCTTTATCCATCTTCTTTTCTAGCCTTTTCTTGTTGCCATACCTCTCAAGCTTAGGGCTAACATGTTGAGGTAAACAGGTTGGCCTTTGATACCTTCTTCTCCTTAGACATTCTACTTTCAAAGCTAGGTTTAACAGCTCGTCTAATGAATTGAACCATTACAGCTCAACTATGTTAACAATATAATCTTAGAGTCCGCTTAAGAACCTAGCAATAGTTCAATCTTACGATTCAACAATCTTACATCTATTCATCAAGGTCTTGAACTCTTTCAAGTATTCCTCGATAGTGTTTTGACCTTGTCTCAGGTGCTAAAAGGCATGAAGCATCTCTTACTTGAAATAGGTTATCACAAATTGCTGATTCATCAATCTCTATTAGTCTCTAAGTTCTAATTGGCTCTTCTCCTTTTGCATCTCACTTAGCAATTAACTTATCCTACCACAAACTTGCATACTCAATAAGGGATAACGAAGCTAGTTTGGCCTTAGTTTTGTCATCAGACTCATAGCATTAAAATAGTTTCTCTACTTGAGGAACCAAGTCGAGGAACTCTTCAGGTCGCTACCACTATTGAAGGTCGGCAATTTAAGCTTAATGTTCTCAAGTCTTATGCTATTAGTTTAACGCTTATCCCTCTTATTTTGAGTTGGTTGATTCACTTCGGATCTACCACTTCTATTAGAGCTCTACTCAACCAATTCTCTTCTCTACTCTTGCTCTCTTCTTTGAGCCATTTGGTTCACCTTGGAATCAATACTCCTTTAATTATTTTGCCTCAAATTAGGTTAGTCTTCTCTTCTTTTCAACTCAGTAGCTCGTTTAAGCTATTGCCAATCATTCTTAAGCTCTTGCCAATCATTCTTAAGCTCATTTGAGTCACTCTCACTGATCAGAACTTGGTCTCTTCTTTCACCTTGGCTAATATGCTGGTAGCCTTTAACTAATCCAGTTAGTTATGTGATTAAGTCAATAAGGTTTTGAATATAAGATTCAAGATTATCAACACATTGCCTCAAACTTCTATGAGGACTATCACCATTGATATTCACATTATCTTCAAATATTCTTATTTGTATAGTAATTTTCATAAGGGAATTTTAACAAACATGTAATACACTCAACTAAGTTCTACTCTAAACCACCACAACCTTGAATCTATAGTTACCTACAACTGGTAGATATTATGATAGCTACTATAATACTATTAAGGATAGATTACAACCAAAAACAACTACTAAAATTACTACTATATGACCCAATAATTCAGTATGAACAATACAACACCACAAATAACAACTACATTACAGAACAAAAAAATCAATAAATTAAACTTGATGAACATTGGTAGTGTGTCTCACTAAATGCTATGATACCAAGATGATATGGAATGTCGCCCACAGATCAGAGGTCATTGGAGCAAGCTCAAAATGCAATGGACACAAAACTATAAATGGGTCTTAGGGTTTGTTTAGGAGGTCAAAATGGATAACAAAAGGGGTTTTAAGTGTGAATGTGAATGGATATTGTTGAGCCCAATTTTTTGGCTTTTCTTATTTAATTTGATTTCCCATTTTCCAATTAATACTAAACCCTAATCCATTTAATATTAATCATCAACTAAAGAAATTGAGAAATTTCGATTTTTTATTTAGAAAAATTTTTGGCGTCACCACCCGATCGAAGTCGGGAAAAAAGAGAATGATTGATTACCATTTAGTTACTGGTCTTCGATTTCAATTAAATACAAACTAGAGGATTCCGAATTCAAGAGCTAACCTATTAAACCACAACGGGTACTACTATCTATTTACCGAAATTAAGATTATTCTTCAAATTATAATATTTTTTTAATAGAAAAACCCAAAAGAAAAAAGAATCTAGGTTTCTACATATTTTATCGTCATCTCGAACGTGCCTATGTACCCACTAGCCGAGATCAAACGATCATAATTCTTTCCGAAAATTTTTAGTGCGTTAGTTCATTTTAATTTTGAAAATTGATTAGATTTACGTTTTAATTGATTTGATTTATTTTTTTTTTTTAAATCTAAAGGGTCCTAATTTATGAGTATTGTTTTATAAAAAATTCTCTAAAAATCCTATTTTTTTAAAAGGGTCTTTTATTAATTTTCATTTTTAAATAAAAACTTTTTATGTGCTGGATCCCTAAAAAACCTAACCCTAAAAAAAAAATTCTAATCCTAACAATCCCTAAACTAATATGTATATATAGGTATATATCTATATTACTACTCTTAAATAGATATTTACTTAAATCAATACTTAATTTATAAGAAAACTAATGCTAAAGGAACACCTAAGTTAATATATCTATCTATATCTCTACTTATTAAACAATCACCTACCTAATTAAAATCATATCATATAATATACTTGATATCTACTAAAATAATAATAATGTTCTAATGTGGAGAATTCTAAAAAAACTTAATGTTAAAAACAACTAAACTAATATATATATATATATATATATATATGTATGTATGTATGTATGACATATGTTATAAACTTAATTGACTAACTAACAAAATAACAATATACTAATAATAAAAATAATAATAACTAAATAAAGAAACAAGAAATAAAAAAGGAATGAAAGAACCCAACCTGAACTTCTTGGTTGTGTCTACTGTACAATGAAGAGCTGCTCATTCTGATTACTGCTAATCGATGTAGTAGGACTGTTGGCATTGAATGAAGAGTTGCAGCAGTGAGCCAATCAATAGGCGTTTAGTGAGTGGTAGCTGCTATGTTGACGAAGCTTGGTCGCTACTGTAGGAGTACTCGGTTGAACAAACGCGCAACACTAATCGGAGTTACATCTGATGCTGGTCCACATCTAATTTAGCTATGCAATGAAGGACAGTGGTTCGGTGTTGTTGGTCTAAACGTGATCCAAGCATGCGATGAAGTTGCCATGCTACTGTCAGTCGTAGGCGTGGCTGAGGACGATGGATTGTTGTCGTTGTTAGCGAAGTTGCTACTGAGTGTGATACGTGACTGAGCAGTGGCGTGAATGTGGACAACATGTGTAACTATTTGAGCTTGTTGATTGTCACTGTTGCTTGATCAGTAAGTGAGCTGATCGTGTCTGTGATAAGTGTGAGTGAATGTGAGGTTAGAGTTAAGTTGCGGCTGTGCGAGGTGGTGATTGGTGAAGATGAAGGTGGGCTATGCTGTGATAGTGGACAGCAGTTGTTGCGTGATAGTACAGTAGATTCGGTTGTTGTTCGCGCAGCGTAGTGTGTAGATCAGTGGTAAGTGGCTTTGTGTTTAATCGTGACTGGAGATCATGCTTGTAAAGTGCTGTGCATTTTTTGCCACTGGTGTTTGCTGTCACATGATGCAAGGGATTGGATTGGATCGGATCGGACCGGACCGGATCGTGTGGGGGTAGTAGCTTGGACAATGTTAAAGCGGAGATTGAATTGTTGTGACTTGCTGTTGGGCATTGTGAATGACGTGTGGCTATGAGTGTTCACTCAGGTGCTTGATGTTGGCCAACGGAATCGGTTGAAGATAAAAACTGATTTTATAAAGCTCGAACCAAATCATATAATTAAATCATATCTATTATATTTAATTTGATAAAAATTAAACTAGATCCGAATCATTTATATTAATTCAAATCCAATTTAATAAAATCAAATTAGATTCAAATATTTTTTAACGATTCAAATTCGAACAAAGAAAATTTGATTAGATATGATCCTACTTATTCATTTCGCCTTTTTTTTTTGTAAAAAATAAAATGGATAGAAAAATAAAAAGCACATAAGTGTCTAGTGAGATTCAAACTTATGACTTTAAATTAACTCCATATCAAATACTCTAATGCTTATCCGTTAGGCTGTTAGCTATTGGCTTGTGCCTTGATTTTTAGTACAATTGAATTATACTTAAAACACACAAATCTCTAAAATAATTATTTGAATTAAGCTAAAGCTAAAACTATTTGTCCCTAAAATAATTTACTTCCTAAAAAATCTAAAAATTTTTATAATTTTTTTTCTTTTCTCATTTTTTTGTATTTTCATCATTTTTCAAAATTTTTATTATTTTTCATTATTTTTGAGTTAGGACCTTCTTTTAAAAAAAGAACTAGAACTAAAACTAAAACTATAATTATTAGGGGCAAAAATCAAGTATCTACAGATATCATCTACCAAAACACAAACACAAACAAAAGGTTGAGTTTGAAATAAGGTTCAATATGACTTACGAACACTAAGCTAATACTTGGGTTCAAATGAGGGTTAGATACGGTTCACTAACTCACTCAAATGAAAGGTTCACCATAATCTTTAGAAGAAAATTGATAAGAATGCAAGAAAGATTAAAAAGCAAACAATACTCAATAATCTATCACAAGCTTACTAGAGATAGTTCTCTTAAATGTATTCTTGATATTAAAGATAAGATAAGATGATAAAAGGCCATTGCTACTTACAAAGTTTTGCTATTTATAGTAAATCCTAAAACTTTAGTAATAAAACTATAAATAATATACAAGGCTTTAAACCTTAAAGTAGGCCTACGTAATAAAACAAGGAAAAAATTTACAAATTGTACAAAACTATGCATTTAACAAGGGGGTTAGCATGCAGTTTATCCGAGCTATATTAGAGTAGGTTGGATTTGAATTAGGTGAGGTTAGCAATTGGCTGTTCAGGCTCGGGGAAGGGTTGTTAAAATCTTGTAGTGCTTAGTTGAGCTACCATTGAGGTTTGCTTATAGTTGTCGAACTCACAGGTTGGTTTTCGAGACGCCTTAGGCTCTTTACCAAGCTCCTATTCCCCGAGTTGGCCTTCTTCCTTAGAACCTCATCTAGTCAGTCATTAGGTTCCTTGGAGTTTAGTAGCACTTTTGCTTCTTTTGTCTTATCCGTCTTTACCTCCTCCCTTTTGTTGGCCTTTTCCTATCAGCTCGGCTTCGGGGAAGATAGGTTAGCTTGGGCTTAGAACAGGTCGATGGAGTCTTGGAATAAGTTAGTCGTGGCTTAAAGGTGGTCGAAGGCTGATTCTTATTAAACTTTAGTACGTATTGCTAAAGGGTCATACCTTTTGGACTGAAGAATACTGGAGCCACCTACCAATGTCTAATAACCATGATCTTCAAACCCCATCTCGAAAGAAATGTTGAGCTCTATGTTGACGATACGATTGTTAAAAGTAAGGCAAAAACCGATTGCA
Organism: Lumnitzera littorea; assembly: GCA_024138015.1. Taxonomy (NCBI): domain Eukaryota; kingdom Viridiplantae; phylum Streptophyta; class Magnoliopsida; order Myrtales; family Combretaceae; genus Lumnitzera; species Lumnitzera littorea. The sequence continues at coordinate 23,514,103 of JAMXBB010000005.1, read as the reverse complement.
TTGTCGAGATTCGCAAGACCTTGGATAGGCCATAGAAATACCAAATGAAGCTAAACCCTTAGAAGTGCATCATTGGGGTAGGATCCAGTAAATTCCTCGGTTACATGGTCATAAAAAGAAGCATCAAGGCCAAACCCGACAAAATACAAGCAATCAAGGACGTCAAGGCCCTGTAGAAAATCAAAGAAGTCTAGTGGCTTACTAGTAGGATTGCCATCTTGAACTACTTCCTCTCAAGAAGCGTAGACAAATGTTTTGAATTTTTTAAACTTCTTAAGAATCTATTAGAATCCAACTGGACACCCGAATGCGATGTTGCTTTTAGGAAGTTGAAAGAATTCCTCCAGCACCCACTAGCGTTATCTAAACCAATCCATAGTGAAGAATTGTGCTTATACCTTGCTGTTAACAATCGAGCCCTCTCCTTTGTACTTGTCCAAGCCGAAGGATGCAAACATAAACTAACATACTATATAAGCTACATCCTCTAGGGCCTTAAGACTAAATACATCTAAATTGAGAAGTTTACTCTCGCCATCGTCATAATGGCAAGGAAACTTCGTCCATGCTTCCAAGCACATCTTATTGTTGCCCATAAGAACAATCTTATAGAAACTTGACACCTCAAGATGAATGGTCAAGTATTCCTACAAGCTCAATGCTCATGGAGTACAATTCTACCCTTGCTAAGCTATTAAAGCATAGGTGCTTGCAGATTTCGTCGCTAAATGCATCTACAAAGAAGAAACACCAACCCTGGTCGACATACCAATCTAAACCCTTCATGTTGACAGGTCCTCCACCAAAGGGGGGGAGTGAAGTAGGAATAGTCCTTTAGGCCCCTTATGGCACCAAAGTGTTATATGCCCTCAAATTCATATTCCATGCAAGCAACAATGAAGTCGAGTACAAAGCCCTCATAGCTTGACTTTGAATTGCGGCGGATGTGGGCATTGAATGGATTAATATATACTTCAACTCTATGCTAGTCTTACAACAAGTAAAAGGGGATTACAAGACTAAGGGAGAAAGTCTGATGAGATACCTCTAGATGGTGCAAGACCTAGCTGCCAATTTCTCCTCATAGATAATCACTAAGATCTCCTGAGTCCAAAATTCTAAGGCAAATAGCTTCTCTAAGGTCACTTCCATACCATTACCTACCCCTTAGGAATCCACTAAATAGGTTTTCCTCCAATTCATGCCACAACGTACAATAGATGAATTCCTCCAACAAGTTCTCAAAGTCACAACCACACTAACTAACCCCTCTTAGATAACCCTTATTGCCAATTGTCTTAATATAGGTGTCCTCTAAAGGATAGAGGTGAGGCCAAGAAGCTCGCGTATAATGCTGCCAACTATACTCTCATAGACGACATCCTGTACAAGTGTGGACGCAATCTATCCCTCCTTCTATGTTTAACTACTAAAGAAGGGCATCACATCCTCGAGGAACTCAATTCTAGCATCTATAATAACCATATATAAGCCTAGGCCTTATACATTCGAGCCATTCGCCTTGAGTATTACTAGCCAACTATGAAACAGGATGCATGCGCCTTAGTCCGACGATGCTACGCCTACTAAAAGCATGCGTTGATTAGCCAAGCAGCCAGCTCAAACCTTCACCCCATCACTAGCTTGTGGCCTTTTGCCTAATGGGGACTTGATGTCTTAGGTCCTTTCCTTAAGGCATCAGGTAGACGACAATTCATTCTAGTAGCTATAGATTACTTCATCAAGTGGGTTAAAGTACAGGCCATCACAACGTGAGTAGTTGAGGGCTTTATCCTAATAAATATAGTTGCTCAGTTTGGCGTCCTTCACACCCTCATCACAGACAACAGGAGATAGCTCAATAATACGTGATTTCAAGAATTTTTCGTGCAACACGACATCTAACTCCGATACACTTTTGTTGCCTACCCATAATCCAATGGGCAAGTCGAAGCAATCAACAAGATCATCCTCAATAGCTTAAAGAGAAGGGTTACGTAAGTTAGTAAGCAATAGGCAGACCAACTCCCTACTATCCTTTAGGGTTATTGAACCACCACAAGCAAAACCCCCTCTACCTTGCCTTTGGCTCTAATGTTGTCTTCCCAATAGAGCTCAAACTCTTAATGAGCATAACCTAAAACTTCCATATTAGCATTAATAAAATTACTCTCCAAGCCAACCTAAACACCACTGACGAAGTAATGGAAGCTATAAAAGCTCAAGTGGCTGCATACTAGTAGCGTATACCAAGATATTACAAAAAGAAAGTTAAGCACAGGGCCTTCAAACTTAGAAATCTCATCTATCACAAATTAAAGTCGACGAGCTCTCATGAAGGATAAGGAAAATTATCCCCTAATGAGGAAGACTCTGTTTGCATCAAAGTAGATGTAGGCAGCAGTGCATATAAACTTGAAACTCTAGAAGGGCAGCCCATCTCCTATACATGGAATGCAACCAACCTTCAACCATACTTCATTTAAACCACGTAAATAAGTCGTCCATAATTATGTATCTCTTAGAAAACTTAATAAAAAAATAATGATGCTTATTCCACAATTTGCACTATTTTTAAAGGACTTAATCAATAGCGTTGAGTACATAGAGTTAATTCTTATCCTCGATGATCTGACCAACTCGCAAGACTATGTGCCTAAAAGAGTCTAAGCCTTGAGTCCTACCTTAAGCACCACTCATAGGACTATGCACCTAAACGAGTCTAAGCCTCGAGTCCTACCTTGAGCACCACTCACACAGCAATGTGCCTAAATGAGTCTAAGCCTTGAATCTTACCTCGAGCATCACTTGTAAGGGAATGCATCTAAACGGATCTAAGCCTTAAGTCCTACCTTGAGCACCTAACCATAGGCTTATTTGCCTGAGAGACCTTAAGTATCAAGTCTAACCTCAAGCACTCACCTCTCCTTGCAAGACGGAGTCATAAACTATCTATAATACATGGCTTAATGATCCAAGAATACAGATTCTATGACTTAAGACACAATGACCCCATAAGTAGTTAACCTCAAAAATAATAAAAGAAAGAAAGAAGGAAGAGGACTAAAGAAGAAGGGATGAGAGGAAAGTACATAGAGGCGATAACATTCTATTCATCATCACAATACTTGTACAAATTTCTAGGCAAGTATCATAATTGTCCTATAAAACATAAACCAACGTTACAAACAAGCTAAAACTAAGCAAAAAAGAGATACAAAGCCCACATATCGAAAATCAATTAGGCCCCCCTTTGCTACCTTCTCCTTTAGCAACATTTGCCCAACATCATCCCCAATACCTTTTGGATCTTCACCAGGATGTTCCTCTATCAAATAATTCAAAAAGTTGAAGCTGAGCTCAAGATACATCTCCTCATAATTGCTCTTCGCCAATTTGATGCCATCTTAACCAACATCGAACACAACATTTTTATACTTCTAATTAGATGAAAACTCATCAAAAGGCTTCTTCATCACATCCAATGTCAAGTCACATCCATCCTTTAACTCTTCCTCCCTCTTCATGAAGTTAGCATGAGCAATAGCAAGTTCCCCCTTACAAGCGATTGGCTTCCTCCTTGGTTGATTCCTCACCCCTTCGAATAGCATCAACCTCCACCTTAGTCGCATCTTCCCTATTGTGAGCAGCATTAGTTTCCACCCTATATCTCCTCTTTGGTAGCCTCTGCCTCCTGACAAGCCAAATCTGCTTCTCCCCTAACCGTAGTAAGCTCCTCTTCCTGAACCTCGTACTTTTCATCTAAATCCTTAACCCGCTTCTCGTACTAACCTAACTTATAACAAAGAGCGCAACATCCTGTTCCAAACAAAGTTTCTCAATTCTTCAATTATTACCTTCTTCTTATAATCATATATTTTTCATTCCTTAATGTAGCCATCTCTTGCCTCAACTAGTTGTACTATTCACCACCCCCTTGCTTACTTACCTATTTGGCTTACAACAAATTTCGCCAAAGTTAACTCTACGAAAATAAACTAATAAATGAAATACATTCAACATAAACTCTTAACTATTCCACATTAAGGAGCTAACTTACTCTCATGAAAAAGTAGTGGCAAAGGCTCATCGCCTCCCTTAGTCCCCTCCAAGCTAACAACAAACACTTATTAAATGTCTTGTCTTAAACCTACTATGCATAGACTTTATTTAGTGGCCACTCCCTTACTACACAAACTCTCTCTTGACCACCCCCTTTAGACTTTGCATCCAAGTGTAATACTAACTCACCCGAACCTCCTTCTTCACTAAGCTGGCTCTCCAAGTCTATAATGGGCTCTACATTCTTGCCCATACTACTTACTTAACTACTGCCATGGTCAGGCACAGGCTTTCCTGAACTACTCCCTATGGATGCAGCTAGCGTGCTCAGTACTTACATAAGTACCTTCCCAGTAAAAACCTTCAACTTCGTCCGTTTAGGAGCCCTCTCAACACAAACCTTCGGCTTAGTCCATCTAAGTACCCCTTCCTTGGACACAAGTGTAGCAGCCTCTGGCTTAGTCTATTTAGGTACCCTTCCCTAGATACAGGTATAGTAGCTTCCCGCTGTTTAGTTGCATTCTCAAACACATTGGGCAGAATACCCTATGACCCTTCCACCACAAGTCTCTTCAACTTTGTCTTTAAGTCAACTATCCTCTTCTTCTTCTTCTTCACAATAGCAGCAACCTCCTTCTCCTTACTTACATCAATAGCCTCATGAGTCGAGTCCATAGCCAAATCACAAGTAGGTTTATCCCCTTCCTCTGGCATATGTTCTTTCAAATAATATAACTCCTTTCAGATCTACATCATCTACTTCATGAAGTCTTCCTTGGAAAAATCAAACGCTGCATAGATAGAAAGATACTAAGGAAAAAAGTCAAGGAAAACACACTTATAGAGGAGAGTAGCCCCAGCTCCTCATAGTCTATTAGTGACAGCATATAGATTGCTACCCCCCCCCCCCCCGACTACACCAATACCCATACTTATCTCCTAAATGTCAAGCATCTCACCCTTCAGATATAATTCCATTACCTCTACACTATTAAACCCCGGACCCTTCCACTAACTAATGCCAAGGTTCCATTCCTTTACCTTTTCGTCCTCCTCCTTCAAGTGGCTAATTGACAATGTATACACTAGCTTCATCTACTTTGTGGGGAAATCCAAGGCATAAGGCACCCTTATGACATAAAATTGATATCTCCATTGCTCAATCTTGCATTTTTGCTTGTAGGACAACTTCCTTAGAGCCCCCTGATTAACACAATACACCCAGCCGAACTTATTCCCTTCAACTGGAAAAAGTATCGAAACAACCAAGCTATTAGCCTCCTTAGATGAAAGATACATACAACCTTGAAGGCTATTAGTGTCTGCTAGGAATTGGGGTGCAGAGAGCTTAGGCTCACTTGAAAATACCTGAACACTTCCAATTAGAACTCTATAAAGTGTAGTTGCATCCCCATCTCCATTGTCCTCCAATACAAACAGAACGAGTGCTCGTCCTTGCCATAATTGCAAGCCTTAGTACCTTTCTTTGATAAACACACTTCCCATGCATTTGTGTTGATACCCACTTCCTTATAGACCCTTAGCCATCGATCTTCCTTATGTGTATATTCTACCTCAATAGCAATCCCTTTCCCTCCACACATGGGTAACAAGGGTACACTTAGCTCTTCCTTCTTGGGTGAATATTCACACTAAGGCCTTGCTTCCATGAATGTCCTTCTACTTCCTTAGTATAAATCCTATCCATGCCGCTGCCTCAAGCCATCACCATCTGTTGGGGGGAGGGATGAGTAGGGACTGGCTCGCCTCTTTACTGAGAAGTTATGCCTTCCTTACCTTCAAAGCAATTCCCCTAAGTTTGTTAGCTAGCCATTTCTAAAAGAAGTTGGAAGAAAATGAAAGAAAATAAAGAGAATATAAGGAAAATAAAAGTCAAAAGATGTTGATGAAATGAAAGAGTGTTCTAAAGTGATTCTAGCAAGGTAAAGACGAAAGAGTGAAAAATGATTTCCCTCAAGCCCTTGTATAATGTGGTTAAACCAAGCGGAGCATCGCTCTAACAGGCGCTCCCTTAAGTAAACACGTGTTAAGATTTTTGAATCAACGGCGAAGATCACGTGGGTAGTTAGATTGTTAACAGGGCATGAGCATGCAAAGGTATTAATTACACACAACTTTTAAGGACCTTAAGTATTCCAATAGTCGCATTGATTACATCAATAGTCATGTCAGGATGAGTAAGGCTTAGATCTTCAAGCACGTTAAAAGTCAAGATTATGCCCACGCACACATAAGCTCTTTACAGTCCAAAGGGTACTTAATCTTAAGCACTAAGAGCTTAGATCTCTAAGCACTTCAAAAGCTAGGGCTGAACAAGCATATACGTAAGCTCCTAAATGCACTCAACTTTAAGTATATTGCTACGGTCAGATAGAATGCAAAAAGAAAAATTGATTAAATGAGAAAGACAAACTAAAAAAGTACAATCGATTAAGCAAGAAAGATAGAGTAAAGAAGTATGTAAGTATGTAAAGAACGGCTTTGATTTTCATTAAATTTTAGACTCATTACAAGGCCTAAGGGCCAGCATACCAGCCCTAAGTATAAGCTGCCATAGCGAGAAACATAAAGTACATTACACAGGCAAGAGCCTTTTCTTATCTTACTGCTCAACTTTAATCTTAAAGTTCATAACTTCAACTTAACTTCGATGGACGGTATGCTTGAACTGATTTGTAGGCAATCTTAAGCCGGTAAAAAGAAGCTCAACTCAGACCAATCAGCTAGCAACTTCAACTTAGCTTTCTGTCTGCATGATAAACTGAATTTGACTTAAGCTACCTCGAGTAGATGATTAAAGACTTTAGAGAATAGCATTGCAAGGCAAAGAAAACGCGCTGATGTATCATATTTTCAAGGCCTTACAGAGTGCCTCAAGATACCTTTAGTTGATGGAGATTAAGGAGCCTTGAGCTGCCAGAGTTTCACCCCACCCTACCCCCCCACCCCCCAAATAGCATCAGAGACACCATTGGCACTGGGAATTACTTGAAAATATGGTCCAAGGATCTGGACATAGATGATACGAGCTCCCAAAAACTAAGGGGATGGAGGTGAGAGGTTGACCAATCCTTATATACCCCTTGAACAGCACTCACAAGCCACCCTACACCACTGGATAACCCTTTACATACCTCGATCAATGCTCACAAGCTCCATCAGTGGGGTAGAACCCTAATCTCAACTCTCTCCCTCTCAAGAGGATCTCTCAAGCCATGCTCATTCCTAAAAAGGTTTTTGGAAAGTGAAAGGTCATGTAATAACTGAAGTCAAGACAAGACAGAATATAGGGAGATGGTCCCTATAGCCTCCCTTTATATAGTAAGAAGTAGAAGAATCTCATCCATTTATGCATCACCAACTGACCCACCCAATGGTTGAGGAAGAACGATAGTGAAAATTCAAACATTAAGACAGGCATTAATGATAAGCAGCAGGTTCCCCATACAGTCAACAATGTACACATGCTACATATTGATGCATTTTCGAGGTCGTACATACAAAGAGATACTACAATAGATGGGAACTAAAAGAAAGTAAAAAGGTTTAGCAAATCCAGGTAATTACCAATCAGAAATGATGTACCAATTGATCATACTCAACCTACAATTCGCCGAATGTGACTCACCAATTTGAACTATAGGATCTCTTGCCACTACTCTTTGTTAAAGGGAATAAATAAGAGTTAAAATATAATGAGAACACTTAGGTTACTTAAGAAAGAAACTGGTAATATTCAATAACGCAATGATGTGTCTATGTATAAGTACATGTGGTTTATATACTAGCTTCAGTAGGGTTACAAGGCATACATGGAAAAGACAAAAGGATAATTTATAGATAGTATATAAAAAACACACTAAAAAGGATAAAGAATATTCTGTATGGAAAAAGTAAGGAATCCTTGGAATGTCATGCCAAAAAACACGTGTCAAGGGGTGGTTAGAGGCTTGCATGTAGTCAGTTAAGTTGTGATGACTGTTAAGGCCGCTTAGTATTCGTAGGATCCTACTTGAACGTAATCAGAAGGGTGTCATTGGTCAGAGCTAACCTAATTAGCTTCAAGTTAGAGCTCAGGCTATGAGGAATACTTTAATCCTTTCTTGGTTGGGTGTCTTGGCAACTTAGCTCAGACAGAGGTCTAATGCTAGTCAGCTCAAGAGCTGTCTAGATCATGGTATGAGCTCAACAATAGATATGGCTAGTCAGCATGCATGCTAGATAGGTCAGCATGATTGCTTGGTAGCTTGAAAACTATACTAGAACTTATGAGAGCTTGGTGCTTAGGTCAGTAGTAGTGTAAAATGTAAGCTTCCAAAATTGAGTTTAGGATAACCGAGCTCAGATTTAGGGCTTTTAGGGTAACTTATCTAATTGAGCCCAAACTTTGCAACTAGAATGAAAAAGTTAGTCGAGATATTACAGTGAAGTTAGATTTTAGTAATAATGATCCGAAATCCCAATTTTGCCCTTAGAAATTGGAGTATTTACTAAAGCCCTAAAATGTTCAGAACTCCTAAAATTGAACTTAGATTGCAACGAGAACTTAGAGATAAGTTAATTGAGCTATAAAATGAGATAATGTAGTATAATTTACTATAAAAAAATACACGTAATTTTTTTTAGTATACCCGGTATAAATAATAATTATACTCATAAATTAACTTTAAATTGAGTAATTATATATATATTGTATTGAATTCATGAAATTAACCTTAGAATGTATCCTAAAAATAAAAGATATGCTAGAAACTTAATTATATGAGTGAAGTTATATATTTCACGTGTTATTTACATAAGATATAACTTAGTATATTAATTAAATAATTAATTCTAACATATAATATTTATACTTAAGTAATTATTTAATAAAAGAAAAAGAAAAATTAAATAAATAACATTGGAAGGAGGCGTGGCAGGAGGATGAAATTGCAATGCTGATTCAAAAGGTAAATGTATAATATTTGGACACCTCATGCATAAAAAAAAAAAGAAATTGGAAAAGAAAATATGAATTAAATAAAGAAAAAAAACCCTTAAACCGACTTTGAAGCACTATAAAAAGCCAAGATCATCAGACAAGATAGTTTTAGCAATTTGGAATCAGAGAAAATCAGAAAGAAAAATTAGAAAAAATCGTAGAAAAAAAAAACAAATTTAGAAAAAAACAGAAAAATTAGTGAAAGTGTGGAAACCTAACCTAGAGTAGATCTGCTGTGAAACCTAGCCAACCCCACACGGTCCACCCACCGCGCCAACCGTCCGACAACCGCCCAGCCGCCGCCGGCCACCGGAGCACCCAAGAACACCAAGGTCAAATTTCTGCCCTGTTTTTCAATAATTTCTAAAAAATAGTAAATCCGCCCAGAAAATTATGAAAAAAATTACACTTAGGTTATTTTAGACATGCTTTCATGTGATATTTTTATTTTTGAAAAATTCGTAATATTTAATATACTTCATTAAGAAATCTGTAATTCATCCGAATATATATTAGTGAAATAAATATACTATATGATGTTGTTTCTAGCTGAAAATTTTTGTGTAGAATGTGTATGATATATGGGTAATTGCTACGTAGCCCAAATTTTTATTTGAATAATTTTAATATTTATTGAATTTTTAGGCTTGAAATTGGTCCGAAAATAGGCTGAAATTATGAATTTAATAGGAAATTATGAAATTAATTGATGAAATGAACATGTACTGATCTATAATAAATAATAATGGTATTGAGTCAAATTGGAATTAATTGGATGCTAAAAGAATTATAATTGGATAATTTATCAAATTTAGGGGTAAAATCGTCAATACGAAAATATAGGCAATAGGTCGAAAACTTGAAACCGAATGATAATTGAATTCCCTATATTTTTAGAAGTCCATAGAAATTTTCGGGGAATTATTAGGTAATCCGAACTATTTACTACGAATTTATTAAGTAAAATAGCTTAAATTACAAGTCGGGATGTATTTGTAATATTAATAGACTAAAATGAGTAAAATACTTAAATAAAACCTATATATAAGATTGCTGGTCGAATTGGGTTAAATAGAGATTTTATTACAATTATTAATATTTTCTGATCGGGATGTACTTTAGGTGTATTAAAATTGAATAATACTTATATTATTACAATATAAGGACAAATTGGATAAAATATAATTTAAAACTGTAAATTTCGCATAATACGGTCATTTTTATATAATTATGTATAATTGTATTGAAAATTCAAACTATCCGTTAAAATCCATCTCTAGGAACAGGACTCATAAGATGTGTCGTTAAGTCTATACGAACTCAATGACACTAGTTTTGTTGAAATCGGATAACCTTAAGCAAACTAGCTTATATCTATAACATATTCAAGAATATACACATTTCGGTAACTCTACCGGAATCAAAACGTGAATTAATAAATAAAAAGTACGTTTCGATACGATCAAAACGATATATAATACGTAATAGTAAATATGATGTACAATGTTAATAATTAATAATTTAATAACATGACTGTATATTATGGAAATAATATATATATATATGTTTTAGATTAAACCCTAATGTTTTCGTAATTATTACGAAAACTAAATTTAGACCTTTTGTGTAATTAGGACCTTTCAAAGACGGCTGACAATTCAAGTCAGAAATAACGAACGTCTGAACAAGTAAGTTGGGATGGTAGCTTCGCCGCTGTTTGGGTACTATTTTAAAAGTATCCGGAGACCCAAGAGTACTTCTGGTTGTGTTTGTAGCTAGATGATTATGCGCATGCTATGTGTGTGAATGATACTCTAATGTGACAGGAGTTCAACTCCTTGGTGTGCTGTTCTGCATATTTGCATGGATTCTGTATTGTGTGAACTTATTGGTCACCCCTGATTATTTCTAATGATTATTCGACTAAAGTGTAATTGGTCACGCATAATCACCCGTTAGGGGAAACGATTAAGAGTGTTAAGCCAAACACCGACTTCCTTCGATGAGGATAGCTGAAATGGTCCTTTCCCCATCCTTAGTCGAACTAAGTGATAGGCGAGGAGGTCGCGGCAAGGTTGGGGGCCGTAGTTCAAAGGCGGTCTTAGGAGGGGGGTGTTCTCCATTGCACAAGCCCGGGTTTGGTTTAACTTGAGTCGCGATGAAACTCCTCAATCCGGGTTGGAGCGGATGAAATTTCTCTAACCTCACAGTGGACCGGTTAACACTGTGCGATGTTTTCATTTGAGTGATTGCATTGCATTTCATCATAATTATTAACCTTATTTGTGATTGTATAGTACTCTTCTGACTCCGCCCCACTTACTGAGCTAGTTGTGCTCACACCCCTACAGACTCTTTTGCAGGTACTGAGTGAAGATAAAAGATGTTCCGGTACCAACGTTCTCAGGTTAGTGTGCTGCTGTGTGGGAAAGTGAGGAACGAGGAATTTAACTGAACCTGAGCTTTTGCTTTGTCTTTAAGTTTTGAAGAAAACTAAATGGGAATTCCCTGGGAGCCCACTAGTTTTCTAACTTATTGTATATAAATCGTATAACCTGTGGTTTTTAAAAGACTCTGATTGTAATCCTTACCCTTGGACGTGAAATGTTGTATAATTACTGTTGTAGTACTAAACTACAGATTGTATAGAACAAGTATTTTGTTAAAGCTCTACCACAGGTTTGGATATTAACAGATGTCAGAACAGACGTTTCAAGCTGGTTGAGTTGTGCGCCTTGTGTAAACTGCGTCTACGATAGCAGCTGTGAGGTCAGCTTCTATCTTAGATTAGTTTACACGGCGGTACTGTTATGACTCTTCTTGTTCGGGGCATGACATAAAAGATGGAGATCAGAATAGGAATCCTTATCTTGAATGAGGTTTCAAGCTAGTATTCTCTATAAGAGTCCTCAAGCTAATATTCTCTATAGGAGTTCTTATAGTCCTCTAGCTTGGCTGCATTGACTAATTTAAGGAATTGATTCCCATCATACATTCTATAAAGCGCCTTCACTATGTACCAGAAAAGACACAAGCATTAAGAAGGAACAAACAAGTGAAGGGATAGCCACCAACGGTCATATCAATCGTCATCTCCATAAGATAGCTTCCAGAAAGGCTATCTCCACATGGTTGCTCCTAGGCCTTTGAACAACATAAGCTTGGCCTTACATGGGCCTAAAGCATCATTATTCTCCTCACTGATCAGGTAGTGAGGAGAGTAAAGGGCAAATGTTGACAGTCGACTCTTGCCACTAGAGCTCCTAAGGCCTAAGTCTTAATGATTACCATCTAGGCCTAACCTAAACCATGCAGGCTCGCCAAGCTATTCGTATGCACCTCAGCCAAGTATGAGCTACACCTCCCACTTGGAGAATCTTTAAATGCCCTAAAAGTGCTTAGCCACTACACGTAGTGTTCGCGTAAGGCTTGTCCTCATCCTCTCAACAGATTGTGATTTAAGGAGCATTTTTTGACAGTTGAGCATTTCCTCCATCTTCTGATCATCTTCTCTTTCTTCATTTAAGGCTAATTGACCACTTATCACGTAGCCTATTGGCTAGCCGCTAAACTAGGGTGGCTACCCACATCAATGGGACAACCTCATCCCTCTAGTTTCCATTAACTAGCAAAGAAAAGGATGTCCCATTAAGCACAGGCAACGGTGCCCATTGGATCTCATGCTAGCCTATTAGAATTTGCCACATGTTAACAGCAGTAAGCATCTCTCGCCTATAAATAAGAGTAAGCTCTTCAGGTAAAGAAATCGACACCTATTACTCTTTTATTCTCCCCTAAGAACTTACTTCTATTACTTGCATTACCTTTCTTTCCTTTCTAACTTGAGCATTAGAGGGCCTTCATTGACTTAGCCATATGGAGCTTTTTACAAGTCCCCTATTGTTTGTAGTCAAAGGATAACTGAGAGTTGATCTAGGAGACCTAATAGTGATTATCAATCATCACCATGCAAAATATAAAAACCATGTGCTAAGTAACTCTAATAAAATATATTGGATAATAAATTAAGAATTGAGATATTTTCAATACCTTTTCTAGATTATGGTTGGTGAAAAAGGAAAAAAGGTAATGTAAAAATGAAATAGTAAAAAAAGAGAGAAGATTTTATAAAAAAAAAAAAAATAGAGGAACAAGAAAGAGGGACAAGATAGTAAATACAAGAGCTTTTAGAGTTATGATTTTATTAAAAGCTAGATTTTGCTGTTATTTTCTTTAATGTTAAAAAATTGCAATAGTATTAATTTTTTATTTATTAGTATTATTCAATTAATATTACAGAATGGGTACATGATACCCTAAAATTTATATCATGTATACTTTAAAATATAGGTTTTAGAATGGGTACAAGATATATTGGTGTTAGATTCATACTCTATCTTATAGGTGTAGATTCCATAAATTTGTTATTCGAAACCTACCTTATGATCCTTTTAACCCATTTGAAATCCATCCAGTGGAATAGAGTTTGGTTAAATATCTTGTACGATAAGGTTACTTGCTTATACTTAGATTGTTTATGAAGAATATAAGTATTTGCACAAAAACATATTTTTTATTCAACTCAACTTTGATCTCCTCAAATATTTACATTGCATTTAATATAAAATTTTGAAGTTTGTGAAACTAAAAAAAGTAATGATTGATAGAAAAGAAACTAAAATTTCGAAAAGAAGAATCACAAAAAGGACAATAATTAATATAAAATATGAGAATTAGAAAAATAAGAGAACAAAATGACCAATAAATGGTCATCTAAACGTTTTTCATATCCAATTATTCTTCCTTGACTTAGATATAAACATAAGACATGAAAATGTTTGATAGATAAACATGATTCGATTTACATCATTTTACATAATATTTCAATAACGTTTGGTTATAAAAATTAGACTAGATAAAGAAAATTGGACAATATAAGTATAAAAAAAATTAGACAATAAAAGTTTATTGTACACCATTTGATTTGTACAGTATTAGACACAAAATTTTATGCTATTGCTTATTTGGTATATATAAGTACTAGACTTTTTATTATATATTAACATTTATCTCCTCAATATTATTTAATATATATTTTAATTATGTTTTTATATTATTTGAAATATGATTTAAACAAATTATTGAATTTATATAATTAAAAAAAATATATATAATATCAAATAAAATGCCGTAAATTTGTTAGTTATTAAAAAATTAATTATTTATATTATAAAATAAATAATTTTTTTAATATTTTAAAAATAGTATTAATTAACTGAATATTATAATATAAAAGGGTATTTTTGAGAGTACAAAATATTTTTGTTTTTATTCAATAAATTTTATTTTTGTATAATGTTATAAATGAAACAAAATTTAATTCATTTATCCATTCTATTAACCAAATTTTTTATCTAATAAAAAAGAAAAGTTACAAACTGAATATAAAATAAAATTTTTTATCTAATCTAATATTATAAAAATTACATAATCAAATATTACCTTGAAGCTAAGCTTTTATTAAAATTAAAAATTATAGGAATCACGTTAAGTTTGTTAAAAAAAAAAAATCTGAAACTGGAGTTCAATCTCGTTTATTATGATGCACAAAAGGATTTATACTAACGAATTTATTCACAACTCACGGTGGCTTGACTTATCAATGTTCCCAGTGACTAGCAACCTACTAGCCATTCGCAATCCTACGTCGAAAGTAGATAGGAATCTTAAAGATGATATTATCATACTTGTCTAATCAACCTGGGGGACCAACTTGATGACATATGAGAATCGTGCAAACCACGGTGCGAAGTGACGGATTGCAGTCTTTCTGTCATTCTTTAAAGTCTTCTCGCTGCGAAAAGGACCCTCGAGAAGATTGGAAAATTAAAAATGGAAAGAGAAAAAGAACCTATATCTTTGTACCCTAGACCAATAATCTTAATCGTCAGATATATGAAATTGACTGAAATGGTAACGTAAATCAGTGATCTAAAGGTCTAAATTTCCAATAGACCATACAGCGAAAGTAGACAATAATTTTCTATGAAAGCAGCTCCGTTAGAAAAGAGAAAGACAAATACATGGACGGCTTTTTCTGATCTCTCTCGTATATATATATATATATATACATATATATTTGTATGAACGATGAAAAGATGGCGATCAAGTACCCCAGTAAAGAAGCTATCGTAAGCTATTATTTAAAAAAATTACTTTTCCATAAAGTAAAATATATGATTACTAGAAAAAATTATGAAAAGTCCATTTTTTTAAAAAAAAAAAAACTCTTAATAAGTATAATCTTCGAGACCAGGCATGAATAATATTCTATGGATATACTTTCATGCAGGATGTGTACCTATCAAAAATATGTAGTCCCACTATAACTTGACGTGAAACCTTTTGTTGTGACACTTGGAAAGCTGCCTCAAGGTTATTTGTGGCTAAAAATATCCCCTAGATTAGATATCATGGAGCAGTTAAGACTGATGAGGTCGTGCGATTGCGAAACAATAGGAATTTAATGATTTGGATAACTTAATAAACTTTCAATATATATTTATTTATTTATTTTTAACAGCATTAAGTAGGTTTCATCACGCCTCAAAAGTAAATTCCGTGACTGGGAAATTATGTACCCTGTTTATGGCGGAAAAAATCGCGGTTGAAAGATTAATTGGTGCCAACACAAGTTGGTTAAGTTGGTATCGATGAGTTTTAGTTTATTAGATGATTAAGATTTGAATTCTATTGTTAACATAAGGATTATATTGATGAGTAATTTATGGTTTTAAAGGTATGTTTTGACCTATAATAATGATTAAGGCCAAAGCTACTCAAACTTTTTTTAATAGCAAAAAAATAAAAATAAAAATAAAAGGATTAACCGGTACAAATAATTGCCAAATAAGATGCTGGTTATATATCAACTCAAAGGTGGGAAGTTTTATTGGTTGGTTAAGCTATAGGGGAAATACCCAAAAAAAAAAAAAAAAAAAAGTTATTATGCGGTAAGATACACAGCCTATTACTATTGAAACCTTTTTCACGTAGCCATAACATGGAGCCACATGGCGAGCGAAGCGGCTGACTATTCACCACTTTCCGAAATTTTTGTTTTTTCCTCCTCTGCATGTTATAATTATTCTTTTGGCAAAATGTGGTAATGAATAATATTAATAATTTTTGAAAAAACACTAATATTAATAATTTAAATTAATATATCATCAACAAATATACATAAATGTAATATTAATATTTAAAATTAATCAAGTAATCACTAAATAAATATGAGAATAGACATAAATAAAATATTAAAATATCGTTGCTTGAGTAAGTACTAGAAAACATATAAATCAAATAAAACATATATATATATATCGGAGTCCAATACTGAAGATAATGAACCGATTATCACAAATAACTCAACAAGGAAAAAAAATCTATCTAACTGGTTTAATATATCCACCCTGATCAACATTTGTGTTGCATGAAAGCGGTTTTGAAACTCATTGGCCGATAGTAGTAAAATACAACCATAGCTTTTGGGACCACTAGCCACTTTGGGAAGCTGTAGATAGGGTAGGGTAAGGCCATGGTTATGATGTAAGGGTTGGCTATGCCATAACTAATGTTAATAAATCTAGCCCGAAAGGTTGATTCAAATATGTGAGAGGTCCAATATCAAATAATTGGACTGGGATCAACCGAAGGTTAGAGCTAGGTTTGATAAAAGAATAAAAATACAAGTCATATTTTAATCATAAAAAGATAAACAAATATGGTATTACTCTTTCAGTATGGCATTCACACCCTCCTAAAAAAAATCTTTCATGCTATTTCTCGGTACATTATTCTATGAGCTATTCCAATTAAAAGCTTTAAATAGAAAATAAAAAAATTATCAACATATAAACTTTCTTTTGATAGAATATTTGAATTAAGCACTAGACTACCACTGATTAAAGTTGTAACAAAAACTTGAGTAATCTAGAAGATGTGAAATGTTAATGCTGAAGAACAATTGAAGCTTATAATGAGACATAATACTAACTTTGATGGTACAACTAACGTTATGTTGTCTTAAAATAGTTATTTTATGAGTACCAATATTTTGTATCCTTATTATAAGCCTATTAGGTCAAATTTTTTTAGTGATTTTTATTTTCGTTACAATTTCTAGAACTAAAATACATGAAAGAATTGGTAGGTGGCCACTAATATGGGGGTTACGTATAAAACTATATGGAATGTTAACTAAGTATGCCTCTAAGCTTAACATGTCTCAATTCTGCGCCCCTACTTCCTTACCAAATCATCACTATTAGACCTCGCTGAAACTTCATTCTCCTGTAATGCCACTTGGAAGGTAGGATCTATTCTTTATACCTTAACCCATAGGAGTAGCCTGGCTTATATTTGAGAATCTTCTTCATGATCATGATGTTGCTCTTAAGCTCTCCCCACTCCTTTACAAGCATAAGCCATCCTTGCCTCCTTTTACACCATTTTGTGCTACATAATGCATTATACTTATTAGTTATTCAAGGTAGAAAATTCACAGTCTTAAGGAAATTCACTATCGAGTCTATTTATTGATAATTGGTTTTGGACATGAACCTTTGTAAAATGGGCTAACCACATTGAACTCGAGAACAATTGGTTTTGTATATGGGGAAACCCCTCCCTTCTGATGAATGATGACCTCTTTGGCCCATAGTTCGAGTTCTTTTGAGCCCAAAACAATCGCTTTCAAATTGACTCCCCTATAATAGCACCAATGATCTGGTGTGACTTTTGCCTTCTTAGAGTCATGAACATCATAGTATTTACTCTAAGGTACCTTCCTATCCTTTAGCAAAAACCTACATGTTTATCTATACGTCATTGATGTTGTATTAAATGCGATGTCTAAGGAATTTTCCTCTAGAGATCCTACATGGCCAAAAAAATATGTTATTGGCAAGTATTTATTAAGAAGAAACGAGCATAAGGACCAAGGCAATCATACCCTAATTACGTTAGAAAATCTTACTAATTCTGAGCCTCCACAACCTAAGACAGGATGTCATAGTTTCTGCACTACGAGTTAACAAGAGCCTAGGGTTCAAACCATAAATACTCAATCTCTCTTTCTCTCTAGGTAACAAATTCATGCTTACTTGTTATCACCTTTACGCCATCCATTTTTGGATTACATAATTTCTTATGAGTATAATTAACTTAAACATTATAATAGCCCCGTCAAAAAACCCCTCGATTGTTTTGCTCAACCTTGTTTTGCAAATTAGCCTTGTTGTGCTACGAACTACTTTGATTCAACTCACCTTATCTCAAAGGCCCAATACACTTTTTTGGTAGAATTTTAAGATGACACTATCTACTACGTAGGTGTGAACACATATATGGCTATGTCAGTTTTTTTTTTTTTTTTAAAGTGAGCAATAATTAGGTATTTTATTTAACATTTGTCATCATAAATGTGAATAAGAAGGAAATCATATTTTGGTTAGCTTGTGATACATTAACAAGTACATACCAGCTATGTGGGTGAACTTATGTCTTTTCCTATTTTTCTTAATGACAGCATACCAATATTAAAAATAAGAAGCACGGGTTTATACTATATAGAATTATAATAAATTAGATTATATAGATCTGTTTTATTAAATTCTTACTCTATATTTCAGATCATTGTTGAATAAATTGTATAATGTTATGTAATTGTTAACCTTTTGCTTAAACCGCTAAGGGGGTTTGTTCCAAGTGACCTCTTTCCTTTCCATTCCCTTATAATACATCTTATAATCCCTACGCACATCACTATATGATTTCTAAGCCACAAGGTCTAGAATCTTCATCCATTTCTCATTTCTCTTTCGTTGTTCCGCAATAGATTTTTCTTATGATAAGGAAACATCAAACGGGTTAAACATTAAGTTGTCATAATACAAAGTGTAATAATAAAGTGCTTATCCACTTCCCCAATTTAACACAACCTATCAATAATCCATCTAAAGTCCATGAAATTCCTTTACATTCTAACAACAAGACATTTTTTAGCATTATACCAAGGCTCAATGGTATGCTGGATGAATTAAATGGAGCAAGGGTATTATCCAAGGTTGATATCAAATATGGATACCATTAGATTCGAATGCAAGAAGGAGATGAGTGGAAAACAACGTTCAAGACTCACAATGGATTATACGAATGGTTTATAATGCCTTTCGGACTATTGAACGCGCCGATCACATTCATGAGACTGATGAGCCATCTACTTTGAGAACTAATAAGGAAATTTATAGTGGTATATTTTGATGACACTTTAGTTTACAACCCTAACTTGGAGATTCACTATAAGCACCTTCGAGCAGTCTTTTCAAAACTCCAAATTAAGAAGCTTTATACCAATCTAAAGAAATGCAACTTATGCCAATCTGAAGGAATCTTTATGGGATTTGTTGTAAGTAGTGGTGGTATACGAGTTGATGATGAGAAGGTAAGAGCAATTACCGAATGGTCTGTACTGACTTGCTTAGCCGACGTACGAAGCTTCCATAGCTTAACATAATTTTATCACAGATTTATAAGGAATTTCAGTAATATTATGGCCTAACTCATCAAGTTGTTAAAGAAGAATGTCAAGTTTTAGTAGGGAAAGAAGGAATAGAAGAGTTTTGAGGAGGTAAAGATGAAGTTAACCACTGCCTTTATCTTAGCTCTACCAAGTTTTGACAAAGTATTTAAAGTGGTGTATAATGCATCTGGACTAAGCAGAGGTGCTATGCTGATACAGGATGGCTAACTTATTGCCTACTTCAATGAAAAGCTTAGACAAGCTACACTTAACTACTCTATGTATAACAAAGAGTTCTACTCCTTGATTCGAGCTCTGACTATCTAGCAACATTACTTGTTACCCAAACAATTTGTGATCTACACTTATCATGAATCTTTGAGATATCTAAAAAGCCAGCTTAAGTTTTCCTAGAGACAAGCCAAGTGGGTAGAAATCATGGAAGGATTTTCTTACGTCATGAAGTACAAGAATGGAAAAAAATAATGTAATGGCTAATGTCCTATTGAGACGACATTCTCTCTTAACCGAGCTATAGATCAGGTTACTTGGTTTCTCTATGATTAAGGATTTGTATGCTGCGGATCCATATTTTGATCCGATCTATGCTAGATATGAAGAAGGTCGAATACTTGATGACTATCATAGGGACAATAAATACTTATTTAGAAAGAGGAGATTGTATATCTCAACTTGTTTTATGCTAGAATTACTGGTGCATGAGGCGCATGGTAGAGGATTATCTAAGCATTTTAACAAGCACCGAACTCATGAGATACTATTCTCTACATTCTTTTGACCAAAGATGATGAGAGATGTCCAAGCCATACTGAAAAGATGTACTACCTATAGAAAGGCAAAGAGTTAAACCGAGCCAAACAAAGGCAATATATACCTTTGTCAATCCCAACTAAACCATGGTCTGAGCTAAGTATAGACTTTATGTTAAGATTGTTAAGGACATCTCAAGGGAAGGACTCCATCATAGTGGTCATGGACCAATTTAGCAAAATGGCACACTTCATGCCCTATTTCAAAACTAACGATGCTTTACCTATCACTTCTTTTCTTACAAGAGGTCGTTAAGCTCCATAGAGTGCCCAAGACCATTGTTTCAGACCGAATCCAAAGTTCATGAACCATTTCTAGAGAACATTATGGAGGCGAATGGAAACCAAACTATTTTTCAACACCTCCTACCATCTACAGACTGACTGGAGCTGTCAATAGGATAGTAGGAACTCTACTTTAAGTTGTTGTTGGTCGAAACATGTTTGATTGGGATCAATGCCTACCCATAATTGAGTTCACCTACAACAAGACTGCCTATGGCGCCATAAGCATGTCACCATTTGAGATCGCCTATGGATTCAACCATAAGCTTCCGCTAAATCGGGTGCCCCTTTCAAGCCAGAATGAAGATCAACTAGCCATAGAGAGATTTGAGACCATTAAAGCCATGCACCAAAAAGTTGTAGCACAATTGAGCCGAGCTACCACCAAGCTTAAAAGGTAAGGAAAGGAATGAAAGAATAAAGAATTTCAACCTAGTGATTTCGTTTAGATGCACCTTAGTAAAGATCAATTTCTAAGTTTGAGAAAGAGCAAGTTATCTCCCAAGGTTAATAAACTGTTTAAAGTGCTTAAAAGGATCAATCCTAATGCCTACAAGATTGAATTACCCAAAGACTATGAGGTTTCAAACTCCTTTAACGTCGCTAACCTCCATTCGCATGTCCTTGAAGATGAGCAACAATTGGTTGAGCTAGATTTTATACCAAATCTCAAATAGCCTAGAGGGATGATAGGGATCATGAACTAATCACTTGTTCTTGAGCTCGAGGACTCACCCATATGGTTCGTTGAGTTATCTAAGGAGAGTTAAGCCTTAAAGGACGATGCATTCTCTTGTCCAACCTGCCGAATTACTCTGCTCTCCATCTCAATAAAGAGACTCTAGAGGTACTCGACTTATTGCTAAGCTAATACCTTCTCAACACATCAATCCAAGGTTAAGCACTAAACACACTTGTCGCCGACCTGATGTAGCATCGAGGCCATGCTGACTCAATCTTGAGTCGATCAAACAATGGGCCACTACCTAGACTAATCCTTTCTCAGTTTGGAACATCTAAGTTGCCGAGCATACAACCCTAACTTGATCTACTTAGAACATATTCTACTCAGCAAACAGCATCTTAAGGATTACATAATGGACAATTAACATGCGCCCCATTTTCTAACATCCGTACTACCCTTTTGTAACCTAATATCCTTTTTCCCATTCACAACTTTGCCTTTGTAAACTATATATCTTTCCTTTTCTAATAGGAATCTTTTTGGTAAATTATATACCTAAGACTTGACTTAATTGGGCCATATAAATATTTGTATTATGTAATGGTTACATCACTCAATCAGAATGGTAACATTGAACTTTCAGATATACTTTCCTTCATGAGCTAAGTATCTTTTGCTTGCTCTCATTTACTCTTATCTAGTCCATTGTAAGTGTAGATTAGTGGCGAGTACCTTCTAGCCATACTGGTGCATCATATTAAGTATAACCTAAGCTCATGTGAGATATTGGTGAGTCATGTCTACTGTTAGTGCATAAGGACCCCTACTTAAACCTCAATTTCCATTTATCTTCCAAACCATCTCGCAGTTTGGACCTACCCTCGATTCATATGATATCAGTAACCGTATGTTACCCATTTCTCGACAATTCATATCACATACCCACTTCCAATACTATTAGGCGGTGGTGACCAAGCCAACATAAACCCACCAGCACCGTTAACAAAGCCATAACCCTCAGACATGGAGTAAGTAAAAGCTATGCTCCAATAACTCATGGAGACCAATGCCAAAATATTACAAGAAAATGCACAATTAAGATAACAACTTAATGCCACCAAAAAACTAAAAGAAAAACTTTAGAGTTCATCCTGAAGACACATGTTATTTTGTTGCAAATGAGCAACATCTACTATCAGACCTACGTAAACACCTTAACAACAACCATGACAAGGCACACCTTAGGGTACTCAGTTTGGAACAAGCAAAACTCGAAAAGACCCTTCTTTCGAACAATTGCCTAAAAACTTAGACGATATGAACGACCAGGAGCTCAATGAACATATATGGCAAGCCTCTAGTCTATGTGACTAGAAATGCCTTGAGCTCTTTGTGAGGTAATCAAGCATAACTACTAACAAAAGCCCATTCACCACAAGCATCCTCGAAGAAACCCTATCACAAGGCATGTGCCTCCCTCACCTAAACAATTACTATGGATCTGACCATCCTAATGATCATCTAGTACACTCCCGCATGTTGATAAGTCTCCACAACTTCTTCGATGTAATTATATGCAAGGCCTTTCTAAGCACCTTAACAAAGGCTGTATTGGTTTGCTTCAATTAACTTCCAAGAAGTTGCATTCGTTCTTTTGACAACTTAGCCTTTAGATTCCAACAACACCTCCTGA
The DNA here is from genome assembly GCA_024138015.1 of Lumnitzera littorea. Lineage (NCBI taxonomy): Eukaryota > Viridiplantae > Streptophyta > Magnoliopsida > Myrtales > Combretaceae > Lumnitzera > Lumnitzera littorea. The sequence continues at coordinate 23,490,964 of JAMXBB010000005.1, read as the reverse complement.
GTAGCAAAGTATAGCGTAGGCACTCATCCACCTTGTACAACATACAACAACACCCCAGTGAAGCACTTTGAGCCTATTTAATGCATTTCAATAGTGCTAAGTTACTCATCTCTAAAGTGGAATCAAGCACAACACTTCAAGCCATCATGTATGGCTTAGATCCAAGAAATAAGCTCTTTGAGGCCATGACACTATGCCAGCTAGAAACCTTTAAGGAATTCATGATGATCACCAAGCAGTATTTAGCACAAGAGGACACTATTCGAGCTTACCTTGAAAGTAACAAGCAAAGCACCACATCAGTAAAAGACCACCTTGGCCTTTGAGAAAATTGCCCTCCCTCTTCTTGGGAACAGCAAGAAAGACATAGGAAGAAATTTGCAGACTTCATTAGTTACATACTACTCACCCGGCCTCTCAACGAAGTATGCTATGAAGTCCATGAACACCTTCCAATCGTAATGCTCATTAGAGAAACACATGATGCCTTTGCTTCAGGTAAATTCTATGACTACCACAGAGCATAGAGCCATAATACAGACGAATGCTGTTACCTCAAAAACACAGTTAAAGGCCTTATTTACAAGGCCACATTGACTATCTTGTCACTAACGAAAGGAACCTCCCTCATACAGCCCAATGACATTGCACACAGAAACCACAACAGTAACAATAACCACAACCCGAGCAGTAAAACCAACAAGACAATACAGAGTGAACGGGTCACAAGGGATAAGTACAAACAATCACTGGTGGACCTAGCCTGTCAAATGAGGACCACTCCACCCAACCAAAGTATGAGGTGTTTTCAGTTTGACTAAAGAAACCACAAATTTGACACTACCATATTGTTCATCAAGGATGATAGAATAGGCATCCAATATCCTCACATTAACCCCTTAGTCATCAACATTGAGATAAGGTACTTTGATGTCCCCAAGACATTTATGGACAACGACAACTTAGCCGACATACTCTTCTTTACAGCTTACAAGTAGATGAAGGACTAGCTCAACGAACAACTCTACCATACAAACAAAGCCTAGTAGGTTTTAGAGGCAAGATAGTCTTAACAAAAGGACTTATTATGCTTCTCATTAGATTAAGCCATCAGATTAGGCGATGGCGACCATATTATCTCATACCTTGTTGACTTCGTAGTTGTCAATCACTAATCCCTATCGAACCTTATTTCGTTTTTCTTAATTTAATCTATATTAAGCTCAGCCCGCTTAATACAGATTATTCGACATAAAATTAAGGAAATATTTTTCTTTAAAAAAAATATTTTAAAAACAAATATTTTTAAAAATTGGAGTCCCCAGCTAATTCAACTGGTAAAAAGTGAAATTAGGGTTTCCAAGTGGGAAAACCCTATTTGGATCACTGATTTGCGTATTTTCTAAAAAAATAATTTTTAGAAAAATTGAGTTCGGGGGCTATCATATTAAGATTAAGTTACCATGTAAAATAAAAAATAAAAAAAATTTAATAGGCTTTATTTTTATAATTTTTCTAAAAATACTAATAATATACCTAAATGTGTAAAATATAAATAAAATGAATTTTTATTACGAATTTTTCAAGAAAAAGGAAAAAAAAATTATATATTTTTTACGGTTGCCCTCAAAATACCTACGTACCTACTGGTTGGGATCAAACTAACATAGTTTTTTCTTTTTTATAAAATATTTAATAGGTGAATTTTTATTTTTGAAAATCGAGTTAGATTTACATTTATTTAATCATTTATTATATCTTAAAAAATCCTAGAAAATCTAATTTTCACGAATATAAGAAAACCTTAACTAAATTAAATCTTTTTTAAAATCTTGATTAAGACTTTTTTATTTTTTTTTAAATAACTCACTACACGTCAAAATTGATCTTTTCTAAATTCTATATGCAAGATACGCTGAGAAGATACGTATCTTCTGAGAAGATACGTATCTTCTTTGAAGATATGGATCTCGAAGAAAAGATACGAGAATTTTTCTAAAAATTATAATTTTACAAAAAAATGCAATTTAACTAAATTGATAATTATCTAAAATATAACAAAAAATATGACGATTAAAAAAATAACAAAAAAACCTGCACTTAAAAAAAATTAATTAGTAAACATAATTAAATTAACTAAGAAAATAAAAGAAGATTTACTTAAACGAGTCAAATTGCATGATCGGTGCGTATGAACTAACTGTATCATGATCATACGCGTGTAACAATGATCGTATACGACGTAAGGCGTACATCATGCTTAGATAGTGTGTTGCTTGGTGTGTGCAGCATGTGAGTTGGATAGTAATGTAGCGTGTGTAGACGATGTATAGCAATGTTCGGTGAGCAAGTGTATAGCAAGGGATACTGTTTGGTGCGTAAGTGTATGAATTGTGTGTATTAGGTGTGAGTGATCGTGTATGCTAGCATGATAAGGTACAGTGTCGTATGTGTAGGTCATGTATACAGGCTGAGTGCTCGTGTGTACTGTGGATAACATACGTTTGTGATCAAGTGAGGGAGAGGATGTAAGAGTGTATTCGTAAGTGCAGTATGGCAGTGTATGTGTTAGGGGCTGGTGTTAGTAAGGGCATATGAGTGCATGCGTAGTCAAGTGAGTGTTGTGCAGTGAGCTGTATGTGCGATCGAGTGAGTATTGTGCAATAAGCTGTGTGTGGCGACTGTATTAGTGTATCGGTTTCATATGAGTGAAGGAGAGAGTTGTGTTGTTGGTATATGGAGTGTAGATTGTGTTAGTGGGTCATGTCTGTGTGGTGTGCTGTGGACGTGCTCAGGGACATGAGGGGCAATTTGGATTGTGCTCAATATTGTGTATAGTGTTAGGCAAGGGCTGCAGTAATGCGTAGACAGTATGGCATGCGCTGTATGTTTCATAGTCAAGGACGGGGGCTGTTGTGTGGGGTAGTAGACGATGGACAGTAGATAATGGGCGGATGTGTGCTGTATAGTATGGATTAAATGATTAGTGCTTATGAGTAAGGGACGACAATGTGTAGTGATGTTGGGGATTGTAAAAACTCCTAAACTCTACCATCGACTTCCGATTTATAATACCCACTATTAAATCTTTTGTATCGAAAGATATAATAATAAATTCAAATACGAAAGATACGATAACGATTCTTTGAAAATTCAACCTAGTTTCTATGAAAATTCAACCTAGTTTCTATAAACCCTATCTTAATTTGGGTTTTCTATTTTCCAAACCCAATTCAGTCTGACTTGATTTAGCTCAATAACCTACTTAATAAATCCTAAGCCTATTTTAACCTAATATAAGTTAGATAAAAAAAAAATCCACTTTATATTAGACTGGACTAAAATATTTTAATGAAGCCCGATTATTCAATAACTTAAATTTTATTAAATTAAACGTATGCCATTATTCTATTCAATCCCTAAACGACTTGACTTAACTCACTATGACTTAACTCGATACAATTGAACTTGATATGACTTGTCACTTCATTTTTATTATATTTTCAATTTTTATTTATTTATTTATTTATTTTTTACTTATTACTATTATTATTATTTTATCTTCTATTTTTTTTTATTTTATACTATTTTTGGCTCAATAAAACTACTAAAAAAATGACAAAAATGAGGTGTCTATTGTCACGCCCCAAAGCGGCAGAGTCGTAACAGCCCCCACCGTGTAAACCATCCTAAGATAGAAGTTGGCCTTACAACCGCTATCTTAGACCTGATTCACATAAGGCGTCCACGACTAACCCGTTTTGAAGTAAACAATTTGTAATTTAAATAAATCGTTTACCTATAAAAGTGAGGAAATATATATAATCACTATAATTCAGTTACTGCAGTTAAAGTTTTCAATATTCCTCTATAATATATCTCCTAGTTATTACATCATTCGGAAATGAAAAATAATTCTAAAGTAAAAACTTAGACCTTAAAATATGTGTTTATTCTTCGATGTTTTTCCTCACTCCCCAGGATCCAGCAGTTGCTGGCTTCTGAGTAATTGGTTGCCGCTTCTTAGCCAGCATCTGCACGATGTCTATAGGGATGTGAGCAACCACAGCTCAGTAAGTAGGGACGGAGAACTTAAAACTATACCATACACACAACAAGGTTTTCAATCACTTATTAAGTGCAATGCATGTGCAAGCAAATGCCATCACACGACGTTGTTCGGCCCGTCGTGAGATTAGAGAAATTGCGCCCGCTCTAATCCGGGTTGAGGAGTTACCGTTAATGCAACAGCTCACGACCAAACCCAGGCTTGTGTAATGGAGACCTTGCTCCTCCCGCGACTACCTTCGAACCACTGTCTTCACCCCCGCCGCGACCTCCTCTCCTGTCACTTAGTTCGACTGAGGATGAAGAAGGGACCATTTTGCAATCCTGCGCTATCCCTTCCGAAGGGGTCGATATTTGGCCGGAGAGTCCTAAATTCCCTTAACGGGTTGCAATGCATGTCCGATTATAATTACTGGTCGGATATTCAATTAAGTCCAGTATAGGGTGATCGATCATTTCATACAATTCATATAATATGTGCAGAGCAACAAACAGAATCATGGCATCACCCATAATCAAGCACATGCATACATTCAACTATCTAACAAGCACAACCAAGCATAATCTTAAGCCTCCCAAAATACAGCATCGTATTAATCCCAACTTACCTCGACTCCTTACTCGCTCACTCGAGGTCCAATTTGCTCAGGCCATCGCCGGTTATCCCTATAACACGAACGTGGTTTCAACTTTTCATATAATTGTTATAGGTTCGTTTTATCCTATAATGCTTTTTGTTAGGTTTTGTTTAAGGTTTAATATGCCCAATTATCTAGGTATTAAGTCTTTTACAATTATTCTAGGTTTGGGGTTAGGTTCAGGTTCGGTTTTCGCATCGATTTCTAAACCAGGTTTTTAGTTTGATTTTTAAGTAGCGTTTTATATTCCAACCCTAGAAATTAGTTTCAACCCATAATGTGAAATTAATCACATTATTTCCCGATAACCTAAATACCATCATTACCCTTTGTCAGTGTTTATTTTACTCGGTACACTTAAATCCATATCAGTGTACCGAATTTACTCCTAATGTGACAAATTTTTACATTTTTCATATAATTCCATAAATTCAAGTTTCCTATCAGATTTATTGTGCATTTTTATTATTCTCAAAATATCAATTTTTATTATAATATTTTCTATTTATTATATTTTCAATAATTACACATTATGCATTATTGCATATTATGCACATAATGCATTTCTAATATTTCTATTACCCTAATTACCATCTCTAAACACCAATTATTATTTCAAAACGTCTAAATCCATCCTAAATCAGATTTTACTCCAAATTTTCCTAATTTACAAAATTAACTATTTTTTTTCCTATTACTCATTTATTACATAATTAACCTAATAATTACATCTAACACCCTAAATGCTATAAGTATCATACTCCATCAGATCTTAACACCCTAAAACATCTACTTATTCACTAAGTCAGAAATTAATAATTTAATTACTTAATTAATCCTAAATTACCCATTTTATGCCTCATTTTAGGACCTAAAAATTATCTAAAAATTTCGAAAATTAATTTTTGAAAAAGGGCTTCATAGCACTATTCTATATCATCTGAGTAATCTACAAAAAAATTTTGGGCTTGAAACTACACTCCTAAGGTCATTTATTTCTAAACTGAAATGTGCTCGGTTTTGCACAATTTCTTAGGGGCCATATATTACGGGATATAATTTCATCAAAATAATATTTTTCCTACAAACTACATACAATAAAACCTAAGAATAACGAGTTTCATAATTTTCTGGGCAAAATAACTAATTTTACAAAATTATACAAGAATTGGGCTGGAATTTGGACTCACCGGTTCAGGTGGCTCCGGCCACCGCGGGCCACCGTGGCCTTGTCAGCCGGCCTGGGCGCTGCCACCACCGTGTGGTGATGGTGGCCGTCCACTCCCAGCTCCTCGTTTGGTGTGGGTTCCCTTTAAAACCCCTAACTGCACAGTTTTTCTTATTTTTTTTTATTTTCTAGATTTTCTCTCGAATTTTTGACTCTCCCTAATTTTCTCTGATTTCTAACTGTCCAAATGAGTTCCTGGATTTTTCTTGCTATTTATAGACATTTTTTGTAATTATTATGCATTAATTTAACAAGATTTTGTCAACTTTTCTTGATTTTTGGCTTTTTGTTTATCCAATTCTTATTGGATAATTTTTCTTTTTCTGATTTGAACCTGCCACGACCTTATCTTGCTTCAGTTATCCACTTCTGATTTTTTTCTGATTTTTCTATAATTATTTTGTATTTTTCTTTAATTATTTACTAAATTTTCAACCTATTTCACTAATTACGCGTATTTTTATCTACACGTAAATACATGTAGGGTACATGTGAACATTCCTAAATATTATTTTGGTCATTCTAAAATTTTTAGTATACATATAATCTATCTCTAATAATTTATTAGTTATTATATTATCCTTTTTGCCTTTTTGGTAATTAGCAGTTATTATGCTTAAAATTTGAAAATTTTATAGTCTCCTATTTTACTACTTATTTTCTTAAATTTAAGTTTACAGGGTCATTTTTACTAGTATCTTGTTAAATAATTTATAATTTGGGTTTGATCGGATCTTTTAACCGATCGCCCTAAACCTTGAGTTCTAAGTTCAATCCTACGGTTATTTGGCTTAACTTTGAGGCTTAACTTTGGGGCTTACATCTATAGTCCCCATGCAGTACTATCCTTAAACGCCCTAGCCTCAATAAGTTTGATCTCTACATAAGCCAGAGATGCCTCCTAATGAAGTTCCCTGCATCTACGAAGGTTAGATTTGCATGCGAGAACCAGGAGCTATCCCATACCATTTACCTCAACAATAGATCCCATAACAAAATCATGCACATTGAGTCTTACTTAAAGACTATAATACCCTAGATTTCGAGTCGATGCGATCACCTAAGTTCAGAGTCACTAAATTTAAAGAGTCGGATAACGTTATCCATTTTAGTTCAAACTTCACAATAAGACCAGAAAAGTTAGACGAAGTATTCTAATAAAGTCAATTTTTCAAAATAAACTATATAAAAGGATTAATTTGATAAAAATATCAATTTATCGATAAAGCCAATAATTATCAAAAATATGAAATTCGAACTTTTAGATGTAGCGAAATAGTAGAGATAAGTTATTTAACTTATAAAAATAATAAATAAAGTTGAATTATATATAATATACATGTATTTACATGTGATATGCATTATAAGTGTTAAATAATAATAATAATAATAATAAATAAGGTAAATTAGTATAAAATAATGAAAAATTAATAAAAAAAAATGAATGGATAAGTCATAAAATGATGTAACAGCCTAAGATTAATTAGAAATGATGAGCCAAAAATCAAAACATAAAAAAATGACACCTAACATGTTGTATTAATATAAAAATGACACATAAGGTAGGAAATTGACACATGGCGTGGTGACTCATCAACCCAACCAACTCCAAAAGTATAAATAGACCCTCAATGTCAAATATCAAACCTTTTAGTGAATCAAATTCAAATAGGAATAGAAAAAGATAGAAAGAAAAAGAGAAAAATAGAACAAAAACAGAGTATTGGTCTAGTGTTCTATTGTGGTGGCATTTTGAGGTTAAAGAAAGGGTGATGCGGTAAGCTTTTCCAATAAGGTACAGTGACCAGAGGATGGCTGGAGGTGACCAGTTTAGGTAAATCAATTTTCCAATTGAAACTTTTTCAATTTTCTAAAAAATCAAACAGCTTTATTTAATTATGAAATTTATTTTTTTTAAGGTTATTTTATGTGTAGATTAATGTAGTAATATTATTTTAATTAAATAATTAGTAAAAATATAGAGCCCTTGAGAAAATGCTCTATTTGGATGAATTTTTAATTAATTTTTATAAGTATTAGATAATGTTGTTTTAAGCTTAATTTTTATACTCAATACACTTAATATATATATATTTAATTGTAGTAAAAATAATTATGGAAAATAAGCATGTTTACTATTTTTTTTATAATTATTTTGGACAAAACTGCCACTTTTATCAAATTGTTAAAATAATTAGGTTTTGATCAAATTAATGAATAAGCCTCATATGTTTTGACTTTTGGAGGTTTATAAAGATATTTGGAACACTTAATTTTTATCTCAAAGATAAATTTTTTTTTTGTTTTCCCTAATTTTTAATAATTTTAAGCTAAAACTATTATTTTCGTAAAAATAGATAATAGTTAATTTAGTATAATTCATGGTCAATAATTAAACTAAATATTTTTATGAGACTATAGGATTTTTAGTGAAATTAATCGGGCTTGTATACTATTTATTATGTATTTTCCTAATATAAACCTATATATTAGCCTAATATGCGAAACAATGAATAATACTATTAAAGTGTTTATTAAATAATGTAAGATTGATAAAGATGACATGTAATTAATATTGAGCATGGTTGAAAAGTATAAAATTTTAGGACTTTTATTTTAGAATTAAAGTCTACTCGAGTCAATTACGAAGTTACAATAATATACGATTGAGTTGGTAGTGAGAAAGGGTATTTTTAGACTTTTGACAATATTGATTAGTCTTGATTCTTACGATATCTTAATAGTATTCGAAATAACAATCATGATGGTATAAAGTTTACCAAAATCGAATAAGAAATGAATAAAATATGGTCAAATAAAGTTTAAAAACGCGGTAATAAAAGCTTATAAGAGTTTGGGTTCGACTGTTAGTTGATTTGAAGACTGTGTTTATATTTTCCTAGATGTGATAAGTAAAGAAGGAATACGTGGTGAAGTTTAGGATTTTGCAATACTGTTAAAGCTAGGTAAGTGGATATAACCCATGTTTGGAGTAGATATATTGTTACTCATAACACTGCGTGCTATTTGATGCTGCATTGATTAAATATGGTTGTGTCTTGATTAAATTGACAAGATACTATGTTGGATGCTGATGTGGTGATTTTGAACGACGATAGCTATATCTTGGTTAAATTGTTATGCTGTTATTTTGGGTGTTGATGTGGTTTTTACAAATGATTGTACTAACTAGAAAAGTTGAGTAAATACTTACCCAATCTTCTAAGTATTCACCTTAGTGAAACCTAAGAGAGATATCAAAATTTTGCTAAGGAGAGTTCGAAAACTAGAATTCAGATAACTAGGTTGAATAAAACTTAAAGACTAATAGTATTGAATGATATACATGAGTTATTATTGCATTTCATGGCATAAAAAAAGACTTACAGGTCATAATTTTCAAAATGAAGCCTCTAAGTGATTAAGGAAAAATCATGGCTTTATGAACTTAATTTTTAGAAGCATATAGATTCTCATTGCCCCAAACATCTTCACTATTTTGATAGTCCAATTTGGTAAATTATAGTGTGTAAGCTAATTTTGTAAAACAAAGTTGGGGGTTCTACTCCTAGGCAACTCCTTGTTGCCTAGGTTCTTAGATGTTGTATTCAGATGTCAGGCTATATCGACTAATCAAATAGGAATATTGGAAAGGCATAGGATATCAGTACCGATGCATGCCACATATATGAGCATAGCATGCTGCACTGCTAGCAATAAATGCTTAGTTGGGCTAATGTATGTGTAGAGCTAAACTTGCTAATTATGATTGAAACGTTTTAGTTGTGATATTGCTTATTATCGAGCCTGAATTTTCAATTTCTTGTTTTTAATTTGATTTCTCATTTTTTATTAATATTAAACCCTAATTCATTTAATATTAATCATCGACTAGAGAAGTTAAAAAATTCTGGTTTTTTTTTAAATTAAAAAACTTTTGAGTTACCACCCGATCAGAGTCGGAAAAAAATAAATCATAATCAATTGGGCAGATTGACTACAATTTAGTTACCGATCTTTGATTTCAATTTGATAAAAACTAGAGAGTTTCGAATTCGAGGGTTAACTTATTAAATCTTAACGAATACCACTATATCTTTTCCGAAATCAGGCTCATTCATCAAAATTGTCCTTTTTATTTATTTTTAAGAAAGGTAAAAATTAAAAGAAAATAAAAAACTTAAGTCTCTATAGATTTCAATATCGTCCTGAAGATGTTTACGTACTCACTAGTTGGGATTAGACGATCGTAATTTTTTCCGAAAATTTTAATATGTCGATTTATTTTAGTTTTTGAAAATCGATCGAGTCTACATTATTTATCAATTTAGTTTTTCCAAAAAAAATCTAAAGAGTCTTAATTCTCGAGTATTCTTATTTTATATAAAAAAAAAAAACTCTCTAAAATTTTTATTTTTTTAAAGGGGTTTTTTATTAATTTTTTTTTTAAATTAATTTTTTATATGACGAATCCTAAAAAACTTAATGCTAAAAAATGCCTAAAAAAAAATATATATATATATATAAATATTTCATACAGTCAACATAAATTAGTAACTAAAAAATAGTAATATAATAACAATAAAGTAATAATATAAAAAAAAAAAAATCGAACTTGAATTTGGCATTTTGGCTGTACAGTGATTAACAATGGGAGTATGCTACTATGGCATGTGTATGCAACGTAGTCTACTATTGGTGGTGCAACCAGTGAATATGCATGGCTTGTGTGGATTAGTGACATTAGGGCTAGCATGTTCTACTATTGCTGGTGATAGTATATAGTGCTTGATCGTCAAGTTGGTGTGTGCTTGTATTGCTTTGCTCTACTATAGTTAAAATGCATGGTGCTCGCGTTGGCATTTACTTGCTACTGTTAATGTATTGTGGTTCGATTGTAGTATTCATCAACTGTCCATGTCTAAAGTAGTGCATTGAAGAAAGAATTCGAATAGCTGCAACTTGGGTAGAAATGTTAGTAAGCTCAAACGAAGTTTAGCAGCTACTTGGCATTAACTTGGTTTACATCTTGTTTTGTTTGGTCAAAGATGTAGCTTGATTGATTTAATGTGAAGCCCGTGCTGTAAATGTGCTTGGATAGCTGTTAAACTTGTTTGACTTGTTGTAGGTTGTTAGTATATCACAACTGTTGTCCTTCATGGAGCTTTTGGCCATAGCTACTCTATTATCTATATCATCATGCATGAAGTGTAGTGTCGTTAGTTTGGAGTTGCATGGTTGTGAGGATCTGGTCAGGTGTGTGTGGGAGAGAGGGTAAGGCTGTGATGTTTCATGGATCGCCTTTGATTGGTGATCGTATCTACATGTACTACTAGATGAAGAGGATGGGTGCTGGCGTATCATGTTGATGTAGCAGTGCGTAGTTGAAAGCTGCTGAGTTATGGAATTCAGTTGCACACGTGACGGTGTTTGGCTCAATGTATTCTATTTGGTGTGTGGTTGTACAAAATTGTGTTGTGTAGTGTGATGAAGTGTGCTGTGGCTACTGTGAACAATGATCGTATATGCTAATCTGTGTTTGCTATTGGTGAAGGAGAAGTGATGGTGTTGACTTGTATTACACGACAACTTGGACGTCTTCGCATCATCCCAAAACAAAATGCCAGGAGTAATCAACGTTCCCAAGGTAACATACCACTTAAGGATTAACCCACACGTTCGACCAATAAAATAGAAAAGACGACACTTTACACCAAAACAATAAGCTAACATTAAATAGAAAGTATAGAAACATCTAAAGGCCAGCTTTATTAAGGAAGAAAGGTAGCCAACTTAGCTCACTAACACGGTCTTCGTCAAGAAATTAAGTGGCAAATGGAGAATGTACGTTAACTACACTGACCTAAACAAAGCATGCCCTAAGAATTACTTCCCTTTCCTGAGAATCAACCAATTCATCAACTCTACCTTGGTCCATGCTCGATTAAGTTTCATGGATGCTTACTTTGACTAAAACAAAATTTACATGGCCCTTAATGACTAAGTTCACACTTCCTTTATTATGGGCTTCAGCACATATTGTTATAAGGTCATGTCCTTCAGGTTAAACAATGTTGAAGTCACCTACTAACGTCTCGTAATGATAGTCTTCAAATCCTAGCTTTGAAGAAATGTTGAGGTCTACATGGACAACATGATCATTAAAATTAAGACCAAAGCTGATCACATTGTCAACCTTCGTAAGACCTTCGATACATTGCATAAATACCACATGAAGCTCAACCCCTAGAAGTATGTCTTCGAGTGGGATCTAGTAAGTTCCTTGGTTACATGGTCATAGAAAGATGCATTAAGGCTAACCTTGACAAGATCTAAGTGATCAAAGATATGAAGGCTCCACAGAAAATCAAGGAAGTCCAGCGACTCATCAATAGGATAGCCGCCTTGAACTGCTTCCTCTCATGAAGTGCCAACAAATGTTCTAAATTTTTTAAACTGTTAAAAAATCCATTAGAATTTCCTTAGACACCTTAATGTGATGCCTCTTTTCAGGAAGTTGAAGGAATTCCTCTAAAACCTACAGTTGCTATCCAAACCAGTCCCTCTTAAAGAACTTTACTTATATCTCGTCGTCAGCAATTAAGCCCTCTCTTCATACATTCTTAAGTAGAAGAGCATGAACATAAGCTAGTATTCTATGTCAATCAAATCCTTGAAGGCCTCGAGACTAGATACACTCGAATTGAGAAGTTCGCTCTCGCTATCGTCATAACGGCAAGGAAACTCTGCCCATACTTCCAAGCGCATCCCATCATCTTCTTAACTAACTAACCTATAAGAACACTCTTACAAAAGCTTGACACCTTAAGATGAATGTGAAGTAATCCCTTGAGCTCAATGCTTATGGAGTCTAATTCCACCCCCGCTAAGCCATCAAAGTACAGGTGTTCGCAGATTTTGTTGCCGAATACATCGATGAAGAAGAACCACCTACCTTTGATGACACCCTAATTTAGACCCTTCACGTAAACGGGTCCTCCACACAAAGAGGAGCAAAGCAGGAATGGTCTTACAGGGCCCTTATGGCACCAAAGTTTTATATGCCCTTAAATTTGGATTTTGCGAGAGCAATAATGAGGCCAAGTATGAAGCCTTCATAGCAGGATTATGAATTGTAGCGGACATGGGAGCTAAAAAGATTAATATATACTCCAACTCCATGCTAGTTGTCCAACAAGTTAAAGGGGAGTATGAGACTAAGGGAGAAAGCATGGTAAAAGACCTAACTGTGAATTTCTCCTCATGGAATATTACTAAGATCACTTAAGTTGGAAATTCCATGGTAGATGGGCTCTCCAAGGTCATTTCCGCACCATTACCCATCCCTTGAGAATCCACCAAACAAGTTTTCCTCCAATTCATGCCACAATGCATAGTAGACAAACTAATCCCGCCCCCCCAACCAAATAAGTCCTGGAAATCATGACCACACTAACCAACCCCTCTTGGATGACCCCCATCGCCAAATACCTCAACATAGGCATTCTTGTAAACCCCTAAAATTTTCGATCTAGCTTTTGAAATAGACTCAACTATGTTAGACAATTTAGGAGTTGACAAAGCTAATGAAAGTGAAAACCCTAAAAGAATTAATCAATCGTGTAAGAAACTTTTCTACCATAAATGTATCTAAATGCTAAAGATTTCATTCAAAAGTGATAGAAACCCTAAAATGATCACCTTAAAGACATATGTGCACTAATTTATCATGATATATCCTAAAACCCTAAATTGATAATATAACCCTTGTATTATGCCAAATCATTAGTAAAAGGTTAGAGATGACTTTCAATCATGCATATATATCTAGAATCCTCAAGTAGTCCTTTAGAAACTAAAATAATGAATCATAGATTACATTTATCTCTTAAGTATATGATTAAGATAGTATTACATAGAGTTAGGGGTATAGTTGAAGATTAGGTTAAATGTAGTGAACCTTAATACCCTAATTAGTACTTTTCATATTAGTTACACAAAGTAATTTACCAAATGATATATATAGGCTATAAATACTTAAAGTAAGACCTTATCATCTATTTTTACTAATCAATTCACCAAATGCCTCATTTCCTTTCATTTTCTTATTTTTTCCCTAATTTTCCTTAATTACTATATTATATGTACAAAATGGCATAAGCTTAAGGAAAGTTGACCAAGTCAACACATGTCGACTAAAGTCAACAATTTGAAAAGTCAACAAAAGACACTAATGCATAAGGAAAAATATCTTAGCATCTAATGATTTCTTTTCTTTTGGTTTTTCTTTTTTTCCTTCTCTTAATTGCCGTCCATTCATTTCCCCTTCTAGACCCCACCATTTCCTTTCTTCCATAATCAAAACAAAACAAAAAGAAACAAAACAAAAGCCCTCTCCATTGCCGTGAGCCCTCTTCTTCCACTTCACTTTCAACACTTTCCTTTTGTCTCCATAATTCTAACACAAACTAAGGTATGTGATTAAGTTACTTTATGTTGCTTTATATTATTCATTAGTTAGGTAATTAGGTAGATTAGATAAGTAGACATGTATTATGTGTAATCTTGAAGAAGAGAACATAAAGTTCCCATCTTTAAGTGTAGGAAGTTAGGAATCATAAAGAAGAGAAAAGGAATACATGTGTATATACTCTTAAGTATGTGTATATAAGGAAATACTAAAAGAATACAAGTATGAGAATCTTTGTACATGGGTATTTACCATGTATATAACCTAAATTAGGACAAAACCTAACTATACATACTTATACTATACTAAATACATACTTAAAAACACAAAAAAATGAAATTAAGAAGATTTTCTTAAGAGGAAAATTAGGCATACGAAATTTGTACAAAAATACATACATGACCGTATAGGTATATGAGTATATGTACAAGTATAAATACTGTATAAGTATAAGTATATGTATAAGTATGCTGGTATACATATAAGTAGAGGAAAGGTATAAGTATATGCACATTATGTATAAGTGTACATAAAACACATAATCATAAGATAAGGCTTAAGTAAACAAAGGATGATGCAAGTAATGATGCAATCACATGATAACATAAGCCATGACATAAGCGACATAAGGGATGACATAAGTATAGGTTTATAAAATAAGAAATAAGAAGAGTATATAATAATTATATACATAAATTAGTAAACCCTAATACACTTTCTAAATTGGATTATACTTAATTAAGTACATGAATTAGCAATAGCAAAGTAAAATTCTCTAAGTATAAGAATTTAGGGGTTAACTAAATTATTAAGTATAAACAAAGGATATAAATATGAGTAATAAGATTAATTAAGTTCCATAGTTAAAATTTCTATAAATTTAGTTCATATCATAAAACACGGGTCTTAACGTTCAAAACGGACATTACCGTGTGAACGTATGTCCGAAAACAATGAAAAATTACTATAAATTCATAAATATCAGAAATAAAACGAAAAATTTACATACGATTAATAATAAAGTCTAACTGGATATAGTTGATAGTAATTAAAGTAGAATTAGGTAACTAGATATTTAGAATTAATAGTTAATTCAATTACTTACTAGCGTTATTATATCGTAATGATCAGGTGATCCTAAGGTGAATGAGGATCTCCCGATCGATTACTACGATTAGGGCGAGTCACCATGGCCAAGTGAGTATTTACCTTATGATTCCATGCTTGTATGTGATTGTAGATAGTGGACTTAAATATTATTGTTAATTGACTACTGTGTGGGGTTTAGGGAAATGCTTATGTATGTTGTTATGTACTAAGTTATAAACTTACCTTAAGTTTAGATAACGCTATGTTTGTTGCATGGTAGTATAGAAAATGATTATATGTATTATTGGATGGTCACAACATAATTTGAACTTAATTATACTTGGTTTATGAAAAGAAATTGGTACATGCATTGCATAGACACAATTCCGGCCATCACATCACACGGAGGTAAAGAGAGGCCATTCGGGGGTTATTATTAATTTATTGGTTCTATATGGTGTACTCGTACAAAATGACCTTACTCTGACCCGTGGGAATACTAGACGTTGGAGACGCCAACCGTCTGGCTAAAGGTCGAGTCTAGAGACCTTCGTTTAGGGGTGAGTGTGGACTGTAAGAGCCCATTCACAATTATACTAGAACTTGGTTTTTATGAAAATACAAGAATTACTTGATTTAAGTACGGAACGTAGAGTTCCATAGTAAAGTAAGTTCTAGTATAATACCCGGATCTGATTGGTGTCGTATATACTCCAACCTTGACTTTAGAAGGCGTTAAATCTGAGTCACGTATATGAACTAGTTAATTATACGTATTGTTTGGCATTCTGGTTGATCATTCATTCATATGCATGAATATAATGTACTTATAACTTGCTTGTAGTGTGGCTGAGGGTTTTGCTTACTAAGCTTAGGCTTACACCCCTTTAGACTTTTGCTGCAGGATAGCCTATTCGTAGAGGTTGGCCGAGGGATGCCATAGGTTAGCTTAGGAACTTGGGCAAGAGCGAACTGTCTTGTGTATTGAGAGAGAATAGTTTATGTAGACTCTTATTTATGTACTTATGTTTTACTAGTAATATAGACTTAGATATACTAAATTACTGTGTATTGTAAGCTTTGTAGTTCAAACTTTATATAAATATGTTTGTGTGATGATATCATGTGAATTTGTGTGTTCTTGGGAAACTAGTGGTTGTAGAGCCTTGTATATTGTATAAAGAGTTCTTGATTGGAAGGGTAACCAATCAAGGGTTCTTTGTACAATATACGGCGTTTGCCACAACTAGGCTGTCCTCAGTTCATAACAATTCTCCTCGAAGATAAAAGCGAAGCTAAGAAGCTTACATATAATGCCCCCAACTAGACCATTCTAAACAGCATCTTATATAAGCGCAAACACAATTTGCCCTTCCTTTGGTGTTTAACCATTGAAGAGGGGCTTCATGTCCTTAAACAATTCCACTTCAACATCTACAACAATCATAGATAAGCCTAAGCCTTATACATTCGAGCCCTTCTCCTCCAATATTACTAGCTAACAATGAAACAAGATGCTAAAGCCTTAATTCGATGGTACCATGCTTACTAGAAGCATGTGCCCATCAGCCAAGCAACCAACCCCAACCTTCACCCTATCACTAATACATGGCCTTTCGCCCAATAGAGACTCAATGTCTTTAGACCCTTCCCTAAGGTATCAAGCAGATGACAGCTCATCCTAATAGTTGTAGATTACTTCACTAAGTAGGTTGAGGTACAAGCCGTTGCTACCATCACAAGTAGCTGAGGATTTCATCTTAACAAACATCCTTAACTGGTTCAATACCCCTTACAACCTCATCACAAATAATGGGAGACAATTTAACAGTGTATAGTTTTAAGATTTCTACGCATAACACCACATCTAACTCTGGTACACTTCTGTCCCCTACCTACAATCAGATGAGTAAGTTGAAGCAATCAACAAGATTGTCCTTGACATCTTAAAGAAAAGGGTGGAGCAAGCCAGCAAACAGTTGGCAGACTAACTCCTTACCATCCTTTAGGGATATTGAACTACGTACTGAACAACCACAAGCGAAAACCCTTTTTGCCTCCTAATAGAACTTAAACTCCTAACAAATAGAACCCAAAACTTCGATGTCAGCGTTAACAAAATAGCTCTCTAAGTGAGCTTAGACACCATTGATGAAGTAAAGGAAGTGGTAAAAGCTCGAGTGGCTACATACTAGCAACATGCGGCCAGATATTATGATAAAAAATGTCAAGCATAAGGTCTTCCAACCAAGAGACCTCATCTGCCACAAACTAAAATCAATAGGGTCCCATGAAGGACAAGGAAAATTATTGCCCAACTAGGAAGACCCAGTCTGAGTCAAAGCAAATGTAGGTAGCGATGCGTATAAACTAGAAACTTTAGATGGATAGCCTATCTCCTGAACCTAGAATGTAGCCAACCTTCAACCATACTTCATGTAGACCATGCAAACAAGTTATGGGAAACTATATAACTATGTATCTCTTAAAGGAGTTAATCAAAACAATGATGATTATTCTACATTATGTATACTTGCTACCTTACTTATCTCTAAGTCCCTAATCCATTCGCAGAGACATCATCAGCGCCGAATAAACCAAGTCAATTCCTATCTTTAGTGACTGGACCCACTCACAAGATTATTCATTGGAGAGAACCTAATCCTTAAGTCCTACCTTGAGCACCCACTCATAGGATTATCTACTTGAGAGAACTTAAGCCTCGAGTGCCCACTTACAGGATTATTTTCTTGAGAGAACCTAAGCCTCGAGTCCTACCTCAAGTGCCCACTTACAGAATTATTCTCTTGAAAGAACCTAAGCCTTGAGTCTTACCTTAAGCACCTACTAGGTACTTACACCTAAGGGTCCCTATAAGATAGGCACATAGTCTATCTATAACGTTCAACCTCACATAAGTGGTTTGGATGAATTATGAAAACAAAGAAAAGAGAAGAAGGGAAATACACACATATACAATAATTATCTATTCATCATGGTTAAACTTGTACAATTTTCAAGGCCAACATCAGAATTGCCTTACAGAACATGAGCAAACATTATAGCCAAATTGAATAGAATAACAGAAAAGAAAAATACAAAACCCAAGTACAGGCAATTGATTAAGCCTCCCCCTAGTCACCTCTTCCAGCAACAATGTCCTCTTCATCATCATTCCTACCACTTTTTAGGTCCTCATTAGGATGCTCTTCTACAAGATAGTTCAAGAAGATGAAATCAAGATAAGGATACACTTCCTTACAATGAATCTTTGCCACACTAGCACCATCTTGACTAGCATTAAACATAGCATCCTTATAGTTTAGACTTGACAAAAACTCATGAAAGAGGTTTTTTTATCACTATCAGAGTCAAATCACATCCATCCTTTAGCTCCTCCTCCTCCTTGCAAAGCTAGTGTGAGCAACAGCAAGTTCCCTTTACAAGCGATTAGCCTTCTCCCTAACTAACTCCTCACCTTCTTGAGTGGCATTAGCCTCCATCTTAGCCACGTCCTTCCCCTTGCGGGCAACAACAGCTTCCAGCTTTGCTGCCCTTGCCTCCTCTTAGGTAGCCTCCACCACTTGACGAGTTAACTCTATTTCTCCTTTAGCCACAAAAAGCTCCTCTTCATGAGCAGCGCACTTCAAATCTAGGTTCCCAACCCACTTCTTGTACTAACCTAGCTTAAACCTAAGAGCAACAACATCCTGCTCCAATTGAAGCTTCTTGATTCCCCGATTATTGCTTTCCTACTACAACCAGAAGTTTTCCCTCCTCAACATGGCTACCTCCTACCTCATCTGCTCACACTCTTCATTACCTTCTTGCCCTCTTGCCCAACCGGCCTGCAATAAATATCGCAAAGTTAAGTCAACAAATATAGGCTAATGAGAAGAGTACAATTCAATAAAAAAGCTTACATTGTACCTCATTAAAAAGATGACTCACTCTAATGAAAGCATAATGACAAAAGCTCATTGCTTCCCTCAGTTCCCTCAAAGCCATCAATGAGCATTAATTGACATACTTATCTTGCACCTACTATACATAGGCCCTCTTCAGCAACCACTCTCTTACGACACTAACCTTATCGTGAACACTTATTCCTGTTTCTACCTTCCAGTGCAATACTAATGGAAACGACTCTTGCACACCGTCTACAACTCCACCTTCATTGAAACCTCTTTGACCCCAAGCTGCCCTTCTAAGTATATTACGGTTTCTATGCTCTTCTCCCTATTACTCACTCAAGCGCCACCTTAGTTAAGAATAAGCCTTCCCAAACCACCCTCAATTGGTGCAACCGACTCCCCTAGCATCCTCTTAGTAGAAACCTTGAGCACAGCTCATTCGAGTACCCCCTACTTAGATAAAAGCATAGCAGCCTCTCGTTGTTCAGTAACAATCATAGGTACATCAGTTAGAATGCCTCTTAATCTTTAACCACAAGTTTCTTTGACTTGATTTTTAGGTTAGCCACCTTCTTCTTCTTCTTCATGACAAGAGCGACTTATCTCCTTGGCTACATCAGTAACTTCATCGGCTAAGATAGGCCCCTCCATGGTCGCATCATAAGTAAGCTCATCCCCTTCTTCTAGCCTCCCTCCCTTTAGACGATGCCTCTCTTCTCAAACCCACATCATTTGCTTTTTGAAGTCCTCCCCGGACAAATCCTATACTACAAA
Organism: Lumnitzera littorea; assembly: GCA_024138015.1. NCBI lineage: Eukaryota > Viridiplantae > Streptophyta > Magnoliopsida > Myrtales > Combretaceae > Lumnitzera > Lumnitzera littorea. Next base: position 23,470,783 of record JAMXBB010000005.1, on the reverse strand, counting down.
CATAATTATGGAAGAGAGCAAACTTGAGCCCTTACATAAACCATTGGCAATGGCATATTGACAACCACTTTCCCTGTACAGTAACACCCATAGTTATCTCTTAAGCATACATCATTTCACCCTTCAAATACAAGTCCACCATATCCACAACATCAAACCTCGGCTCCTTCCACCAACTAATATCGAGGATCTACTCCTTAGCCTCCTTGTCTTCTTTCTTTAAGTAGGTAACACATGTCAAATAGATCGGCTTTGCCCACTTCGTAGGAAAATCTAAGGCATAGGGTGCCCTTATCACATAGAATTTATACCTTCACTCATCAATTTTACTCTTCTACCAAAAGAACAAATTCATTGGAGCACCTTGGTTAGCAAAATGTACCCATCCACCCAAATTCCCCTTCAGCTGAAAAGAGTACCAAAACAATCCAGTCATCAATCTCATATAAAAGATGAATACAACCTTAAAGGCTACTAATATCTATCTGTCGAGCATTGAGATGGAGCAAGCTTGGGCTAACTTAGAAGTACCTAAACACCTCTAACTGAAATTCCATAAAAGATAGTCGCATTCCCATCTCTACCACCTTCTAGTATATATAGAATGAGCGCCCATCCTAGGCATAATCATAGGTATGGGTACCCTTCTTGAGTAAGCACACTTCCCATGCATTCGTATTACAACTCACCTCCTGGCAAACCCTTAGCCATTGATCTTCCTTATGGACATATTCAACCTTAGTGACAATGTCCTTTCCTTTACTCGTTGGTACCAAGGGTCCACCTGCCTCCTCCTTCTCAAGTGAATAATCACACAGAAGCCTTGCCTCTATAAACACCCTTCAAACTTCCTATGTGTAACTTATTACACCCTGAAAAGGTGAAGTCATAATAATCCCGCCGTGTGAATCATTCTAAGATAGAAACTATCTTCACAGCTACTATCTTAGACCTGATTTACACCAGGTGTACTCGACTCTACCCCTTTAAAGCATCTAATTGGATACCTGTTTGATATAAACCTGTAGAGTAATTCTTTGAAATAATTTGCAATAATAAACTTGTCATTTGACCTTATAAAAGAGTAGTAGTAAATTCTATAGGTATATGTCATTTCATATACAGACCAAAATATTGAAAACTACCAAGCCCTTTGAGGAGTCTTGTGTAATTTTCCTTAAAAGATAAAAAGTTAATATTAAGGGCAATATCCAACCATTTCTTATTATATCTCGTTCCTTATCCCAGTTTACTAGGGTTCTTGTGTTGGGTAGGTACTTATAAGCCATTGGGAACTTACAAAACAAACTATAGGGAAATGAGCGACAATTTACTCAGTAAGTGAGGTAGAGACAGAAGAACACACTTAGCACATCACAAGTAGGATTTTCAACCAAATTAGTTAGATGCAATATATGTACAAGCAAATGCCATCGCACAACATTATCCAATCTATCGTGAGATCAGAAAAATTTCACTAGCTTTAATCCAAATTGAGGAGATTGACATCACATACTCACGAATCTAAACCAAACTGGGGCTTACATAATGGAAAACACCCTCCTCCAGTGACTACCCTTGAACCACAGCCCCCAACCTTGTCGCAATCTCCTCTCCTATCACTTAGTTTGGCTAAAAGTGGGAAAGTGACTATTTTAGCTATCCTTATTGAAGGGAGTCCGTATTTGGCCCAAGAATCCTAGTCGTTACCTCTAGTGGGTTGCAATACATATCAGATTAGATATTAAGCTAAGTTTAAGTTAATTCATCTTTTCAAGGTGATTAAGGTGATTAACTAAGCTCAAACGGTTTAATAATAATATTTAGAGAACAACCATATCATGGAGCTCAACTCCCACCATAGCAAATCGAAACCCGACCATAAACGTTGCATACGCACAAATAGCTACAATCACAAGCCAATACATACTAAAGTCTCTAGATCTTCTGAAATAATATCCCAAAATGTTGTAAAGTATTGATCCTACTTACCTATCCCAATGCTCACTACGGAAAACTCGAGTCATTAACGATCTAATCACCAAAGAGTCCTATATATATAAAATCTAAATTTAGTTTTCATAATAGTTACGAAAACATTAGGATCTTATCTAAAGTATATTATAATAATAATATATAGTTTTATTATATAAGTCAAGTTAAGTTATTACTTATTAATAATATATGTAATTATATTATTATACATCGAAACATATTGTATCGAAACATACTTTTAATTGTTTAAATCACGTTTCGATTACGGTAGAGTTATAGTAGTACGTAAATTATAATATTGTAGAGATATAAGTTATATTACCTAGGTTTATCCGATTTTAGTAAAAATAGTATCGTTGAGCTCGTACAGACTTAACAACACGTATTACAAGTTCTAATTTTTAGAACTGACTTTTGATTGGTAATTAGAGTTTTTAACACAGTTATACGTATCTAATCAAATATTATCCTACTATACATAATTTATGTTATTAAACCATATTTTACCTAATTTGTCAATATAACCCATAATATAGGTTTTATCTGACCCTAACACTTTTATAACGTATCCTGGTCATTAAAATATCATTAAATATATTAAAAAACATGTAATTTTTATCCAATCTGATCAGTACACAAATAGATAGTTTTTATTCAGCTATTTATCATATTTTAACTTATTATTACTAGAATTGGGTATTGATTTATTATTCAAGCTATTTTACTACGTAAATTTGTGATAAATAGCTCGGGTTACCAAATAATTCCCTAAAAATTTCTATAGACTCTTAAAAATATGTAGAATTCAATCATCACATAGTTTCATGTTATCGATTCATTACCTATATATTTGAAGTTACGATTTTACCCCTAAATTATACTTAATTACCCAAATATGATTATTTTTGTACAAAATTATTTTCAACCTATCCTAACATCATTATACTTTATTAGAAATTAGTATAGGTCAATTTCACTATTTAATTTCATAAATCCTATTTATTTAACATTTTCAGCCTAATTTTGAGCTATTTTTAAGCTAAAAATACAATAAATATTAAAAATATTCAAAAAAAAAATCGGGCTACATAGAAATTATCTATATATCATAAGTATCTTACATAAAAATTTTGAGCTAGAAACTACATCATTTAGTGGATTTATTTTGAATTTCAAATTTCGGATGAATAGTACATTTGTTAAGCAAGTACATTAAATATTCCTAATTTTATAAAAATAAAGTTACGAAATGAAAGTACATATAAAATAAAATTTCAGATGAATAGTATATTTGTTAAGTAAGTGGATTAGATATTCCTAATTTTGTAAAAATAAAGTTATGAAATGAAAGTACATATAAAATAACCTAAGAATTAATTTTTTTCACATTTTTCCTAATTAATTTAACAATTTTTTTAAAATAGAGAAAAATATGGTAGAAACTCGGAACTTAAGTTTATCGGAGCTCCGGTCATCATTGGCCGGAAAGGGGTTATCGGTCAGCTTAGTTAATAGTGGCTTTGCTAAGTAGCGGCTAGGCTCTACATTATGTCATCAAATGGTCGAGGAACTGTCCTAACTCGGTCTTTGCTCTGTTTTTGTTCTAATTTTTCTATTTTCCTTTGATTTTTTTTTTATTTTTCCTTTCTATAATTTGGGTTCCTAAAGATGTATCTGTTATAGGAGAGTCTTATTTATAGATATTAAGGTTGGTTGAATTTTTTCTTAATTATTAAGTACTTTTTTTTTAATATTTTCCTTAAAAATTGCATAGTAGAAGGTGGCTTAATTACAAAAATTTCACTTTTGACTCAACAAAAATCAGTTCCTACAATTTGCCTCGTGATTTCCAACATGTCTAGCAATTTTGGAGGCTATTGGATAAGCTTTAATAGATATTTTAATTAAATACTAATATTATATATATTATATTAGTATTTAGTTATTTTATTAATTTACAACTGTATATCTTATGTATATATCACATTTAAAGTGTATTTGTACTAATATAATAATGTTTCTAACATATCTTTTATTTTTAAAAGATATTCTCTAATTATTTTTATAAATTTAGCACATATTGTATATAATTGTGTAATTTTAGGTTAATTTACAGGTATATTTATATATATACCAAGTATACTCATAAAAATACGTGTATACTCATATAGTATATTATTCTATATTATTTTCTTTTATTACCTAATTAATTTATCTCTAAATCTTCATCGTATTTCGAGTTTGGTTATAGGGGTTTCGATTATTTTTACATTATATTAAGTAATTATACTTTTAAGGGAAAAATCGGGATTTTGGGTAATTATTTTTAAAATTCAACTTTACCAAATCACTTTAACTAACTTTTCTATCTTAATTGTAAAGTTTAAATTTAATCGGATAACTTTTCTTGAAAGCCCTAAATTTAGGTACAGTTGCCCTAAGCTCGACTTTAGGATCTCATATAGAGCAAATTCTCACTATCTTGATTATATTCTTGATATTTTATTATATTTTTTACTTCCAACTGTACGAGGATTCCTCAATTAGAGTTATCATGTTTCTCATAAGCTTTTAGCCTACTCGATTTACTTTTCTAAATGCCTTAGATCAATTATTGATCTTAATCATACAAAGACAGGGCTTTGTTGTTATACTCAGATGTTCATGTCTTCATTGGTAATTTATGGGATATTACATAACTCTTATCTACACTACTGCCTTTGGCCTCCATTATCTATTTCGAAGGTTTAGGGACAAGCTCATTCCTTTGGTCAAAGCTTGTACTTGCCTTACCTTCGAAATGTTTTCCCTTGGGCTATTGGTTAGCTATCTTTAAGGAGTTTAAAGAAAATGGAGGAAATAGAAGGAAAACAAGGGATAAGAGATGTTAATGAAGCAAGAAAAGCTCTAAAGCAATTTTGGCAAAGTAACAACCAAAGAGTGAAAAATAATTTATATCAAGCCCTTTTATAGTGTAGCTTGGCCAAATGAAGTTTTGCTATGACGACCGTTGCCTTAAATGACCACGAGTCATAATCTCTAAACTAACAACTGGATGAAGTGTCATTAAGTGGATTGCTAATAGGGCATAAGTACATGCAGGCATTAATTGCACATGATTCTTAAGGACCTAGATCATTCCAATAGTCACCTCGGTCACCTCAACAGTCATGTTAGAATGACTAAGGCTTGAATCCCCAAGTACGTTAAAAGTCAAGACCAAGCACGTACCCACGCGAGCTCCCCACATTTCGACTGCACATGTACCCATGTAATCTCCCCATAATCCGAGAGCACTGGATCTTGAGCACTTTACAACAACTGAGACAAGTGTAAAAAGAAAGATAGAAAAAACAAAAAAAAGAAAGAAAATGAAAAAAGTACGTGTGAAGAATAACTTTGATTTTCATTAAATTCAAGAATCATTACAAGCTATCACAACAAAAAATACAAAGTACATTGCAGGAGTAGGAGCCCGTTCCTATTCTATTACTCAGCATTGGTCTTCGAGCTCATAACTTCAATTCGGCTTTGGTAGACAGTCCTTTCGATACACTTTGCATGCAATCCTAAGCCGACATAAAGTAAGGCCCCCAACCTAAGCTACTCGATTCACAACTTCAACTCGGCTCTCTAACTGTCCTAACAAACTTCGTCTAGTATGAACTACCTCAAGTGATTGACTACGGACTTGGGAAGATAGTGATTGCTACCTCTCCTCTACTGCCATAGTTACCATGGAGTAGGGTCCCTTATACCCATCCTAGCCAATGATGGCACATTCTTCCTTAGTCAAGTTCATGTTACCATAGCAGTCCTAGAGGAAGTCCTTCTCACACTCGCAAGCAGCGAAGGATCACCCGACCTTTTGGAATACTCAACCAAAAAGTGCTAGGGAGACCGTGGAAGTCACCAGAGTACTCAACGCTTGCAAGGACAACCATTGCAAGGTGGAGAACACATTGCTTCATACAGCCCACTATGTTCTTAAGGCCCAACAGGGCTCCCTAGAAGTCCTCTGGCTAGTGAAGGTCAAGGACCCTTGAGCCATTGAAGTACCCCTTCTCTAGGCTAGAAACATATGTTGGCATTAGGAATTGCCCAAACATATAGCCTAGAAACCTAGACACCAACGTTACGGGCACCTAGTAATGTGTTAAGGGTAATGAACCATCAACCAAGGAAGAACTAACCCTCATGCACTCATTGATTAATGCTTAAAGTCCACCCCCTATTGCCTTACAACCCTTTATAACCCTCAATCAGTGCTTACGGGCCCCAGCAATAAGGTAGAGCCCCAATCTCAACACTCTCTTGCTCAGAAGGATTACTTAAACCTTGCTCATTTTCTAAGAAGCTCTCTAAGAATAGAAGACTACATAAGAACTAAAGTTAAAGCAAGACAGAATGAAAGAAGATGGTCCCCATAATTCGCTTGTATAGTAAAGTGGAGCAAAATCCCATCTGTCCATGTGTCACCTGTCGACCTATCTAACAGTTGAGGAGGAATGACAATGGAAAGACATGCATTAATGCCAAGTAGCGATTTTCCCATGCAATCAATGACGTACACATGCAACACATTCCACGAAGCGCAATTACTATGCATAAAAAATGACACAAGCATTGGAAAGGACTAAGCATGTAAAGAGTATACTACCAATAGTTACGTCAATTGTCACTTCCAGAAGATTGCTTCCAGAAGAACAACCACAACATAGTTGATTCTGGGCCTTTAGACAGCATGGGCTTAGCCCTTCATGAGCTTAAAAACATTAGTACTCTCCTTACTGGCCAGATGGTTAGGAGAGTAGGGAAGGGGGCAGTTGTTGACGGTCAACTCTAGCCATAAGGGCTCCCAAAGACCACTAAAATGCCTAGGCCAAGCCCCACAAGGCATCAAGAAGCTCAGCTAGAACCATACGAGCCTGTTAAGATGCTTATATGTATCTCAAGTAAGTCCAAGCCTTATCTTCTACTCGAAAGGCCTCCGGACACCCTAAACATGTCCAACCACTGTCCACAATGCTCGCATGAGGCTCGCTCTTGCTCCCTTCGGAGACCATGACTAAAGAAGCCATCAAGCTATGAGCCAAGAACTTATCCCATCCATTGTCTAGTTTCTCTCTCTTCATTTAATGTTGATTGACCACCTATCACAATTTACACCGCCTATTGCCTAATCGCTGAACTAGGGTAGTCTCCCATCATCGATGGGACAAACCCATCTCTCAAGTCTCTGCTAGCCAACAAAGGGAAGGATGTCCCATCAAGTGCTAGCAATGTTGCCTCATCAAATCTTATGCCAACTAGTCAGGGATCGCTATGTGTCATTAATAATAAGTACCTATGACCTATAAATAAGAGTAAGACCTTTAAGTAAAGGGATTAACACTTGTTTTTATCCTCTCATAGGAACTTACTCTTATCATTTCTCCTACCTTCATCATACCAGTTGCTTCACTAACTTAAGTGTCGGAGGGCTTTCATTAGCCTAGCCATAGGAGGCTTTATGCAGGTTCTTTGTTGTCTGTAGGTAAAGGACAACTCAGAGTTTATCCAAGAGATATAACAATGATTACCACCATCGCTAGAAAGGCTAAATAGAAAATATTTGAAATATTCCTCATAATAAAATATTTTTTTAGGGTATTGTAACTCTTGAAATGCTATGATAGCATTTCATCAATTATAAAATAGACAAATAACAAACACAACCACCATGGCACATAAATTTAATCCCACTCGTTTTGTTTAAATACATAATCGAGAAGTAAAAAAAAAGGGCATTAATTATATTTCTAGAAGGTTATATGAATTTATAATTGAGATGTTAGTTTAGGACAACTATTTATAGAGCTAATATTGAACTTTATTATCGAGATAAGATACCTAACTTAAAGATTTCAAACTTTACATATACGGTTAAGACTGTTATAGTCTACTAACATTGCCATTAGTCTTCCATCGGAATATATTAGGGTTCGACTTTCCTTCCCTATCTGTGCAATATTTGGATGGATAGATTGCCAAGAATAAAAAAGACAAATAAAAGGCTTATGTGGACATTACATGTTGCTGCATTGATTGATAATGGTTGTGCAAAAAAAAAATAATAATAATAATTACACTTCATAAATTCAATGATTCACATATTGTATAACAATTTTTAGAATCATTAATATAATTTTGGATGAAAACATGTGTTTCAAGATGGGATCTTTGCCCTACAATTTAAAATAAACCTCATAAAAGCAATTACTAATTGTTATATGTCAGACCATCTTGTTGTAAATAAGGCTTGGCAAAATTATTGTATAGATGGAATGAAGTCTATTGTTGGAATTCAACTTAAAGCTTTCAAAAAGCACGTGGATTATAAATTTTTCTTATGACATATAAAAGATATACCATTACATTTCAATGATTGAGATTGGTGCAATAATTCAATATTGTCAAATTTGGTTTGAACCACATGATCCAACCCAATTCTATTCGATTCAATGATAAAACAAATTTAATCCAACCCTAGTCGAATCCGATTGAACCTAGTTCATTCCTTTTGATCGTAACTCTCTCGCATGTTTAACTTAACCATTAGGGTTAGGTCTGATAATACTGAATAAGTTATTACAAGTTTTAAAAGTTTAAATAATTTTGCAATTGGTAAATTTATTTGTTATAGAGGTATCCATGTATTTACGATATTTTTTTATTCTAAAAAACAATATAATTTTACAAATTTCAAGAAATGACATGATTAGGAATTGGTTGCATTGCTGAAGAGATATTCCTAATATTCATCTTCTTGTTATGATTTAGGAAGGACTCTCCTACAAAAGTAGATGGACTCCAAGGATACTTATCTCTATACTATCATTATATAGATAATACATATAATACTCTGCGTGTGTACTCCATAAATGTTTCATTTAGAACTTGTAAAGCGACTTGACTCATAAATGAAAATTTTTATTCAATTTTTTGCGTTTTCCTTTCTTTGGTGGTCAAGTTCCGGCTACTCACCTAATTCCCCCGTCCCCTTGATAGCACCGAATGTTTGAATATGTTTCAAAATTTTCTTCGAATATATAAATTACGAGTAATTTCTAACACATGTAACATTTTCTTTACTAATAAGGAACTGCAATTAAGAAAAAGAAACAAAGAAGCAGTTTCAAGATTGAAAGCCTCCCTACAGGCCAAGAGGTTTAGATCTGGTATAAAAAATAAAAGAGAAGATAAAACAGATGGGAGATCGAGATCTCCATAAATCAATGCTCCTTTCCTTCATTCCCCGGAACGCGATACGGTCGGCACAGTATCGACTTTGTGAATCAACGTTGGGGATGTTCATACTGCTATATTTCTCAAGAATAAGTCGACCTTTGCTGTCCCTAACTACAAAACCATTGTCTACTTGCTTCATTTGCTGGTTCATGGCTCCATCACAGCTAATTTTAAGAATGCCTGGTTCAGGTCTTGTCCAAAACTGATGGACAATTGCTTACATAAAACAATGAGGAACGGAGTATCTTATAGCAAATAGTTCTTATAATGAAGTATAAATGTATTCTTATCACAGTGTTCGGGTTTAGATTACAATTTTCAAAAATGCGATCGTTTCTGTATTTTCAAATGAGCCACACCCTATCCCAATCTAACCTTATCGAGCAATCGGACTAATGATGGGTCCAATAAGAAAGGTTCCGAGACCATACGGATAGAACCGGGGACCCAAGGGAGAGGATCAGCCGCCCATGTCTAATGGTGACCATATGACGTTTCCTTTCCCTCCCCAAAGTCTCATTTGATAGGTGAAGTTCGTCGATAGCAGCTCCAAGTGGCAGTGGACCAAACCACACGTACGAAAACTTACTATAGGCGCTCAATAGGAAGCTGTTTTTCATGATGTCTGAAATTTCAGACCTATAATATCAAGACATTTGGAAACCTTCTTCTAGACTTAGAATTAACTAGGGATTGGTCGGGTTAGGTTAGCTGACAAAAACTTGATAGTTATAGCCACACACTCACCCTTGATCATTAATAACGATTATGAAAATTTCAACGTTCATTTTGTTTACTAAATTTCATGCTAGTTAGGTACTTGTCATGTTCAGTGACTGCAGAGTCAGGATCGAAATTCTAGAAATGGAAGCTTGTTGATAACTATGCTGGACTTCGTGATATTCTGAGACAGATTTATTGGATCTTTTTTTGGCTAATTGGGAGTTATCTATTAATTTATCTTTCTAAATTTTGGTGTTACCTCATATGGAAAAGTTAAAGCAGCTTTTGATTTCGGATCTCGATCTGTTTCCTAATACTCGATTTATACCACGTTTCCCGTTTCGTATGTCTAATGATGATTCCCCTTTACGGGGGTGTTGGGTTGGTGTGGTTTTTTGGTGTTTGTGGAAATTAAAGCAATTTTTGGAATAAATTAGAATTTCCATTTTTCGTTAGTGTTGTGCGAAATTATCTCCAATATTTTGAAACGTAACCATAAAAACGAATTCTAAACATAAACGAAAATAGTTGAAGAAAAAAAATGGATCCAAAGCTATAATGCAGAATTGCTATAGATCTAGATATTTGACACCATGATATTATTAACGAAAAACAAGACATAATACATTTACGATATAAGGGGAAAAAAAAAGAATATATTTATATCTGATTGCTACAAGTGTTTATAAACTTATATCAACTTTCCAATTCTAATTGAATAACAATAAATAAAGAAATGAATTGCAAATATAAAAGCAAAAGCTAACGTAGATTCATAAACTAATAAACTTAAAATAAACAATAAAAAACTATTTTAGTAATTAAAATAAATAAAAATACACATCATAAATTCTATAGTTCAAAGAAATCAAAAGCGATAATTTGATAATTTGGTCCTTCTATCATAATCATCAACATTGTGTGTTATCCTACTAACCCAGCACATAGTTTGTTGATGATGGCATAATGGTAATATAGTGTAAAACCCAATAAAATGAAAAAAAAAAAAGAAAGAATAAGAATAAATAACATAATATAAGTAAGGGTGTTAATAGGTAATATTAAAGAGAGGTGGAGGGTATTTTAGGCATGATGAAAACTTCTATAACCCTACTATTCAAACCGATGTATACAACTAGAAGCTTTTTTTCACTCTTACTCCTCACATATAGCACCTTTGGCTTAGGGCTCCTATGCAAAACCTAGATCAAATAAGGATTTATGTTCGTTTCTACAAGATCAAAAGAGAAGAGTGTAAGGTAAGGTTTGGAAACGCCATTTTATTTAAGATCTAGATCAACCGTTAATTGAAAATTCATTTTTCTTTCTAAGGTAGTGAGAAAAAAGAAACAAAATTTAGCTATGCTTTGAGGTTTTTACAACAGGTTTTTGGTGATAAGGCTACAAGTTTTCAGATCCTCAAGGTAAGTTTGAAGTTTAACCTTTCTACACATTATTTCCTTAAAGTTGTTGATTGAATTATACAGGTTGACTTGGAAAACTTATTTAGGTTAATGTTTAGGGACAAGTTTAAGGTTAGGGAACATTTTAGAAGTGGTGGTTTTTAAAGGCTTTAGAAGGGGGGTCAAGGTGAGGGGGTGAAAACACATGCTATAGTTTGCAAAAATCTACAAGCTGCCATTGGGCATCTAGACACCACCCCTTCTAATGTTCGGATGCTAGGGAGAAAATCCTCCTAGAAAGTTGGCGTCTGAACGTCACATAAAGTAGCATACGAATGCTAACGTATGTTGACATTTTCCCTCAATTGTTGATGGTTTTCAAGCTTTGTTTTCCATTCCTAAGCCTTTGTAACATCATTCTAAACTTGAATCTTCAATCAAAATGAATTATAAACAAATCTATCATTGTAACAACCTTAGGTTCTTCAGCAACTTAAGTTACGAGTGTAAGAGTTGGGTTGTTAGGAGTAAGAGGCAATGTTAGATAAGTATTTAAGACTAAGTAGAGGTGCTTTGTTTTTCATATGAATAGGTTATGGGGTAATTATTTCCGAATCTAAGTAATCCTTTAAGTCAGGTACAGGGTATTGTGTGTTGTTTTGTGCATATAAGACTAGTTTATGTTAAACTGACTTAATAACTATTCGATTTTAATCTAATATACGTTGCGTGTGCTTAGTTGGGCCTAAAAGATCGAGAAAACTAGTGACCTTAGAATAGCAAACCAATGATCTTAGTGCAATACTATCTAATTGGAGTCTCATTTTAAAGTGATTTTAGCAGATTTAGATGATTCTTAGTTCCTAAGGTATTTGGGAGGACCTAATACCAACGCTCATATATATATATATATATTATTTGCTAAATTCATGAGTTACTCTAAATTTTAAGATGCTAAGACTGTGTTGGTTGCTAAACTAAGTAAAAGATATAAACCTATTGTTGTTGCATGCAGATACCATGATTGTATGTGCTTAAGCATATCTTATATGATCATGCGCGCATGGTTGATTACCCTATACTAGGCTTTACTCACTCTTCGGAAATTTTTGTTTTTAGTTTCAAGTACAAGTTATGAGGATTATGAAGATTATTATTATGGTGACTATGGGTGCTATGATAATGCAGTAAGATACTATGATTACTATTATAACAATGGGAACGATTCTACATAATTTATGTTTAGACATATTGTTCTAGTTAAGTTTTGGAAATAAAACTCTGTATTTATTTTTGTGTTATTATTGGGTGGTGAGACGTCACTTGAGAATTCTTTAATTAAAGTCCTTAATTTTGTGTTATTTGATGTTTTAAAATAATTTATCTAGTTATTCCTTGAGACAAACAAATCTTAGTACCTAATTCTCTTTTAATAAAGAAATTTGACAATTTGAGCATTCAAAATTAATAGTGGATTTTGGATATTAGAGAACATCCGTGAGTTATGGATTTGGAGTTTATACAGGTTATTGGTGGATGTTGTAATTTATAAGGAGAAGCTTATAGGTTGGTTTTAAGATGTTTGATATGTCAGTAGGCTAAAGAGACATAGTAAACTATAACAACCCTGATTATAGGGCACTACATTAGAGAATATGGTAGGAGAACAAAGAATGGGGAGCACTATGAGAGAACCCATAGGGCAAGACGTTGAGAACTTCTCTTTTTTCTTTTTTACTTAAGGATTTTATTTGCTTTTTTCTAGTAGGTATGGAGTTAGCTAAAGCGTCTAACACTGTAAGACATAATAGTGCAGTATATTTAGCGCGTGTGACGTCTCTTTTTATAAAACACGCTCTTTACCTATACATATCTCGGATATGTATTAGTTAAATGAATTGATAGATAAAGTCTGAGACACTTTATCAAACACCAAATTATAGAGTAAAAATGAATTATATATCCAATTTGTTAATTTTTGCTATTGAATGTTACTTATATGAACTAGGTTAAAGGCATTAGGGTTAGAGTGTAGCGGAGAGGAGTAAGGTGTAACTAACTGTGTTTATAATTATGTTATTTTATGTAATTTTCTATTTTACTAGGTGATGTAACACACACTCGATAGGTTTTGCTATTTACACACTTCAAACACCAACAATTATGAAGAGAAAAAAGTTTATTTTAGCTTTGTAATTGAAAGCCCCATAACTGTAAAATTTAATAAAATAAATAGATTTAGTATAAATAAATAATAAAAGATTATAAATAAGAAGTATAAAGTCCATGAGTAACAAATATGCTATACATTCCAATTATACGACATTGCAAAATTAATGATAGAGCTTCATTTAATAGGATACTAGACTAAAAGATGTACAATTTAATAGGAAACCAATCTATAAGCCTTCTTATATGAGACACTCATAGCATTTTACAAAAAAGACTTTCTATATTGCAATAAGAATTTTCTTGTTGTTTTATGAGAGGGGATAAATTAGAAAACACGCATTAACAAATAAAAAATAAGATTTAGTCCTTTCTTTTATTTTCTAATAGAAACTAGAAATTAGAATTGGCAATAATAACTATTGTCATAACCATAGAAATTTAGTTATAAGCTTTAAGGAAAGTAAATTAAAACATTTTTTTTTTAATGATTACAATGAAGGAAGAGGGATTTGAACCCGATTCATCCCAAGAGGAGACTAGTATTCATACTGTTAGAATATAAGGTCATTAACAATAAATTAAAAAGTTAGTATCTAAAACCCAAAGAATTGTGATAGGAATCAAGATCTAAATATAAAATATTACAAAACCTAGTAATTTAAGATAGAATGGAGAACTAGAATAAACTAGGATTTAGAAAGCCCAATATGAAAACTCTTATTAAATGAGATGTTGAGATTTATATGAAAATAACGATAGGCAACATTAATTATGATTTATACATGATCTTAGGAATATGATTATATTATCAGAGTTGATAACAAGTAACAATTGATAATGAGTAATAAAGGAATCATAGATATTTTACTGTAGGATAGATGAATGAATTTCAAAAGTAAAAATCTATAAGAGGGGCCATTGAATCACTATTATAACTCTAAATTAGATAGATAAAAGAAAAGAGCATCCTAAGATAATAGAATAAATCTTAGAATCCAAATACTAGAATAAGTAAGACGAATGGAAATTAAAGAAGACCTAGCAATACTAAGTTCACCCAACCACCTTTCTACACTCGATAGATTGTACCGAGGTCGATCACCCTATTTCTTTAGGCCGACCATACTAGTTCAAATATAAAGATCCTTGTCCTCAAGTAAATTCAATTAATGAACTAAGATAAGTTATTGCTTAAAATAAGTTAGAGGCTTCATAAAGGTAGGAAAATAGTTAAACATTAGTAGGAATAATTAAAAATGATTAAGGATTTATTTTATTTGACTTAATTATTTAGAGAAATAGTGAAGATAAAGATCAAGTACGATTTTTTACAAAAAAAAATTAAAGGTGAGTAACTAAACTGTTATTTGTTGTGTATGCTCATACGATGAATTAAAGAGTTCAACAAATATTTGGTTTTCAAATAAATAATTGCTTTCCTTATGTGCTTAAGCCAATGTTGGGAATAGGGGAAGTGGCAAACTTGGAGGGTGCTTATCTCGTCTTTTGGTTTTCAAATATTTGGTTTTCCGTGAAATTTAAATTATTTGGACTTAAAAGACTTGATAGTGTAGGAATTGAGCCTTGTACATGCATATGATGCAGGAGCATGTAATTGACTACAATGCCCTTCGAGTTTAAAACATAAAAGTTAATGGCATGTAAACTTGGAGATGAAAGTGGTTTTAGTAATCTACTCCATCCAATAAGTCTAGATTTAGTTAAGTGGTGATGATTTTCCGAAATCGTTATGCAATCGTTCAAACTATAGTCGTATAAGGATTTTTAAAGTTTTAATGATATTTTGACCCATTATTTATTGCACTTATTCAAATGTTAGAAATGATTATTGTTTATAATTGTGAAGGATGCTAGCGGCTCATGTAAAGATAATCCTTATATGTCCTTTCTCATCAATAGGAATATGTGGCAAGTTGACACCATCCTCGGAATTGCAGCATGACAATATGATGAAGACAATTTTGTTGGAAAACAACAGCATCTTAATAAATACTCCACAAACACTAATGAACTAAAATATAAATATTTATTCTCTCTCCAATCCATTAAATTTAAGTTTGGAACGCCTCAAACTTATTTGGAGGAGACGCAAAGTCATAAGTAGGTAGTGAATTGTGGATTAATATCGTTAACATTTTATTTAAACTAATATCCACATGCCGTAATATGGTATCTGTTCTTTTTTTTTTTTTTTTTTCAAAGAATGAAACGGTTTAATTCTTTTCTCCTACATTTTCTTAAAAATTTTGAATTAGAAAATTAAGGGGAAAAAAATATAATATCATCGTCAAATATATGAACGAATCACACAAAATCAAATGGTTTTCCTCGGTTTTAATTAATTTTTTTTTTTTCAACTATACAAGTCTCTTCTATAATCTATAAACATATCCGACTTAAAAGCTCTCTTTATGGCTCTGTTATCGTTCACAAAAACCATTGAAGTGGGGAACAAGAGCTACTCGGCCCATTAAGCAACAAAAGTTATAAATTAGCCCAGGAAGCCCTTTTCTTATATATGCTGCCTGAGTAATGAATAAATTCATTTAAAAAGAAGAGTGAATAAAGAGTAAATTATAAATATATCACTCATATTTATTTTATATGTGGTAATCTTCCCTTCCCAAAAGGAAGAACTTGAAATTCTTTTTCCTTTCCACAAAGATAAGGGATTAGATCTAGCCGTAATAAGTAAGAATGCTCGACTAAACTCTCTACTTTTGAATTGAAGGTTTAAACACTTCTTTAAAAAAAAATATGCTTTTAAAGTTTCTTTTTTTTTTTCTTCTTTATTTTTCCTTTTTGATATAATAATAAAAGAATTTTAAAATTATAAAACATAGAAAATTAAGGGTAAATGGTCAAATAGAAATAAAAAAGCACTATCTTTAAAATTTTAGAGATTTAGAGGATCAATTTCAAAGATAATAGGTTAGGTGTACATAAAAGTATATAGAAGGAGGTATATTACAAATTAAACCATATTACATTTGCTATATATGAATGATTTGAAATAAAATGAAATGAGGATCAAAATGATAAATTCTTTCCTATTTATGGAAATGTCCATATAGTGGAATGAAATAGAATTAAATGCATAAAATAGTAATTGTGAAATTTATTCTTAATTATTGAAAGTCGTATTTGTTTAAAGGTTAAATTAATAATTTTGATTAATAATAATTAATGAGAAAAAATAGAATCGAGATTCCATCTTGTCAAAGTTAATGGAATAAGATTCTATTTTGAAGCTAAAATCATCAATTTCATGAGATCGTAATTCTGATTTTTAAATGTACTTTTGAATGTAGAAAAAAAGGAATAGATGCTAAAATAACAATTTCATTTTGATTTATTTTTGTATACAAAATGTGACATAAAGGAAATGAGTGGGAGTGTCTAATATTTACACAATAGGTCAAAGTTTACACCAAATTTGGTAGCCGACAAAATGATCCATGAATACAAAATAACGACTTAAAATACAAAGGAGAAAGGATTTAGCCTTTTTGGCATTTTTTTTTTCCTTTCATCCTTTACGTATATTTCTGGAGTTGTTCTTAAACTGTATGTTTGGTAATATAGAAAAAAGTGAAATTAAAAATATACATAATAAATTTGTCTTAAAAAAATCAACTTCTTATTTCAGTTTTATGTTTGTGCTTTTATATTTTTTTTATATTTATATACCTATGTTTTATCTATCTGTATAAATATTACGTACTAGACACGGGTTCGTAAATAAATAATAAAATATATTTAGTTAAATAACATACAAATGGTAAAAAAAAAAAAATTATAAAAGTACAAAAAAGAGAAAAAAATGCATAAAAACGAACCCATCGTTCCGACTCCGTCCTCTCCAAAACTACTGTCAACATCACTGCCATGGAGGCTAGGAACCTAGGATGCTTGCTACCACCCCCCATCAACAGCTATATCTCCACCAACTTAAAAGCCAACACCACGCCTAGTCTACGTGTGTATGGGTGTGTGTTTATGTGTATGTATAGTGTATAAGTAAAATTAAAGCCACACGTAGATTTTGGGTCCTAATTTCAATCCTCGTCCATGTTATCTTACATCTCCTTTCTTGGAAAACAAAAAAATGGAATGCCTATTAAAATTATGCATAGGACTTTGTTTGGCTTAAAAAAAATTATTTTTTACACTTTTTCTTTTTACCAATTATATATTACAATCCTTAAAATGTATTCCTACCACTAAACTATAACAATTTTCGTTATTTTCTACACCTTTGAGAGGACAATTGAATCAAAACCTAGCTAAATTAACATTAAATGGTTAAGGATTTAATTTGAACTTAATAAAATTATTTTCTCCTTTTATCAAGGAATAACTTAAACTCAAGCCAAACTCAGTTAACATTAAAAAGCTCCAACCTTTATATGAACACTTTAAAGCCATCAAATCCTCTGTATGATAAATTCTTTCTTATCTTTTTATTTTTTTTTGGTTTCTTTTTTACTTTAAATCTTCTATATATATATTTTTTTTCTTTTCCTTGTTTTCTCTTTGTTTTTTTTTTTTTTTGGTATTTCAACTAAAAAACTACCATAAGCTAAGGAAAGTAAAGCATATGAATAAAGCGAGTTGTCTACAACACTCTATTCAGTTTCATGAGCTCATGCACTTTTACTAAGGATGGTCATGGGCTTGAACACATGATAAGCTCATGAAATAACTCTTGGATGAGTATATCATTTTATCCATCAATCACTTAAGAAACTCAAGCTTAAAAGTCTATAAATGCTTAGTGTTCCCTTCTCATTTACTCTTAAGGATTAAACAACTGGTTAAATAAAGAATAAGCTATGCTACTCAAGAACCATAAGGTTAAGATCTAGGTTCTCATATGTTATTTGTGTATTTAAGGCCTCAAGACCATCGATTCCTCCTTCTTACCATTCTCTTCAAGTCATCCTTCAATTTATCATCTCTACTTATCTTCTTTATAGACATGCGAAGTATAAGGTGTGTGATACATATACCTTATGCCATCAAAGGGATTCCCCTCATTTATGCTTCCTTACAATAGGTATAAGTTATTAGACATAACTCTTCTTACAACTATCATATCACTAAAGGAATCCTTAAAGTTAGACCTAGTTGTACTTCCAGAATCAATAGCATTCGGTATACCAAGAGATAAAACATTTCTAGACATTTCGTATTAATACCTCATATCTAACACAATGTACATTCAATCTCCAATATAGAGTTGCATCAACCAAAGACTCAAGAATTCTAGCCCTTTATAATATAAATAAGTTATCAACTTAACTTCTTTAACAATAATCATATATCGATATCTCCTTAGAACCGGATCTCACCATACTCCTACAATTGGCAATATCTTACACACCATGGGATAAAATATTTGTGAATGTTTTATGCTAAAGCGTCAAATTGAATGCAATTGTATATTCAATCATTATATAGTCTTATACATACTCTACCTATATCATTAATCTTTAACCATTATTGATCACTGTAAGGAATCGAATATAAAACTGTTTGCAAGACATATATGAAAACTCCATGAATGTAAGCTCAAAAGAGAGAGAATTCTATGTTACTGAGTGTAATGTATTTAATAATAAAACTTAACTAGCTAGGAAGACGTAAAGAAGTATATATACAAACTTGTAACCTAATGTAACCAAACTAACTACACAACGACAGCTAATTAGCATATGTGATAGGTAATAAATAAACATGTACCGATCATAGTGTACCCCCCCAACCCCAAGGTGGAGCCTGACCTAGTAAAGAGAAGTTGAGCTTTAGTCACATTTTTTATGAGAAAATCAACAGGTTAGTATTTGGAAGGAACATAAATTGTATGAAGGAAGCCATTGGTGATCTGATCTTATGTAAAATGCATCTAAATTTCAATGTGTTTAGTTCGATGGTATAAATAATGATTATTGGCAATCAGTTATGTACTAAAAAAAAAGGAGAAAGGCTGTTTTGTAGAAACTTGAAGATATTGTAAAATATAAGACACCTACATGAGCTCCTTAGTGGTAAAAGCCATGGTATGATAGTCGGCTTTCGGCAGATGAAGTAGCAACAATGCGTTGTTTCTTAGTCTTCCATAATACTAATGCCTTCCCTAATAGAATACCATTTGGTCTCTCTCGTGAATTTTGATGATAATAAAAAGAGAGGAATACAAATGTACTAACAAGTGTAAATGTTTTCAAATAGCTCATCAGAATGTTTAAATTGTAAATTAAGTTTCATTTAAAGACTTATTTGGAAGGTTGGAATCACTTGAAAAAGAAACAAATCTGGATAGTATTCAGAGAATGTTTCAGAAGCCTATATAAAAAGAACTAGTTCAATACTTCAAAAAGTTCTTCAGAGACTTTAGAAATAAATAAACCAAGACATCGTCAAAAGCTTATTCAAATGGTTGAACTAGAAAAATAACATCTAAAAAAATAACAAGACATTAGATTTGAAGTGAATAATGTCTAGCTCCACTAGATTGAGTGTATCGGGGAAATATACTTAATCATGTTTCACTAAAGTTTGTATTAAGATCCACGTGGATTTTTAAGAGAATTAATTTTTATAGATATTCAAATAACAAGAAAATATCTAAGATTGAATAAGGATGAAGTTGATTTCGAAAACTAAGAAGTATCAAATTCAAAACTCAAGATTATCTAGAGTTACTGATCAAAGTATATTCATCAAGGAGATACGACTAAGACAAGATCAATTTTAAATTCAAACTCCAAAATTTTCTCAAAATATCTATGCATTATCCTTAAATGTTAAAAATTAGATAAGCTTGAGGAGCTTAAACAGTCTAACCGTTAAAAGACTCTCGTATTAAAGAAGAAATGATTTAAAATATTCAATAGAATTCTGAGAAGTAAAAATACGTTACACATTGATCGTGATCATTACCTACCATTTGAAAAAGTACAAAACACTTCTCAAAGACTATTTCAGAGAATTGAACCGAAGTTACATATTCAACAATCTTCATTTCTATTTTTGAGCCAAATTATCTAAGATCAATATTATTCTTCTCACTTCTATTTTGTAAACATTATCTTTCGTTTAAGTGTTTTTTGAGAGAAGTTTGATTATACTTTGCTATACTGTAATTAGCATATACTGTAGAGAAGCTAGATAGGCAAAGTAGATAGTTGTAAAGGTTAAGTGTGATAGAAACTTGTAAACTTCTCTTAATTTATTTTTGAAATAGTGGATCAATTGAAACAACAGCAGTGAGGAAGATCGAGTCCCCATTAGTAAAGTTAGAAAAGAGCAGTTAACGTAAGACTAAAGCTCTTTAAATTCTAAGCCTAATTTTTTCTCTCTACCTCTTTTATTTTAAGTTATTTATTTGTGCTTTCAAGGCCAAAGAAATAGACGTTGATTTTGAAGAAGAAGACTCATTTGAAAAAGAAGATGAGAATGTGACAATTCTAGCAAGAAAACTCAATAAATGGCTAAAAAAGAAAGGTAAGAAACCTTTACTAAAAGATTTTTTTCTAATAAAAACGGGTCTAATGATACAGGTAAGGCGATTAAGGAAAAGGAGGAGAAAAAGTCCAAAAAGGAGATTGTATGCTATGAATGCAAAAAGCCATAACATATCAAGTATGAATATCTAATGTTAACAAAAAAGATTGAGAAATGCAAGAAGAAACAAAAATCTTTTATGGCTACATGGAGTGATTTGGAAAATTTAAAAACTGAGTCAAAGTTCAGAAGAATGTGAAAAAGCAAATCTATATCTTATGGCACTCTCTAAGGTAGATTCTGAAACTAATTCTGACTCAGATATAAAAGTACATGATGATATGTGGGCTAAAATAAGAGAGTTAAGAAGAATATGAAAAAGCAAATTTGTGTCTTATGGCACTCTCTGAGGTAGATTCTGAAACCAATTTTGACTTTAACATAGAAGTACTTGATGATATATGTGTTGAAATCAATAAATTGTTTAAAGCTCTTTTGTAAAGCAAATGACAAGATCTCTAAGCTTGAATTAGAAGTGAAGACAATAAAAAATGGAAAGAAAACTCTTAATCAAATGAATTATTTGTTAGTAGATGAGAATGATTTCTTGAAAAATGATTTTGAAAGATTGCATATTGCCTGTGAAGTTTTAGTCAATGAAAATCTTCTTTTAAATGAAGAAATTAAAAATCTAAAAAATTATGGGGAGGATTTATCAAAATCAATCAAAAACACATTTCAAAAGTTTGATGAAAGTGATAGGAAGTTACAAATGTTAATCTTTAGTCAAAAATTGGATAATTCAAAATTTGGACTTGGTTTCAAATTTAGAAAAACATCTAAAACAAAGAGAGAAATAGTATTTTTC
Source organism: Lumnitzera littorea (assembly GCA_024138015.1). NCBI lineage: Eukaryota > Viridiplantae > Streptophyta > Magnoliopsida > Myrtales > Combretaceae > Lumnitzera > Lumnitzera littorea. The sequence goes on along the minus strand of JAMXBB010000005.1, from coordinate 23,448,802 downwards.
AAATCAAAAAATGAAAATAAAAAAATAATCAAAGAAAAGGATAAAGGCAAAACGATTGAACCTGTCAGAAAATACAGTAAATAGAACTCTCAAAACAACAATAAGTATCCTTTTAAAGAGTATAACAGAAGATTAAATAGAGGGTATGTTAGAAAGAATTCAAGTAAAAGGAAAGTGGTAAGTAACAAGTATAATCAGCAAAAATCTTACACTTGTTTTTTCTATAATAAACTAGGACACATAGATAAATATTGCTTTTTCAAGAAATCCAACCTCAACAAAAATCAAGGATCAAATCAAAAGTCGAGCTTAAATTTTCATAAACCCAAGCATTGCTGGGTTTGCAAACAGACTTGATTGTATTGTGATGTGTACAAGGACATGAAGCTAAGTTAAAAGGAATGTGGTATCTTAGAAGTAAATGCTCAAGATAGTTGATTGGTGATGCTTCATTGTTCACTAGTTTGGTACCACACATAATTGAAAATGTATCATTGGTTAAATGACTGAACTAAAACATAACTTGTTAAGCATAAGTCAGTTGTATGACAAAAGGTATAGAATAACATTTGAACATGACAAATATACCAGTTTTAATAAAGATGGATTAAAGTTGTTTGAAGGCTTCAAAAGGAAAAATATTTATTTAATTAAACCATCTGAAGTATCTTCTAAAAGTTGCTTTATCTTTATGTATGATAATACCATATTTTGGTACAAAAGGTTAGAACATGTAAATTTTCTTCAACTTAAGAAATTATCTAAAAAGAATTTAATTGAAGGATTGCCAAAATTGCATACTCATGAAAATATTCATTGTACTTTCTATTTAAAGAATAAGATGAGTTTACCATCACACAAAAGCAAGAAAATTATATTGACTCAAGGACCCTTAGAGTTGTTACATTTAGATTTATTTGATCTAACTCATATTCTAAGTCTTAAAGGAAATAAGTATGGACTTATTATAATAGATGACTTCTCAAGATTTACTTGAATCTTGTTCTTATGTGATAAAAGTAATGCTTTTAAAAGTTTTGAAATATTTTCCAAAAGAGTTCAAAATGAAAAAGGCCTCTCCATCATTAGTCTTCAAACTGATCATGGAAAGGAATTTGAAAATTCTGATTTTATCTCTTTTTGTGAAGAAAAGTGCATCACTCATAACTTTTCTACACCTTATACTCTACAACAGAGTGGAGTAGCTATCTAAGAAATGATAAGAACACTATTTAATGGAAGTGGTATAGCAAATCATTTCCAGGCTGAAGCAATATCAATAGATTGTTATATCATTAATCGAGTATATGTTAAATCTTTAACAAATAAAACTGCTTATGAGATTTTTAAAGGAAGAAAACATACTATTTCATATTTTCACGCATTTAGTTGTAAGTGTTTTGTAAAAAAAATAAGAAAAGTATTAAGAAAATTTGAAGAGAAAGCTGATGAAGCCATCTTTCTAGGCTACTCTCTAAACTCAAAGGTATGTTCAGTATTCAATAAAGTAACAAAAGTGGTATAAGAATCAATAAATGTCAAGTTTGTTGAAGAAACAGGTAGTGAAGAATTAGATGATGAACTTCCAATTGCCACAAATAAAAGAAGTTCTATATAACATGATTTAGAAGATAAGACAAAACCTCTATCAAAAGGAACATCAAAAACTTCAAGAATGCCTAAAGTGTCTAAAACAGAACTAGGATCAAAAGGTCATTCAAAGACTAACAACAGGTTTGTTGAAACTCATTCAAAAGGTTCTGAATACTTTACACTCTACCATCAACACTTAAATTTAAAGCAAATCAACCTCCTAAACTTATGATTGGTAATGCTAGATCTAGGATAAAAACAAAATCGAGCTTATAAAATTTTGAAAATTGTTTTGCTTTAATATCTGAAATCGAACCTAATTCAATTAATGAAGTTTTAAATTGTAATAATTGGATCTTAGCTATGCAAGAGGAACTTGGTCAATGTTAGAGAAATTAAGTATGGAATCTGATTCCAAGACCTAAGGATAAATCAGTTATAGGTATTAAATGGGTTTTGAAGAATAAGTTAGATGAACAAGGAAAATAGTAAGAAATAAAGTTCGTTTAGTTGCTAAAGGATATTTTCGAGAAGAAAGAATAGATTATGATAAAACTTATGCTCCTATGGCTAGGCTAGAAGCTATAAAGTTACTTCTTGCGTTTGCTTGTTTAAAAAATTTCAAATTGTATTAGATGGATGTCAAAAGTACTTTTTTGAATGATTTCATAAAAGAAGAAGTATATATTGAGCAATCCCTTAGATCTGAAGATTCATTCAAATTAAATCATGTGTATAAGTTGAAAAAGGCATTGTAGGGTCCTAAATCGGCTCCTCGTACTTGGTACAAGAGATTAAGTCAATTTTTAATTAAAAATTATTTTCAAAAGGGAAGGTTGACACTACACTATTCATGAAGCATTATGGAGAGGATGTATTAGTTGTATAGATTTATGTTGATGACATTATTTTTTGTATAACTAATGAAAAATATTATCAAGAGTTTGCAAGCTTGATGTAAGCTAAATTTGAGATGTCACTCATTGGAAAATTAAACTTTAACTTCTTCTTAGGATTACAAATCAAATAATTAGAAAATGGGATATTTATTCATTGAGAGAAATATACAAGACAAATATTGAAGAAATTTGGTTTTTAGAATGCTTATGTGTACCTCAACAAAGCTTAATATTACAGGTAATAATAAAAAGGTAAATGAGAAGTTATATCGAAACTTAATTGGATCTTTACTGTAGTTAACAATTTCTCATCCTGATATTTTGTTTAATACTTATGTTTATACTAAATTTCAGAGTTCTCCAATAGAGACACACCTAACTGTAGTTAAAAAGATATTTAAATTATAAAAAGCACTACAAAATTAAGAATTTGGTATCCTAATAGTTAAAATTTTAATCTAATACAATATTCAGATGCTAATTATGTAGGTTGCAAAATGGATAAAAAGAGTACTTCGGGTACTTGTCAATTCTTTAAGGATAAGCTAGTTTCTTAGCCTTCTAAGAAACAAAACTCTGTTGGCCTTTTCAACTACAGAATCACAATATGTTCTATTAGGAATTGTTATACTCAGATACTTTGGTTAAAACAACAATTGAATAATTATGGGATAGATTATAAAAATATACCTATAAAGTGTAACGATACCAATGTTATTAATTTAACAAAAATCCAGTTCATCACTCAAGGTCAAAACATATAGAAATAATGCATCATTTTATTCGTGATCATATAGCAAATAATGATATGAGTGTTGAATTTGTACTAACTGAATACTAGTTTGCAAATATATTTACTAAAACCATTGGACAAATTAAGATTTGAATTTATCCATAATGAAATTGGTGTGTTTAACCCTTTTTGTTAGCATAGAGAATATTTATTTATTTCCCCCTAAGATCAAGAAATTGGTCACATGCAGCTAAAGAGTATTTAATCTTAAGCTTCGAAATTTCAAACATGTGTGCAGTATTTTTAAGCCCTTAAAAACTTGAACATGTGTATCATACGTGAAAAGTGCTTTACTGAATATAAAATCCTTGGTTAGTGGATCTAAAAATATCTTCACAGTAGGTCTAATAAACTAGCCTATGCATGCATAAAATGGACAACACACCCTAACAGTTTTTCTTTTCCAAGTATAAGTCTATTCGACTTCCTTCATCTTCTCATTCATTTAGACCCTTCACTCTCGCATTTTTTTTCTCTCTCTCATGAAATAATGTCACTAAGAAGATCAACCCACATTGCTACTCAAGGTCCCAAAACAATGACTCCGAGCAATGAAAATGACCTTATTAATCTCACTGAACAAGAGATTAACAACACCAATCCTTTGGAAACGCATCCACCAAACCTTAACAAGAACTGTCTAAGAAGACCTAAACCCTAGAACTCCGTGATGAGACCTCAGACGAACCAGTTGAAGAAGTCACTCAAAAGAATGTTTTTGAACTAGCCCAAAAAGTCTCTTACAAGACTTCTCATGATGAATAGAAGCCTATCTCTTCTTCTTCATTTGAAGAAGTGGTTGAAATTGAAGACTTTAGTTCTTCAAAAGAATCATCTGGAGAAGACTCTAAATCCGAGTTTGATTCCCTTAAACAGCTCCTTGAACCTAAACCCAAGAAACCAGTTTGGAGGATCAAGGCTACTCTTCAACCTGTATAAAAGACTCATAAGGTTGCTTCTTAACCTGTGCAGAAGTCTCATAAGGTTGTAAATTCAAAGAAACCTCTCTCTAGACAATAAGAAAAACCAAAGAAAAGATACACTGTGTAAGGTAAGAGTACGTCCATCAAAGAATCTTTTTTCTTAGACTTAGAATTCTTTGAGAAAAATGGTTTTTATTAGAAGGAATACATGGATGCTCTAAGACTTAGTAATCTAACAAATCTGAGAAGTGTTGTATATGGGGATTTAATTGATGAATTTTACAGAAGGTTAGACCATAGGCATCAAGAGGTGTGGAGGTCTGTAGTTTTAAATTAGACAGTTGAAATTTCAAAAAAGGATATTTTGAAATGTTTTGGTATTAAAGAAATTCAAGAAGATGACAATCTGATATAATTAACCAAAGAAAATATCTTTATTAAGCTGAATGATGAAGTAGAGTTAGGTGTTGGTAGAGATATCTTTAGTATTGAATTTGAGTTGCTTGTTAGAATTCTACACAAATTTGTGAACACCTTCATTTTTCCTAGGAATGGTAGTTCAACTTCTGTGACTAAGGAAGATGCTCTAGTTGTGTTAGCTGTGATGGGTACGAAGAAGGTGGATTTAGTAAACCTAATGATGAGACATATACGGCAACATCTAGATGTCAAGCCAGATGGAGCTTGTTAATGGCTCTTTTTAAGCTTAAGAAATTGAAATTCTCAAAAGACACAACTTAGCCTTGCTATCTTATTAGGGTAAGATAGAAAATTTTCAAGCAAATGGGAATTTATATGACTAATGTACTTTGGCACTCTCATAATGGAGGCACATATGTTCATCCTCTAATATTAGGAAGAGAGTGATTATTATTAAGAAAAAGAGTGTTAAGAAACAAGTTGAAAGTTTAAAGAAGAAGAGAGGAAAGGAACCTGTTATTGAAGATCAGAGAAAGAAAGTAAAAGTGATCAAAGGGACTTGTGGAATTGAATATAGGGAAGTTATTGAATCACTTTCAAATAGTGATTCAGAGAGTACAAAACTGCAAATTCCACCCGTTAAACAAGGTAAAAGTTCTTTGTTTGTTGAACAACTTTCTAAGGCAATCAAGAAAGTAATTAGGGAGATTGTTAAGGATCAAATTACAAGCATGAAAGATCTATTTAAAGTCTGGGTCAAAGAAACAGTGTTTGAGTCTAAGGCTGATGAAGAGACTCAACCAATTGATCCACCATCTAAACTACCTACTCTTAAACCAAACCCTCAAACTCTAAAACCTAAACTTTACTCTCCTGTGACTACTCTACAGCAAGCTGATCAAACTAGCCAACTGCCTAATCAAGAACCTGAGAAAACTCCTATCATCTCCCCTCATTCATCTAAACTAGAGGATCCTCTTATTGCAAGTCCTGTTCCTAACCCTAAAGACAAACCATTCCTGAAGGAAACACAGAAACCATTTCTATTGGATCCAACAAGGATGGTAGTGCAACAAGTCAAACTCAATCCACTCCAACTCAAATTAAAGACAGTGAACCAACTTCCAATGTGCAACAACCAACTTACATCAATCCATCTCCTAGCAAGATGTCTTTTATTTACTCTATGCTAGGAAGAAAACCAAAATATCTCAAAAATAATTTCAATGTTCAAGTGTCTTGTCTTTTGACTTTTATGTTTTGATGTTATGTTCCAATCAAATTCATGTTCTGCTTTCCTTTTTGTCAAGTTCACATATGAACTGTGCTTATGTACTTTCTTCTTAAATAATGAAAGTTTCTTTTTCAGTTTATGCATGTGTTATCTAATTATAAATATTAAAGGGGAGCTATTAAATAGTCTATGATGATAACAGAAAAAGGCAGAAAGGCCAAAAACATTAAGTAATAAATAGATAACAGCACAATAGTTTGGCTTGCATATAACTTTTAAATTTTTGCTAAATAAACTTCTTGCCGTTTATATGTTAGGTGTCAAATTTTTATGTTTTTAGATTTAGAAGTGTTTTACTATCATCAAAAAGGAGGGAGAATGTTAGGTCTCTTTTATGAATTTTGATGATAACAAAAAAAGAGAAATACTAATATATAAATAAGTATGTAGGTATTCAGATAGTCCATTAGAATGTTTAAATTGTAAATCAAGTTTCATTCAAAGACTTATTTAGAAGGTCTGAATCACTTGAAAAAGAAATAAATCTGAAAAGTATTCAAAGAATATTTTAGAAGCCTATATAAGAAGAGCAAGTATAGTATTTCAAAGACCTTGGAAATAAATAAACTGAGACATCTTCATAAGCTTATCCAGACGATTGAACTGGAAGAATAACATATGAAAAAATAACAAGACATTAAATTCAAAGTGAACAAGGCCTAGCTCCACTAAATTGGGTGTATTAGGAAAATACACTTAATCTCATTTCATTAAAGTTGGTATTAAGATCCATAAGGATTTTTAAGAGAATTAATTTTTGCAAATATTCAAATAATAAGAAAATATCTAAGATTGAAAATATCAAATTCAAAACTCAAGATTATTTGGAGTTCCTAATTAAAGTATATCCATCAAGGAGATATGATCGAGATAAGATCAAATTCAAATTCAAACTTCAAGATTTTCTCAAAATATCTGTGCATTATCCTTAAACGTTGAAAGTTAGATAAGCTTGAGGAGATTAAACAATCTAGCTATTGAAAGATTCCAATATAAAAGAAGAGACGATTAAAAATAATCAATATAATTCTAAGAAGAAAAAATACATTATACATTGATCGTAATCATTGCCTACTATCTAGAAAAGCACAAAACACTTCTTAGAGACTATTTCAGAGAGTTGAACTGAAACTGCATATTCAATAATCTTTATTTCTATTTTCATGCCAAATTATCTAACATTAATATTATTCTTCTCACTTTTGTTTTGTAAACGTTATCTATTGTTTAGAAAGTTGTGAAGGCCAAGTGTTGCAAAACTTATGAACTTCTCTTAATTTATTTTTGAAATAGTAGGTCAAGTAGAACGGCAGCGATAAGAAAGACTAGGTTCTCAGCAACAGAGTTAGGAAAGAGTAGTAGGCATAAAACCAAAGCTCTTTAAATTATGAGCCTAATTTTCTCCTCCCTATCTCTTTTATTTTGAGTTATTTGTTTGTGTTGTTATTCGTGTGTTAAATTATTACAGTATCACTATTCACTAAATTAAGTCATTAAGAGGGTTAATTTCAATCTATATAAAAAAAGTTTCTAAAATTTTCTAAAAATATCGCTTCACCCCTCCTCTTGATATCTTATATAGGATCAACAATTACAATATCCTATGACTGATTTTCTATCAATATGAGAGGCAACCCAATTTGAGTCAAAATATGCTAGGTGAATTAAGGCATTGTTAGTTGAATAATACAAACCAAGACTAATAGCCCCTTTGAGATAGTAACAAACATGAAAACAACTTGTAAATACACATCATAAGGCTTAGTCATGAATTGACTAAGTTTGTGAACAATAAAGGAAACATCTGGTTATGTAAGTGCTAAGTACAAAAGACAAGAAATGAGATACGTGAAAAAGATATGATCATTCAGAAGTCATCCTAAATCTGCAAAGAAGTGAAGTCCTAAAGGTAAAGGACACTTAACAGGCTTAGAAGCAAAAAGACTAGCAATGAGACACATGAAAAAGATATGATCATTAAGAAGTTGTCCTAAACTTGCAAAGAAGTGAAGTCTTGAAGGTAAAGGACACTTAATGGGCTTGGAAGCAGAAAGACCATCATCATAGAGCACATCAGTAATAAATTTGTGTTGACTCAAAAGAAGACTAGAGGAAGTGTGACACATCTCAATCCCTAGAAAATATTAAGCCAATCATAAGTCCTTAATAGTAAAAGTGATGTATAAGGCTGCTTTGAGAGCATCAATATTAGAAACATTAGTCCTAGTGAGGAGTATACCATCAACATAAAGGAGATCTACCATAAAACCAGTAGAAGTGTTTTTGATGAACAAAGATTAATCGTTCTTAGACTGGCAAAAGCCTTGACTAATTAAAAATTTGGAAATCTCCAACTTCCATTACCATAATTCCTATTTCAAACAATATAAGGACCTTAAAAATCTATAAACTTGGTCTGTTTAGCTCTGGCATATCCTTGGGAGTGCATCATGTAAATATTCTCATCCAAAAATCCATAAAGGGAAGCATTATTTATACCCACCTGATAAATTGTCTAATTATTGGCCATAGTAATAGCAGCTAGAATCCTTACGATGCCCAATTTTACAATAAGTGAGAAAGTTTGATGATAGTCTTTACCCTTGACTCTTTGCAACCAATCAAGTCTTATGTCTATCAACACTCCCATTGGCCTTATATTTAATTTTGTAGACCCACTTGGAGCTAAGAGTACGCTTACCAAATGGTAAGCTAGTTAATTCCCAAGTATAATTATCCTCTAAAGCTTTCAACTCATCATTGACCTACAAGTCATCTGAAGCCGCTTGTGAATAGCAATATAGTTCCTTAGTTGTCAAAACATTGGCCATGAAAGCCAAATGACTAAAATAAAGGTTGGTAAAAGTAGAAGAACAAAATAGGGGATACCTACAAGAAGATGGAAACATATCAATAGTGAGCAAATTATTAGTACTAAGAACATGATGAAATGAGTGCACATAGTCATTAAGCCATTATAGTGTTAGGTGTGTGAATGACCCTAGTTTGAATGTCTCATGGCAAGGGTAGGAATTTGAATAGAAGGTGCAAGAGGATTAGTAGAACAAGAAGTGGGAGAACTGGATGACTTATCATGAACAAGTGATTAGATGTAATTCGTAATTAACAAAAATTAGAATCAAATGAAACAAATGGTCTAGAAATAGAAACAAGAGTAGGATAATGTAAAGAGATATCAAACTACTTGTGAGGAAATTCTTGTTCACAAAATATCACATCTCTACTCATCATAATCTTCTTATCAACCAAGTTAAAAACCTTATACCCTTTTTAGCAAGCACTATATCCTAAAAAGATACATTTAATGCCTCTTTCATCAAACTTATCATGAGGCTTTATTTTTGCAACATAATATAAGTGCCTCGTTACTCTTGAATAATTATATGTAGCATAACCAAAAAACAATTCATAAGGAGTCTTCCACTTAAGAGTTAGCATAGGCATCTTATTGATTAAATAGGTTGCTATCAAAACACATTCACCCTAAAAAATTTTAGGCAATCTAATATACAACCTAAGTGCTCTAGCCGTGTTAAGCAAGTGCATATGCTTGCATTTCGCTATGCCATTCTGTTGAGGGGTGTGAACCATTGTTTGTTGATAAATAGTGCCTAATTGAGAAAACAAATTTTGACTCTCATGATTGATGAACACTATCTATTACTAGACCTTATATATTTAGGAAAGGTATTGAAATGATTTTCTACAAAAGCTATGAAATGCTTGGTAAGCGAGGAGATTTGGGACTTATATTTCATTAGATAAGCTAATGTACTCCTTGTCAAATCATCAATAATGGTAAGCATAAATTGAGTACCATTAAGGGATGGAATAGTATAAGGTCCCTATAAGTTAATATGAACTAATTAAGAAGCAATATTGGATACATGATCACTACAAAAAAAAAACAAAGTTTATGGATTTTTTCAAGCGAATAAGTTTCAAAAAAAAAAAATATTGAAATCAAGGCTTCTACAACAATTAAGATTTCAAGTTTAGAACTATCTAAGCCTTTAATGCAACAAATTGAGATTCAACAAAGAAGAAGGTGTATTGATAGAAGTAGCTAATGTATTACACTTAGAAGAAACAACTTGTTGTGTTGCATTTAATGCTTGACTAACACTACCACCAGCTTCTGACTTCAAGACATAGAACCCATGTTGAATGTAGGTTTTGGCAACACACAAATTAGTTCTTTGGTCCTAGAAACAACATGAGTTTTTTGTTAAATTTTGGAAAGAAAGAACATTGATTCAAGAGTTTTGGGATAGATAACAAGTTATGTTTGAAATCAAGCACAAGCAAAACACAGTTTAGGATAAGTGAAGAATTGATGTGTATAGAACCAACAACACAAACAAGTTTTGTGTTACCATCTGGTAGTCGAACTTGAATTGGTTTAGGTAGGTTGTGTTTATTTTCAAGCAAAGATTCAAAAGAGATCATGTAGTCCGTAGTCCCTATATCAACAATCCAAATAATCATGTTAGTATTCAAAGTATCAAGATGGAATCAAGAACGAGCAGTACTTACAAAATGCGATGAGGTCAATGACTCTTCTTCATTTGCTCTAACCTATTTATTCTTCATGGAACACATAACTTCCTAACACATAGTATGTAGCATCTACAAATTCAATGATTCGAATTCACAACTTTCCTTCCTAACACCTCTTCTCACGTTAGACACTTCCAAATTATGATCAAAAGGATTATCAAATCTCATTAAATGATCACTTTATCAAATCTATCTACCTTCGGGACCATAGGAGCTTTGCTAGCATTTCCCCAGTTTCTTTCTTCCCTTATACCAATTCCAATATCCAAAAATTACAATACATGTTTCAATAGAATGACCATCCATGTTACAATGTTTGCAATACATCTTAGCCTTTTGCTTATCCTTTCTACCACTCACATTCTATCGTGAATTTTGCTTAGCTACTTGAAAGGCTGGCATCTCAATATCAATAATTAAGCTAGAAGTTACTTAGCTTCGTTTTTTGACTTGTAAAACCATATAAACAATAGGCAATTGGTCAACGGTGAGTATTTGATTTCATATTAATTCATAAGCATTAGACAATCCCATGAGAAATTTAATTAATTTCTATTGTGAATCAAATTCAACCAATCTTTCATTCAATCCGCAAGTACAATAATTAAGCCTTTACATTCACATGAGGGATAAGCGTTTAAAGAATTCAATTTGTCCCAGCATCTCTTCAATTTATCATAAGAAGAACTAATGCTCAGATTTCCTTGCCATATGTTTGAAATCTCATGTTAAACTTGATAGATGAGAGGTCTATTAATTTGTCCGTATTGTACAGTGATTTCATTCCACAACTCTATGGCAAATTGTGCACGTAAAAAATTTTGTAAAATTTCACTAAGCATGAATTTAAAATCTAACATTGAACAAGATTATCGCTTCTTATCCACATGATCAAATCTTGTGAATTTTCATTAGGTTTTATGAGTGTTCCATCTATAAATCCCAACAATTTGGCTCTTAGTACCATTTGAATAGATCTACTCCATGTAAGAAAATTAGAGCCATTAAAGAGTATATTTCTTATCAGATTACCTAGATTGTCTAAACCTGATACGTAAAGTGGATTGACATTGACTGCATCTTCTAAATTTACTATCACAAACAAATTCCAAAAACCCTATCTAATGTAATGAACTAAGCTTGATTCTGCAAAAGAAATTTAATGTTGATCTACTCTAAAACCATGTGAGGAATCGAGTAGAAAACTATTTGCAAGAAATATATATAAATTCCATGAGTGTAAGCTTGAAAGAGAGAGAATAATATACTATTAAGTGTAATGTATTTAACAACAGAACTCAACTAACTAAGAAGACAAAGTATATATACAAGCCTGTAACTTGATGTAACCGAACTAAGTACCTAATGATAGCTACTTAGCACACGTGATAATAATACATATGATAGGTAATAAATAAACAAATATTGCTCATAATTACCATCTATTCAAAACCTTTCTATACAACCTTGTTGGTCTGGGACCAATCTAAACACATAAGAAATGTAATATTAATGTCCAATATACAATATAAAAATCTATGCAAAACCTTTCTATACAACCTTGTTGGTATGTGACCAATCCATCTAAACACATAAGAAATGCAATATTAGTGTCTAATATCCAATATAAAATTCTTCTCTATCTTTTAGAATATTTAGCAACAACACTTCGCCCCGAAACTTAGCTAACTTTTTTTAACAACTGCTTTTCCTTCATTAACTTGACCTTGGCCTTAATTATGCCTCTTTAACGCTCTACTCATGTAGCCCTTCTACTTGTTGTAAAAGCTTATCACATCCTTGATCCTAAGTTTGCCTCTATAAATGCTATGGCCACTAGATTCGTTTTCTAGCAATTAGAATGTAGAAGCTAACAACCTATGGATTTTATCTCATAGTCTATTAGTAACCGGTCCTTACTTCATGGATTTCTTTTGAGCTCTTTTAGCAACAAAGTATGTAAATCATTATAGTGTAAACCGTAACCAAGAATAAACAAGGCTGGTCGCTGGAAAGGTTCGAGCTTATAGAAAGCTCGAAAGGAATAATGGGGAATGGCACGAAAAAGGATGAATGCAACAATTCGATATGACGTACGAATTGGTCTAATGAGATTACTTGCCACCTAGCCTTACTCAAAGGTTAGGATAAAAATAAAGACGAGAGTAAACGGGTAGTGTTTACATAAGGAAAGAAAAATACTCAAGCATATTAATATTTAATTTGATTCTCTTCAACTATAAGTATAAGGACATTTATACCCATAAGTTAGAACAACTTGCCTAAAAGGGAAAAGATTAAAAGAACGTTTCCTAAGGAAGTAATGTACAAGATACAAAAGGGTAAAAATGAATATAAAAGGAAAGCAATCATTGTTGCAACGAATTCTACACATAATACTGTACACGTGGTGATGCTGTATTAGTAATGCTGTTGAAAGATGTGGAAAAAAAGTACAAACAGCTTACTTATCCAAGTAGGGTTGGCTTGCTCAGTCTGAACTCTTTCTCTCAACATCTCGACAAGGGCGCGACCGAGTAAGTAATTAGTGAAGCATGTGTGAGAATGAAGATAGGTCGTTGTCTCATCCTTCCACTTCTCAGCACACAACATGCGAAAAATAGGTGGTCACTCGACTTAGCAGGGAAAATGGGTCGACAAGGAGATACTTAGCCTTCGTATGAAGTAGCTGGAATAGGAGGATTCGTCTTGCCAGTCCCTCTAGTCTTCGGGCTCGACTGTCGGTCGGTAATCCGGTAGGTTGATTCCCATCATTCTCTTTGAGTTATTTTGGATTTGGAATTAAATCTAAATGGTCTTTGTTCAGCTCTTCGTCAAGTTGATACGGACTAAGATCGACAACGTTGAAGGCATCAAAAGCCCCATAGTCCTCGGGCAACTCCAATCTGTAGGCATTATCATTGATCTTCTAAAGAATTCTAAAAGATCCTTCAGCTCTAGCAAATAATTTGTTCCTCCTCTTCTTCGAGAATTGTTCTTTGTTGAGATATAGCTATATCAAGTCTCTTGGCTAGAATTGTTTAGCCATCCTACCCTTGGTCTTCTCCTACATTCTTTTAGTAGCTTCGTTGATGTGCCAAATGACTTTATCATAAATGTGCTAGAAGGATTGTGCTTGAGCTCTTGTGTTAGGGTCCTCTTGGACGGGCATAGGTATAAGGGTGTGGTCGAGGAGCAACTTAGGATTAAAACCATAGACCACTTTGAAGGGTATTTGCTTAGTGATGTCATGCACTGTATGGTTGTAAGCGAATTCGATTATTGGCAAGCAAATGTCCCAATCAACTAAGTTCTTTTCTATTGCAGCTCAAAGCAGTGATCCCAAAGTACGATTAACCACCTCCGTTTAATCGTCAGTTTAGGGATGATAGGAAGTATTGAATAGTAGTTTGGTCCCTATTCGATGTCACAAGATCCTCTAGAAATGGGTTAAGAACTTTGGATCCTTATCGAAGACTACACTTATCGGCACACCGTGTAACCGCATAATCTCCTGCAAGAAAAGAGAAACAATAGGCGAAGCATCGTTAGTTTTTTAGCAAGCCACGAACTATGCCATTTTGTTAAAACTATCTACGACGATCATTATAGAATCTTTACCTTAGATAGTTCGTAATTGTTTGAAAACAAAGTCCATGCTCAATTTAGTTCATTGCTTTGTTGGGACAAGTAAAGGCATTGCTTTCCATTGCTCGACTCGACACTTAGCCCTCTTACACATGGTACAGCTGTCAACAACTCGGTGCACTTCTCTCCTCATCCTCAGCTAGAAGAATCAACCATTCAACAGTTCATAGGTCCTTCTTTCTCCAAAATGTCCTGAGAGTCCTCTACTATGGGCTTCCCTGATCAATGGCTCCCTTAAGGAACAAGTCGGTATGCGTAGTTTTCTACCTCGAAACAAGTAACCATCCTCTACATGATACTCATTCACTATCCTTCCATCAACGCATCGCATGATTATGGGTCTAAAGTGTGGATCCTCAGAATATTGTTCTTTGATACTTATAAACCCAACCAGCTTAGTCTGCAGTTGATTAAAAGCGCATGTCTTCTTGAAAGAGTATTTGCAACTACGTTGCTCTTTTGTGCTTGTATTTTATTATAAAATTAAATCCTTCAAAGAATTCAACTCATCTTACTTGCCACTTCAATAACTTCGTCTAACTTCAAAGGTAGCTCAGCGATTCATGGTTGTCGAGCCTGATTTTTCGATTTTCTTTTATTTAAAATTAATTTCTCATTTTCCGATTAATACTAAATCCTAACCCATTTAATATTAATCCTCGACTAAAAAAATTGAGAAATTCCGGTTTTTTATTGAAAATAATTTTTGGAGTCGCCACCCGGCCGAAGTCGGGAAAAGAAAAAGAAACCGTAATCAATTGGGTGGATTGATTATGATTTCACTACCGGTCTTTGATTTCAATTTTAAATGAAGAACCAAAGGGTTCTAAGTTTAGAGGTCAACTTATTAAACCCTAACGGGTACCACTATTTATTTACTGAAATTAGGATTATTTTTCTAATTATAATATTTAAAAATAAATAAATAAATAAATACAAGAAAAAGAACCTAAGTTTCTACATATTTTATTGTCGCCCCGAAGATGCTTATGTACCCGCTAGCCGGGATCAGACGATCGTAGTTCTTTACGAAAAATTTAGTGTGTTGATTTATTTTAATTTTGAAAGCCGACCAAGTTTATATTTTAATTTATTTGGTTTATTTTAAAAATTTAAAGGGGTCCTAACTCGTAAGTGATTAAAAAACACTCTCTAAGATACTACAACCTTCTTTTAAAATATTTCTTTTTGTTAATTTTTATTTCTAAAAATAATTTTCTATGTAAGGATTTCTAAAAAAAACCTAATTCTAAAAAAAAAAAATCCTAGGCTAACATATATACATATATATATTTATTTATATCTATATTACTACTATTAAACAACTATCCACTTAAATCAATATCACATATTTAACTTATATAATAAAGCAAAGTAATGCTAAAAGAAATATACTAAACTAATATATACACACATATGCTATGTTTAATAATATAATAATAATAACATAATATAATAACTAAATAAAAAAAAATTCAAATTAAACCGAACCTGATTTGGCTATGCAGTGAAGGAGCTGCTCGGTGTTGCTGACCATGTGCGGCTACTCAGTGAAGTCTATATCGCTGCTGAAGTACGGATGTGGTTTGGACAGCGTACATGGCCGAAGTTGCTGTCGTCAGCGTACTGTAGTAATGTTGTGTACTGCATCGGTATGCGCTTGGATTGCAGATTGGAGCGTCGTGTGTGTGTAGAAGAGAGCAAGGGACGGCAAGGCGTAGCAGTAGGCTTCGTGACCGTCAGGGAGTGCATGTTAGATTTTGTGACTCAAGCAAGGGACAAAGCTTTGTATTATTCGATCTTTGGGTGATAGCGTGTTGAAGTTCGGTTGCTGGAGATTAGACTTCAGATTAGAGCGAGGACTTCGGTTAGATTGTTGGCCTGCGTCAGGGATGGTCGTGGCTACTATCGGTTAAGTTGGTTTTTTTCTGTCTGCGTATGGAATTGCTGCTGTTTGCTAGCCATGGAGCAGCGTGCACCGATGAAGATAGTGGGCGACCGTGCTGATCGTGTTAATCAGTGCAATGAGGTGTATAGGTGTTCGTGTCGGCTGTAAAGAATCGTCGAGGGTCTGGTCGCTGCGGCGTGAGGCTCCTATTGAACGGCAGTAAGATTCAGTGACTCTACAGTATTTGTCAGACTTTGACAATGGATTTCACTGCTGCACGTGTGCGTTGTTTATATAGAGTCTAAACCAAATTAAACTCGAACCCATGACCTCCAACTAAATCCACCCAAATACTACACTACTTATCCGTTAAGCCGTTAACTTGTATCTTGACATTCATTACCATTAAATTATATTTAAACTATCTAATTCCCTAAACTAAAATTTTTAACTAAACTAAAACTAAAACTAACACTAAAATTAATGATTCCTAATATAAATTCCTTCCTAAAAATCTACGAAATTTTTATGATTTTTCCTTTTCTTATTTTTTGGTATTTTCATTATTTTTTAATTTTTATTATTATTATTTTTTATTAATTTTTTTTTGTTATCTTTAAATTAGGACCCTTTTTGTAAAAAATAAAAATTAAGCCTATGGAAGGGCAAAAATTAGGTGTCTACAATGTTCAGTATATATAACAAATTCTCTCGACAGTAAATGGTGCTGCCATACTTGTAGTGCTCAGATCAGTGCCAAGAGCTCCTTGTTATATATGGAGTAATTTAACTGTGGCCCTCTAAGCTTCTCACTATGGAAGGCAATTGATCAGCCTTCTTATATTAAGATAATGCCTATTCTAATGCCTGATACATTATATTCCAGCTCAAATATTTTCTTGAAGTTAGGTAGATACAACATCGAGGTGGAGGTCAATCTTTCTTTTACCTCGGCAAAGCTTCCTTCCGCCCTCTCTCCCCATCGAAAGTCGGTGTTCTTCTTTGTAAGCTTAGTAAGAGGCACGACAAGGGTGCTAAAATTCTTGATGAATCGTCTATAGATGAAGCCAGTCCATGAAAACTTCTCACGTCGACATAAGTAATAGGAGTCGGTTACTCTACAATTGCTCTGATCTTTTTGTCATCTACTCGTAAACCTCCTCTACTAACTACATAACCCAAGAATATCACTTACTCCTAGCAAAAGCAACACTTTTTGAGATTGCCAAATAATCTCTTGACACGAAAGATATCCAATACTTCTCAAAGATGTTCACAATAACTCAGCATGTTAGTATTGTAGATCAATATATCATCAAAGCACACCACGACACACTTTCCAATCAAATGTCTTAACATATGGTTCATCAATTGCACGAAAGTACTCGGGGTGTTTGACAGGCTAAATGGCATGACCATCCACTCATAGAGTCCATGCTAAGTTTTAAATGCAATTTTCCATTCATCTCCCAACCTCATGCAGATTTGATAGTAACCGGACTTCAAGTCAATCTTATTGAAGACCTTGGCTCCACTCAACTCATCCAATATGTCTTCTAACCTTAGGATCGGTGATTACCTCTAAATAGAGCTTTTGAGTTTTATAAATTATAAACCTATATCCTATCCTTAACTCGGTTTGATAGGTAAGTATACCTATCGTTTTATAGTATGGATGAGTATAGGGTCGTCTCCACTAAAAAAATGACTCAAACACTGGTACATAATAATTTTTCCTATTGATCATAGCTGTGATTGAGGGCGTGACTGGATTCTTCATTACTTCACTATTACGCTCGTGATTGATTCTACTTCACTTATTTCTTCCCCTTTTACAGCCATGACTAACTTGAAAGTTGTTATTCTTGTATATACTCCATCCTTTTGTTTATAATTTACCTAAAATCATTATTTTATTCAATTAAGTATCCAATCTAAAGAATTGAATCATATTTATGATCAATTCTATGCCTAAACATACTTTGAAAGTGTAAAGTAATTTACACTTATCAATCGAATACCTATATTTAATCGTAATCTTGTTCACAGCTTGGTTATCAACATACATCCGCTAGGTTCCATCCTTTTTCGACACCAGAAGCACTGGCACAGCGCAAGGGTTAAGACTTTCTTAAACATATCCCCTCTCCAGCAATTTATTGACTTGACGTTATAGCTTAAAAGTTTGTTTGGGATTTGTAAGCCCCAAAGCTAAGCCAATTGACCGTAGGATTGAATTTAGAACCCAAGGTTTAGGGCGATCGGTTAAAAGATCTAATCAAACCCAAATTATAAACTATTGAGAAGAATATTAGTAAAAATGACCCCGTAAACTTAAATTTAAGAAAATAAGTGACTATAAAATTTTCAAATTTTAAGCATAATAATTGCTAATTACCGAAAAGGCAAAAAGTGTAATCTAATAACTAATAAATTATTAGAAATAGATTATATGTATACTAAAAATTTTAGAATGACCAAAATAATAATTAGGAATGTTCACATGTACCCCACATATATTTACGTGTAGATAAAAATACGCGAAATTACCTAAATTAGCCAAAAACTTAGTAAATAATTAAAGAAAATTATAAATTAATTGTGGAAAAATCAGAAGAGTGTAGAATGATGCAAAGTTGGTCGTGGCAAGTTAGAATCTGAAAAAGAAAAATCAACCAATTAAATTAGAACAACACAAAAGCCAAAAATTTAGGGATTAGGCAATTGTCTTGTCCAAATTAATGCACAATAAATCCCCTAAAGCCCTATAAATAGCAAGAAAAATCTAGGAACTCATTTGGACAATTAGAAATTAGATAAAATTAGGGAGAGTCGAAAATTGAGAGAAAAATTTGGTTTAGAAAAAAATTAGAAAAAACTATGCAATTAGGGCTTTCAAAGGAAACCCCCACCAGACGAGCAGCTGGGAGTGGGCGGCCACCACCACCGCACGGTGGTGGCAGCGCACAGGCCGACCGACAAAGCCACGGCGGCCCGCGGTGGCTGGAGCCACCCAAATCGATGAGTCCGATTTCCAGCCCGATTCTTATGTAATTTTGTAAAAATAGTAAATACTATTAGAAAATTATGAATTTTGTTATTCTAGGATATTTTTGTATGTAGTTTGTAGGAAAAATATTATTTTGATGAAAACATGTCCCGTAATATAGGGTCCTTAAGAAATCATGCAAAACCGAGCACATTTCGGTTTAGAAATAAATGATCTTAGGAGTGTAGTTTAGAGCTCAATTTTTTTCTGTAGGATGCTCATGTGATATAAAACAGTGCTATGAAGCCATTTTTTTTAAATTAATTTTCAAAATTTTTAAGTTAATTTTTAGCCCTAAAATGATGGAAAAATTGGGTAATTTGGAGTTAATTAGGTGATTAGGATATTAATTACTGATTTAGATAGTAATTAGATGTTTAGGGATGTTAATCTCTGATGTGGAAACCTAATCCTAGTCTATGGAGTGTTAAGTGTAAGTAATGAAAGTGTTATGTGGTAAATGTAGAAAATTAGGAATATGTAGAATTGAAAATTAATAAATATGGAAAAATTAGGTTTAATTAGATAATAAAATAATGGAAATCAGAACATAACAAATCTGAAACAAAATTCAATTTTAGGTAATTATATGAAAAATGTAAAAATTTCTCACAACATGAGTAAATTCGGTACACTAATACGGATTTAAGTGTACCGGATGGAATAAAATGTTGACTAGGGGTAGTGATCGTATTTAGGATATCTGGAAATAATGTGGTTAGTTTCACATTATGAGTTGAAATAAATTTCTAGGGTCCGGGTACAAAACAGTACCGGACCCTAGAAATTGAATTAGAATCTAATTTAGAAATCGATGCGGAACCCGAACTTAAACCCAAACCTAGAATAATTATAAAAGACTTAAGACTTATATAATTAGGTACATTAAACCCTAAACAAAACATAACAATAAGCGTTATAGGATAAAATGAACTTATAATATTTATATGAAAAGCTGAAACCATGTTCGTGTTATAGGGATGATCGGCGATGGCCTAAGCAAATCGGACCTCGAGTGAGTGAGCGAGCGAGGAGTCGAGGTAAGTTGAGATTAATACGATACTGTATTTTGGAGGCTTAAGATTATGCTTAGTTGTGCTTGTTAGATAGTTGAATGTGTGCATGTGCATGATTATAGGTGATGCTATGATTCTGTTTGTTGCTCTGGCACGTATTGTATGAATTATATGAAAGGATTGATCACCCTAAACTGGACTTAATTAAATATCCAACCAGTAATCATAATCGGACATGCATGGCAACCCATTAGGGGAACTTAGGACTCTCTGGCCAAATACTGACCCCTTCGGAAGGGATAGCGCAGGATTGCAAAATGGTCCCTTCTTCATCCTCAATCGAACTAAGTGACAGGAGAGGAGGTCGCGGCGAGGGTGAAGATAGTGGTTCGAAGGTAGTCGCGGGAAGAGCAAGGTCTCCATTACACAAGCCTGGGTTTGGTCGTGAACTGTTGCATTAACGACAACTCCTCAACCCGGATTAGAGCGGGCGCAATTTCTCTAATCTCACGACGGGCCGGACAACGTCATGCGATGGCATTTGCTTGCACATGCATTGCATCTAATAAGTGATTGAAAACCTTGTTGTGTGTATGGTATAGTTTTAAGTCCTCCGTCCTAACTTATTGAGCTGTAGTTGCTCATATCCCTATAGACGTCGTGCAGGTGTTGGCTAAGAAGCGGCAAACAATTACTCTGAAGCTAGCAACTGCTGGATCCTGGGGAGTGAGGAAAAACATTTGAAGAATGAACATATATTTTTAAGGTTTAAGCTTTTACTTTAGAACTTCTTATTATTGAATAATTGTAATAACTAAATTATAGTGAATATATATTTCCTCACTTTCTTAGATAAATGATTTATTTAAATTACAAACTGTTTACTTCAAAGCGGGTTAGTCGTAGACGCCTTGTATAGATCAGGTCTAAGATAGCGGTTGTAAGGCCAACTTCTATCTTATGATGGTTTACACGGCGGGGTTATTACGACTCTGCCGCTTCGGGGTGTGACAGGATTCATCTGATAAGCTGGCTTATTCGGTAGTATGGCACTAGGTACTAAGTCAATATAGTGCTCTATGCCTTAAGTTGGGGGCAACCCCTCAAGTAACTGTTCAAATAGATCGACATACTCATCAAGCAACTCTATGATTTCTTAGGTTAGTTCACCCTACTCCTTCATTTGTAATAGGTGCCTGACCAGCATAAGGGTTAGCTCGTCAGCATTGATAACCTCCCGAAGCTCAGCTCTACTCATTATTAGAGTCTTTTTTAATCCGCGAGAAAGTTTTGTCTACAATTTATTAACTTCTCTCGGCGGCATTAAGTTCAGTGTGATCTTTCGGTCATCCTTCTCGAACATGTACGTGTTCTTGTAGCCATCATGGATAACTCTTTTATTAAATAGCCACTATCTACCTACCAATATGTAGGAAGTACACATGGGCAGTATGTCATAAAGAATCTGGTTAAAGTAATTCTCTATAGTGATTGATAATCGTATTTGCTGAGTGACATGTAGTATTCCTTTCTCACTCAACTAGTGCAATTTGTACGGCTTCGGATGTGCAACAGTCGGCAACTTCGGTTTTGAAATAAGATCGGCCAATGCCACATTGGTGCAACTTCCACTATTTACGATAAGGGCACACACCTGATTATTCACCTTATAGGTGGTATGAAACAAATTCTCTCTCTACTCTTCCTTTTGTGAAGGTTTCGTGTTCATCATAAGTCGGACAACCATGATCAACTGGTCTAAGTCCTCGGCGAACACATCTTCTTCAATCAATTCATTCTCAACATTTTTTTTCTTGATAAGGATCTCCTCTTCCTTAAGTTCCTCATCTATATTATTTACCTCTAGCTTCAGGACGTCTCCCTTAATGACCATTGTTTGTTGGTTCTAGCACTAGGCAGTCATGTATTCAAACTATTGGCACTTGAAGCACTTGATTTGGCTAGTCTTCCTGCCTGATCCATACCTCTTCTCATAACTTTGGGTCGACACTTCACCATCTAGTCAGCCTTTCTAATCAACTTGAACATCCATCTTTCGGCTTAGGTCGGTACTTGATTGAGCTCAGTGACTTGCCTATCTAGGTTGGCTAGTCAACATCCTTGTCGGTACTCAACTCCTTTGCCTTTCTACTTGCTGGGTTATCCTGATGGCTTCATTCAATGTGGTAAAGTGTTGGAGTTCCACAATATCTCAAATATCACCTCTTAATCCAATGATGAATCTTGAAACTGTTCAAACTGGTGGTTCATCCACTTCACAATGGATCATAAGCATTTGAAATCCTTAAACATACTCGTCAACAATCTAACCTCCTTATCTTAGCTCCTAAAGCTGAGTGAAAATATCTTGAAGATAATTTTCTAATACAAACTTGTTTTTTAGTATTCTCTCCATCTTGAGGTAAGTATTAATCTCTCAGTAGCCCTCTCGTCTCCTCATGCCATGGAAATTCTTTCACTACATGGCAACATATCTAGAGAACTCAACAGTAGCAGTTCTCACTTTCTCATAATCCTCGTATTGATAATAATAAAAAACACGCTCCACCTTCTCTTCCCACTCCAAATACTCATTAGCATTCCCAAATCCATTGAAGCTTGGAATTCGAAGCTTCACATGGTCAAATGCTTTGGAGACTCACACGCATTCTTCTTCAAAATACTCCTCTTTTCCTATGTTTGTCAAATCAATCCTACTCCTTACTCGTCTACCTACTCCTCCACCTCAAACTGATTAAGCTAGTTTCTAACCTCTAACAGGTTAAATTGCTTGTGGAGTGTTTTACGCGGCTTCAATTGATCGGTAAGACAACGCATATATAGCTCGGGTCAAATCAACCAAGAGGTCAGCCACTTCATCAAGTCTCTCGTCAATGCTTCTAAAGATTCCTTAAGACTGTCGTTTATGGTGGATAACTCCACTATTGTCATCTCCCACACCAACATTCACACTCAAGTCTGTCATTTTCTCTACAGATCCAAAGTTCAAGCAAACACTTTAGAAAATTAACAGCTAGTAAATACAATAACTAAGATGAACATAATAACTTGCTGTATTTCACACTCGCAAAATAGAATATAACAAAAAGAACCAACTATAGCTCATATAAGACCTCATCTTTGATATCAAGATGGTACAAACTATGACCAAGAACAGATAAAACCAGTCGCTGGATGGGTCTAAGCTTGTAGAAAGCTTGAAAGGAATGATGGGGAATGGTGCAAAAAAGGACGAATGCAAATGAAGGGTAAGCAAAAACTCATGAACAGCTTTAATGGATATAACACACCAATAAAACTTCCAAGAACTCATAACACAATTTGATATGATACACGAATCAGTCCGATAAGGTTACTCGCCACTTAGCCTTACTCAAGAGTTAGGATAAGAGTAAAGTTGAGAATAAAAGGGTAATGTTTACATAAGGAAGGAAAAATACTTAAGTATATTAATGTTCAATCTAATTCTCTACATTTACAAGTAAAGGGGTATTTATACCCATAAGTTAGGGCAACTTACCCAAAAGGGAAAAGAAAAGATAGGCATTTCCTAAAGAAGTAATATATAAGATACAAAAGGATGAAAACAAATATATAAGGAAAGCAACCATTAGTGCAACAAATTCTACACATGATACTATATACATGGTGATGCCGTTGAAAGATGTGGATAAAAAGTATGGACAGCACAGCTTGCTTGTCCGAGCAGGGGTGGCTTAGTCAGTCTGGACTCTTTCTCTCGGCTTCTTAGTAGGGGTACGACCAAGTAAGTAATTAACTAAGCATGTATGAGAATGAAGATGGGATGTTGTCTCAACCTTTCGCCTCTCATCACACAACATATGAGAAATAAGCAGTCACTTAGCTCAGCAGGCAAAATGTGTTAACAAGGAGATACTCGGTCTTTGCATAAGTAAGCTAGAATAAGAGGATTCATCTCGCTAGTCCCTCTAGTCCTTGGGCTCAACTACTGGTCAGTGGTCTAATAGCCTGATTCTTATCATTATTATCTCTTCAAATTAAGGAAGATGTAGAGAGCACAACAAGACCATTGGATGCTCTCAATGTTGGCTTAGCATTTTATATTTTTTGAGCCATTAATCAAAGATATGAAACTAAAAATATATTGTTCAATTGACAACCCCCCATTTATCTAGAGCAAATATAACATTTGTTTCAAGACTAATTGTCTTGTCAAAGATTTAATCATGTTAATAATTCCTACTTCTTCTACAAAACACTATTAGTGAGACTTAGTGACTAACTTATAGCCTACTCATCAAGTTCACCCTATTATAGTCCATGGAAATTGGCCTCTTTAAACTTAGTTGCAATCTACAACAGAATCCTATGCACCCTCACTTACAGCGAACCAACATTTATGTATTCACAAAATTTCTCCATCTTGAACTTTGTTATTATGCCTTTTGCCTATATAAAACTAGATATAAATAGTTAATCTTAGACCTCCTTCTCAGTTGAAGCTATAATACCTATTTGCCATGATCCCATTTGGTTTTCACATAGAGATTAACATAATACACGAAGCAAAAGAACAAAAAATTGCACAACTTCACTACTAAATGGTTCTCACAATCACTTAAAGCAACTATTACACATCAAGCCCCATAGGGGTTCTTGTATCTCTCTTGCTTTCATTAATACGCTATAACAATATATTTACAAAGTTATAGAGCCAAACCTCTATAACTCAATACGAGAAATAATTTGATACATAAGAAATCAAAGAAACAAGACATTATTTTAGCCTCTCAAGGTTCGGCAAAATGATGAACCACTTCGGTTAAATCACGAGCCCCTTTAGCCAACTTTCAGCCGCTCTAAAACTCAACTTATATCTGCTCCATGTCTACATCCACATGCTCCAAAATCTGAATCCAATCAAAATTTAAGACACACTTACAAGCTCCAAAGTATATAGCTTAACAACTAAAAGAATATCTCTTATTAAAGCCAGGAGCTGAGAGCTTCAGTAATTTGTTGGATATGCTTTGGTGAAAGTTTAGAGAACTGAGGGCAATCAAAGATTGATTTAACTTGAGAGGAGAGTAGAGAGCAGTATGGAATCAGAGGAAAGAGATGGAGCTTTTAGTGCAGTAAGAAACATATGCTTCTTTGTACTTTGTTTTTGGTAATCTTTATAAGGGAACCATGTTCTTTACAATATTTATAAGACATAGCAATCTTTATTTTTCTTTCCGTTGCATGGATTTGCTGATTCCCATCACATGGATAAAATTTCCGTAACATCATAGTTAGTCGTGAAACTAAGAACAACAGACTGGACATGTTTAAATCCTAGATGTGTATCATCAAAAATTGTCTACAACTATACCGTTACCTTAATTTTAACATTATCCTATGATATTTCCAGAAAATGCAGGTTCGGCCATATCCGTTTTATTCCAAATTGATCTCTTTGCATAATAGAAATTCTTAAATTGTGCGAGATTCTTAGGATAAGGAACTCATCACTGGTTCACGTTGATAGAATCGAGCCTTGATGCTTTGTTCTTAGATGCACCCTAAAGTATGGCCGCATACATTTGGCGGTTGTCAAAGGGCTTGGCTCGCATCAATGTAAAGTTCAGATCTACAACGTCTCATTATAAGCTGGTTTTGGCACAACCAACCCATTTTGTCTTTTAGCATAAAACTTCAATAGTATTCAATATTCATGTGCCATGTAGATTGGCCGGTAGCCGGCAAATACTAACGAATTTGTAACACGTAGATATCTTTTTAAAACCACAATAATAGTCTTTTAGAAACTATCTCTTACTATTATTATAAATTAAAATATTATTTATACTTATCCATCACATTACTTATTAATTCGCATGAAGAAATAATTTCGATACTGGTAACTCAAATAAAATTGTCCGGATGACCAGAAAGAACGAGCAACAAACAACATAAACAACAGTAAGCAGATCATTCCAACGATATAGTTCCATAATATCGAGATGTCTTTTTTTCATTCTGGCATTTCAGATTCTGACAATATTTGAACAGCTAGATCGCACAATGGAACAAAATTGATATTCGGATAGAGATACATCAGTTGATGCTTTTAAGCATTATATCTATTTGATTCTCCTATTGAAGAAGAATACTTTGTACATGTATGGAGAATTTCCCATGATTCTACTTAGTAATGTGACAAGTTTTGACAGATTTTGCATCCCTTTGTATGAGAAGAACCAAATTTATGGTTCTAAAAGAATTTCTTCAAGTTTTTCCATGGTAACAAATAGAAATTCCATTAGCAATTGCTGCAAATGGAGCATCAGTCTTCTTCATCCACTTCATGAAAGGGAAGTGGCACTGTCTTAACTGCCCTGAATTTGCCAGCATTGTTTAGATGCTCATTCTCCAGCCTGAACAAGTGGAGCGAGTTCTTGTTATCAAAACCGATATGTCAAAATTACTGAATTTTAATTCTGCTTCATAAAGATCAAGTTACCTGTAAAAATTCCATTGCCCTCTCCTAATGACTTCTAGTGCTGCAACAAATAGTTCTGTTACCCGATAATCGACCCCTCCGAAACTGGAATGGAGAACAGTTTGCAACCAAGCAAGCCTAAGAACAAGGTTCAAGCCCTGCAGTATACAACAAATGTTTCTTACGATATGTCTCAAGTCCAAAAGAATCTTCTTTTCTTGGAATAGAACTTATTCATTCCACTTGTTTGTTAATTGAGTCAATCAACTTAAAGGAATATGCTATTCATCAACTAGTTTTTTTTTTTTTTTAATCATTACGCGAATCTTTTATACACCGATGAAACTTAAACTATTTTGAGAAAGTTTCCGGAAATTGCAAATTCACCCCCATTCTATTGGTCAGGTGTAGAATTACCTTAACAGCTCTAAAAATGTAACTTCACATTTCTATAACCTTTTGGAATATGCACACATCTTTCTAATTTGTTACCAAAGCTCCAAAAGCGTTACTCTTACTGGCTTTTTCAGCAAATTCAGAACCTTTTCGATGGTTAAAGAGGAAAATGCATATTTTCAAAATTAATGGTTCATTTAAAGTCGTGTTTTGGAGTTTAGGGAATGGATCCTCATTTAATCAATAGTTTTAGGTGTGAATTTGCCATTATCTGAAATGTTTTCAATCTTCTATATTGTGCTGGAGCATGATGGAGTCAAGTTATGTACCATGGAGATGTAGTACGTGATTTTTCGACGCAGCAATAATTCATTCCTCAGCCATGGATTCTTAGAATTCATTTGGAGAAAGCCCCAATCCTTAACAAAGTCCCAATATAATTGGTACACTGTTGCACCACTAGAGATGATCACAACAAGACACAGCCATCCAACACTTCTCTCCTTTTCATAGGCAACTTTAGCCCCTGCTGCTAACATTGCTGATACATATTTCCCTAGATTTATTAGATGGCTTGTCTGTCCTTCATCAAACCATCTCCGAGCACACTGCAGACCGAAGCATCACAATTAGTAATCACATTTATAGATAGTGAGTTGAATTCTATGCACTGTCGATCGACTACCCTTTAATTATTTCCATGTTATGGGCATTGGTCAATGTTCAAATCTAGATCTACACATGGGGGACACATGGGGGGAACGCTAAGTTATAAATATGAAATCCCACACCAGATTGAATAGGCTTAAGCTTAAACTTTACCCCTTGTGTGTGTTTATATTTATTGATTAACATGAAATTATAGGAGATTCTCCTGTTGTACCTGCATTGCCCTCCAGTAATATGGTAAAAACGACACCGCATAAGCAAGGTCTTGGTAGTGCTTGGTCCTCATGCAATAGCCGTAGTCTTGAGTCTTGTAGCTGCCTGTTATGTAGTAACAGGCCACATACTCCAAGTTTCTGAGTGCAGGGACCTGCTCCAAATGTGGTTTACTTCAGTGACTAATTCTTTGACAAGCCTATGACCCTAAAGAAACCTTGATAATCTCAAACGAGTAACATTAAATTTTTGAAAGATACCTGGCTACAAAGTTGATCAGCCATGAAGAAGTCCAACATCACAACCTGCAGACAATTAAAAACTCCCTAAATATGCTTCAATGAATCTTCTACGAATTTTCAAAGCAATCGCCATGTTTTTAAAGTGTACCTTGTATAGTGGCGATAGAATTATGTTCCTCATAACGCAAACAAGACGGTACCGGCTTGATCGATAGAAAATGTTGAATGGACACACGAGCAAGAGTATGAAAACCTATGCATACACAACAAGTGATACTATAATCAGAACTTATAGGTTTTAGTTTTCAGTGAGTAATATTTAGAAAGCAAGCAATTACCAGTAAAAGGAATCCAGGGATTGCTTGAACTTGAGCATAGGAATACCCCTTTGTAAGCAATGACAAATGCGCAAACATGACTCCAACGACAATAGCCATCAAGAAAGCACAAATTAAGAAAACATCTCTGTATTTCAGTTCCTTGGTCGGAGCTATCTCAAAGATGAAGCTGTAATTAATGCGCGTCTTTCTCCAGGCGACAATGTTGCCGCCATACAGGAAAAAGTGCAGAAACAATAGGCTGAACATGCTGTAAACACAGAAATTTAGCAGCAGTTAAGGTAATTTTCATAAGATTTAATTGTTAAAAATTAATTGAATGATGGTAATAGTTAGTTTCTTGCCTTAGTACTGGGTAAACCGTCTCCATGTAGACTGTGTCAGCTTGCCTTCTATATGTTCCAGTGATATGTGCCATGATGATGTAACCGGCCAGAAGTGCCAAGAAACAGCCAGTAAACAGCCCTGACCATGTTAATGCAATTTTTTATTCGATTAATACCATTTCCAGCTTGAATATGTTGGTTCTTATCGGTTTTCGGTTTTAATTTATTTTCTCAAGAAACATGTAAGAACGGAACAACGTATCGCAGTCGCTTCAAATTTATCAATATCCTCGTAATTAGTCAAGAGTAAAATTTAGATAACGTTTTGAAGTATAATGATTAAATCAGCCTATATAATTCATAATTTCGTCATTCAAGCACCAAGTAGAGCTACATCTTATCATTAACCCAATGGGGTCCTGTGCTAGCAACTTGCAAAGCCCGATCATGGCTCAATCATAACATGAAAGACAATTTCCTGGGCTTCAAACCAGTCATTTTTGTTGTGATATCTAAGTCATGCGTGCCTGCTTATAGGTATGGCAGACAAGGGCACTATACTCAAATTAAAGTTTCATCATGCCTAGCTGCGGCGTCAAGAAAACGCAGACATATTAGGCTTTGGTCTACGTAGAGAATGGGGAACTGGGGACCGAGGATCATCATGATCATGGTCCTACAAGATACAATGTCTCTTACGATGAGAAAATTTACGTGTGAATCTGGTCTATAAAGATCTAAAAACAAACTATTTAAGTCTTCCATTGATAAGATTTGTAATCAATATACCATCATCATTTTTTCATATATTACATGTCGTGTAGTTTATGACAACATCATATTAAAATTATTCAATTAACATGAAAATTTTAAAACTTAACTCTATACAGTAGAGGAATCCTAAGATTACGTCATGCAATGGGACCTATACATCATCATGGTCCACTTGAAGCATAGACAGCTTTTTTATTCCTTTTTTTTCCTTTTGTTTTTTTCCCTCAATAGACTAGAAAGCTCAAAGCTTAATAGGATTCGGTCTTTTTTTCCTTTAGACACTACAACTTTTTCTTAACCAATTCTAATCAAAAGATGATTATTAAACAATGTTATCTAGGAAACTTTCATTTTTGTAATGCTAATGATGTACAACACATGCCATTTAAAATGCTCATTATTAACAAAGGAATTTGGAAAATTATATCATAAATCATTTTACATGTTCAAAATTACAATATACATTTTAATATTTGCTTTCACATTTAAGATAATTTCAAAATGGTTCCATCAATCTAAATACACTTATATTTTCATATATTTCTTGTCTTGTTAGTATCATTTAATGATGAGCATTTCGAATGCTATATTCGCGATTTTATTACTTACCAATGAAAAAGGTTTTGCCATGTGAATCTTTGCGCTGATGGGGCTTGAGGTATTTCATAGCCTTTATTCTGTCTTCTTCAGCGAAGTGCTTGATGAAGAGCTTCTCCACTTCATCTGATAAGTTCATCACCTGTCAATTCTTGCGTTCATGAGCAGAACACAACTAAAATACAAAGCTATGTATTATGTTAAAAGCACCAGACAAGAATATCTTATGACCACTTTATTTACAGACATGAAAATTTAGTATCAATTTCCACTCTATGCTGTCCCTCTAAAGTTTCAATCAGGTGTTCATAGGTATCGTTTGTATCCTTGTATTATATTTATTTATTTTTGTCTACAATAATTAAGAATGTCAAGAACCAGAAAAATTGATAATGATTTATGATTTATGGGTTCAATTAGGAGATATTTATATGTCTACCTTGTTTGAGCTGTTGAAATAGGAGCTCTCCACGACCCTCAGATATATTGGAAGGATTTGTTTCCCAGTAACCTGCATCAATCAAATAAAGTTATTGTAAATTTTAATTCTTTTTGGGGTAAATTGGAAATACATTCTTTAAATTCTTGGTCAAGTGCAGATAATAAATCGATCAACTTTCAAAATGTGACTTCGCATTTCCATGATTTATGAAAATATGCACATGTGCCCTAAAATCATCATTAAAACCCTAAATCCGTCGCTATTATTTATGATTCTTGTAGCGAAGGTTTTGTGATTTTAGCAACATTCGAGTGTTATTTGTATAAATCTAAAAGTTACAAGCAATAAAATCACATTTCAAAAAATTTAGAGGATATATGGGTACTTAAACAATAGTTTAGAAATGTATTTGTTCCAAAAATAAAAAAATTAAGGTGATAGGGTCAATCATTTCTTACCTTGTCGAACTTCTTCAAAATCTTTATAAAAGCAAGCATGTTCAAGTTCCTGAAATTCAAATTATAGTGGTTGACACGTCAGAAACTCTAGAGAAAATGTTCAAGTAACCACTTCTCTAATATTTTCTTTTTATTGTGGTTCAGTAACTAATTTATAGTAAAGAGGAATTTGCTTATGGACTTAATGATTAAATCCCACAAGAAAAAAATAGTAAATTTTAAAGGTCATGTATATATCTAACTCCGATCCTCAAATATATAAATTTGCGTGCAAAGTCATGCATTACATTGGATAGACATCACATGAACTGTTAAAATTGGAAATTATTGGGTAGATCTCTTGAACACCCTTGCACCACAAATACTACTATAAGATGTTAAAGTTATGGTTCCCATAATAAGTGGATTCCATAAATCTAAAGACATATAATCGGAGATACAGTGAAAGGAAAAATAATCTTCAAAAAATATTCTCAAAACTACTTGAGATCGCCTTAATCGCCTCTTTAAAAGACGATTAAGACAATCTCAAATAGCATGATAAAATAGTTTTAATACAAATCTACTAAAACTATTTTAGTAATGTTGAATAGTCATAGAAATTGTTTCTTGAAGACGCGATTTCAATTTGAATTGAAATTGGCGATTTCAAGTGTTGTTTGATGGGTATTTTTGGGATTTTTTTTCTTTTGCTATATTTTCGTTTTTCCCAACGATATATACAACTTATTTGAACAATTGGTACCCATTAAATTATGGAAAAAATAAAATTGTACCTATTCCATGAAAAATATTTTCAAAAGTATTTACTATAAATAAAATTATGCTTTTGTTAAATATTACCCTAATAATTTCAAGCGGTTGCATTGGCTAGTGACTTTTAGTAGTTACTTGATGTGGTAGTCATAGTAGCTAGTGGTAGTAATTTATAAATATTGAAAATACTAATGAAAAAAAAAAAAGAAAGAAAATGATTCTTTATTCAAAATAGATCATTTTCTCCATTTTATTAATATTCTCTGTAATGGTTAAATACCATTATTAGCCACTGGCTACTGTTTTTGTCTCTTATCATAATTTTAATGGTAGAAACTACTAATCACCGTAACCTCTTGTACTATTATAGTTATTAATAATTTTAATGCTTTAATTATCTAAAGAACTGCTGAAAAGGCATTCCATAAACGAACAAACTCTAGTAGTCAAAAGTTTTATTTCCACCATCGTTAAAAAACTACCTTAAAAGAATTGACCACTGGTTAGACAGGCTTTCTTTTGTTGTTTTTTTTTTTTTTCTTTGTGAAAAATTGTACCTGTATGTCTCAAGATAGCCCAACCCTTTGTAAAGCTCAATGAAGGCTCCTCTAATCATCTTCTCTGCTCTATGCAACTTTGCCTTGTTGATGTTAACTTTGCTTCCGTCCAGGCTTCCTTTCTTGTAAGATGGGCTGACAAAATCTTCCCAAACTAAGTATGTTATGGCTGAGAATGTACGAGCGGGCGTAGTCAAAGGAATATTTATCCTTAAACTCTTTCCTTGACAATTGAAAGACCGACTAGAAAGTGATCTAAGTTTGCTGTCTTCTCTTCTTAAGCTCATTGATTTCCCTATCTCCTCTGGTTTAGGAAAATCTGTTGTTGTCTTGCCGTCTGCCACGATGTCATTTTCGTTGCTCTCTAGCAGCTCATCTTGTTCAGTTCTGTCCCGGACAGAGTCCTCCCCTGCATCCAATGCAACAAGAATTAAATGTAAGATCCTTGTATTTGTGTTAATGATTGACTATCAAGTTTTGTGAAACATGTAGCGCAATACTCCTTGGTTCGCCATGCAAAAATGTGACAACCCAGTTAACCAGACTGAATTTGAATTCATTAGACAGAAAATGGGCAAAAATGTGATCGGTGAAAATACCAGATGATAATGTGTGCGAAATTGAAGGGTCGTCTTTGTAATTATGGGAAGAGGACCCCTTTTCACGCTGTTGCTTGAGAACATCCTTAAGCTCAAGCAGGATTTCCATTTGTTTCTTCAAGGACTCTCCTCTTTCTAAGAATTCCTTCTCTTTGGTCTTGTAGAATTGGTTCACTTTGTTGAGCTGGTGGTCCAAGCATGAAAAGAACTCCTTGGCAGCGTCAGAATCATCAAACTGTTCCAGCAATTCGGTCTCATACAAATCTCCCATACTCGCCGAGGATGCAAGCTTCCGATGCACCTATAAAGCATAAAACGCAGGACAATTTTCATATCATAGTACATAATGGACAATTAAAACATGTAGGAGTGTAAAGGGAAAAAAGAGTATTACATGGATGACCCCATGGTCTCTATGTTTATGTCCAATGTGAGACAGCTTTCTGATGGAGGATAAGAAAGTGCTGTGTTGTTCTTTGCTTGATGATGCTTGAGTGTTAGGAAGATGTATTTTCTTGAGATCTTTCTTCAGTTGCCAGTAATCAACAAAGGCTTCTTTCCATTCAGGTACAAGCTGACCCTCAAATTGCTTAGAAAATTTCACCATCTTTGATTTCTAAAAATTTATATATAAATTTAATAATCCTATGCAATGAATGCAATATTAACTATATAGTGGAATGTGGATGTGTGAGAGCAAAATAGGTAAGTGGAGCTTAGTAAGTGTAGGCTTTGTGTCGTGTTGTGACTTGTGAGTGGTTCAATCGGGGTCTAGCGTGATGTTTATATATGCTAAAAATTGGGATTGATTGATGTGCCTGGATGGATGCCTGGACAGCACATTCTATAATATCCTTTAGCAGAAATTCGATCCTATGATTCTTCCACTTCAATTAATGCCAAGTAGTGGCAAAGGTTCGCCGTAAAATGACCAAACAACCAACCAATCTAAAGGCCTAGCACCTCATGACCTATTCTTTGTAAAGATTTGGAAGCAAATTATTCGATTTTCTTAATATCTCCTACTTGCTTTGATGATACTAAGATCCCGTTTTTGGGAGAACAAATCTACTATGCCAAATATATATGTACAACACTAAGAAGACAGTATTGGTCCAAGAAATATTTTGAGATGTGAATGAAAAAGAAAACGGGTCTTGAATGGTGGAATATTATTGATTTGTAGGACTAAAAATAAGTTTTATCACAAGACAGCGGTTTGTTTAAATAGATGGATGCATGCAATTACGTTGGTTTCCTAGGAGTTGTTTGCTTGTGGAAATGAAGCTTATTAATGGGTAACTAGATAATGCAAAAATACACAAAGGTGGCCTCTGATTTGACCAGCCTGATTTCCACTAGTTGAGGATATATAAAAGTCCCAATTATATGATACACCACTACCAGCATGCAAAACTTTTGGCTTTGTTAAAAAGAGATTGGGATGGTCTTCTTCAGGATGTGTTCTACATCATTATTGTCAAGTAAACACATTTTTTTCCCCAAAAAGAGGATAAAGGGAAAGCATTGGTGCTACTCATACGTCTACCTCTTTTAAATGCATGTGCCTATGGATAGAGAATAAGGTTATAGCTTCAATGGTTGGGATAATGTTAAAATTATTATCTAAACTTTGAATATTTTTGCAATTTTACATCTGAAATTTGAAGTTGGAATATGTCATATCTAGTTTAAGTTTTTATTTGTCAAATTTACTACCTTATCTATTATTGATGTGTATAAGAAAAAGGTGGTTGAGCTTAAAGGCAATCTGTACAAGTAACAAACGTAAGCTTAAGAGAACAGTCAGAGGTATTTTCGATATGACCAGTACAATACTTAAATCAGTAGCAAGTGTAGGAGAGAGAGTAAGTGTGTAATGAGATTGAAAGAGCATAAAGTTTAAGATCCTTTTTCCCATTACCTTTACTTGGTACTTATAAGTGTAGCAAGCAAGCTATTTAAAGCTAATGAACTCGATATCCTCTCTTTGACTTTAGATTTTGTAGAAAGGATCTTGAGACAACCTTATGCCAATTGTAGATTTTCCTTTTATAGCCAAGATGCTCTTGCCTAATCTTCTTTTCATCTTATAGGTTGGACATAATCATCATGGGCTTAACTACCCATGTTCTAAAGGTCTAAAGGAAAGCAAGAGCTTTGGATATGCCTTCTAACGAGGTTGAAAGAGCTTTAAGGAGCTTGGTCTAAGCTATAATGAGTTGTCCTTAAAGTTGGAGATTTGCCTAGATAAATGCAAGGTTAGTTGAGCTTAAGGGAGTTTAACATGAGCTCTAATGAAGTTAGTTTGGGCTTAATGGGCTTAGGCTATACTCTAAGGAGGTCAATCCGGTATTAGAGGTTTATATCTCAAATAGCATATTGATACCTATAATTGTAACTTTGACAAACAATTATTTATCATTTTATCTTTTTAAAGATGATGAGATAGTAAATTTGACAAATAAAAGCTATTATGTATGAAATTTAGTAACTTTAAGCTTTAGATATAGCATCCAATAAGTAAAAGGTTAACTAGATATGATATTCAACAATTTGAAATTTTAGATATAAATTTGAAAAAGCACTTATAGTTTCGACAATGATATTCACATTATCCCAATTGTTTTTAATATGATAAATTTCATTTTATATATATAAGCCATCATCTTTTAGCTCTTATATACTTATATTTTTATTATTAATATTTTAAATATTTGTGTTTTATGTTGATCCATCACTTTTAGAGTTGTAAACAAGCCAAGCCGAGTTAAGCTTTTAAATGCTTAAGCTCGACTCGTCTCGTTGAAAAATTATTAAGCTCGAGCCAAGCTTTTTATTAAGCTTGAAATTAAGGCTCGAGCTCGATTCGTTTAGATAAATGAGTTTTGTTTTGAGCTCAAGTAGAACCAAGCCTAAAGCGAGCCTATCTTGAGTCTACTAGCGAGCCTATCTTGAGTCTACTAGCGAGCCTAAGTATATAAAATTAAAAAATATATAAATAAATAGATTAATAAGTGATGAATAAGGATTAGATTATATATTATCCTATAATATATTATATATTATATTTATGTATATTATATAGATATTAGTCTTTAGATTTTAATAATATATAATATTTATAATATATATAAAATTTATAAATTTACTCACGAGTTTAAATGAGCTCGCTCATAAGTCTAAATAAGTAAGCTAGAAAGCCTGAATTAGAGCTTGAACTCGACTCGTCTAAGTAAATAAGTTTCATCTTAAGCTTAATTTCCACTCATTTACTAATTAAGCTCAAGCACAACCAAGTTTTAAACGAGCCGAGCTCAGTTTGTGAACAACTCGGCTCATTTGCAGTTCTAGTAACTTTAAGTCAATGAACTAATAACATTTAATTTTTCACATCATTCCCAACTTCGAAATGACAATCATGCAATTTTAATATGATTTTATTATAATAAAAATTAATTAAAAGTGATAAAATGCATAATCAATGGGTCAAATGCATTAAATTTAGAAAAGAATCAACATTATGACACAAATGACTTAAACATTATTTACATGTTAATTTTAATGGATTAACTAACATTTTAATTTTGTGATTTAAAAATATCATAAATTTTAAAATTTGATCTACTTTATTCACATATATATTTTCATGAGTTGTTTTTTTGTCGGTTTTTCATATATGCAAGTTGATATATGGTATTCCAAGGACATGAAAATTTCATAATTGTCCAGCTTGATTTTGGAGATTTTATTTATAACCGGAGGCTATTTTCGCAATTTCCAAAAGACTTAGAGCAAAAATTTTTTAAAAAATAATTAATCAAGAAAAATTCTAATTTGTATTTGAGCTCGTGAGAATTTTAGATATTTGTGAAAAATTTGCTTGTTAAATTTCATGCAACAACTAAATTTCGTGAGTTTATCGAAGCTTTAGGGGCATTTTGGTTTTGTTTACCGGTATGAGTTTTATACTCCGGGTTATTACTTAAGATTCCTCTTAGAAAAATTATATTAGTCCGTATTGATATATGAAAATAAATTTAAATAAGAAATTAATATTTTAAAATGTTCAAATAAGAAATTAATATTTTAATAATTAATTGAAATGTGAGATTACCACCGTAACACCATTAGCTTCATCTGATATAATCGTTAAGTGATACATAGCACTCATATAGCATACACGTGATATACACATAGCGTTGTATATCTAAATAATGACTAAATAGAAAAAGCATAAAATATATATAATTGAAAAAGGAAAGAAAATTTTTAAAAAATAAGAAAAATAAAAATAGAAAACTAAAAAATTAAAAATAGATTTCCAATATATAGTTACTTAAAAATTTAAGAAAAATAAAGAAAAAAATAAATAAATATGATAAGCTAATGCTATGACCACCTTGATCTTAAGGTGGCTAAACAGCCACAAAAAAATAAATAAATAAGTCATAGCCCACTTAAAAATATGAGTTATTCAATGTACCAAAGGCTAAGAGGTGGTTACCTCCATCTTAGGGAATCGTGCGAACCCCCTTTGTGGTAAGTGGCAATCACCGCCCCTTTTCTAACAAAACAAAGAAAAGAGTTGAGATCCAATTAAGTCTAATTAAGTCGCATGAACAAATTAAGTTTCAACTTTTTTTTTTCTTTTGTTCTTAAAGGGGCAATAATAACAACCCACTGCAAAGTAAGGAGGGGTTAACCTCCACTTCATGGTAAGTCAAATGACCCATGTGTTCAAATGGGTTGCAACCTATCTTGTTCATGACTATTCTAACTACCTTAAGATCAGAAGGTGGTTAGCGATCACCTTAAGAGGTTTGTGTAAACTCACTTAAATGGTCGCTGATCACCTTTTAGTTTTATAATGGTAAAATGACTGTTTTTCATCCTTTTTTTTTTAGTTTTTCTTAAATTTATAATGAATTTTATTATCGTAAATTTGTTTTTAATTTTCTAATTTTTTGTTTTTATTTTATTTCTTTTTATATTTTTAATTTTTTTAATTTTATAGTTAATTATATTTTCCTATATGTTTTTTACTTTGTTTTTCTATTTGTTTTTTTTTCTTTTTTTTCAAATTTTCTTTCTCTTTTTTTTGCAATTTTATATATTTGTATGCATTTTCTACTTATTTATTATTTAAATATATACGTAAGTGCCATATTTATGCCATACATATTCCACATGAGCATCACATATCACTTAACAGCCATATCAAATGAAACTAATAACATTATAACGACTTCTCTAATTTAACCACTCACTAAAATATTAATCTATTATTTGAATTTATACCTAAACGTTGATACCCGTCAATGTAATTTTCTCGATTCAACTTAAATTAAGAGTACAAAGTACCATGTTTGAAGTTTTTTTATACTTGTGCAAAGAAAATATATGTTTGCATGAGATAGGACTCTAGAGGTGTTTTGGTCATTTCGCAAACACTTTGCACTGAAAGAAAGGATGGTAATTAGAGCATTTTATTACATATATCTACTCTAAATAGTTAGCTAGTTTGTCTTAGACGGTTATTTTGTGCAGCTAGCTGGAGTTAGTTTTAACAGTTGTAGACTTAATATATAGAGACAATGTAGTATACAGAAAATACAATACGAAATACAGATTCAAAGTCCCTTAGGATATTGAAATTTTTATATGTGGTTTCTTAAATACCATTCATTCATAAGATTTTGGAGGTCAAATTGTTTCATTTTCACATCTAATGAGATTTCATAATTTTTCTCCGAATTTGTATTTTTATGTACACTTTTGTATTTCATATCTTATATTTTGTACTTTTCTTTTATGTTTTCCTCTTCTTCTTCTTCTTCTTGTGCATACCAACACTCAAAGAGCAACATA
Source organism: Lumnitzera littorea (assembly GCA_024138015.1). Taxonomy (NCBI): domain Eukaryota; kingdom Viridiplantae; phylum Streptophyta; class Magnoliopsida; order Myrtales; family Combretaceae; genus Lumnitzera; species Lumnitzera littorea. The sequence continues at coordinate 23,409,973 of JAMXBB010000005.1, read as the reverse complement.
TTGTACACAAAATTCAGAGTTTCTCTGATCTATAATTTCCCTTTATTCTTATAATTGCCCTCATGATGCGCAACTCTTCTTAAATTTGTATTTTTCACAAATAATTGCAATAATAATTTATTATGAATCCACATGAAAATCACATAAATTACATCATAAATTCTTCAAAATAAGATTTCTAATTTCCCATTCTCTTATTTTTCCATAAGTTCTTCTTAGTCATAAATATGCTTAAAATTTTCATAATTCTTCTTTAAAATTTCACAACTCCCATAGGAAAATTTGTAGATCTGGGGCACAAAACTATAGTCACTGCCCAGCACTGAGGTATTATGATATGCGAAGTAAAATGTAAAGCGGCTAACAATTATTGACACGATATAATAATTAATACGAATACAAACATAATAAGATTATAAACACGATTACACAAAGAAAACACGACACACGATATGAAAATAGTATGAATAAACGCTATTATATTATAAGTTAATCATTTATTATTTTATTAAAGACACGAAATAAAGACAATATGAATTACTAGCCCTAATAAAATAGTAGAAGGAGGATAAAATCTTCACAAATCTATTAAGTTGTACTCATCAAGTATAATAATAGATTCAAGGTGCCTACCGTCCGATTTTAAAGACACTTAGATTTTTAAAAAAGTCAATTAAAAATTTAAAGCTTTGAGTGGGAATGAAAACTTTTAGAAGGTCCCTTGAGTTTTATTTTCTTTTGAAAAATAAGGATGCAATATGTTATTATTTCTATCTCTATCCCATTGAGATAGAATCTAAATGATCTCCATTCTCCAGCATATTTTATTGCACGGATTACCTTGTGAGGTCATGCCAGCTTACCCTGTGAGGTCATGTATACAAGTAAGAAAGGTGTTATAAAGAATTGTGTCATGCATACCAAGGTAAGACAGGTTTTATAAAGAATTGGAGACAAACTAAAGAGTTAATGATGTTAGAAAATTCTAACTTACACATGGTCCTACTTTTCTATATAACAATAAGTTTGATTGATTTTATAAGAAATGAAATAAAACAATTATTCCTTTTATATAGAAGCTATTATTATATTTGATTGGTGAAATAATTATTATAAGAAACTTCTATGGTTACCAACCATAATTTCTTCTCAAGACTAATGGAATAGCTAATCCTTAGTATTTTCTATCATATTTATCCATGAAACCTTAGTTATGTGTACCGGCAAATTTATACGTATTTCCAATTTATTATTAATATTATTTTCATGCAATTAAACAAAATAATAGTTCTTTTTTTTTTTTCTGTTTTATATATCTTAATGATTGTGAACTATTCCTATCTTACTTCATTATGCATCCGAATATTTCATGAATATATTATATACCTAATTTTAAATATATCCGGCTGTACCGACCAACCACTCCATGCACTCTTTCTCTAAGCTGATCGATATGTTCCCTTAGCGAGATCAGGTGAAGCACACGATGCTAATTTACTTTCTTTATCCGTGATTGCTCCGATCCAATGATTCTTCAACATAAAAATAAAAAGGAATCGATATCTTGCTATTTTATGTACCTTTTTTTTTCCTGCCCTTAGCTTTTTTATTGTTTGGCCACCGTAACTTTTTCTAATTTGGATAGGCTAAAACCTCATATACAAATGTGATATACTTGTGGCTGCTAAGAAAGAATTAGTATCAAATTATAGTGGATGAATTGGAGAAAGGTTCCGATCTTTATTCTCTATTCCCTTCATCGGCAGCCACACACTATTCGTGCAACTTGCCTTCTATATCTCATATAGTATTTCAAAATTCATTCCATGAACAAGGAAAACGTGGGAATAAGTACGTGAGAAGTCCTTTGTACTCTATGTCAGGATTTGATTAAATCTTTTTCATTGTTTTACCCTAAAAGATAATTCACGAGAAAAAATTATATCAGTCAAAACAATTGATATAAGAGATTAACAAATGAAAGGTTAGATTATGAAAACTAGGCCGAATAGCTTGGAGTATCAAAATATTATGCATAGGGGATACCATCTTTTTTCTTAAGATAACAAAACTCATCCAATTGAGAAGTATAACAAATCCCATAAAAGAATAACATAATAAAGTGATCAAAATATATATATAACACTTCTTATTCTGAAAACTACTAATCAACTAATATTAGTCCAAACACCTAAACATTCAAACTAACCAAATCTCTGAAGTGAATTGTGGTTGATGGAATGATAGATCAATAATGGTGAGAATGGTAGGAAAAGGAAAATGGATTTGAGAATAATAATAATGGTGGATCCATAGATATTAAGATCAACAATGATGGATCTTAAAATTTTGGGTGATAGGTGAAGGTAAAAGGTTTAGAATTCACTGCTCCATGTTACGCTGGGCTTATTAAGGAGTTTAGAGAGAGAGAAATAGAGAAATTTTAAGTAAGTTATTTAAATCTTATACACTTATACCAAAAGATCAAGTACAAATGTGATGGTTAACATATAAAAATGAACCAGAATAAAAGTAATTGCAACTTCAATTCCCTTTTCCCACTTTACAAAGTGCATTTAGAAAACGGAATCATGATTTTATGGAATCAACAATTCTAATTTTAAGAAGGAATTCAATTCCATCTTCGTTAATCATTATTAATTAAAATTACTTATTTAACCTTCAAATTAATACTGACATTCAATAATTATAAGTACTATTCAATTCCATTATAATGACATCTCCAAATACGAAAAATGATCCTGTTCTATTTTATTCAATTTCAAACTATTGATGGAAATAGTCCTTATTGGTATTCACCTACTTATAACATATAACAAGCATAAAAGCTAATAATTGAATTATGCTTTTAAGTTTAATTAACACTTTAACCACTATCTATTACCCCACATTTATCTCATATGTGACCAAACCTTTGACATCCACTTTTATCCTACTTTAATATTAATTTTATAAAAACGGTTCATATTTAATTAAATCATAGAATCATATAGATCTATTTTTACTATAAAGATGTGCTAAAAACTTTTACCAATAATTTCTTATATAGATTTAATTAAAGCATAGAATCATTTTGTAATTATTATATATATATTTTTACATACGTATTGCAGTCTTTGTCCTACTAATATATTTTTAACTATATCATATAAGTTTTCTATGTTTATATTGTCACATAAATTGAATTCTCAATAGATATCACTCATCATTTTTGGCTTAAACAGAAAAGACTCATTTAGAGTGACAGTATTGATACAAAAGACTTGATTCAATTTTTATATAAATATCAAGAATTTAAACGATCTATATTTCTATGGACGGATCGGTTGAATTTTAGTATAAATATAAAAAGTTAATAAATAGCATACTTATTCCCATGATGTTGATTATATGTCAAGCATCATATGATGGTGAAAACTCGACAGCGTGCCGAAGTTGCCCGAATCAAAGACACGCATCACTTTCATCAGGGGCAAGCTCTCTCTCTCTCTCATCCCCAGAGTTAAATTGTATTTATTTGACTCTTTTCTTTTTCTTTTTCTTTTTCTTTTCATTTTGTTTTTGACCAACGTACTTATTAGGGTTTAATCTCTTGAACATAAGTATCATACACAAATTGTTAAATAATTGATGTACACGTTTAGTTAAACTTTATGGCATTTTTATTGCTAGAAAGTACGTGCTCTCTCGCGTGTGATATGATGTCGGAGCCATCTCGAAGTAAAATAAGTTGGTTGATATCATATGACATCAGTTTGTATTGTTGAGCAATTTCAAAAGTTGAGGTGATTTTGATCGATTGTACATTGAACAATGTTGCTGTAAGGGTACTTAATAGCTAAGGTCTTCATCTGTAATATTAAAGTATTGAAACCTACCACTTATTAAAAGTAGGACAATATCATTATGTTTGGCGTGATGGGATAAATTAGTAAGGTAAGAAAGTGGGAAGAAAGAATATGGAGGGATGGAATTACGAGAGATTTGATTCCTTTCAATGTGTTTGGATAATAGAAAAAAGAAAAATAGGTGGAATATCAATAATTAATAAGGACAAAATAATATAAAGGATAGATTTATTAATTTGACAATAAATATATAATAACATTATATAAAACCTATATTATCTTATTATCTTCTCTATTTCACTTTTATTAATTTTTATTATATAAATATACATGTACATGTATATTTGTATGATATATATATATATATATATATATATATGTAATAGGGAAAGGAAAAGCAATGTTTTTATTTTTGCTTTCTAGTTTGATTATGCATGGGTAAGGAAAAGTCAATGATAATTTGGTAATTGTGAAAACTTTTCCCCCATTCCCTTCTCACTCTCTTTAATTATGGAGGCAATAAATTTGTCAAGACCCAATATATTTAATTCCTGTTGATTTCCTCCCCCACCCCCACCCCACTACATTCCCTTCTAAACCAAATAGAGAAAAAGAAATAATTAACCCTCATTTTCTCTCACATTTCCTCTTCCAAAACATAATGTAAGAGAATACTTTTCAAGTGAATTCCTCGATGCAAGCATCGATCTGAGTACTTTTGACTCACCACAACTAGGTCGCTAACCCCTTACCTACGAGGCCATTGCAAAAGAAATAGGAAGAAAGAAAACATCAAACAATGTCAAAAGTGCCCGTTTCTTTAAAGAATATCATTGTGATTACCTTACTTTATGTTGCCCTACATTACACATAGATCATTCTCAATAATGCAAATACCTATTTGGCTCCATCTGTAAACTGTGTTTGTCTCAATTTTGCTTTTACAATCAGTAAGACTCCAATTAAGTTCTTTGTACATGAGACTAGCCTCTTTTTTTTTTCCTTTTTTTCTCAAGCTATTATATAAATTTTAACTGTTGAACGGAAGATCGAGTCCAATCCATCTCTTGAAAAACCGGTGTATACAATTTTATTAAATGGATATTTGCGAGATAAATTCTTAAGAATGATTAATTACGGTAGCATCGCATAGCAAAATAGCAAGCCAGTTCAAAAATGTAAAACACCGATCCATTCTCAAAGAATTGGTTGTTGAGGGGTCTTTCCTTTGTCTCGATATGAAGAAGAAAATATTAGTGGGGGGGGGAAAAACAAGAACTGGCCATGGGCCCTAACAAAAAGTTGATACCTCAATTTTGGAGTTATTATGAAAGGAAATATGCATGTAATTATCTATTCATCCCTTGTTTGTTTAAACAAGAGAATCTGCTTAATCTTTAATTTTTTGTCAACGGTACTTGTGATATTTTACAAAACTATTACATTCTTTTCCAATTAAAAACTTTGCGTTCCTTTTTTATTTTTTCGCTATCCAAACAAAGAAAAACAACTTTTTACTTTCCTCTCCCTTAATTTCCTTTCCCTTCATTTCTTTGTTCTATTCATTATCTATCCCACATCATTCTTATTCAAACAAAATACTAATGACTTCCAAATGCCTACCTAATGCATCCAAAAACAACCTACTTTTAGGTAAAATTATAAAATTAATAGCTGAAACTATCCAAAATTTTAAAATATATCGTCACATCATGATGATATTATTTGATTGTTTTATTCTCAACCATTGAGTACACTCGATAATATCTTAAGTGAAAACTTTAACAAACTCTAAAAACTTATTTAGAGGGTACAAATCCATTTTCTCGTATACCATAACTCTGTTTCACATCAAAAAGTTGATACCTCCATTTTGGAGGAACTGTGAAAGCTGGAAAATGCATGTATTTATCTATTTGTCCCTTATTTGCTTAAAAAAGAAAGAGTTTGCTTTATTTTCAATTTTTTCATCAAGGGTCCTTTTGAAATTTTACAAAAATATTCATTATACAAACTAAGAAAAGCAACTTTAAACTTTCCTTCCCCCAAGTTTTCTTTCCCTTCGTCATCTAATCATTCTTATCCAAACAAAATGTTTAATGAATCCCAAATGTCTAGCTAATTCACCCAAGAACAACCTAATTTTCTCGTATATTATAACCTTAATCCTTACCATTTTCAGATAATCTTCAAGTTCCTTTTTGTCATGAACACGTCACGCATTCTATCTTTATTTTGTTCGTGCTTCCACTACAAAGATTTGAACTAACAAATGGAGGAATGAAAATCGTACAATCACGCCAATAGAATCCACTGTTTTTTAGACAAATTATATTCATTATTTCATGAAAGAATTTATGCCAAACAGGAAATTTCGGTTAAAGAAGCTGAGGTTTTGTGCGGAAGTACCCAACCAAAGGAAGCTTAGATAGAATCGGAGATGCAAAGTTTTAGGTTTTCAAAAGTTAGGGCCAATATCGGCATGACCCTTGTAAATGGTCTGATTCATAGAGCATATTTGGCCGTACCATCTAGGCTACTCTACGCGATGCAAATTTATACGTGGCTAGAGTAGATAAAGATTCCGTTATAAACTATCCGAGACATGGTGTAAATCACACAGCTTTTAATTTGGTTCCATATTTGTTCAAGTTTAATTTGACATAATTAATCGAATAGAGGTCAGATTTAAGCTATTGGAGTAATTTCTTGAGTTAAAGCCTAGCTTTATGATATTCCACTCAATTAGTTCATAAGCTTTGCCATTAGTGTCAAATTTAAATGTTAAATCAGTATTACCATTTTAATTTGAATACTAACACATCAATAGGTTTCATCAAATCACGCTCAAACTTGTCTTGATTCAATAGAGCTCATTGAGTACCACTTCAAGTAGAGCTCAAGATCATAGAACACCATTTGGGTTGAGTTCTAATTCAAAATCATATGTTCAACCAATACTGTCTCGACTTGAGACTTATTTACATTATCCCTAGGTTATATATCGACAGTTATTATTTTTCATACAACGTGTGTCATACATTTATTACAAATCTATTATAAGAAAAATATGAGAATTTTACTTATTTACCATTATATGTAATAAATATTGTATATTTATTAATTATATGAAAAATATTACTAATTTATCAAGTCTATCTTGCATCTCTAAAATGCGACATAAGTATAATACTCATGTATGCAGTATACATTTTATTATATCAACATGACATCTCTTAAATGCGACATAGCTACCATAAGTAAGACATTAAATCACAATTATAAAATGCAACACTTTTACTATTTCCAATGTCGCATTTCTTAAACATAACCTAGATTTTGTATTTATGTAATATATTTCATTTAATTCAAATTTATGTAATTTTTTTTTAAAAAAGTAATAAACATGTTTCTCACCCTTGAAAATCTATATAAGCATTTTTCCAATAACAATCAATAGGTTGGACTAGACTTGAGTAACAGTCGGTTGAACCGGCTCGAATAAGCTTTGAATCGACTTGACCTGAACGTAGGCGGGTCAAATCGTTTTGGCGAACTGCTGAGTTTTAAGGGCCTAGGCAGTTTAAGACGGTGATTGAATCACCAGAACCAACAGGCCAACCCGCCATTGAACCGGCGAGTCATCTAGGTTAATTCATTCCCTTAATAAAAAAGATAAAAAAAAAGTAAAATAATTAAGTCGGAAAAAATAATTTGATAATAACTAGTAAGTTATTGCATATCAAAGTTGCTTTATTTATAATAGTGAATGACAATTTATTTAACAATAATATTATCAAATTAATGCTAGATGACTAATCATAAGTTAATTATTATTAACAATAGATAAAAAATTTAATTTTAGTTAATGTAAGTTCTTTTTGTAAAACTTATCAAATGTTAAGAATTTAAATATGAGAAAAAAATAAATTTGAGGAAAAATTAAAAAGTTAGAATTGCATTAAGTCGAAAATTAATAAAAAATTAAAAATTATTAATGAATTAATATACTTAAAAAAAAAGAAATGACATCACATTATTAGAAATTATTAATATATTAAAAAAATTAATAAAAAAATTTAAATATTAAAAAAAAACGGTTCAAAGATCTCAAATTGGCCCAGAACTACCGACTCATGAGCCGATTATAATTTATCATATCACCAACTTATGAACCGACGATTCAAGATCAATATTAAACCATACCCAGATATAGGTCGGACTATGATTTAATGTACATTCGACTCTATGTAAATTCTTTATAATGTTTATAAAGCACGAGAATAGATAGAAGTTCTAAACCCACCTCGGCCTAACCCACCCCACCACCCCCTTCTCAAGTGATGAGTAGGAGAGTGGAGTGCTTTTTTTTTTTTTTTTAACAAGCGCATGCAGGATGCTTCTACTTTTATGTTTTCAAAATTGTGCATATATGTGCTGAAGCCACTCAAATTTGTTTCATTTATAATAGAAACCCTAACATTATTAATACGTATTGAATACCTTATATATTTTCCTTATATGGTTAATAATTGCTAAACGTAACTGGTACTAATAAGTTAAAGCAAAACCTAATATAACAAGTGTTGCGCAACATTTTTTTTAGAGCTTGATCCACTTACATCCCTATTCATTACATGATATCTTTAATTTCCATTTCAAAGAAACTTTCAATTTTGTTAATATTTCAAAAGTTATTGCAATCACATATAAATCTAAAATTCTATTTCTTCAGTACAAATAAGATTAAACGCTACACCAAATTTTAATAACATTTAGCTTCATTACTAGGATACATCATATCATTAAGTAATAATATTTCAGATCCTACATTATTTACTCTCTTTTTTAAATGAAAAATAATATGATTTCATTTCATAAGAAGTGGAAATCATTCACTATAATATTATCAATGGACATGCACTACTTAAGTTAACTATCAATATTGGAGCCTCTTGCCATGATTAGGTGATGAATCATCGTTTATATGGGTACATAAAGTCTTAGGAGAAAGTCAAAACCTTTATTATCAAGAGTGCTCTGGACGTGATTACGTGCGTGTGTTGCTACATGAGCAATTTACTATGTGATTGGACTTCACAGAAATTCAAGTGAAGTGACCTGTACGTAAATATATTTACAAAAGGGATCTATCATGTGGAACATTACCTGGAGAGGACCACGAGGCTCCCGTCCGACTAGAACCATCAAACCGTAGGGTCCCCACATAAAAAATCAGGACCGAACTCTCTACGGCCTAACACCGGGTCTTCAGACCCAACGGTTTAGATTGGTTCAATCGGGTTTAGTTCTAAACCTATATAATCGGCCCCTTTTTTATTGAAGAACCTCATCCATCTATAGTATGTCGTTAACATGAATTTAATTTAAACAATTTATGTAACGAGAATCACGACTACTTCATTTATGTTGTCAATGAAAAACCCCTACATGGGAATGAGTAGTCACTCCGAAATTTTATTATTATCATTATAAACTAATAGGATGATATGGAGAAAAATAAAAGTGAAGAATATAAAATCTTACCTCTTATACATGCAACTTGTTGATTAAAAACGAAAATAAATAAGAGAGTACTACTCGCTCTGCGAACAAATACAAAACTAGTGCAAAAAATACAAATATTGAAAATACAATTTATTATCGCAAATACTTGTAAAATCATATCATAATCAAGTTGAATTTCATAGGGATTTTGCTAAGGAATGTTTCCATATAATCGCTCTTGTTCATTAAAGAATGCTTACATCAAAATACATTCAAGACATGAAATGACATGGGAATAACACAAATCGAAGGACAAGTCAAAAGGTCTTATTTTCAATATTCATTTAAAACACGTGAAATTATTTGAGACTTGTTATACTTCAAAACTTGAAACAGTACAACCCGCCATACATCATTACCTTATAATGACTAGGTTAAGGTATGTAAAAACATGTAACCTGTTTAAAATCCATAATAGTAATAAATTCTACCGACACAAGATATTAAAACTTTATAACTACAACATAAAGAGTGACTCACTGAATCCCACTCAATCTACTACATATGTAAAATCAGCTGTCTCCCAACTTAAACTAAACATAAAACAACCTTCTAACAGTAAACAAACTACTAAGCAACTAGAGTCCACAAGGCTCCTCTAACACTAGACAAGTAATAAGTAACAATACTGGAGTCGAAGGTAACTCCCAATAGGATATACGTAGCATCATCACTATTAGCTAAACCACAAATAAGAGTCTCATCTCCTAACATAATCTATAATGCCCAAGTCTAGGCAAAGCTTTACCTCCATCATCCAAGTAGTAGTCATAATACTCTCTAGCATCCTCATAAACATAATCATGAGCTAAACTTCGTACACATCTAAACTATCAATTGAATCGATACTTGCAACTAAAAAACAAAAGGATCTCCAAAGGTTGACCTATTGCTCAATATGAAATACACAATCACATACTTATGTATGGGCAGATAATAACTTCATATGCATTATAAGTATCATTAAATGCAACATCATTTTATTATCTTTGATTAGTCCAACAAGCAATACAGTCTTAGCATTTGAAGACATGAGATAACTCATAACCTCGACAAACAAGTATATATAGTTCCGTATAGTAATGATGTTGGGTCTCCCTAATACCCAGGTAACCAAGTAACAGCTTAGATCTACCCAAATCCTTTCTATGTTGGACTCCATTGAGGATAACATCACACATAGATCATCGAGTAGGTATGCCAATACATTGGTCCTCCCAAAGTGTTGGCCAAATTCAAATATATGCATACATACAATTATTTAGTTGGATAATCAATTAGGTTCATTTTGAGATGTTGACCTAATACGTACAACAAAGCACACAAGCATCCCATACCTAGATTGCCAATAACACCAGAAACTATATTTAAAAGTACTCTTGACTACTCCAACACCTTACCCTCTTAACTACTCCAACAATAAATAAAAGAATTAAACCTTGTTAAAAGTTGTTTAATAATTGATTTTAATGGACCAAAATAGTTTGAAATTGTGAAATAATCAATTTAGAATGAAAAATGGATTTGAAAGGACAAAGTAAAGGATTAACAAACATATGGTAACCTTCTAAACACATGGCCTCTGGATGCAACTGAGCATAGCATCTAGACGCTAACCTAAACTTACATTCTGTGAGTGAAAACAGTCCTAGCGTCTCGATGTTGTAGCCTAAGGCATCTAGATGCCTTCTGCAAGTCTGCAACTTCAGCAAATTTGTAACTTATGAATCGTTAGCCACTTCTATCTCTTCATTAACCCAACTTGAAAGCCCTACTTATAAGCAATACTCCTCACATGTAAACACCATCCCTTAAGCCCACAACACCAACAACTAACAGCATAATCTCAAAACTTCTTTTTTCTTTAAGAATTACAACCCATAACAGTAATCCTTCTTTCTCTAACTCAACCTGACCTCTAAGTTACACGAGAGTTAAACTTTGAATGGAAGCACAAGAAAATAAGATAACTCACTCAAATTAGAAACCTTAACTCAAACCTTGATACTACTTCTTTTCAAACTTATAAGAACACCTTCATTGCACCCTAAAACCAAGTTAAAGACTTCATAACTCATAAAACATAAATAAAACAAAGCTTTCCTTTTGTTTACCTTGAAGAATCGATTTGTAGTTACATAGAGGAAGGAAGAAGAACCACTTGAGAGAAGAGAGGAAAACGATCAGTAAAATGATTGAGAGAATAGGATGGGAATAGGATAGAATGTAAGATGAAGTAGGGGAATAGGAGTTTAAATGGGGAAATAATCTAAAATTCCCCTAGCACTAAAAGGAAATAGCAAATCTACTACTAATTATAAAAAAGGTTTCATAAACTCATTATTAAAAAAAAAATCAAATAAACTTAGGAATTTCAATTCCCCTCCACCCTTCCCCTTAACAAAATTTTCTTCCTCAAAAGTTACATACCTTGATTTAGGAAAAACTCTAAGTACTTTCTTCTCATTTCTTCTTGTAGTTCCTAGGTTATTTCCCTTTCTGTCTAAACGGTCCACTAAACCTTCACATATTAATCACTCTTCTTCTAAGGACCTGCTTCTTGGTGTGCTCGATTCTTACAAGCCCCTCTATTGTAGACAAATCTAGCTGTACATTAAGAGGCTTAACTAAAGTAACTTGCTTTAGGTTTGGCACAGATACATGCGATACATTATGTACTCCTTCTAGGCTTAAAGGAAACTCTAACCTATACGCCACATTCTAATCTTCTCTATGATCTTAAATGGAAAACAGACATCGAGTTCAACTTCCCTCTTAAACCAAACCTAATTACCTCCTTGGTTTAAGAAACCTTTAGTAATACCCCATACCTAAAATTCCAAACAGCATCGCTGATTATCAACATTAGCTTTTTTGGCAACTTTGAGCTACTTGCTTTCTTTGCTTGAGTAACTTAACCTTATCTATTGCATCTTACACCATTTATTCTCAAAATCTACCTCTTACCTACCTCATCTTAATGGGTGGACAATCTACACTTCCAATCATATAAGGCTTCATAAGTAGCCATTTGAATAGTCACTAGCTAACTGTTGCTATAAGTGAGCTCCTTTAAGGATAATGTTCATGCCATTAGCCACCAAAGTTGAGTACATACACTCTTATCAAATCCTCTAAAATCCAAATAGTCTTATCTAATTGACTATCCATCTAAAGATAGAAGGCGATGCTAAAGTAAAGATCTATACACAAAGCTCTAACTAAGCAATAATCACAAACTTGTTATCTCTATTTGATGTAATTGTCATCGACACTCCGTACAGCCTTAATATCTCCTAAATGTACAACTTAGCAAACCTTCCTAACTAATACTTGTTGATTGGAATGAAGTAGGCTGATTTTGGTCATCCTATCAACAATTACCCAAACCGCATTATGCTTAGCCATAATCTTCAAGAGGGTAGTGATAAAGTCTATGTCCTCCTACTTCTACTCTAGAATTAGCATGGTTACAACTCACCAGCTTACCTTTGTGATTTATTGATGAGTTACTGACTATCGACCCAATCACTTGCACACGCCTCAGAGGCCTCTAATCCCTCACCTGAAGGATTCTTTCTCGTCAACCCGCCGACGACGAAAAATAGTTTACTAATGAAGGATGGTTGAATTCCCTAATAGCTCCAGGTAGTTATATTATGCTCTATTCAAGTATCAATGCCAACTATCATCTGGCCAAGAGCTCTGTACAAAGTGATCGGACATTCACTTATCGAAAGTCTATTGCCAAGTAAAGAGATCTACCTCCCCAGTCGAGTATTTATCTCTTGGTTTCCTACCCAACTCTCATAACATCTAATATGGATCGAAGAAACAGCAATGGATCTCGAAATAAGGTCAGAATGGGTTGAATGGGTTTGACATACAAGAAGTGAGATGGTTGGTTTAAACGTTGAATGTGAATGGATATAACTCACCAAGACACAAACACAATCAGGGATTTGAGCTCAAAAATAGGGTTCAATATAATTCACGAACACTAAATGTTGCTCCAGATTCAAATGAAAGTTAGATGCAACTCACTATCCAATTCAAATAAAGGGATTCACCACAATCTTGAGGATAAGATCAATAAGAACACAAGATAAATTAAAGAGTTTGATCTACACTCGATAATCTGACAAATGCTAGCTCAAGGATAGCCTTGCTCAAAAAAGAAAAGATTCCAAAACGTAAGAATATACTTTTTGTCTAGTTTCATATAATGACCTCTATGTATATATCTCCCTTCGTTGTTTACGGATGTTACTATTTATAGCAAGTACTAAACCCTAAACTATAAATAATGTACAAGGCCTTAAACCCTAAAGAATTGGGCCCATAAATAAAATAAAGGAAAATATGTGTAAGAATACAATACTGTACGTTTTATAAGGGGAGTCGACATGTCCTAAAAGGAATAGTATCCGAACCGGACAAGGTTGGCAGTTAGATGTGCGGGTTCCAGAAGGAGTCCTTGAAGTCTTGCAGTATTTGGTCGAGACAGCAAAAATGTCGACCCATAATTGCCAAGTTCTACAATCAGTTAGTACAAGTCTCTCAATGCGGTGCCGAATAGTTCTTTGATCTTGAGTACTCAGCCTTGTGGTATCTCGACACCTCAGCTGACAACAGACCTGATGCCAAGCATTTATTTCCTTCCTCTCGTCTTTTTGGCTATTTCTCGGCCTCGACAAGCTCGGCTTCAAACAAGTCTACCTCGACTTAGATGTAATTGGAGGCTAATTCCCATCAGCATCTCCTTCACGTCTCGACCTCTATCTCCATACGTCTTAACTCCTCCCACCTGCTATGCTTAGAGAATCCTAGCATATAACCAATGTCACGCTGCCAACTCTTCGCATCACCTGACATTATACGATTTTCCCTTTTTGTCTTTTGTCCCTTTTACCCTTTTTTGTATATATTAGGATTTCTCTTTTTATATATACATTCTTGTAATTTTTTTTATTTGTAATATTGCCCTAGAGACTTACTATAAATAGTTCCTTCTCCTTGTAATTCAAAATCATCTTATCTTAGACATATATATTGAATACACTGTTCTTGTGAAACAATCTTCTCTAGGTCCATTTTTCCCATACACTCTTATCTAATCTTATTAAGTAGCAAATAGCTCAAGATTAGTGGCAGGTGGACCTCGACATCAACTCATGCATCATACCGAGTGAAATGTCAAGCCATATTATGTTCATTAATGTGTTATATCCTCTAAACAGCTTTACGTTAGTTACTATAGTTACTTCGTAGTCCTATTCATTCTACTTTCTTCGATATTTCAGAGGACCCATTTAGTTCAATTTTATTATGGTAAGTCTTAATGATAACTGAGCTTTTAGGCATATCATTTATCCTCATCAATTGGTACATTTGGCACTTAAACACATACTCAACAATCTCCTTCTTCATGTTATTTCACCAATAGTGAGCTTTCATATCTTTATGCATCTCCAAACTCCCAAGGTATATGGTATACCTCGAGTATTGTACTTCCTTTAATAACTCACTCTTTCGCTTTAGCTTAGCTAGAGCATACAACTTACCTTTGAATCTCAAAACTCCTTCTACATTAACTGTAAACTCTAGAGCTTTTCTAACATCCATCTTCCTTCTTATCTCTTAGATACCTTCATCTTCTATTTGGGCTACCTTAATCTTCACTAAGGTAAACCCACAAACTCACCAACTAGGCACTTACTTCTCTAGTTAAGACCTTAAGCTTTAGCTTGAGCATTTCTTCTAACAAAGGTTGTTACTACATGATTAAGCTAGCTAGATTTCCCTATCTCTTCTTACTCAAGGCATCAACTTCCACAATGGCATTTCTCAGGTGGTGCAAAATGTTTACATTGTAATCTTTTATTAACTCTAGTCATCACCTTTGCATCATATTCAAATCCTTATGGTTGAAGCAATACTTGAGGCTCTTGTGATCTATAAACACCTTGTACTTTTCCCTAATTAGGTAATGCTTCCAGAGTTTAAATACATGAACTACAACTACTAGCTCAAAGTTGTGAGTTAGGTAATTTTTCTCATAATGCTTAAGCTAACAAGAGGCATAGGTTACTACTTATTTCGTTCATAAAAACTTTAAATAAACCTAAGCATTTCAACTCTTCATTAAACTTTAGAAGAATTTATTTGTTAAAATCTAAGACCTACAAAAGAAGAGATTGTGTTTGTACCTTTAAGTTTTACTTAAAGAGTTACTATATAGATCTTATAGAAATCATGCCTTATGACATTTTTTTTAATTACTTTTACATATTTAAGACTGGTAATATTTGTTCAACCATCCATACAAACCTTACCCCATCCACCCCCCTTCGCCCCCCCCCCCCACCCCCTCTTCTCTCAACCCTTCCTCCGCTATTATTTTAACATAGTTCTTATAATCCATTATTAGATGCTAAGACTTGTTCCAATGGTTAAACTCTTTTACATCTCCAATTTAAGTCGACATTTGTGACCTCATGTACTTTATTGAAATTCAATAAGTTTGCAAATGTATTAAGGGTTCATTATTGATGAAAGTATGATAAAAAAAAATATTAGGATGATAAAAAATGTATACTTTAGAGTTTTAGAATAAAGGATATGCACAACTTTCCTTCTAATGGATTGCCGACCTCTGGACCCTTAACTCGCGCCTACCTTCGAGGCCTCCAATCCCTCACTAAAAGGATCATCTCCTGTCAAATTGTCGAGAACGAGTTCTAGTACATGAAAGAGCTATGGAAGAACTCCCTAAGGTCCCAACTTGAACACATTCTGCTCTACTCAGACACTTTCCTAATCGTTGACTTGTCAAGTGGCGAGGTCGACTTGCCAAGTGATAAGGCTGACCTGCCAAGTACCGAAGCCGACCTATCAAGTGCTAAGTCTAAGGTCCATGTACACTAAGCTATACTTTTTCAACCTACTAGACCGTAGTCTCATCAAATCACCTTAGCTACCCCAAGTACAATTCAACTCAACTTAGCTACAACGACCTAAGATTCTAGAATACGGATCCATTGACGATATGTCACCTATCTCCTACTTTTTTGACACTTGTATTGTATTCCTTTTTATCCTTTGTCTTATTTACTCTTTTTCAAACATACTAGGAATCTCTTTCTTACATTATCTTTTATATAATTTTCTATTACTACATTGTTGCCCTAAAGGACTTACTATAAATAATCCTTCCTACTGTAGCCGCAACTATCTTATACCTTTACAAATATTGAATATCCTTGTTCTTACGAGATACCCTTCTCCGAGTAACATTTTCCCCTATACTCTTATATAGTCTTGTCGAGTAGCTCGAGGTCAATGGCGAGTAGACCTTAGTATTAGTTTATGTATCATATTAGGCGAACTCCTAAGCCGTAATGTGTCCATTGGTGTGTTATATTCTCCAAAATAGCTTCACAAAAGCTACTGTGTTTGTCATCTTTTCTTCCATTTCTTCATTCTTCAATACTTTGAAAGACCTACTGTTACTACTTTCTACGATAAACCCTAGTGATCAACTCAACTCCTACACACATCACCTTGGATATGTACACTTACGTGATCATAGTATGCTTACTCAAGTCAGTACGGTTCACAAGTTAAGTAAACATTTTATTCACTAGGGTCACAAGGATTGATAAAAATTAGGGATTTGAAAGTAGAGAAAATATTGTTAATTCAAACAACCTATTAATACATTAAAAACCCTTGTTAGTTTGTAATTAAGGGAAAAAGAGGAATAAAAATAACATTTGAAATGTAATTACAAGGTTAAATATGACATTATAAGTTTATAATGAGCAATACTCTACCATTCAAATAGGAGATGAATGTTGGTTGAACAACCCCTCAACATGCACAAATGGATTCTAAGCATTCTTAAAAACCTACTAATCACACAATAACATTACATATCCATCGAAGGCTTAATTGTGGAGTTCAAAAGCTATCATGTAAGCTCATTCATCTTCATTTTCCACATTTATTAAGATCCTATAACCGAGTTTTACAATCCTTTAGCTTGTACTTTAGTAATTAATCTATTGAAGCTTGACTCTTATATCCTATCATTTGTATTTCTTATGATTTAACTCGAAAAGCAATATATATTTTATTTATAAATGGTTATAATATATGAAAATTAAAAAAAAAAAAAGAAATGTTAACAAATCATATGTTCATAAGATATCATAGAAGTTGTAGATTTTAGAAGATAGAGGCTATAAGGTGCCTACATAAAGTCACAGAATCATTTCTAGTTCAAAATTCTTCAAAAGTTGCTGCTATAAGTTAGGATACAAGATAAGAGGTTAACACCAAAATATACTTTGTCTTCACTAAATGGTTTATTTAATGCTAATCTCTCAGCATACCAAGAAGCACCACACTGTATGAAAATATATTTTGGAGTGTAACTCAAACACCGATAAATTATACAAAACATACAAGCATGGACAAATCATTTTACCACCTACATTTATCTTTTGGTTGGAATAATTCAATCAAAAATTCCGGCGTATAGAGAATAAACCCTCAATACTATATTTGCTATATTCGAAAGAACACAAAACTAGGTGCATTACTCAAACTTATATTGCACACAAATTTTGCCATTCGTGCACATTATTCTATTGGCACCATTTAGTTGAAAGTTCTCATGTACAAAGAATAACCCTTAACATTACATATGCTAGATCTAGACAAAAACATCGAAAAAGTTTAATGTCACCTCTTATTTATTAGTATTTTATTACCATTTATCAATACACATGGTATGGTATATTAATATTATTGAATCTTTTTTCATTATTTAGACTTTTGAACTGTTAGAATAATTTTCCAGAATATACTCATAAGATGCTGAATTCTTATTTATGTGTAAAATAACAAAATCCTTTCAACATCCTCCAACGAAGCATGGGATCAATATATTAGCTTTAGAAGCCCTTTTCTATGCTTATCTCAAAAATTTCGAAGATAGACTAATATAATTCTACCCTTTTAACATCATTTGCTAGCTCACGTACGAAAGTCCCTCATTTGTAAATGTGAGATATATATGTTTTTTGGTTTATTTTATTTTTATATAAGACATAGATAATCTAATTAAAATTATGGTTTCAATATTAGCCAACTTATCCCTATCCTTATGAAATATCTAATATACTTTGATATGGTATGTCTCTTTTATAGGTGAAGAACTAATTCAATTCGATATAATTATCTTCTTGCAGTAGTTAGCCATATGCTGTTCATTTTAGTACTATTCTCTGGTTTTTTGGCATTATTTATGAGGAATATACTTTTTGGAAGTCATTATTATTGTACAACCACACTTTGTTTTATTAATTTTTTTTTTAATAAGTATATGCTTCACTTTTGCATATTTAGTACCCAATAGTTGGAAGTTAAGATTCGGATTCTATAAACCGATGAACCACGTTTTCCGTAGGAGAGAGTTGATAGGAATAGTTCTCCAATGTGAAATGGACATATGGATAAATACGATATGATGATGGGTGAACACAAATGGCTTGCGAAAGAGTGGCCTTCCCTTTCATCATTCAGACCCAAGTTGGTGAGTTAGGCAATGTTACCATTTTCACTTGAGAATCTAGGACGTAGAGAGTTCTATACTGAATTTATGCTCACTAGCTAGTACTTTTAGCATTTTACTAAATTGGTATGGTATAGAAAACGCCAGCCGGCAACGTTTCTCTCCTGGGAAAAAGGTTCGGTTTTGTTAGAAAAGTTTTATTGGGTATTACTCGGCATGCGTCTATAAATACGAGGGATAAATATCAATAAAGTGATAATAATAACTGTTAAGTTATAAAATGTTAAAAAGAAAACTACTATCCATATAGTATCCGTACTTACTCATTGGTTGCATATATATGTGATAGATAATACACGTTAAATCTTCTTTACACTCTTGTCTTCTTGCTCGTTATCTTTATGTACAACATTAAAATTTGCACAAGAAGGGTATGATTTTTGGTGGAAAATATTTTTCAAACTTGATATTTTGACATTTGTTATAATCATTAAGCACTACTAATCATCTTTATGAATAGCATTAGAATTTACACAAGAGTATCATTTTTGGTGGAAAATATATTTCAAACTTGATATTTGACATTTGTTATAATCATTAAACATTGTTATAGTCATTTCAAGAGGTAGTAGTTATTAACTAGTGGCCTTTAGATTCAGGGCATGGCATGGGAGGTGAAAATATTGCAGCCAATAATTAATAATAATGGTTAACTATCATAAAAATATCTATAATATATGGGGAAATTATTTTTAATTTAAAAATAAAATTTCATGTCCCTCAAACTACTCCAGATATTGCCCTAAATTCAAGGATAAGATCGTAATTCTAACCCAAACCTTTTTCTCCACCAAAAGTCTACAAGGAGCTTTCTACTGTATAGTATGGTCACTTTTGAGTTTATTAGTAAATCATGCTCTTTAATAGTAGATATGAAACCACTAACAACAAAAATGAGACTTTTAACAATTTTTTCATGAAAACAGCTTCCATAAGGTAATTAGTAGCTTCTTTTACTATTAATGACTTTGAATTCAATCAATTATCCCTAATTTAAAGTAAAATAATGCCTATTAAGGTGACCATACCATAAAATTCCCCAGAATACAATAGTAAATAAATAAATGGGAAAATCACAATGACAGGCAATTATAAAATATTAAGATAACCTAAAAGAGGAAAAAAGAAAAGTTAAAAAAGCATTTATATTTCAAAACTATTATAAGATGGGAGACACATAAAACCCATTTGAAGCATCATAAATATAGCCTCAAGATATCTAGCATAATTCGCTTTAGCAAGAAAACACTTATGTAGGGCTATTATCCCTTTTATAGGATTGTCACATTGGGTGAATTTCATTCTTTTAGGAGAAAATAAAATATCCCTTATATAAGATATTTTCATGGTTGAAAAACATACCTATCTATTTGATTAGGTCTTCTTACCCCTAATTATTTGTTTATTAATTCTCTAACTTTTTTTATTAAATGAAATTCATCTTTTAGCCAAAATAATAAAAGATAATGCTTGCTATAGTAAGAGAAGGGAACTATTAAGGGAACATGCCATTTAAGTAAATCATAGAAACTTTACACTTAGATTTTAGTAAATTAGAAATTTAGGTGGTAATCAATAAAAGATAATTTATGGGAAATTTAATCCTCATTCTTGTTTAAGGAAATCAAAGAAGAGGATGAAACTTTGAGCTTAATAGAAGAGGATGAGACTTTGAGATTAATGCCCCGTTCACTTGGGAGATTTGGAATTCCATTCTTCCTTTATTATTTATTACGACGTTCATTTTGTTTTATATTACTAAATCACAATTCCAAAGAAATCCTTATTACTTAAAATTAAGTAATAGGGATTCTACAATTTAACTAAATAATCACAATTCCATGCAAAATTTCATATTTTTCCCCAAAAATAACCTTATCCAAATTTAACGACCACCTACACTACCACCATCACCATTACTGCCACCGCGTTTATCACCATCGACCACCACTATCATCATCATTATTGTCATTACCACCACCACCACCAACTATTACCACCACCAATCTAAAGCTACCTCTACCACCCATTACTGCCACTATTGTCACCACTGTTACTACTGTTGCCGTTGCTACTACCATTGCCACTGTCACCACCACCTCCATCGCCTCTATTATCACCATCATCGTCATCGCCACCAACTACCAGTTGAGAAAAAAGATAAACCAAAAATAATTTAGTCATTAATATTTTATTACAATCTATTCTTAAATTACTTATAAATCCAACTAAACGAAATGATAGATATTACACCTCATTCTTTAGGAATGTTAATTCCATTCTCCCTTCATTCAATTTAGCAAAGTGAACAATGTGTGGTGAATAGAATACACTATTCCCAATGCATTCATTGTGAAGTTAGTGTTCTAAAACAAAATTAATTATACTTAGTGTAGAAACACTGTGAAAAACTACTTAGGCTTATAACGTACAATTGGAGATTTCAAACCATAAAAGCTAAGATATTGAATCACGTTATTGTTAAAATTACGACTTAGGAAGATTTAGAAATTTAGATAAATCATAGGATCTTGTAGAAAATATGAAAAATATAAAATTGGAGATAATTGGTCCGTTGCAGTTAATGATAAAGTTAGTGGAATTATGATTAGCAAGCATTAAAGAAAATACATAAGGGTTAGCAACTTAACTATGTGATGTCCTGTATAGAGTTTTTAAGTTGGAAAATAAAAAGGATCTAAATTAAGTAAAAGTGCCTGATGGAATTCAAAATAGGTTATCCACATTGGAAACCCTGCTAACGAGGCCAAGAAGAACATCGATCGAGTTAAGTAAAAAGGGAAGGTAGGTCGACTAAGTTGGCATAGAGAATCCAGGCCAATTGAATCGTGAAATAGGTCACCAAGCTGTTCCTAAGTGGCATTTACCTAGTACTTTAGATCTTAATTGATCAAATTAAGCTAAATTGAGATCCTTGAGATAAAATTGTGATCTTTAAACAAAAGTAGGTAATTAATTGATTATGTTATACTTGATTGTAGAACTTTTATTTGATTGAAAGTATTTCAAGATGATAAGCTATTTCCACGTACATAGGTTATTGCTTTATGTTATTGTTATTATCATTATTATTATTTTGTTAGGTTGTTTACGTTTGTTCTTATTGTTGTGCTTACACTAAGGTCAATAACTAGATAGGCAAGACATGGATTAAGTGTTCATCACCTATTAAAGATCGAATTCGAGATAAAGTGGTCAGTAGATTTAGTTATTGAACTACCACATGTGGATAGATAGGTTATCAATATAGCTAATTGCTACAATACCAGTTGGGTGCTCCAGAAAGAAACTATAAATTGTTTACGTGAGTGAAACAGGATGTTTCTATGAATAATTTTGTTTGACTTGTTGCTTAGTGATTGATACTAACAGTGACAATATAAGACGGTTTATTTTCTTACATTTTATTTTATGTCCTAAAATCCTCAGATTTATATACAAAATTCTTGGATCTTAAGGTCTTTAAATCCATTTTTTTTTTCTCTTAGAATCAAAGATCCATGATTGGAATAATGTGTGCCGAGTTCATCTTTCTTTTTCTTTTTTTTTTTTTTTTGGTAAATATTTGCGGATCTTGTTTCACTTGAATTAACTGATGAATTGGAGTTATGTTGTTTCACTTCATAAATTACTCCAATTTGACTTAAGATCAAAGTTAAGGTTTGTGAGTTCTAAAGTTTCGATTCAAGAGGAATTAAGCAAGAAAAATACTTCCACATTGGCGAAATTGATCGAGCGGTTTGCTCGTCCACCTCGAATGGAGCTGTTCCTATCGGCCACCATCGACCCCTATTGACCGGAAGCTACATACTTGCCAACCGATGTCCTACCACGTGAGGTATTTTTTCTTTTCATAATTATTTTCCTTCATTAATATTATATTTCCACATTATTATTATTATTATTAGAAAAATGCATTTCAATATTCACTTGCTTTTTGTGATGTAGTTCTTTATTTTTATGATGCCTAATTTTTTTCTTATCAAAAGTTTTTATAAAAAAGAAAATCCTTTAAATGAAATGCTTTATTGATTTTTTTTTTTTGAAAAATCCATTTTTTATCTGAAATTTTTTTCTTGAATAAAGTCTCTCAGTTGATATTCTTCTCAAAATTAAGATTCTCTCTAGAACTTCCTAAAAAAGGGAAAAAATTAAGGTTTTCAAAGATTTTTCATTAAAATAATAAAATTGGTTAAAAATATAAAGCCAATGCTTTTCTTGAAAATAAAATGAATGAATAAACTAAAGTGTTTTGTAAGAAACTATACTAGTCTAATATCGACTGCCGAGTACAAAACACCTACGAGGCAACAAAAAAAAAAATCATTTTCTCAAAAAATTTAAAAGAATTAAATTTTGTAAGATGATATTTTCAATTTCCTCTTTTTATGATTCACGTTTTTCTTTTTTTTTTCTATGGAAATTTAAAAATGGAAAGAAATCCCAAATAGAGGCATCTTTGTCAAAATTTTTACAGATTTATATATGGAAAGTAAAATGTTTTAAATAACTAGCCTCCAAACTCATTTTTCTTTTGTTTAAAATATCTATTCTTTCATAAAGAAGGTTTTTACATAAATTAATGGCTAAAATTAGAGTTGATCACCCTAAATCCTAATTTCCCATTTTTTTTCCAACTTCAATTTGGTAGTGACTTTAGTCTTTTAAAAAAAATTTTTATTTTACAAAATATTTTTTTAAATCAATTTTTCCTTAAATTTTGTCGAGTGACTTATATTGAGTAGTTAGGCCTAATATAAGTTAAATTAAAGGAAAAAAAATTTAGACATAAAAAGAATCAAGCATGGGATCCAATGAATTACATCTAGCTCCTACTCATGTTGAGTAAACCTAATACTCTAAACCCGTTCATCAATCACAAGCACATGTTGTGACCAAGATTTCCACATATCATTGGATTGAAACTTCTATAAGGTCATTGAAGCATATGATCACGTAATGCACACATAACATGCATCAAACCACCACTTCTCCTACCCCTTCTCCTTCACAAACCCCATCCGACCCCTACCCCACCCAAAAAAAAAAAATTATATGATTAGGCTAAATTCATATTTTAGTTTTCAGTTCTATTTTAAATTACTAAGTTTTGTTGATGTTTTTGTTTACTCTTAAAATCCTAATCAAATCATATTTCTACAATCTTAGATATCAATTGCTATTCATAGATTTTTTAAATTCATAATCATAACTATTGTTAAAGATGCCGAATCTTATGTTTTTATGACTATAACTCTATTACTAATATAACATTTATGTTGTCAATGAAAAGACTTGGTGTTTCTCGATTCTACACAGTTATGATAAAAGGAAAAGTATTGAATGCAAAAGTTTCACAATTTACATGCACATATCATAGTACACACATTTAGGTGTGAATATTTTTGTTATTTTTCATTTGGAAATGATGAAAGTATATATAGAATACACATGGCCTCCCACAAAACACTAACTATCTAACAATAGGGAATATTATATCATATGGTTCTCGCCACCTTAAATCTATTTTTATATTTTCTAGATTTTTTTTTCTCTTTTTTTTGGTCTTTGTTACAGGAATAATAAAATTACTAAAGGAATGAAATAACTACTACACTAATATTAGGTTGTATACAACCCAACACATGCTTCATGTTACACCCAAGCCAACATTTGGACTATCTACTTGCATAGTACCTTCTAGTTATAAACTATGTAAAATATGTAAAATATCAATTACACCACTTAGCCACATTTGTTCCATTTTCTTGCCTTCATCTAATCATGTTTCATAACTCTCACCTTTAGGGTTTCCTATATTTTTAATTGTTGAAACCCTAGCCTCTTCTTCAACCATAACACCACCCTCTCCTTCAAAAAAACCTTATCCACAGGGATAAATTAAGAAATCAATGCTACAAATCCAAGAGAAAAGATGAAAACCATGATAAAGGCTCAAAGTTGTACACAATCCCATCATCCAAGGGAAACAAGCTCGTGAAGTTGAAAGAAGTGTAGAAAGATGGAAGCAAAGATATACACTACCATAGTGCACACTTGTGCACCCCAACCGTGTACATCTATATAGCCATAATTGCAAAGTACACAGACATGTGCTTGTTTTTGCCTAGGCATACATCTTATTTTATGCAATTTAGACTTATTTTATACATTTTCTATTAAAAGTTGTATTATTTACAAGTTTGCCATTACTAAAGTTTCTTGTTGATAGATTTATACTTTCTTTTCCATTGTAATTAGAAGTTCAATCTTTTCTAACAATGAAACCTTTTTATTCTATGAGATGGATTTCTCATGAATGTTATTTTATTCTTATCAATCTATAGATTTCGATTGTGATGAACTATTTTAATGGTTAGATTATATCATGAGTAACATCATTGCAATTTTAATCAATCTACTTTTGTTTCTTTCAATCATGGTATCCATTGAGTTATCAATTGAATTAAGAAAAAACCTTAGTTCAAATCTATTTAATTGTGGTGTCATCCGACTTACTAATCAAACTGATTTGTCTGTATGATGAAGGATAGCTAAAGCAAAAATTATATTAAAAAATGAAAAATTAGGGAAAGCATGGAAATTAACGAGAAAAGTTAATCTAAATAATTTTTTTAAAAAAGAATAACAAAACCTAAAATGATAAATCTAACGATCTCACACCACAAAATTAAAATAATGATTTCACACCACTAGTGAATTGTATGTCCTTATTTAATAATCTCACACCATTGATGAGAAAAAAGATGTCTTCATGCCATCACTAAAAAAAAAAAAAAAAAGGCATCACACCAATTCAGAAAAATATTTTTATTCAATATCTAATAACTCTCTCTGTTTAATAGATTACAAATATGACCTATTTATAAACAATGAAAGACATAATATTATAGAGAAATAAATCTTAATAAATCTACAAAAATTCATATCTAATCAAATCCTAAAATAAAATATATTAATAATATTATATATAACCTAATATAACATAAAATAAAATCTAGGTAAAAAATATTCATTCTCTATCTGTTTTTTTCTTTATTTGCATCATAATACCTATTTTATTTCCCTATTCTTATTCATAGAGAAAAGCCCAAAAAGATTTCTTTCATTGTTAACAACCCTAAAATCCTTTAAAAGATAGCATTTTTTAAATGGTTGCACAATAGTGAAAGAGAGCTAAATTCATCCAACGGATCTTCCCGTCTCAAATATTATATGGAACCTAAATGTCGTATGGCTTTCCTTATTAGCAAAACAATTAAATGGTAAATGTATGAAGATGCATGCATAAAATAAAAGAAGATATAATTTGGTACTACAATGAAAAAATAAAATTATATGCTTTATGGTGACTCCCTCTCACACATTATATTTCAATATATAAGAGAGTAGGCACAATAGACAAAAAGAATTAATTTAGTCAACAAATGATATAATTCAAAGAATAGCCATTTAAATACATTGTATTATTTTGTTCTTATTCTTTAATTTTTCTTCACTAAGAAAATATAATGTTAGTTTTCACTCATTTATGTATATATATTATATTATTTAATAGATTTTACAAATGCATATAAAGTACCTATAACCTATACCCGATATATATCTTAAAAAAGAGGTTCCAAGGTGAGTATTAGATAGAAAAACATAATACTTATGCTCTACCCTAGAAGAGCATGTTCCTCAAGATCGTTATCCACCAAAACCCATTATATAACTCCTAAAGTCTACTCAAAACCTATCCAATCAAGTGAGATAAGAATTGGTATTATATATAATAAAATTATCCATCCACCCTTATAACGTCACGGAATAGTTTCAAGTTCTTAATAAGTTATATCTAAAGAATTGTGTACAACCGAAGGGTTTAGTACTCCGCCAATCCCGTACCACTCATCCTTAACAAAAAAGCACTTAGCCTTCATCAAATAGTTTATTTACTCCTAGTAGCACCATGCCACATGAGATCTGTACTGAAGTGTGGCTAAGATACTGATAAATGATACGAAAAACGCAAGCATAAGCAAATGTTTCTACCATTTCCTACATTATTTGGTTGGCACTAATCGATCAAATGTTCCTAGTTCCTACCTATAAACCTCAATACTATATTTGCTAGATTCCAACAACCATAGAAGATTTCAAGATGAGCTTTTGCCTCTTATCCGAACTTTTATACTATTAGAACGATTTTTTCAGAATTTGTCGGAAAGATATCGCATGCTCGTTTGTGTAGAATCTAAGGTTCCTTTACTCCTTTCAGCTTCCATATCTTTAAAGCATTCAATAAATAATAAATTGAAAGTACTCTATACCTATATCAAGTTTAAAGAAATAATTCTAATATTTAATATGTTTAACTCGAACCAAAGTTCCTTATTTGTAAATGTAAATATATCTTGAAGATTTATTTGACTTAATAAATATAATAATTTAATTGAATTACGGCTTAAATATTAGGAAATATATGCCTATCCCCTAAGAGCTGCCACCATGATGATCCCTTAGATTGAGCCCTATGGTGGAAGGCTCACTTATCACCTTGCACTGATAAACTATGATGGAATTGTAAAAATAACCAAAAATAGGAATTCCATCTTTGGGTTCTTGTCAATTCTTTCCCATTAGCGATATTAGTTTTTTCAGTATAGATTTCAAAATCTTCCTTCTTTAAAAAGCATAAGATATGTTGAAAACCGTCCACTAGTAATATCTTATATAAGACAAAAAAATTTATTTGAGATAGTTCTCGATGTGATAAAACTTTTTTGCATCTGAAGAACTAATTCCATTTGTCTCTTTCTCGTTATCCCGTCATCTCTTGATAGATATTTCATTGCTTTAGTTAGGCATATGCTTCAGTTTAGTAGCACACTAGGGTTTTTTTGTCCTTATTTATGTAAAACTACATTCGTTTAGTTAATTTTATTTCTTAAGTATATGCTTTACTTTGCATCTTTACGAGTCAATAGTTGGATGTTAAGATTCGGATTCTATAAACCCAAGAACCACGTTTTTCTCTAGGAGAGTTGACAGGAATCTCCAATGTAAAACGTACATATGGATAAACACGATATGATGATGGGGGTGAACCAATGGTTTGAAGAAGAATGGCCTTTCCCTTTCATGTCATTCAGACCCAAGTTGGTGAGTTAGGCAATTTAGGTCGTGCTGATACTCTTTTCGCTTAAGAATCTAGACCATGCAGAGTTCTAAAAGAATCAAAATCTTGTGGAAGATTGGAAGGATAATATATACATATAAATATATATATACATACATACATATATATAATATAATATGATCGAAGATACCTTGGTTTATGCTCAACAGTCGGCACTTTGCATTTTGCTAAATTGGTTAGGCGTAAAAGAGTCAGCCAGTCAATAAAGTTGGTTGAAAATTATGGAATTGATGGCTAGAGAAAATAAAGAAATAATGAAGTAGAGTAACAAGAAAAATAGTAAGACAAACAATAATTTAGAGGCATGTTATCACTGTTCTTAGAGAGTTGATGCCCTCTATAGCCAATAATTTCCCCCCGTACAAAGTTTAGAAATCTATGGTTAGTAATCTCAATATCTTCAAACAACACTTTTGCAACACAAGAAAAGGTGTTTTAGAATATTTTGGCAGAAATTGAATAACATTCCAGCATAATGTCTGAAATTTGTGAGCTTTTATTTATTAACACACAAAAGCATCTATCACGCTTCGAAGAATTGGATCGCAACAATTCCATCGCGTAAACTATCCTAAAATAAAAGTTAATCTTCTAGCCACTATTATAAACCTGATCCACATAAGGCATGTTTGACTCAATTGCTCTGAAGCACTTAGCCAAACACCTGTTTGTTGTGAACTTGTAGTATTATTCCTTAAAAATAAATATACACGGTAAAATTTGTAATAAAACTTAAGTTTATTATCGAAGTCTCAAGATTTCTTTTACATGTAAAGTTACATTTTTCAAAAGTAGCTTCTAAATTATAAGTTTAAGCTTTATACTTTACAAATTAAGAGTCAAAAACTATTGGGCTACTTAGGGAGACCCAATTAGTTTTCCTAAACAAATTATAAAAGATAACCATGAAAAATTAAAAGTCCAATGATATCTTCTTTATCCTTACTCCCTAACCCTATCATCTGCAAATTGGAGAAGTAGATGGGACTCAATTTATGGCTCTAGACCTACAAAAGAATCTCTAAGGAAATAAGTGACCACTTGCTTAGTAAGTGGGATGGAGATAAAAGTATAGATTCAACACAAAACAATATGGGTTTTCAATCAAGTTAGTTAGATGTAATATATGTATAAGTAGATGTCATTATATGATATTATCCAATCCATCATAAGATTAGTGAAATTGTATCTACTTTAATCCATATTGAGAAGTTTAATATCATGCACTCACGAATAGAAACTAAACTAGAGTTTGTACAATAGAGAACACCCTTCACTTGAGACTACCTTCAAACCATTGTCTCCAATCTTGCCGTGACCTCCTCTCTTATAGTTTAGTTCGACTAAGGGTAAGGAAATGATCATTTTAGCTATTCTCATCAAATGGTCCGTATTTAGCCTGATAATCCTAGTCATTTTACCTAGTGGATTGTAATGTATGTCAGGTTAAAAGTTAGGCAGAGTTTAAGTTAGCCCATTTTTAGGGTGATTAACCAATTGCAAACAATCCAACCAAAACGGTATACACAAAACAAACACAACATTAAGCTCAACTCCTACAATAGCAAACCAATATCTAAGCACATACACTATATACATACACACAACAAAACTATAACCACAAACAATAACATGATAAAGTTTCCAAGTATTCTGAAATAATGCTCCAAAATGCAGTAAAGCATTTATCATACTTACCTTAGTATTGACACTTGTTATCTTTACGTATTACTCCAGTCTTCTTCTATTATCCCTAGATATTTAATGTAAACTCTTCAATTTCCATCCAATATGTAGAACAAGAGTTCATTTTGACACTTAGGCACATTCTCCATCTAAGTTAAGTAAGTTTCCTAAGCCATTTATTAAGTATTAGTTAAGTAATGTAAGTTTTAACCAAGGTTCTAACTTGGTATTTTAGCATAAGTTACTGCCTAAGAAGTTTCTAATCTAAGTCTGACTCTAGTAAGTCCTTAGAGTTTATATGCAGGCGACTTTCTGACTTACTCTTCGACTTCAGGTGATATAATATTCAATACTAATTTACCTTCTTACTACACTTCTAACTGCTTCTATTATAGTACATATCAAGCTTTTTCCATCAGACTACTTTTTGACCAAGTTTTTGACCCCATTACTACTTTTATATTTCACCACTTGACACCTAAGTCCAAGTTATCTAGAATTATAGAATCATATTCATTTTACTCCTTATAGCAACAAAGTACCCTAAATCCACAGCCCCATTTTTCACTCTTTCCTTACACCTTATCCATTAAAATTATTAAGAAAACCTAAGATTAAGTTTATAAATCATCAAACTTGAACTTAAGCTCTAATTATAGTACGAAATCTTCAACTTAAGACCTAAAATTTCTCATTTCTAGTTGTTTTACACTAGGAAAAACATATTATAACTTAGATAAGATTAAGTATGCTTGTTTAAGGAAATTAACCCACTAGCACACTGTTTTGGAGAAAATCACAATTTTCTCAATATCCAACTTCATGATTTTGAAAATCAAACTACATAGTATGAAAATACAACCTCTTAGGAGTTTACTCATAAAAATTCAGTTAAAAATTACAACAATTGGATTTTCGAAAATATGATTGAAAATTGCTAATATGACCTTTTTCTTAGAGGTCGTATACTAGTACTCAAAATTTCAAAAATCTAATTTGATAATAAAATTCCTCATGAAAAAATACTTGGGAAAACTAAGTTTCAAATTTTTTTAAGGTTATTTACTATTTTTACTAAATCTTAGTTAAAAACAAGAAAATCGACTACTTATCGAAACACCACACTTCGACTACCGTTAAGGGATGAAAGTTTGTTTATCAAGCTAGGCATGGGGGCCCTTTAGACCACAATCCTTGTTTGCTTTCAGAAACTCTCCAAGTATGAAAACTCCAAAATGCCCAAAATTGCACTCTTTTCTTAAGAATTTTTTCCAAAATCCATTTCTCCCCCACTTTGCCTCCCACAATTTTTTCTGATATCACAAGTGACCAAAGTTGTGAATAACAATCGGTTTATGTTTTTATAGGAAAGATTAGGGTAATTTGTTGAATTTTATCTTGCCAACACATGCTACAATTGCAAGACTATGTGTCATATTCTTATGTTTTTATTTCAGTAATTCCTTCAAGGTAATCTCCTAATCATGCCACACTTACCACAGGTTTTTCCCATGATGCCACATTTTTTTATAAATTTTTACTATTTTTTCTTATTAATTTGATGTACTTTTATATAAATTCGAGTATTTCAAATAATTATGGGTATATATATTTACATAATAATTATATTCTATGTATATACATGTTTTTTATATATTAGTTTATGTCATTGAATAATTTTATTACTCATATAATTTGTCATGCTCTAAACTAAGGAGTTGTAATAACCCCACTGTTTAAACTAACTTAAATTAAAAGTTAGTCGCTGTAGAAGGCCAAATTTAATATTGAACTTTAAGCTCATTGATTAAATAGATTTAAGTCCTCAAACTAAGGTGATAAGGCCCGATGAGCCAAGCCTATAAATTACCAGGATAATGAGGAAAGTTTTGGCATGATAGACTTGAAGTAAAGTCCATTGGATAGGTTAGTCCTAGCTCATACTAAAGAATAATAAGGCCCTTTATTTGGCTCTAAACCCATGAAAAGAGTCCACTTGAGATCTATTTATAAAAGGTTTCAATCATATCTATTGATCTACATTATGATCTAACGAATCGAATCAACTACCATTTCCTACAAATACCCCCTTCATTTCCTCATTTGGGGAGGAGAAAAGAACCCCCATTTAAAGCCGTTACTTAACTAGAACCTTTTTCTCAAAGATCAAACACTTAAATATCTCAAAAACTCTACCATGTTCTTCATTAATCTTGGAGTTTGATAACATCGTTGAAGATCAAACACCTAAACATCTCAAGAACCATACCCTATTCTTCATAAATCTTAGAGTTTGATGCCATCGCACTCCTCTACCTGTTACCATATATGTTAGAGCCTTATCAAAATAGCTTACTCCTTCTCCTTACACTTCTCTCATGATCATCCCATACGAGTCACATAAGTTATTTCCCTAATCACATCTAGCACAACTATACACACAATATGTATATAACCCTTGCATCTGTACCCAAACCTTTACAGCCGCTAACGTAAATATAGCTTACACAAGACATTTACTACTCTACACCTTTAAGTCATCTAATTCAATACCTATTTGGTATTAACTTATGGTACAACTTTCCAAAATAGTTTTTGAAAGTGATTTTGTAGCATAAAAGCTTAAGAAGAAATCAAGTTCATTAAATAACTTCAGAAAAATGACATAATAAGGATTTATAAAAGTCCACAAGTTTACAAAATATAGTATAGATAACAATAGTTGAAAACTAGAGGATTACTTGAAGAGATCCTATTAGTTTTCCTAAAGGTTAGTAAAGTCAGTAAATAAAATAGGAATCTAGTCAATTAGTTTTGAATCTCACTCTCCAACCCCCTTCTCTAATCTTCTAAGACTTAGAGTGTCGCTTGGTAAATCTATTAGGACCTTGCAAAATAGTTATAAAGGAATAATTGATAACTTACTTAATAAATGAGATAGAGATAATAGAACGTATCTAATACAAAGCCACCAAGGTTTTCAAGTAAGTTTAGTTAGATGCTATACGTGTATAAGCAAGTGCCATCACACGACGTTATCCGATCCATCGTAAGATCAAAAAATTGCACTCACTCTAATATGAGTTGAAGAATTTAACGTCTCACATGTGAATCAAAACCAAATTATGGCTTATGCAATGGAGAATACGCTTCTCCCAAGACATCACTTCGAACCACGGTCCCCAATCTTGCCACAACCTCTTCTCTTATCACTTAGTTTG
This sequence comes from Lumnitzera littorea, assembly GCA_024138015.1. Classification (NCBI taxonomy): domain Eukaryota; kingdom Viridiplantae; phylum Streptophyta; class Magnoliopsida; order Myrtales; family Combretaceae; genus Lumnitzera; species Lumnitzera littorea. Next base: position 23,376,763 of record JAMXBB010000005.1, on the reverse strand, counting down.
ACTAAAGGTAAAGAGAAAACTATTTCAACTATCCTCATTGAAGGGTCTATGTTTGGCCCTAGAATCTTAGTTATTTCCTTAGTAGGTTCGATACATGTCCGATTAGAAGTTAAGTCAAGTCAAGTCAAGTCAAGTCAAGTTTTAGTTAAATTGCTTTTAGGGTAATCATGCAATTTCAAATAATCTAAAGCAAGTGGCATCATAAAGCAATCAATACATAAGGTCTAGCACTCCAAATAACACAAACATATTCAAACACATACCAATACGTGTAGACAACTAACTTACAATCATAAGCAAGATACATACTAAGGCTTCCAAGTATTCTTAAACAATACTTTAAAGTACAGTAAAGCACTGATCCTACTTACTTGGACAAGTGATGCTCGCTAATTTTGTATGTAAGTCTTGTCCACTTCAATTTTCCCTTAAATATTCAATACAGGGACTTTTGTTTTACTAAATATAAGGTAAATGAACTCATTTAAATAGTTTAAGTGTGATTATGACTTATCTTTAGCAAGTGAGTAAGGTTTGTATTGAGTTCCAACTTACTATTAAAGTTTCTAAACAAGGTTATGAAAGCTCATTTAATTTTAAGTTTTGGTCGAAGAACTTTTTGATCAAGTCTCTAAAATTATCTCAATTATACTCCTTACTCTAATTAACTCTCTAAACAAGACTCTAAAGTCATTTCTACTAAGCATTTCACACCAACCAAACCTCAAATCAAGTTCTAAAGCTACTCTAATGACATTTCTCTTACCAAATACTTGCCAAACAAGTCTATGATGGTAATATAGTTAAGTCCCTTTTATTATCCAACCTTCTGATTGCCAATGATACGAAGATCAAATCCCCTTCTTTATCGACCAACCCTCTAAAGATATCTTTAAAGTGATTTTATCTAAACCTTCTAAATCGGTCAACCCTCTAAAAATGTTTCTGAAATCCTTGTAACCACACTACTTTCATCAAATACATTCCTAAACGTAACTCTAACATGAAAAACTACATTAAGAACTCAAGGGGGGAGGGGAGTAGGGGGTGGATTTCAATACTCAAATTTTACTTTAATACCAATTTCTTGATTTATATAACTAAATGAATATAATATCAAGACAATAAAGCAACAATAAGTATAATCAAGATAATAATAAAATAATAACAAGTACCAAAAATAAAAGAGATAAGGATAGAGAAAGTTAAGCCCGGATTTAACATAAAGTTCGAACCACCCCTTACTCTCCATGGACACACAATGCCTCCAACCAAAAACTTCACACCACTTTATTAATTTCTTAAACTTAGCTCTAAGAGCTACATATACACAAACTTGATTATACAAGTTTCATACTCACAACTCACTCAATCTTGATTTTACAAGATTTTCAATCACATTAACTCTCAACATAGATCACAATCTCAACTCACAACACAAACTCAATCTCAAGTATAGTACACTTCCTCAAAGTTCTTGCAAGTATAAATCACTTTGCACCACGCTAGGGTTTACAAATGATTTAGCAAATTAAGTACACAAGAGAAATGATAAGTGAATAAAAGGTATAATTGCAAATTTTCAACTCTATTATTCGTCCTTCAACTACCCAATGATTTGTATTTATAATCTCTCGGGAAAAACCAACCGTTGGTCTACTTCTCTCTTCATTTAATACTTGTAGACACTTAATTTTTGCCCTTAGTAGTCCTAATTTTTTATTTTTTTTAAAAAAGGGGTCCTAATTCAAAATAATTAAAAAATAATAAAGAAATAAAATTAAAAAAATAATAATTAAAAAATAAAATAAAATAATAAAAATTGACAAATGATGAAAATACAAAAAAAAAAAAAGAATAGAATAAGCAAAGAAAAAAATTATAAAGATTTTATAGATTTTTAAGAAGTAACTTATATCAGGGACAAATAGTTTTAGTTTTAGCTTAGTTCAAATAATTATTTTAAAGAGTCGTGTGGTTTAAGTGCAATTCAATTATACTAAAAATTAAGACACAGACCAATAGCCTAACTGATAAGCATTGAAGTATTGAATTAGATTTAATTTGAAGTCTTAAGTTTGAATCTCGTTAAGGACACATGTGTATTTTATCTTTTATTCCATTGCAATTTCTTTTTCAAAATCTAATTTTAAATATCAACGAATCTTATGAATTTAACAAAAACTCGTAAGATTCATATTTAATTAGATACGATTTGATATAAAAGATTCGTTTCAGAGTGTATAAATACGGATCATGTGGGATAAATAAGGAGAGAAATTTTTTTTTACACACGCAACTATCTACACTTGCACACAGTTTCAATGTCCACGCACGCAACGCCTGAAGCCTGATCATCAGCACACCACGACAGCTAATAGCAACGTCTGTGATAAGCGACACGTCCACGACGGCATCCACGTATCCAAGCAATGATCTAAACTACTACACTACGAAACTGAATCTCTACCGCCAGTTCACTACTCCAAGCAACGAGAAGACTCACGACACAATCCAAACACACAGAATTCACAGCCTCTTTCAATCGACTTCTTGGCTAACAATCTGTCCCTCGCACAGTTTCCCTGATACGGCCACTAGCATTCACACTACTCCAATAGCCCATTGACCTGACACACCGAATATAACTCCCCTGTCCGATATCCCTTGACCGTCAGCACAACAGTCTACACAACGCACGAAGCCAACATCCACTGTAACATTGATTCAGCTGCACGTTGCTGGTCGAGTTAACTCGCACTGCAGCAATCCACAACTGTAATCAGGCCACGCAATTGGACTACACCAATACCGCAGTCTCTTGATCAACAACATTGAAACAGCCTTCTCCTTCGTATGCGATCCCCACGCACGCCACAGCACCATCCGCAATAGCTGCAGTAAGTTCAACTTGCCAACTCCAACTGGCGTCCACTACACGCCCTTATCACGGCAACAAATGATAGCAACAACACTACACTTAATCCCTGACGCCAACAGCGGTGACCAAACCAAGCACAGAAACTCCAGACGACCCTAACTCCAAACACGCAACTCTTACCGAGCCATGGTACGCCTAGCCAATTCCAAATAATCAGGTTTGATTTCTTTAATTTTTTATTTTATTTTTTATCATGTTATCATTATTCTATTAGATCCTTATTTATGTCAATAATATGATATATAAGTAGTTAGGTATATATATTAGCTGAGTAGATTTCTTTAATGTTAGTTTTTTAAGTATATCACATTATATATATTTAGATAAATAGTTGTAAAAATATAGGTATGAATATATATATATATATTAGTTTAGGACTTTTTAGGATGAGTTTTTTTTTTAGAAATCTTCATATAGAAAATCAATTTTTAAAAATAAAAATTAACAAAGGAAATTTTTTTTTATATATAAAAAGATTTTAGGACTTTTAGGAAATTCTTTTTATAACAACACTAAAGAGTTGGGACCCCCTTGAGATTTTTTTAAATAAACCGAATTAATTAAAAGCGTAAACTCAATTGGTTTTCAAAATTAAAATCAATCAACACAGTAAAGATTTTTTGGAAAAAACTACGATCGTCTGATTCCGACTAGCAGGTACGTAGGTACCTTCGGGGCGATGATAAAATTTATAAAAACTTAATTTCTTTTTTTTTTTTGTTTCGACTTTTACTTATTTATTTTTCTAAAAAAATATATTATAATTAAAAAATAATCCTAATTTTGGTAAATAAATAGTGGTACCCTTTAGGGTTTAATAGGTTAGCCCCCGAACTTAAAACTCTTTAGTTCTTTGTTAAAATTGAGATAAAAAACCAATAGCCAAATCGTAATCAATCTACCCAATTGATTATGGTTTCTCCTATTTTTTCCAACTTCGGTCGGATGGTGACTCCAAAAATTATTTTCAATAAAAAACTGAAATTTCTTAAATTCTTTAATCGATGATTAATATTAAATGGGTTTAGTATTAATCGGAGAATGAGAAATCAATTTTAAATGGAAAATCGAAAGATTAAGCTCGACAATACTTTGTAACAACTCTTTTCTTTGTGGACCAGCTAAACGGTTCAAGTGGGACCAATCGAACAATTCATTCAAATAGGGTCATCATTCTAACAATCTTCAAGTCACCACTAACCTATAGTAACCAGCTAAACAGTCATGGATAACCTGCCGTACAATCTATCACCTACTACTGATTATAGAACACCTGATGCAACCAATTGAACGGTTCACACCAAAACAATTAAACAACACATACAAAGATATAGTAAATAATTGTATACCCTTTTACGTCTTTCAAGAATTTCAAACTCAGTTTAATCGAGTTATATTACAAAGATATTATGCAAAACATAGTGCTATAAAGATAATTCAAATTTTTGATGAAATTAACTATGTTTTTGTAAGATTTGCAAAAAGATTCATAATCAATATTAATTTAACATAACTTGCATGATTTTGTTCTCGTCAAAATCACACACAAGAACCTATTTACTCAACATAACATATTTGTAGTTGGAATCCTTCCATTAACTAACCTTTTAAACATGTCCTTAAAGTCATTAAAATTATGCTCCTTTTACCAAAATAACCTCTCAAACGAGTCTCTAGCATGATTACAGCTAAGATTCCTTCACCATTCATATTTCTGATCAAGTATCTGAACCAAGGATTTAAGTCATTCTTTTACCAAGTCAACCATTTAAAGAACCTTCAAAACATATTCAATTTAGTAATTTGCACAATGCTACTTGCTTCAACATCTTATTATAGTTTACAAGTATGATAAATCATGATCATGCAATGGGTCCATCATGCCCATGATCACCATATCTCCCAAACTTCAAAATCTACATACCCCTACCTTATTATATGTAAACCATAACCAATGGTTTGTACATATCTCAAATCCCATTCAATCCAACTAACTCCAAATCACCCTCCCCAATAACATATAATACCAATGAGCTCCAAAACTAGTATAAATAGGTTTCTTTAGAATTTATTACGCAAAAATATCCAAAAAAAATAGCATTTTAACCAAATTTTAGAGTCTCAAAAATTTCAAAAATTCATGGAAAATATTTTTGGCCAAAATCTTTTCATAAGATCCATACATGCAGTATAGGGAAGTTCCACAAAAAAATTGGTTTCGAAATAACAATAATAGGGTTATTTTAAATAACTTCAAAAATTGTTTAGTTTTATGTGATTTCTAAAAGAAGTCATAAATCCACTTAAAATTTTTATAACCTAATATTTTTCTCTAGAAATACATGTAAATATATGCCAAAATAATTTTTTTCCATAATTTTTAGAATTTATTTGGTATTTTTAGAAAATAAGGAAAAATTAGGTAAATTTTCGAACTCACTAGAACTTAGCCGCCCGACCACCACCACCTTGTCAGTAACCTTAGGCACTACCACTTCTACCACCTAGTAGTGGAGGTTCACTTTCAGAAACGCTTTAAACCCTGTTTTCACGAAAATAACTCAATTGCACAGTTTCCTTTTCTAATTTTTTTGGAAATTTTCTTTCACTTTTCTTTTTAGTTCTAAAATTCCTCCAAATTCCTAAGACTCCTAAGAATTCCCAAAGAGTTTGTTGGTGATGATTTCTAAGTTGCAAGTTGTAAAATGATCATTTTCTCTCTCCTATAGTGTTTTATACCTTAAGTTCTCCCTAAGTAAAGGTGTCCTCATGCTATATTTTGTTGCTAACACTTGTTTAAGGGGTGTTCCACGCTTGAAAGCTTCTTAATACTGTTAGTTTTGTGATTTTTATTTTTTATTTTTTACTAATTATGCATATTTTCGGGTATTCTAAGCATTTACGGGTATATTTTATATATAATAATTATATTTGAAATACATATATTAGTTATATATATTATTTTATGATCTTATAATGCCAATGATTTATTTTTAAAGTTTGGTAAATATGTATATATTTATATATTTTGTTACCTAACTCACGTGTTTACAGCGAGTAAATTGTAATATAATATAATATAGTAAAATTAATTATTTTTAGCTATAATATTTTTGTTTTGTTATATTACTATAATTCAAGCTTACGGCGTGTCCTTGTCTAACTCTTGGGACTCACACTTAAAATATCATCTTAGTTAACCAACTTTTGCATATGTCTTATATTACTTGCTTAGAATCTAACATGTAAGCTAGTTGGCCAACTTTTACATATATCTTATATTACTTGCTTAGAATCTAACATGTAAGCCTACGGGGCTCTTGGAATCCGACACATAAGACTATGAGGCTCACATAATTTATCTCTAAAGTTCATTTATTATAGGTACCAATTCCACGCGTTTTCGAGATTTATATAATTATATAGTAAAATTTACTATTTTAGTTATATTTTTATTTTTTATATGCATATTGCCTATTTATCATTACATGTTATTATATATATATATATATATATATATTTATACCCATACAATTTTATCTTTAAGATCCTGGTAACTATTAAGGCCTAATCCACACGATTCCAACAATTATAACACATCAAAATCAACTATTATTAACTATATTTCTACTATTTTATTATAATTTTGAAATTCATGCCTCTAAAATCCCTTTGACTAATATTTCTAATCCACACAAAAAATCTTAGCTCAATCAAACTATCTTCACGAACACCCTAAATTGACTACTTAAAATGTAATCGTAAAATTATGGAATTTACATTTTTTAAATTAGGTGTTAGATTATAGTTGCTAAAATCACATGATATCACAACATCCATGCATAAAAAGACAACCCTAGATCTAAATTCTGCTCTTAGATGCGTGAGTCTACCAATTAGATACATTATAAAAGAGTCATGACTATAAGACACATGTTAATACTTGAGTAAAAATCATCTTCAGAGAATTTACACTAACATGAATAGACATAATGATCTACATATGACATTTTGTTCGAATGGCAATTACTTGGCCTAAACAAAATATCTAATATACCATCTTCTAAACCTTCTGTTGAACTTTGTTAGAACAAAGTTTTGATTCATTCGGATAAAGTCCTTTTTCACAAGTCATGGAAAGACACTAATGTTAGTTTATAGTTTATATAGGATACAGGAATCATTATTCTCGTGCTTTTACCCGCAAAAACCTTATTTTGTTCAAATGAAGTAGTCCCAAGTTATACTTTTAGCCATCTAAATATATCGCTTGATCTTGGAACCACCATGATCAAACAGTATATTCTCTTACCCATCAAAAATTCATCATACCACTAAAAAATATCAAGTTAGTAATTGGTAATCTATACAAATACTTTCCTACTAAATTGCCAATTACCGAAATCACCAAAACCAATAAACATGAAAATGCATTAAAAGTAGTACTATTAGAATTGAACCACTCTTATATTGCAAATCGCCCAAAGTTACAATAGGGTGTACCATGACTAGTTTCTTTAACTAACATAATTTTAAAATACAATCAGAAAGATCATGGACAGAATCAAACCCAAATTCTATTTAAGTATTTATTAAATTTTGTTAGGAAAGACACCACTTCTATATTCAAATAGATGGTGCCCATTCGATATAAATCAAATATACAGTACTTGGTTGATCCATTAAAAGATATTAGAAAACACCACCTCTTTGTACTAATATTTCAATTATAGTTCACCCAGCCAGTAGTGACTTATTTTCACTACTTGAACCTTAAAACTAGAATAAGGATTTTAAAGAGAAGTTTACTTGTTTACCATCAAAACTAATAAATATTACATAAATACAAATTATAGAAAAAATATTACTGAAATATCATCTTTATATCACATCTAATTGTATTTATATGTATGTTGCATATGCAATAAAGGGATTGTAACAAAAATACTAAATCGCATCTACAAGATGCAAGATAATTGTTAAATAGGTTATCGTATTTTCCAAATACGATTTAGCTTCGATATTTTGGTAATTATTTTCATGTAATTCATATTTATGTAATTTTTTTTTTTAAAGTTTGACAGACACGTATGGCATCTGGTTTTAGATTACTTTTATATTTACATTTTATAAGTTGTAATTTTACCATGTATTAATTTACCAAATTTAACAAAACTGACTAAATTACAACTTCATGAATCAGTTGGATTTATTGTTATCATAACTCAAAATCTATTTCTTAGTGGTTTCGTTTCTTTCCAGCAAATTTAACACAACAATAGGGACATTTATTATAGAGATTAGAGCAGTCTGTGATACAAGTCAAAATTACTTGATTATAACCTTGCTCCCACCATTGATGTGATTGGATCACTTTGAACCAAATAAAGTTGAAATTTTGGTTTTAGGGTTAAAGATAACAAAGATACACTTTTATGTGCTTTTAGGTTTTTGACAAATTGTAACGTGAAAAACATGTGAGGAATCACAATTAGATACAATGCATTAATTTTAAAAGGAACTAGATCTCATTGAAGTATAGATCAATACGACTTAACGGCTCCAATAGTATGGTTTAGTACAATCACAAGATTGATAAGAGCTTAATATAAAAAAAATAAAAAAAGAAAAAAGAAAATTAGTATGCAAGACTCAATAAAATATTTGTGACATAAAGTCAAAGTTAATATATTACTATTAGTATCTATACATATAGGGTAGAACAAGCCTTAAAGTAGGTGGAATAGAGATTTTAAAAGGTCATGAAAAACAATTAGTGAATAAAATAGGAAGGAAAGAGTCAAGTTGAATAAAATTCAAGTAAATAGGGTTGATTTATGTCGAAATTTAGTCAATCCAGTCATCATCTAACAAAATTTAATGGACCTAATTATAAATGCTGTTCTAACCCCTCATTAGGTCAACCCAATGGTATTCTGGTCGACCTGATTGGATCACTTGGCCGCCTAGTCAACTTTACAACTCTTTGAACTCGTCCTAACATGTCTCAGTCTTATCGTTTCCATCCAAAAGGATTTTTTGGTCCATGATTTTTATCTATTACTTTTTTATAACTTTAACACTAAGTTAGTATCTGTTTTATTTTGATTTTATCTATCTTGAACTTTAAAGTTAGATACAGCTTTTTATTTTTTGTCGCGATCAAAGTTTGGATACACCTTAATTTATCGACATAAAGATCATTTAAATCGTTGACACATATTGACTTCATGTTTTTCTTAAACCTAAAGTAATTTTGTCAGCAGTGTTATTGTTTGAAATTATTTGACACCATAATCAAGTCAAGTTTTATTTTACTGTATAATTTGACTCAAATCTTATAACAACTTAATTAAACTACATATATATATACATATAAGTTTCATTTACAAATAAATATAAAGCTTTTCATGTTTTTTCCGTTTTTAATAATTACTAATCACAAAGACATTCCACACCAATGATTATATTGAGCAAATACGATTTCGCCAATGGGAGCATTAATTAGTACCTGTCTAAATTTAATTCCGGAAAGTACACCTACTACCAGATGGTATTTTTCGTTTTTCTTGTGGACTCAGTTGGCCTAAAAGCTCAATCACTTCTACTGCTCTTAGACTTAAACTTAGTCCACCTCCAATTCATGTATTTCTTAAAATATGTCTTTTTAAGTTTTCCTTGTGTGATTATAAAAATAACTTAGCATATCAATATATGAAATATAATCAACCTAGATCAACTAATACAACGTTTCATTTAGCAAGTTAATGTAAACAACATTAACTCTGTTTCTAATATATACAATCTTGAAAAAGTTGGCACAGCGGTGTCACGAGATAAATTACAATTAACAGGTGCATAGGTACAAATCATTCCTTTCTCCACAAAGAAAATTGAAGCAGACAATCTTGTAATCATATTAAACACGTTAACAGATGAGACATTTTAGAAAATTATCTTCTTTTCTCATAAATGGTAGTGCAATTAACAAAAAGTATAAAACAAACTTACATTTAGATCCTCTAAAGTTACTTGTCTCTTAAAATTTCTAAAGCTACAAATCAATAATCTTCGTTATTTAGATTTTTTTAAAAAGATAACATTACAAGGATGTCACATGATATTTTAAAAACCAAGATAATGACAACTATTAATTTGTAATTTTAGGAAAAAAGTAATTTTAGAAGATCCATTTCCAACTAACTCAACAATCCTTTAAGTAAAACTATATAAACATCATAGATTGTAAAATCCACTCCATGCAACATGTGAAAAAAAAAAAATTTCTATACGGAAATTCTCTAAAATATTTTAGATGAAGTTCAACCAGTGATTATTATACGTATAATATTTAAAGGGGATAACTTTGAAAAACTTTAGAGAATCCACATTCATCCTATACGCATGATATTTGGACATTGCTTCTAATACTTAAACCGTTGCATGTATGGTTTACAAACCCTCTCATCTGTATAAGAAGACACATTTAGGAGGTAATCAGTTATTCAAATCACCCATTTAACATAATCAACCATTTCATCCACCTAATCATAATTTTTTCTTTCTTTTGTAAATTAATTGAAGACATCAATTTCTCTCTATCTCTCCTTAGAAAAGAGCAAATCTTAATTTTAAAACCTTAGGGCGAGCAACAACTCAGATGGCCACTCCTTGTGTACCTATACCCTTTTTCTATGATCTATCATTTAGTGTCATATACAATCCTCTATCTTTGTCCTCCATCCTCAAATGTAAATTCTCAAGAGCTCCTCCTCATATATTGAATAAGATGTCATTGTATCAATACTCTTGAGATTGCATCATCCTTCTTATCACTAGTGGTCTTATCCATAAGATTTTCACCCCTTCATCTCCATGCATTCCTATCTTTGTATGTGCTATGTGTCAAGATCCCTTTTTGTAAGATACTTATACTAACAAAAGGCCATTTTTTTATACATAATGTGTAGATAAGGCCTTACTATTATTAGAAATTTTCAATTTTTGAAAGTGATGCCATTTCACCAGTTTTAATGTCTCCTCCTACCAGGCCCAATAATGTCCGTAAAGCTCTTTACGGGGGGTGTGACTACTCTTTTGGATTGAAGCTCTTACTCACCATGTTGATTGATCACAACCAGCAGCACCTGTTACATACACTGTACCCCCGTGCACACACATTGTAGTCTTGTATTATTGTCGGAATTAATAAAAGTGTATTGTTCCTTTTTCTATCCGTGCCTGTGTCTCTTATAATCTGTTGGCTTTCTTCCTTAGTTGTGTTGCTTACAGGTTTAGGCCTTGTTAGCTAGCGTTACGTACAAGTTAGGCTTGCTTACTACTGCAGAGGTAGGATAGTAAGCGTCGTATGGTCTATTTGTGTACTAAAGAAAGTCTCAAACCGTGACAGTTGGTATCAAAGCTTAGGTTATTCAGCGGGAACGACCATGACACGACAAGAAGAAGTGAACAAGAGGCTAGATAGCCTTGAGGAAATCCTCAGGGGAGTGTCTAAGCAAATAGATGATTTGGTCACATTGTCAATAAGAGTGGCTGAAGTTGAGACCAATTATCAGGAGATGAATGCTAAGATGACCGAGATGGCTAAGAATTTTGGTGTTATAGTACAAACCCTCAGAGAGGAAATGCATGTAATGACCAATGAGGCAAGACAACGCTTGGAGACTCAAGTAGAAGTAAGAAGACAAGTTATTACTCGTGCCTCAATCGAGACTGTTGAAGAGTTATGGGCACAAGTAGCTATTTTGACTCGGGCTATGGGAAATGCTCCTATCCCTGCCCCTGTTCATGTTCCTGCTCATGTAAGACATCTAAAGATGCCTGAGCCTAAGGCATTCACTGGCGTAAGGGACGCTAAGTTGTTGGAGAACTTTCTATTTGATATAGAGTAATACTTCGCTGCTGTAGGGACAAATGATGAGATATCAAAGGTCACCATGGCTATAATGTACCTAACTGGTGATGCTAAACTGTAGTGGCGCACCAAATATGAGAATATCCAAAATAGCAACGCTCATGTAGATACATGGGTTGAGTTGAAGGCTGAGTTGTGGACTCATTTTTTCCTTAAGAATGTTAAGTACAATGCCCGAAAGAAGTTAAGGGAACTTCGACAGGGTTATGACATTAGAAAGTATGTCCGTGAGTTCTCGATATTGATGTTGGACATCAAGAGAATGGTCGAAGATGATAAGCTATTCTATTTCCTAGAAGGACTGAAGCCTTATGCTAGAAATGAGTTATAGAGGCAACGAGTTACTAACTTGGCTACAGCACAGGTAGCAGCTGAGCACTTAACTGACTACACTCATGATAATAAAGGGAAGAATGTGTCGACAAGATACGAGGGTGGAAAGTTGGTCAAGTCGAGCATACCCAAGAGTGGGGGAGCCCCAAGTTCAAGTAGCAACAGTAGTAATACTGGAGGGAGTCAAATGAAATCCTATAACTCTCACCAATTCGAAAAGAGTGGGGCAACCAATGGAGGTAAGAAGCCTTCATTCTCGTGTTTCTTGTGTAATGGCCCACACAAAGTAGCTGAGTGTCCACATGGGGCAGCACTCAATGCTATGGCACAAAAAGTAGAGAGTGTCTGCCATGATGATGAGTCGAGGAGTGATGGAGAGGATCAACTTCGAATGGGCGCATTGCATGTGTTGTCGGCTGTTGGAAAGAGTTCCTTAATGCGACATAAGCTCAAGAACAATAATGAGTTGATGTATATCCAATTGAACATCAATGGCAAGAGTGCCAGTGTAATGGTATACTCCGGTGCTATACATAACTTCATTGATGTACCTGAGGCAAAAAGGTTGGGGTTAGTGCTTGCTAAGGATACTAGCCAAAATAAAACTGTTAACTCTAAGGCTCGCCCTATCCGAGGAGTTGCAAGAGGAGTGAAAGTGAGGGTTGGAGATTGGAGTGGAAATCTCAACTTCACAGTTGTTCCATTGGATGACTTAAGTATAATCCTTGGAATAGATTTCTTGAGACAACCCAGAGTTGCTCCCATGCCTACAGCAGATTGCTTGTTATTCATGGGGTGAAAAGCCTTGCTGTGTGACAGTTCAAAGGAATAGGGCAAACAACAATGGTAAGGAAGGGAAGAATATTGGGGCTATAATGTTATTAGCGCTCCAATTCAAGAGAGGCCTCAAACATCAAGAGCCAACTTTCTTGGCTTTCCTTATAGAGAAAGAGGAAGTAAGAAAGACGGAGATACTAGAGGAAATAGAGAAGGTCCTAAAAGAGTACGATTATATGATGCCTAACAAGCTCCCAAAGGAATTACCTCCCAAAAGGTCGGTGGACCACGAGATTGAGTTGATTCCTAGTGCTAAACCACTCGCTAGAGCTCCTTACAGAATATCGCCTCTCGAACTTGTCGAATTGAAGAAGCAATTGGATGAGTTGTTAGAGGCAGGCTTCATTTGACCCTCAAAAGCACCATACAGGGCTCCTGTTCTATTTCAAAAGAAGCAAGATGGGAGTTTAAGATTATGTATTAACTATCAGGCTCTAAACAAGCTGACTGTGAAGAATCATTACCCAATTCCTCTAATTGTTGATCTGTTTGATTAACTGAGTGGGGTTAAGTATTTTACAAAACTGGATCTTCACTGAAGCTATCATCAGGTTCGCATTGCTGAGGGGGATGAGCCCAAAACGACGTGTGTAACCCGGTATGGCGCTTATGAGTTCTTGGTGATGCCCTTTGGTCTCACTAATGCTCCTGCAACATTTTGTATCTTAATGAATAATGTATTTCGTAAATATCTCGATAAATTTGTAGTTGTCTATCTAGACAACATTGTTGTGTATAGCAAGACATTATAGGACCATGTGAAGCACTTATGAATGGTTTTCAAGAAGCTACAGGAAAATCATTTGTAGGTAAAGCGTGAGAAATGTGCCTTTGCCCAAAAACGCATCAACTTCCTGGGTCATGTTGTTGAAGAAGGGTAGATCCGAATGGATATGGTAAAGGTGGAAGCAATCAGGCAATGGCCAATACCTAAGAGTATAACGGAGTAGCGATCCTTCCTTGGACTCGCAAATTACTACAGAAGATTCGTTGAGGGATATTCCCGTCGAGTTACACCCCTCACAGATCTATTGAAGAAGGACTAAGCATGGTCATAGGATGAGATATGTCAGAGTGCCTTCGAGGAGTTGAAGCGTGTAGTGATGGAGGAGCTAGTACTCGCACTTCCTGACATTTATAAGCCTTTTGAAGTCCATACGGATGCCTCAGACATTGCATTGGGTGAATTGTTGATGTAAGAGGGTCATCTAGGGGCATATGAGAGTAGGAAGCTGAATCAAACAAAGCGCAAGTACTCAGCCCAAGAGAAGGAGTTACTTGCAATTGTTCACTGTCTAAGGACCTGGAAACACTATTTACTAGGATCTAAGTTTTTAGTGAAGACAGACAATTCTGCTGCCAGTCATATATTAACTCAACCAAAGCTTTCAGCTAAATAAGCAAAATGGCAAGAGTTTCTTGTAGAGTTTGATATGGAGATTGAGTATCGTAGTAGATGGACTAATCAAGTAGCAGATGCTTTAAGTAGGCGAGTTGATTTAGCATCTTTAGCACAGATTGCACACCAATCGGTGAGTCAAATCTCGACTTCAATTCAAGAGTAGATCAAGCAACACATAGGTCAAGACCTATTGACCAAAAATCTCAAGCAGTTGGTTGAAGAAGGGAAGACGCACAAATTTTAGGTAGAAAGCAACCTCATTTACACAAAGAGGTGCCAATTGTGTGTCCCGAAGTTGGGCAATTTGAGAAGGGCACTCATGAGAGGGTGCCATGATACTTTGTGGGCTGGACATCCAGGCTTGCAGAGGAAATGGAGCTTGTTGAGGCAGAGCTATTACTGGCTGGATATGAAAGAGGATGTGATGACTTATACGAAGACTTGCTTAACCTGCCAGTAGGACAAAGTTGAGAGGCAGAAGGTGGCAGGCCTCTTGGAGCCACTTCTTATGCCATCTCACCCATGGGAGAGCATCTCCATGGACTTTATCACTTCCCTACCAAAAGTAGGGGAGCACTCATCCGTTTTTGTTGTTGTTGACAGGTTCTCTAAGTATGCCACCTTTATTCCTACTACGAAGAGTTTAAGTGCAAAAGAGACAGCCCAGCTTTTCTTTAAGCATGCGGTGAAATTTTGGGGTGTGCCCCAAAATATTATAAGTGATAGGGACGCTAGGTTTACAGGGAAGTTTTGGACAAAGTTGTTCCAACTCCTAGGCTCCGAGCTGAGCATGACCTCTTGCTACCATTCGCAAAGTGACGGACAAACCAAGAGATTCAATGGGTTGCTGGAGGAATACCTTCGGCACTTTGTCAATGCCAACCAGAAGAATTGGGTTGACTTGCTAAATATTGCCCAGTTCTGTTTCAACATCCAGCAGAGCTCTTCTTCCAACAAGAGCCCTATAGAGATCATTACGGGTCAGCAACCACTGTTACCCCATACAGTGGCAACACCATACACCAAAAGATGCCCAAGAGCTTATCAGTTCACCAGGAATTGGAAGCAAAGTTCAGAAGTAGCAAAAGCATACCTTGAAAAGGCTTCCAAGAGAATAAAGAAATGGGCAAATTAGAACCGCCGACCTAGAGAGTTCAATGTTAGAGATTAGGTCCTCATAAAGCTTCTTCCAAAACAGGTCAGATAATTGAGGAATAAGGATAGAAGATTGATCCAAAAGTACATTGGTCCAGTTCCTATCATATCGAAGATTGGAAGAGTAGCTTACAAGGTCGAGCCTCCGTATGGTTGAAGGTCCATCCAGTTTTTCATGTCAGCGTCTTGAAGCCATATTATCCAGACATGGAAGACCCATCTCGCAATATGTCCAAGCAGTCACACGTCAAGATTAAGTCCATCCTAAGTCAAGTTGTGGAAGACATCCTTGCAGAGCAAAAAGTTAAAGATCCCTCCACTGGAGAAGATCATAAAGAATATTTAGTCAAATGGAGAGATTGAGGAGAAGAAGATACTAGCCGGGAGATTGAAAAAGATCTAAAGCCCTTATTCGATAGAAAGTCAGCCTTGCCAGCCAGAAGACCTCCACCACCAGATCCAAGCTCCAGTACATATTGTCGAGGACATTAATAGAATTAAGTGGGGGAGGATGTCAAGGTCCCTTTTTGTAAGATACTTATACTAATAAAGGGCCATTCTTTTGTACATATTGTAACATAAGGGGGGGGGACTTTATTTTTGTGTAGATAGGGCCTTACTATTATTAGAAATTTTCACTTTTAGAAAGTGGTGCCATTTTACCAGTTTTAATGTCTCCTCCTGCTGGGCCTAATAATGTCCATAAAGCTCTTTACGGGGGTGTAAGTACTCTTCTTGATTGAAGCTCTTACTCACTATGTTAGTTGATCACGACCGGCGGCACCTGTTACATACACTTTACCCCCGTGCACACACATTGTAGTCTTGTATTACTATCGAAATTAATAAAAGTGTGCTGTTCCTTTTTCTATTCGTGCCTGTATCCCTTATAATATATTAGCTTTCTTCCTTGATTGTATTGCTTACAAGTTTAGGCCTTGTTAGTTAGCATTACACGTGAGTTAGGCTTGCTTACTACTGTAGAGGCAGGATAATAAGCACCGTACGATCTATTTGTATGCTAAAGAAAGCCTCGGACCGTGATACTATACAAGTTTATTTGCTACCTCTAGTATGGATATTTCTCCTATTAGAATACTAGATTTTCATTCTCTTTTTGGAACAGTAGCTGTTGATATCCATATTTATTTTATAAGTTGTAACCAATATGATTTTGGTTTATGGTTTTCATATTTTTAATCTAGGGCAATATAGATGAGAGGATGAATATTTGATACAAGTTCAAATAAATGAGAAAACTTCTAAGCAATTCAAATAACATATGAAATATTTTGGTGGTTTAAATAGAGGACGTATCTAATGTGAAGTGGTGCAAATATAGGATGACCCAATGATGCTAGTGTAATGATGTGATTTTTTAATGATGTGGCATATTAAATATACAAAATATTTATCTCTTTTTGAAAGTTAAAAAAAAAAAAAGAAGAAAAATTTACACTATAGTTAAACTTCAAAAAAGTTATAAGAACTTGATCAAGTTTAACTACAAATAAAACCCTCGATTTGAAAGATTAAGTAAAAACCCTAATATTAATTATACTAAGAGAAGCTAAGCTAAACTACCCTATATTATAATCAAAGTTACACTACAATAAATTACTTAACTCATTTTTACTTACATGGCTATTTGTTAAAAATGAAGCTTATATTCTAAAATTCCTCTAATGAACTTGAAGATGCCTAAGATACGAACACTTTTTATCTGCAACTCGAACTCGTGACTTCCTATCTTTATCTATCCAAAAGAGGAGCCTTAGATATTTGTTGTACGGTTCCAACTCCTTCCTCTCAACTGAATAGCCAAGCCGAAGGCAAACAACCAGGTTTTTGGTCTATATTTATTGGTTTTCTGCGTTCTTGCTCCTAATATGGATTAAGATCCTATTTGTTTTAAGGAACATCACATATTAGAGCAAAATATTTTTCCTTGAAAAGTATTTGCACAAAATGATATGTGTTCCTATGTTTAAATATTTTTATAAGAATGTGTGAAAAGCTTTTTTGGTGGCTGACTAGTGAATATTGTGTAACTTATAACAATACATAAATATATTAATATTTACATGTTGCTATAAATATATTATATCAAACATTTTGTTTAAAAGCAAAAGTATAAATGTAAATGATTTTTTAATATACATTATTGTAACTACTTTAGTTAATTTTGATAATATTTCAATAAGTTCATAGTTTTTTTTTTTTATCCAGTATAATTTTTTCATGTTTACAATATAATTTATAGGGAAATTACAACAATAATAAAAAAAATCATTTTCTTAAGATTAAAACGTTTGCGAATATTAGATCAGAAAATAACATTTCGTTTTAAAAAGAGTACATTATTTTCCAAAAAAAGGAAAAAGTTTTTCCTTTAATGATGAACATTTTCCCTAACAATAAAAAACGTTTTCTACTTAAAGTATCTTTTCAAGTAAAACAAACAAGGGAAAATAGGAAAATTGTTTTTTGAAAAAATATTTTTCTTAAAACAAACAAGGCCTATAAGTAAGTTCTCTTATGAGTTCTTGAAGAGGAGCAACAAAAGTAGTAGATACAAAAAGCAAGGTCGTGCTTTTAAGGATAAGGGTGTAAATGAACCAAACCAATTCACAAACTACTCGATATCGACTCAAGTTTTAATTAAATTTAATTTAGCAATAGCCGATCAAGATCGAGCTCGAGCTCGAGCTATTCGAGTAAACAATCAAGCCAAACTCAAGTTTTAGAATACTAAACCTATCAAGCTCATAGTCCTAATCAAGCTAGGGATAAGTATTATTTATTCTTAATTTTTTTTAAATATAAGTGAGGTTGAGGTTTTTCAGAAAAAACTTATAAAATGTTCAAGCTAAATCAAGCTATACTACTTAAACTCAAACTCGAACTTGCTAAATATCTCTTTGAGTCGTGTTTGAACTTAAGATTTAAAGCTTGGTTAAACTTGAGCCGAGCTTAAGCTCAGGCTCAATACTATATTAGCTTAACTCAACTTGATTACATTTTTATTTAGGGGTGTTGTGCATTTTGCAAATGAAGTCGTATTTCATGCTTGTGGCACTAGTTGGTTCTTATTAAGAACAATAAGTCGTTATTGTTCTTGTTAGTTTATGTTAAGTTTAAGTTTTTGTTACAAGCGAAAGTTCAATGGTTATTGAAGAAGGGGATGTGGTGTTTGTAGGCTAAGGTTGAGTTGTTGGTGAAGGGTTGTTTTATAGTTATAGTTATTTAGTATGGTGTTATGGTGGAGGATAGGAATTGGGTTCGTTTGTATGACGAAGGGAAGAAGAAAATTGAGTTTTAGAAGTGTTACTGAGGTACATATATAGGTAAGAATACACTCATGTTCTCAACCATGTAGCAATGTATAGCAAATGATGTAGTTGTATAAAGCTAAAAGAAGGGGTCAGTCAAGTACACGAGCAAAGTTCACACCCATGTACTTGGGTTTTTGCTTAATTGGTGAGATACATGGCCATCTACACAACCATATACCTCCCCTTGTTTCCTTAAGCTTCTTTTTCACCTCTTGTTTATAATTTTTTTTTGTTCTAAAACTTATTTCCAACATTGAAATCAAGTGTTTCAAACCTTTATATCAATTTTAAATATGTTTTAATAACTCTTTAGAATGTCTTATCTTATCCTTCTCTTGAGAGTTTAGGAAGAAGTAGGTGGAATCAAAGAGTAGTGAAGGTATAGTTACAAGGTTTGTGTTGAGTTCTAAGTTTGGCTTTATAGTTGTTATTAGGTTTTAAGATAAGTAAGTACGATCTCCTATTCATACCTTATCTTGCGAGTATAGGTTCCTACATTTCGGTATCAAAACCTATCTTATAGCATCCTAAAGCCATACAAAAATTATTATAGAATTTGTACCACATGCATTTTATCCTAAAGTAAATGTACCATATACCCTATATTCTATATTACTTACAAAGTATAGGATACATTGTGAAACATGTAATTTTTTTTTTCCTTATCTTTCAATATATTTTTAGTTATGTAGTATTTAAAAAGTAATCTATATATAATATTGCAAGTTATTCTATATATAAAAGTAATAGTGCATATAGCAAAACCTATTTTATATATATATATATATATATATATTTGTTATTTTAAGTTTATGTAATATGTAACAAAACCTATAGGACTTACAACAAATTGGAACAAAAATTACCATTTATAGAACTTAAAGCATCATATAAATTAGAGATCAATTCATCTATAATTGTAATATCACTTTTGAGGCATTAGCCATAGAAGATAATGAATGATCGTTATAAGACTTAGAAGATAAAACACAAAATTAAATAAATATAAGGTTATTTTTCATTAATTAATACATATTATATATTTAATAAGTTTTATAAGGTAAGTACAAAGTACCTAAAACTGTATCCTGAACACATTAGAGGATGTGTTCTGGGGTAAGTATAGGATATGAAGACATCATACTCGCACTTCACCTTATCGAGGTATGATGGGAATTGGATTCGAGGACCCATTACCCATACTCGAGCTAAAGGACTTGAAAATATGGCATGCCAAGTCATCATCCTCATCCAAGTCCTGAAGATGTGTCCTTACTAAACCCATTCAACCTATTTTGTTACTCAAGCTCTAGCCAATCGTTCACTTCGCTATAGATGGA